>VDFB02000015.1:271418202-271471459 GCA_007258455.2 Sequoia sempervirens | reverse complement strand
TTTTATGAATGACAACCTCAAGGTGTAAAGCATAGTTATGAGATGGTTGTGACAGTAGGTCTTGCTCGGAGAAGGTGAGAAGATGGTTGGTGATGTGACCTACCATAGCTTGAAATTGATCAGTATCAATTTTCTTGGGAACAAATGACTTAGACAATGATTTTTCTAATATTTCTCTATGCATGGAGGATAACCTTAAGAGTTCTAAGATAGATATCTGTGCAGGGGTCTGCTTAAGCTGGTCTAGAAGATTGTACTTGCTAAGATTAGATGTGGGAAAAGTAGGTTGTGTCCTAGATTGAGAGGGAACTCCTTGAACGGTTATTTTTCCACGTCGTGTGGTGACTCCACATTCTGTACTAGCTCCTTTGATGGTGACAACAATGATAATGCTATCGTTGGAGACAACTAAATTGGAATAGGTATGTTGCACATTGGTGTAATCCTTAGCTTTTCTGTTGTTGTTTTCTTTGTTATGAACTGACATAGGGTTCTTGTATATCTTAAGATCCTGGTTCCTAGCTGGTGCCTCAACAAATATGGTATCATTTTTTATGAGGTATTGGATGATGTTCTTAAGTTTCATGCAATTTGTTGTTTTATGTCCTTTGATTTTATGAAAGTCAGAGAGATCACGCTCGTTGTACCAGGATGGTTTCTCTTGTGGTTCATGGTAGTTTTCAAAGTTGGAAGTGTTATCAAATTTGAGTCTAGCAACTTCTTCATGATTGTTTCGATAGGTTCTAATAACTGTGTGTACTTGCATTTGGGATAGTTGTTCCTGTTAGTGATCCTCCTTTGTTTCATATTGATGTTATTGATATGATTATTCTAAGGAGGTGTTGTTTGTTGCACAATTGGTTGGATGTTAGCAACTTGGTTGTTATTAGTTCTAGGAGCACTTAGTATGACCTTAGTGTCTACCACACCATCATTTGTTACGTTTTTTTTCTTAGCCAAAACATGAGGCTTCTCATTCAAACTAGTTGAAGTACAATTGTCTTTGTAAGCTTGAGTATTTCCTTGTGAGATTAGAGAACTTTCGATGTTAAGGGCTCTAGGGACAAGTTCGTCATATGATGTGATGCACTGTATTTTCAAGTGGAATGACAGATTTGGATCTAGATTGGCTATGATGATTCCCACTTGTTGTTCGTCGAGAAGAGGCCACTTGCTTTTACTAGCTCTTTGTCTCCATCTTTGCAAGAAATTAGCGAAAGCTTCCCCTTGATTTTGTCTAAGAGTGTATAATTCTTGTAGACTGACATCCATGTCAATATTGAAGGAGTAGTGATTGATGAATTTATCAATGATTTCTTGAAAAGTTTTGATACCAGGAGGTAGATGAGAATACCAATCCATAGCATGACCTGTTAAACTTCAAGGGAAGAGACACATTAGATATGAATCATTGTAAGCCACCTCCATGCACATGATGTTAAATTATTTGATATGGTCCACAAGACTTCCTCTCCCTTTATATTTGTCAAATTTGGGGATTTCAAAACTAGGAGGAAATGGTATCATTTCTATGTTTCGATCAAATGGATAAGGACACAAGTTCTGTGTATGGGGTTTCTTTACCTTTCCCATGTGAAGGTCCTACATTTCTTGCGAGATTACTTTCAATTGTGATGCTAGATCGTCTTGCGGGTTAGGTGGAGGAACATATGGTGGGATGATGAATGAGTTGTATGGGGTGTATGGTGGTGTGAGATTCTGTGAAAGTGATTGGGGTATTGATGTATATGTTCCCAATGCATTTGGATTGAAAATGTTTTGTTGAGGATTATAATAAGAACCTTGTTGTTGCTTAGCATATTGTTGAGCTAGTAAGGCTTGTTGTTGAGCTTTTTGTTGTTGTTGTGCCACTAAGGCTTGCTATTGGGCCTGTTGTTGTTGGTGTGCTAATAGAGCTGCTTGTTGTGCCTGATGTTGTTGTTGCCTAGCTTGTTGTGCTACTAAGACTACTTGTTGTTATTGTCATTGTTGGTGTGCTAATGTTGCTTGTTGAGCTAGATATTGTTGTTGTGCTAAGGCTACTTGCTAAGCTACTAAGGTTGCTTGTTGTTGTTGGACGACTTATTGATAGGCTCATTGTGCTTGTTGTAAAGCTAAGGCATGTGCTTGTAATGTAGGATCAGGTGGTTGTTGAGACATCTGTGAAGGATTATGGATATTGATGTTCTAAGTGGGTAATAGATTGTTAATGAGAGGTAGAGGGTTCCCTTGATTTAACATTCCTTGTAAAATGGTAGAATGAGGTGGAGGAATGCATGTTTGAGGTCCCGATTGATTTGGCATAGTAAAGGGACTGTGGGAAAAGATGAGGATGATGTCATTAAATTTTGCAATGGAAATGACACACTAGGACCTTGAGTCCATTGATTGAAAAGATTTCCTTGTCCCATGTTTTGAGGATTGCCTTGTGTCAAAGATTTAAACAAGGGATTTGTGATCAAGGTACTTCTTGGATTGACAGAACTCGTAACCAAGGGATTGTTTTGAGGTGGATTGATGGTGGATGGTGTGGATGTGTTTTGTGAAACCAATGGTATGGATGAACCCATTGGAGGATTGGGTAAGGATCTTCCTATTTGCTTCAAGGGTTGACTTTGTGGTACGGTATTGGTATGCCCTTGCACGTTTTTTTGAGATATTTGATATGCACTGCTTTGTGTAATGGTAGGAACACTTGTGGTACTCATGGATGTGGATGAAGAAGGATGACCTCGATATGTTGAAGTCATGGTTGAGTAATGAAGATCAAGAGGTGTGTATATATGTTTAGGATCTTCAGGAATGGGAGGAGCACCAAAAGCTAGGTGTCTAATCGGTTGTGTTAGGTGGAGGATTGGTTTCAAGTGTTCCCATAAGTGTACTATTTTTAAATGAAAGGGTATGTCCAAAGTCTTTAGCAGGGCTTGTTGCAATATTGGGAATGTAGGTTTGATTTAGCTAGGTAGTGATGGAGTTGTGAAACCTTGTGTTAAATTTTGTGCCAAAAACATTGGGGAGATAAGAGCTACATTTTCAAAGGCTTGATGTTCCATAATTTCCTCCCTAGTGAGTTCAAATGGGTTGTTTGTGATATCTTCTATCTCATATGGTTCTGATGGGAATGAATGATCTGTATAGCATCTAGACTAAATTGCATTTTGAATGCTTAATTTAAAACAACTTTGCGGAATTTTAATTCATGCATACATTAACAAAATTATGCATCAAAACTTAAGATGAGAAAAATAATTTAGAGAGAAGATAAAGAGGAGAACAAACACAATTGATAACGGAGTTCGTCCCTAAGGACTATGTCTCCGGGCCCCTCTCCAACGGAGTGACAGATCCGATTATACTCCAAAAATAGTTACAATTGCATCAAGACTATCTCCTTCAAGCACAACAGCATGACGTTCCTCTGATGTGCAAAAATGTCTTCAAAATCTCCTGAGCATTCTCCCATTCTCACCACATGGACTTAGGAAATCCAATCCTTACCCCTCTTTTTATACATAAAATTTGCCTAAAAAGGCTTAACAAAATATTAAATGATTAACCACCCCCTTAACATCTCGTACAAAGCCCATTCTGTCTTTTAGGCCCCTTTTGTTTTAGTAGTTAGGTGGTTAAGGTGAATTTTCGCCATTTAGCCCCATTTGGTTAGGCTCGGCCAACAATCCTTTAACAAAATACAACAGACTCCTTATATCTACCGAGGAGTATCGATGGTGTAACGGTTACTAACCCTTTTGGTATTCGGGTGGTCAACGGTTCCAACCCCGTCGGCCACGCTTTATAACAAATACCGACAGCTTTAAACAACAAAACCAAACTTTTCCATACATATATTAAATGTGAGCTTGGTGGTGCAAAGGTGAAAGTGGCCCCACTATTTCCGCAGAGATTGCGGGTTCAAATCCGTCCACTATTTTTTTGGCATTCCGTCCAACCAACTAGACTGTTGCTAAGGAGACACGTGTCGACCTGTGATTCACCTACTAGAATGACATGTATGCTGACTGTGTTGCTGAGTTGTCTACCACGTACGCTACCACTGTGATGCCACGTTGGGGTACGAAGAGCCATGTCACCAGTACGGACGGACACGTGTCAGTCAGTGATTGGTCCATACAGTTTTGATGTGGTTTCCATGTGTCAAATTCTGAATGGTCCACTCCACAGTCCGTACAGTACGGAATGATGACGTCAACATTCTGTACGGTCAAAAGTCAACATTCCTTGCACGAACTTTGACTGCGGATATCTCAAGCATACGATGTTGGATTTCGATGAAACAAACGTTGTCGGAATCATCTCAACGAGCTCTTCGTGATGACGTTGGTTCCATTGATTTCTTAGATGATCATTTTTTTTCACCTTCTGGACGCCCTTTGATCCTAGTTTGACCCTGCCTTTGATTGGCCATAACTTGTACAAACGGACTCCTTTTCGCTCCGTTCAAGTTGCATTGGAATCAGGGCATTGAGCTCTTTCTTATGGCGCAAAAATCTAGAGATTTGGAGACACTTCAATTTCCACTAAAAATATCCACCGGATCAGGCCTCCCCACTGAAGACCTTTTGGACCTCCAAAAGTGGCATTTATTCTGACATTAAGTGAGGACTTGGCCTCCCCACTTGTCCTGTATCCTCTGTACATCTGAATACCTGGCTCACAAGCAGAATGAAGACTGCAACAACATTATTGAACATAAACATTATTCTATCGCTTCCATAAGCATCTACATCAATTGTCATAGCCACTAACCAACAAAAATTGACTAGCATCAAGCTGAACAATAATGCAGAAATGAAAGAGAATAAATCAACAACATATTGATCCTTCACAACAGGAACATTTTTACCCAAGGGACCATCAATTATTTCAATCATCATTCCCTCATGCTGTACTGTGGGTGCATCCTGCAACATCTGATCCTGGTTAGCTACTCCAAGTTCAAGTGTAGAACCACCTGTACTGACAGACATAAGAGTTAACTCTTTACTTGCATTAATTACCCTCTTTAACTGCCCTATGTTTGCAAAAGAACGATCAGTCTTAATCCTGTGAGAATGTACAATATACTGTATGCCATCTTTAAACAAGTGATAATGATTATTTTCCCTGTAGAAAATTTCTTTTCTATCATAAAGATAAGGGATACCAAGCACTATCCCACAGATATCCAGTGGAACCACATCAAACTGTACTTTATCCACAAATTTACTAGTGATTGTGAATCTTAAGGTGCATTGTCTTGTTACTTGCAACTTATCATTTTCACAAATCCAACCTAGTGGATAAGGTTTCTTATGCTGTGTAGTTTTTAATCCCAAGTTTCTTACAACATCTTCAGAAATCAGATTAACTTGAGAACCACTATCTATGAGTGCATCAATTTTACTGTTCTTAGCAACAACCCTTAAATGAAACAACTCATTCCTTTTCTTATCTTCAGAGAAATCATTAACTATAGAAGTAGAAGCACAACTAGCAACAGAAACACCAAAAATAGGTGCTTTACCTTTTAGACCCATAGCTGTTATCTTAGTCTCATCATCTGAATCTGAACCAAGATCCATAACAACATTTGTGGCTTTCTCCTTACCCTTTTATTTCTAATTCTGCCTCTGAGCCCACTTAGGCTTCAGTTCGGGATGCAACTTCCAACAATGATCTTCATCATGTCCCTTTCTGTCACAATGAGAGCAAGAAAGCTTATTATCCTTCTTAACTGTAGTTGTCTTCTTTCCTTTCCCTGTCTCTACAACCTTAGAAGATTTCTTTACATCATTATCAAACTTATCAATAAAAGATCCTTTACCCCTTGACTCTAAGTGGGTAGCTTGGACACAAACTTCATCCAAGTTACAAGGATTCAAAACCAAAATAGAATGCCTAAGGTAGGAATGAAGACCTCCTATGTACTTCAACAAAGTGTCCTGGGTGTACAAAGGGACATTCAAAGCAATAGCCTTCTTCCTAAATTCATGGGTGTACTCTTGGACAGTTTGACCTTTCCCTTGCCTAAACATTTGCCAGTCCATCATTAACTGTTGCATATGGCCTAAGGGATAAAACTGCTTCTTAAGAGCATTAACAAACTCTGCCCAAGTTAAACTAACTCTACCATGTTGTGAAACTTCTGCCTTAGACTTACTCTCCCACCAGGTTAAAGTTGTACCTCCTAAACGAAGAGTAGCTAATTGGATCCTATCAACATCATCTAATAGGTTTTGGACTCTACAATAGACTTCAACTTGCTGAATCCAATCATCCAATTTTTTAGCATTTAGTTCACCACAATACTTTGGTAAATCAAATTTTACATCCAATTTAATTTTAGGCTTATTCCCACTCTTGAAAGGATTAAAAGAAATAGAATGAGGAGAAGATGGAGAAGAAGGAGAAGAGAGAGGAGAAGAAGAAAAGGGGTGATCTGGTTGCTTGCCACTATCTCCATGTTGTTTCCCTTTCTTGTCTTTGCGATCTTCTTGCTTCGACGAACCTCCTTCATGTTCCTTCCGTTCTTGTCTCTCTTGAAAAAGAATGTCCACCTTAGCCTTCATCTTGAGGAATGCTCTATGAAACTCCTGCTCACTGATTTCTTCAGGAACCTCCATTCCAGACAAGGACATCTTCATAAAAGTTCTTTGCTTCCCGATCTCAGGATCAAAGTCTTCGAGCTTCCCTTCACCCTTCTGAATCCTAGATCTCATTAGCATTCAAGAAAACAACTGCAATAATAGTCAACTGAGCTCTGATACCACTTGATCTGTATAGGATCTAGACTAAATTGCGTTTTGAATGCTTAATTTAAAACAACTTTGCGGAATTTTAATTCATGCATACATTAACAAAATTATGCATCAAAACTTAAGATGAGAAAAATAATTTAGAGAGAAGATAAAGAGGAGAACAAACACAATTGATAACGGAGTTCGTCCCTAAGGACTACGTCTCTGGGCCCCTCTCCAACGGAGTGACCGATCCGATTATACTCCAAAAATAGTTACAATTGCATCAAGACTATCTCCTTCAAGCACACCAGCATGACGTTCCTCTGATGTGTAGAAATGTCTTCAAAATCTCCTGAGCATTCTCCCGTTCTCACCACCTAGACTTAGGAAATCCAATCCTTACCCCTCTTTTTATACATAAAATTTGCCTAAAAAGGCTTAACAAAATATTAAATGATTAACCACCCCCTTAACATCTCGTACAAAGCCCATTCTGTCTTTTAAGCCCCTTTTGTTTTAGTAGTTAGGTGGTTAAGGTGAATTTTGGCCATTTAGCCCCATTTGGTTAGGCTCGGCCAACAATCCTTTAACAAAATACAACAGACTCCTTATATCTACCGAGGAGTATCGGTGGTGTAACGGTTACTAACCCTTTTGGTATTTGGGTGGTCAGCGGTTCCAACCCCGCCGGCCACGCTTTATAACAAATACCGACAACTTTAAACAACAAAACCAAACTTTTCCATACATATATTAAATGTGAGCTTGGTGGTGCAACGGTGAAAGTGGCCTCGCTATTTCTACAGAGATCGCGGGTTCAAATCCGTCCACTGTTTTTTTGGCATTCCGTCCAACCAACTGGACCGCTGCTAAGGAGACGTGTGTCGACCTGTGATTCGCCTACTGGAATGACATGTATGCTGACTATGTTGCTGAGTTGTCTACCACGTACGCTGCCACTGTGATGCCACGTCAGGGTACGGAGAGCCATGTCACCAGTACAGATGAACACGTGTCAGTCAGTGATTGGTCCGTACAGTTCTGACGTGGTTGCCACGTGTCAAATTCTGAATGGTCCACTCCACATTCTATACAGTACAGAATGATGACGTCAACATTATGTACAGTCAAAAGTCAACATTCTTTGCATGAACTTTGATTGCAGATATCTCGAGCATACGATGTCGGATTTCGATGAAATGAACGTTGCCAGAATCATCTCGACGAGCTCTTCGCGATGACGCTGGTTCCATTGATTTCTAAGATGATCATTTTTTTGCCTTCTGGACGCCCTCTGATCCCAGTTTGACCCTGCCTTTGACTGGCCATAACTTGTACAAACGGACTCCTTTTCGCTCTGTTCAAGTTGCGTTGGAATTAGGACACTGAGCTCTTTCTTATGGTGCAAAAATTTGGAGATTTGGAGACACTTCAATTTCCACTGAAAATATCCATCGGATCAATGAAGGCTATTGTGATGGTGTAACTTGACTCCTTGGATCAAATTCTAAAGGATTTGGATCACTTGAGGTAAATGTCACTTTGGTTTTCTCCATGATTCTCTTGTGTTGTGATCTAGTCTACCATAAATTTTGTGTCACCTATGGGAGACTTATGTTGAGATTTGTGATGTTTGAACTCTCTAGTTGACTCAAATCTAGGTAAAAAAGACGCTCTAAGTCTTTTAAGAGAAATGATGATAGTGGGGGATGAAAAGGTGGATGATGTGAGGAGTGATCTTTGCAAACGTTTTGGAACAAGACTTTTAATTTCTCTTGATGTTTTGATGTTGGGATAAAGGATGTTTATGAACTTGTAAGTCTTTAGGGTAGACTCGTGACCTTCAAGATGAACTAGTTCGAAGATGATAACTAGCTTAAGTAAGTGCATGGAAAATGGTACATTTCACATACAAAGTAGCTAAGTTAGAGGTTGGTTTGATTTGATTTTATGTTTAAGTCACAAAGTGTTGGTGTACTTGAGATTTTGCAAAGTTGGATGAAGTGAAGGATGAAATTTAATGAAGAGGTGAGTGAGGTGTTTGACCCAATGTTGACTTTAAAGTGAACCTTTTTTTTGAAAATACCAAGGTAGTGATAATGATGCTAGACCTCTAAAATGTTCAAATCCTAAAGACCCAATGTTGATTTTAGATGAGAGGATGGATGAGAATGTTTAGACCTATTCAGATTCTCCTAGCTCGAGCATAAAAGTTTCTTAACAAGTGGTAGTGATTGTGATAAAGTATTGAAACCCACTTCATACTAAATTGTGCACTACGATACCTACGTTTGCAGTGATGAGATGGAGATCTTCCCCTATGGATTTTTATTGTTTGATCGATAATTTAGAGGAGTTCAGTATTGTGAAAAAGACCAAGATTTTGACTCCAAAAGAATGCATATAATTCTATACTTTACCTTGAAGCGTGTCTATAAAAGTTTGCTACTAACCTATCTCTATTGTTGTGAAGCACTAAAAGGTGTCTCTTGAGAGCTTTTGGAGTGAGATTCCTAAGTCTAAAATGATGACCTGTAGACCTTACCTTAGGGATCCTGATTTCACATGAGATCATTTACAAATAGTTCAAGTTTATGGAAGAAAGGAAAATATTTATTGCCAAGTAGGTGGGGGTAATATGGGCCTTCCAGCCTCAATATCAGCTTGTTCCTCTTCTTCATCTAAAATGGTTGCTATGTTTCTCCACTGTGTATTTATTTCTTTTGTTTCAAAAGTGAAGCTTCTCAAACTACTAATGAAATCAGTTTGTTCTCTATTAATGAGTTCAAATTTTGGCTAAATTATAGCACCTGGAAGATTAGGTTGTTCAACGGGAGCGATCGGTCTCCAAATAGTCATGTGGGGCTCATTTGTCAATTTATCTTACTTAAGTGAATTGATTTTACAAACACTTGTCTTGATTATGTTTCCAAACTAGATGTTTATGTCAAAAACATCATAACTTTCACAATGTCCATTTCGTTGAAATTATGAGTTTGGAGCCATAATTGCCTATGTTGTCTTTGGGAAATATGGATTTTAGATTAATGTCAAGATATTTAGAAATCGCTATTAAGGATAAATCCTTAGGAAAAGCAGTAATATCAAGGCTAACTCAGGAGGTCCATATTTAAGCCAAAGTGTTTGAAATTTTGAGGAAGATAGTGAATGTTTGTTTTTGTATCATTTTGAAACCAAGAAAAGTGTTAAACTGACTCACAATCATTACAACCCTAGGTTCGAAATGGCTATATTTGTTGAGTCCCCACTCGGATTTCTCCAAACACTAAACAATGCAAACAGTTAGAGATTTGGCGACACTGGCTCCCCTCCATGGCACACACTTCTCGGGACCACCAAATCTCAAAATCCTTAAAATAGAGAGATCAAAATTTTTTTTTTTATTTCTACGAATGTGGGCTGGCTTCAGAACGATTGTTCTTGCACCAACAAATATTAAGTATTTTTGGTTTCTAAACAAAGGTTTGTAATAAGGGCTTTCAGTTTAGGGGGTGTAATGATAAACTCCCTCAAGAGGTCTCCCAACCCTTAGAACAAGGGCTTTACACATCATAAAGATACTGGGGGAGAGCTATCATGTACCGCTTCCCATTGATCACAATTTTTATTGCAACCACACATTTATATCACGGTTTGGAAGAGCTTGGCATTAACTCGTTACCGCTTGGGTCATTCTCTTGGGGTGAGTACTTTTTGCCACCAAGGAAGACCCTCTAAAGATAAACAATAGCGAGGAAGTACATCCGTAGTTCGATCATCTTCATTCATATGAACAAAGAGAGAACACACGCTATGTCTTTTTCTCACACTCGTAGGGGGTTTAGTTATAATTCAAATTGAAAGATGTAGGTGATTTTGCAAAGTGTTAAGGAATGTTTCTATTTCTCAAGGTCGCTAAATGACACGAGAGAATTGCATACGCATTCACTAACAATGTTGAAAATCACAAAACATAGCAAACAATTGTAAATTTTAACCCCTCAAAGTAGTGATGAGTTCATTTTAAACACCAATTGAAATATAAAGTTGTCTTGTTCAGTTTTAAACCCAAAAAACAATGATGAGATGAGGGTTCAATTTTTAATCTTGTTTGAGCATTATTTTTAAACCCAATAGAAATTTAGTGCGTGTCCTAAAGTTGAAAGTAGAAAGCATAAAAGTTGGATTATAATTGCCCCAAAGTGTCAAACGCTTGTTACAATCATAGAATTTTAAGATAGAAAAGCTTTCTTCACTTTTGCTCTATATTTTTCAACCTACAAAACCCTATTAGTCTAACAATCAGAACACTGTTAGTGACGCATCAGTGGTCAGATAAATCCAAGAAATTAAATCACATGTTGAAAAAAAACAAGCATAAAATTTCTTACCTTGGTTGGGTGTCACTAAACACGATAGCGTCACAATTTGAAGTATGGGCATCGCTTTGGTGAAAACGGGCGTCGCTTTGCAGTACAAATAGTGAGCATGATTGCGTCGAGATTTGGTCTAGCGTCATTGCTCTCAATAGGTCACGGTTTGAATTTTTTTCGGCGTCGCTCTAGTGAAGTTTTGGCATCGTCGTTTGAACTTTTTGATACCTCCAAATTAAATAAGTGTCGGCAAATTTAAATCAGCGTTGATGCATTAATTCGACATCAAGATTTCAAATTGTGATGGCATCGCCATATGGCGATGCTCTTTAAAAAGTGTTGTTGTTTGTAGTTTGGGCGTCATTGTATCCTGCAAAATAACAAACATAACTCGAGCTAAAAAATTGTTAAGTTAATTGTTTGCCCTTCTTCTAGCACCAGAATGTGAGACGAGGATTGTTAGTGTGGATCAATTACACTTAATCTATGATGAATTGAAACATAATCTACCCAAATAAACTTGCATCTACCAAACAAGATCATTCAAATTGAAAAGATGAAACTAAACATTTATACAAACTAAAAGTTACAAATTATAAAATAGTTAAATTCCTACTCTAACCCATTTGAAACTTATCTTGTTTTGGAATTGGTGTTGTGTTGATGTGAAATGATGACCCTTTCTCAATCCTATGATTAGTGAGCCTGTTTGAGTTGATTCTATGGAATAGAATTGATGAACCCATTGTGATTGATGTATGAAAACCTAGTTTATGCTAAAAATGAACACGATGCAAACTAAGTTACCATGATTTTATACTAGAAATAAACTAATTATGCCATTGTTAAGCTAATTTAAGCTAAAATATGGAAACCCTAATTCATATACAAACTAAGATGGATGCATGGAAGCCATTAATGGATGCTCTAAGCTATTATGCAATTAGAAATAAACTAAAACAAGCTAAAAGTGAGTAAAAGATGATTGTGGATGCAAGTAAGTTCAATAGCATAATTTTGCAATTGAAAGATGGATCCATTTGTCTCCAAATAGTGACCTATTCATAGGAAAACAAATGAAAAATGAAGGGCTGAGATTGAAAAGATTAATGAACGGTCAAAAATGAAGGGGATGAGAGGCATGGATCATGGATTCTCATCAACAAATGAGAATGCATGATGAAATTTAATCAAGGGTTCACACTTGCTTGAAACAAACACACTTTTGACTTGCTCACACTGGTCAAAGGTGACTTGTTCAAAAGGTTAATGGTTAAAACTTGTTTAAGAAGCCAAGTGAAAATATCCCTTTTTCAAATGACGGAGGAATAAGAATGATGGAGAAATATTCTCATGGGTGAGGAAAAAATATATTTTGCAAATTAAAAGAAATTCTTAATTGTGCAAAAAAGGGATAAGGAATATTCCAAGGGAATATTCTCCTTTTAGAGGAAAATTAGTTTAATTGCTAATTAAACAAGGTTTAATCATACAATTAGGGGATAAAAAGAATTAAAGTGATATTCATTAAAAATGATTTAATGAATGGGGAAGAGATGAAATGATATTTAATTAAATAACTCAGGATTATTAGTTATTTAATTAAATAAGATGACTTAGGAGATTAAATTAAATATTTTGATTTGTTTAATTTAATAAGATGAAATGTTAGTGTGAAGGGGGATGAATTAACCTGATCATATTAATTAGGCTAACAGATGAAAATGATGCAATTAATTAAATATCTAGACTAATTTAATCAATTAAGCGAAAAAGAGGATGGGTTTAAAGAGGAAAATGATGTTAGTAAATCCGTTTCGAGTGTATGATCTATCGTTCAGGACATTTTTCAGTGTCTACGAATGATATGTATATATACACAATCGACCAAATGATAGGTGCATGATACCCTTAATTGGGTGAGTTGCATACATTGTTTACAGATATTGCAATACCAATCATATATTATTTGACCAATTGTACACACACACACATATAGATATATACACAGTTGACAAGAAACCCTTAACAGTCAAACTTATCATAACCTCAAATACTGTCAATATGTTTATCAAAATTATAGAGGTAGACAAATGGAATGTCAAATATGTATCGATTGTTTAAAGATATTGCAGTAGCAAACCTATATTACTTGATTGACCGTGTATACACACACACACACACATACATATGTGTGTGTGTGTGTGTGTGTGTGTATAAACAGTCGACCACGATATAGCTATAAGAAACCCTTAAGAATCGAGCATATCATAACCTCAAATAAATTATCAATATATTTATCGAAAATGCAGAGGTAAACAAATGAAATGTTACAAATGTGTACCATGTTTTTAGTGATATGGCAACTATATTAACCATTTCTTTTGGTCGATTGTGTGTGTGTGTGTGTGTAGAGAGAGAGAGAGAGAGAGTCGGTCACAAGATAGTTGAAAAAAAGTACATGCAACAAACATTCAAAAAAACACATGCAATGGATAGATATTGCCCTTGTGAGGTTGGAAGACAACTTCACCTGTGATGGCAAAAGTTTATTATTTTCCTTTTGGCAATGGAAGTGTTGATAAACATAGTAACAACAAAAAATGAATCACCATGAGTTGCCCCTGCCCTCACCACAGTCAGCCATGAAATGCGCCACCACTGGTCCTTCAATAGATGACGTTATGTGGAGACGCCAAACATGAATAACATTGTAGAGAAGTGAAAACAAACCCTAGCAAATGAAAAGCATGTCGAAGTGATTGCCAAAAGGCCAACAATGTAGGCCAATAATGAGGTTTGCCTCACCATAACGTATCAACACAACAAATGGTGATGTATGCTAAACGTGCCCGATGGTCCCACATTTCATTTCAACCTTATGTTTTAAGGTTGCTTCTTTCTATTGATTTAATTCTATTTAATCTTTTTATTACATCCATCTCATCACTCTGTTAGACAGTCTTTTAACATCGTAATATCATTAAAATCGAAATCTTTCATTTCACTTCAAATGTTCTTCGGAATCTCGCAGAATAAAATTCTTCATCGGCCTGTCAGAGTACAGGGAGCGAGATTCACGTTTTCTTCGAAGCCTGTGTAAACTAATGTTCTGATCCCGTCCTTCACTCCCTGTTTCTCGTATTATGATGTTATACTCATGCGGGACGAGGTACAGAGTGCGATGTGACCTACCTTTATTTGTTTAATGAATGAATTTTCTTTGTATGTTGTCAGGATTCAAATGAAATTAATACTACTACTCCATCATTCCAAGGGTTGAGTTATGGGGGCAAAGGCTGCAAGTGAAGATGAATGCACGCGAACGCGTGGGGCGTGCTCAATCGAATTTGAAGCGATTTACTTTAAATTCTGGTCTTGTTATGATCTTCAAGTTTAATGGTGATTTAATTTCCTGTTTTATGCAGATCTGCCTCTATGCTTTCTGAAATTCATGATTTCACAACAGAGGACAATGATTGTGTACCATTTGATGCAGATTTAACCAGATCGAAGGAGAAGTTCCAAAACCCTAGAGCTTGTTGAGAGAAAGGGCATTTAAAAACCTAAGTCTTGTTGCTTCAACGTTCTACACAGAGCACAGGAAAAACCATGCCGCCGCAGCAGAAAGCTCATTTGCCCGATTTCAAAGATCAGGTGATTTTGCCGCAAACCGCAAGATGTCTCGTTGAGTTTTTCCATTTTTTTGATAAAATTCAGCGGTTACTATCAGGACACGACGGAGCAGACAGATTGAATCAAGGAAATTAAGAAATCTGAACTACTTAAGGTTGCCGGCAACGTAAAATTGTATCCCTTGTCAAGAATAAACTCGCTCATTGCACAACGGTACTTGCAGTCATCGCCCAATGGGAAATGGAAAATAAAAATTGAGCTCGGAAAGTTATCATGAGCACCAATCCAGGCGTTTTCTATTTAATTTGTATCTGCCTGACACCAACTCAGGTACAGCAATGAATTTGTACAGAGTTGGTGTCAGGTACAGCAATGAATTTGTACAGCCTTGCTGAAAGGCAACTAGGGGAGAGGTAACCTGAGCATGTTTGAATAGTTGGTATGACATTTGTTAATTTAATGTTTAATATTTTTATAACAATTAAATTTAATGTCTTATAAATTATGTGTTGTTCTGATATTTTACAAATTATGTGATGTTATATCAATGCACCAATAAAACATTATTTAGTTCATAATTACTAACATAGTTTCTATTGCTGTTTACTCCATGTTTATCTGACCCCCACTAACCATTTGCATTTTAGTCATTACATTGTTTTAATTATGTCAATAAATATTTGAATCTTACACCAATAAATGTTCACTACTAAATGTGTAGTTGACCAAAAAAATTGGTACATATCCATTTCCAATGAGAACACATTGAAAACACCTATTTTTTACCACTTCTTGCTTAACGGGTTCTACAACACGCGTTTAAGCCAAAATTTTTGAGTGGATGACACATTGAAAACACCTATTTTTGACCACTTCTGGTTCTACAACATGCGTTTAAGCCAAAATTTTTGATTGAAGCAAATAAGTCGCATACGAGAAGACAAAAAAAAATGTCGAATTTTGAAGTATTGTGTAGGATCTATGGGTGTGCGAACTTAGCTATGGCGACTACTGGTATGCTTCTCATATTGGTCTCACTTTTTTTTGGAGTCTTTTTGGATACCTCACAAAAAATATGCTAATGTGGTATCATATTTGATGTTGTGGTCCTAAAACCTTAGTTATAAACAAGGAACTTGTCAAATAAGCTGATGTAAAAATTTGAGAATGATTTGAAATTTCCAAGTATGATTTTGAAAAACACAAAATTAAGATGCTCAACTACTGCTCTCCTTGAAAGACAAGATCATATGGGCCAATATCACCGTCCATTCTTGAAATAGGTTTCTTTGTAATGTTTTCAAAGATCTCATCCCCGAGCATGTTGGTCCGCTTGTGTTAGAATATATGGTAAACCAATATACTGTTGGAATACTATGCAAATTTCTTGTCTTAATCTTTAAGACTCTTGGCAAACATCTTTAAACCTGTCAGAAAATATCTTTACAAGACCACCTAAAATTAAAATTTCTAAAATAAAATCCCCATTAGATCGGATTGTGATCATTTGAGTATAAATGCAATTTAAGATCAAACTGGATTGCAATCAATTTCTATTGTTGAGCGAGAAAAGTGGTAAGAATATAGTAGGCCAGGCCACAGAATCCTTTGGCTGCACCAAATAAGCGGTGGATCCTTTAATAAATCGTATCGGAAACCCATTGTAAACATCTATTCCACATAACAACTGGGGCTCTATGTCCCGCAGCTTCTTCACGTCCAAAATGAAGTGCTTGATTATGGAGGGGCTGAAAATGGTGGTGATCTTGTAGAAGAAGAGGGCTTAGAATCGGGCATGCCTCCACCAGATTGACAGATGACGATTTATAGCAAGAGCCTGATGTCTACATTTTGTTCTGGTAACCCACTACAAGATGTTATCGTTATTCTTCAGTCCATTTGCTTCGGATTGACGATGTATTTGAACTCTGCATTTTCCAGTGGTATTCTTTGAATTCTCCAAAAATCTTCTCTGCATTCACAACAAAACAAAATCAATTTTTAGTTGCAAGGAGATTTTTTAAATGAGGCAACATGATATGATACCAGAGTTGATGGGTGATCTTCTAGCATTTAGGAATGATTGACAACTTGTACTTGTCTAATGCACTTAATAATTGTGTTTGTATCTTTGTTTTATTTCAGTATCGACTTTGACAGCAAATTTGTAGTGGGGAGGGTTTGATAGTGGAGCAGTGCCTTATAGTGGGTACATGAATTGACTGCATTGGGTTGGACACAGTAGAGCACCTCATTACCCATAACATATTCAACTTTTACTCAAAAGGTACTTAAATCCATATCAAACAATGCAATTTTTTTATTTATAATTCATTTTTATTTGTCTCAAGATTTTTTTATAAAAATATTACAAGTGAGAGAATATCAATAAAGCTTTGACACAATCCATACACAATCAATGTTGCTAAGATATGCAATGTTCCATTTAATATTGCACCCATACATATAAATCATACAATTTAATATTCCCACCCATGTATGCTATGATAACTCAATCCATATACAATGGTTTCAAAAAGTAACTACCACATCAACATAAAACAAGACCATCTGTCCCATCACACAATCATGTCAAATCTATTGTACATATCACAATTTTTCAAATATAAAATACTCTTCAAACAAAAAACATGACCATGTTTTCCATCTATCAAACTCAACCACCGAACTATTGGTCACTTTCTCTTGCATCCAACACAAACAAAGGTGTAAGACTCATCAATGTAGCTGTCAAAACAAGAGGATATAAATTAAATAATCCACGACATACAAACATTCAACCAAATTAATCAACATTGAAATTAATGACGAAATCCAAATTTTCTAAACACAACAAGCAATATTGACCTTCGAAGATTCATGAATTAAAACAAGAGGAAAAAAAATTAAGACTTCATACTAAACAAGTGTTCAAGATTTCATCAATATTACCAAGTCAAGTAGGCATGACATCCAATCAATCCATGTTTATTTTTCTCATTTTGATCCCTCACCAATTTCACTATTTTATCTTCTATGTTTTCTATCATGTTCTATATTTTACTAATAGTAGCGATGTAAGAAGACGAGCCAATGACAAACTATTAACACAAGAAATTTGCATAGTATTCTAGGCATTATACCAATTTACCATATATTCTACATGCCTATTTCTCTTTTATGATGGTATTGCTTGAGCTACCGTACTTAAGTGCATATCATGCATATCTATTTCCATTTGTTCTATATAATGTCAATGTTATATCGTGTGGTCTATTGTAAATTGTGAAAGCCTATATCTATTGTATACAATGTAAATATTTTAGCCACTATGTTGTAAGTGCATATATGGTATTTTAAGTTATATTTTTTATGTTTTTTTGTTCTATACAAATGGTTAAAGTTCTAGCCACTATAATGCAAGTTCATATATGGGGTTTTTGGTTTTATTTTTAGTGTCTTTATAACCTATAAGATTCAAATGCTCTAGCAACTATACTATTAGTACCTACACAAGGTTTTAGTTATAATGTTATTACCTATCTCTTCTAAAAATATAATGAACATCCCATCATTATGATGTAAATGCTATTTTATAAATGCCTAATTGTTGTGTATTTCCCGCTATTTGTTCGAAACTGTTAATGTGGCTAGTCGAGAGGGAAAGACTAGATGACATGTGCTAAATGTGAGGAAGTGGATGCAGACAATGTAAATGTTTTAACCACTATAATGCAAGTGCATATATGGGGTTTTCCTTATATTGTTAATGCCTATTTGTTCTAAATGATGAAATTGTTGTAGCTAGAAAACTACAAGTGCACATATGGGGTTTTTAGTTATTTTGTTAATGGATATTTGTTCTTAAATGATTAATGGCTACCTCTTCTATATGATGTAAATGTTATTCTATAATTGCAGGCTATCTCTTATTTACAATGTAAATATCCTAGCCACTATACTATAAATGCATATATGGGATTTTCAGTTATATTGTTAATCTCTATCTATTCTATAGGATGAAAATGTTGTAGTCAGTGTAATGCAAGTGCATACATGGGGTTTTCTATTGTATTTTTAATGTCTATGTCTTGTAAACTGTTAATGGTCACTATTTTTGATATGATGTAAATTTTGTTATGTAAATGCCTATATATGTTCTATAGGATGTAAATGTTCCACCCACTATACTGTAAGTGCATACATGAGGTTTTAATTTTTACTATTAATACCAATCTAAAGAACATCAAAATATAAAGATAAAAATAAATAAATATAAACATATTAAATACAACACGAGTTTCCAAACTATACACTTAAATTTGGAAACAAAAATTATGTTTGACAATCAATTAATTATATTTTGTCCAAGCATCACTGTTAACTATCAAATTTAACTTACAAACTCAAGTTATAGATAAAAAAATGTTAATGGTTATGAAAATGGTATATAATATATTTTATTGTTTTTCAAATATATTAAAAATTTGATTCCACTATTGGAATTTCAAGTTGAATGCTCGAGAGTTTTTGTTTCATTAACTTTGTATAGAAAAGATTCAAAATACTCCAAATTTTGAAGTTGTTTTGATTGATGTTCTCTTCTCTACAAATGACCGACGAAGCTCGAATGAGGATCCAACCTAGAAAAACAAGAGTAATGACAAGGTTTCTTGCACATAAAAGAGGAGTTATATTTTCCTCAGATGAAGAACCTCTCTTTTTAATTGAATAACTTCACGTTCATTCTAATAACAATCCATAACCTGTTATGGTAGTAGTGGAGGTTAGTGCACTTGCAAGAACATAGAATAAAACATCACAAGAATGAGATTGGTCAACATAGGACATGGATGAAGCTCTTAAATATGTTAAGGATAACAGCATTTCCATAAGGGTTGCAACACAAAAATGGAGAATCTTAACAACCATTCTCACTAACTAGTTAGTTGGGCTTACATTCACATTGAAGAAAGGTCCTCCAATTGTCTTAACACCAAAAAAAAGGGATCTAATTGTGGAATGGTGTAAAGAGATGGTTGCGGTTGAACATGACTTTAATATTATCAATCTCAAGGCAGAGGTAGCCAAGATATTCCAAACTAGACCCAAACCTTATGAGGATGGGTTGTCTGGTAATTCATAGTGCCATCCTAAACACACCTTAAGGATAGCTAAAGGCCTTGACAGAGACATGCCACTAAATCTTAGACATGTTTTTTTCTTTTCTTTCTTCACAACAATGTCTGGAAGGCATATAATGCAAATCCATATAAAGCTCAAATAATTTGGAATTGTGATGAAAATGTTATTTAGGTAGGAAAATTTGGTTTCATGAGGGTTTTGGCCAAAAGAGGTAGTAGGAGTGTGTCTTACATCATTCCTAAGAGTCAAGAATGGATAATCATTCTCTAATGTGTTAATGTTGTTGGATAGAGAATACTAGGGTTCTATTTGTTTAAGGGAAAAAAGAAGCTAAAAATTACATTATAGGCTACAAACTAGATGCTTGCATGTAATCCTAATCACACGCAAGGATGACCAAATAAAGTTTTATGAATTGGTTGCATGGCTTTGCATAGTCAATTCTAGGTGGTGTGTCACCCACAAATAGACACTTGTTGATTTTTTATGGCCATGGAAGCCATGTCATTGTTACAACAATACAAGATGCAAGTATTTTGGGTATTGATTTACTTACATAACTGGCACAAATGTCACATAATGTACAACCCCTTGATGTGAGTATGTTTTAAAAATTCAAATCATAGTTCAAATCTAAATGAACATGGAAAACAAGGTTTCCAAAAATTGAAATTAGGAGCAAAAAATTGGTAGAACTGGGCAGCAAGTCACTACAAAATATTTAATAGTGGTGAACATTACAACAAGATTCAAAAAGAAAAGAATATGGACCCTAAATCTAGATGCACTCGTGGAGGACATGCATCCCAGCGATGTGTTTCACTTTAGTGTACAAGTCAATGCTTTTGCACTACAAATATCCTTAGTCTATCAAGGGTTGATGCTTCGCCAAATGAAGTAGCCAACACATTATTATCCAATATTGCATTTAAGGTGAATTGCATTGTACAACACCAAAATTATAGGTATAGGAAGCTAAATTAGATACACCTCAAAGTACCCCTAGGTAATGATTCAATTGTATAGTTGGTGGGTGATCAAGTGTTTGATGACATGGAAAATAGTCAACATCATGAATTGGAAGATATACATAGTCTTCCCTTGCATCCTAGGAAACCATCCTAGCTGGTGGAGGGAGCTATGAATCTAGGTATCAATTTACATTGCCATGAAGAATAGGAAACTTTTTCATTCCCATCTCCACCAACCACATTGACTGTAGCTAAAATGGTACATTACTATGTTGAATCTATAGGTCACATGGTGAAGGAAATGTATAATTCAACCAAGATACTATCTAGAAGGTAGTTCATAACAAAGATGAACAAATCATTGAGTGACTATTGAATGAGACAATGGATTCCAAAACATATTCAACCATTAGAAAATTCTTCAAGTTGCCTATACACATTGTTAATGAAAGAACCAATAATACTGACGATAATGGAATTCAATTGAGCCAACAACCTCAATTGTAATAAAAAATGACTATACAAGTCTCTTAATGCAACAAGAGCACTGAAAGAAAGAAAGAAAGGAGCTCAAAGCTCAAAAAAGACAATAGATCAAGGAGAGAAAGGAAACACGTGTTGTGGAAAGGGAATTGAAGGAGTAGGCCAAAATATATGGGGAAATAAACATCAATCAAGAGAACAACATTTTTTTACAAATGGGATAAAAAGAGAAGAAAAAGGAGAAAGAGAGGATTCAAAGGGATCAAGATAGAAGGGAAAAAGAGATAGAAGTAGTAGTAAGGGCTTTACAGAGACAAAGTCACTTAAGCAATCCACTTAACCTGTTACCAAAAAATCATGCATTGTTTTATGATCTTATGCGTATTAATGTTCCTCAATATTCTATTGCTATGAATTGTTTAGGTTTGACCCCATCTCATGTAAGTTACACTCCATTTTAAAGTCCAACACCTACTCATGTAACTACCACTCCAAATCTACCAACAAAGGATGTGAGCATGACTGAGATAGCAAGCTTAAGCTACCAAGAAAAAAAAACTTTGTCACATCATCTCCATAATCTTTTCCAATTTGGTTTTAGTGAGGTTGGGAAGGACCAATCACAAAAACATCATTGAACCCTAGAAAGACATCCTTTTTTGTTTATTGATGTTGGGATTACATTTTTTTGTTTTTAGATATATAATTTTACATTTATTTTCCATGCTAATGAAAGAGGGATTCACATTTATGTTGACCAAATGCCAATGACATGCTTTTTGTTTGGAAATATGTACAATTTATAAGAAGTAATTCAATTCATTCACCTATGTGGATGCAATTTACCACATGTACACATTTTATTCATGGAATGAATAAAATTATTGTCTATTTGGATGGCTAATCGATCATGGGTTTCGACCACCCCTAATCATTGGGTGGCATGACATAGGTATGTGTTTGTCATTCTACATGGTGGGTAGATAGATCTTCACCCATAATTTCCACGTCCTCACATTTATGACACGTCATTTTGTCTTTCCCTTCTAGCCGACCACATTAACTATGTGTCTCTTCCCATTCACTTGTTGCAGATAGTGCCAAGTTTTGAAGCATTCGATAATTGAATGCTTCATAACCTCACTTATCTTAGTCACCTGCACCTCATTTCTTACACACATCTGCTCTAGTGTTCATTTTGATAGGCACCAATACATGTTTGGGTCTGCTCTATATTCAATAATGCATATGGGGGAATTGATTTTCCAAAAGTATTTTTAGTGTTAAACTATGTTGCACATATCCACAATTCAATTTGAAATATGTAGATTGCAAAATAATTGAACACCAAAGGCATTTGGCAAACCAAGTCTCCCAAATGCTAGCACCTCATACTAGGTTAGGTTTAACATGTCCTATATGATGTAAATGTTGTTGGAACTATTATGCAAATGCCTATTCAATGTAAATGTTGTTAAATTGATATGTTCATTGATTTGGTTGAATCCTCCTTTGGGATGAAGTCTTAAATTTCTATCATCTTGTTTGGGGTGATCAACTCATGTGAGATGAATGAATGGATTTAACAGATGTTGGAACAATTGAATTTGCTAATATTTTTTTATTGCTAATACATGTTCAACTTTGCTATGTATTCAATAATGCATTGGAGAGACTTGATTTTCTAAAATGCCTTGGGAAATCAAGCCTCCCAAATGTTACCACCTCATACTAGATAAGATTTAATATCTTATATGATGTAAATATTGTTGGAATTATAGTGAAAATTCCTATATGATGTAAGTTTTGTTAATTTGAGTGGTTCATTGATTTGGATAAATGCTTCTTTGGGCTAAAGTCTTGAATTTTAGTTCTCTTGTTTAAGGTGATCAACTCATGTTAGATGGGTCAATCGATTTTATGGTTGTAATAACAAATGAATTTGCTAATATGTTTTGATTGCTTGATTGGTGAGCCCAACACCTTCAAGTTTGTTTCTAGAAACTATGCATGGGGTAAGTGATGTGTATTATGACAAATAAATGGGAAGGGATGTAGAGCTAATGTGGATGACTGAGAGGGAAAGAATACATATACAGATATAGTACACTGCCTACATCATTTATATAATTTAAAATAGATAGGCATGAACAATATAACTAAAAACCCCATATATGCACTTATAATACAATGACTCGAACATTTACATCCTATATAACAAATATGCATCAAAAGTTTAGAACAAACACCCACATATACATATTTACATAACAAAATTTACAAAATTTATATAGATGTGATAGGCAATTAGAAAACACTATTTACATGATATAGAAGAGAAATACATTTACAACACTCTGTAGAACACTAACATCATATAGAACATATAGGAATTCACACACCACTGGCAACAACATTTACATCATATATAAGACTTAATAATTTACATCAATACTTAGTTTAAGACATAGGAAATTACTAAATTATACATAATAACCTATCACAGGATCAATGTACATGTGACAGATTTCATCCACATAAGTGAGATGGAATTTTTAGGTCCACACTTAAATTTCTAACTTGTCGGTTACTATTTTAATAACTTTTGGTCCATGTGGACCCCCAAAGTTAGTTCAATCCACTATGAGCCCCTCTCCCCTATTATTAAATATAGAGGCTATTTATTTTCCTAGAAAATGTCACTATGCAATATCTTGCATGGGTGTATGTAGAACTATTAGGTGAAGCTTGAAGGGAGATGTAATTATCAAGAAGAAATCATGTGTAAGTGTATTGAGTGTGAAGATTTGATGGTCTATATTTATAATGTTTATTTTTGCTCTCTCAAGTGTTAGTATCTATTTTAAATTTTCTAACTTGAAGGTTTTGTTGTTTTCTGGGTGCTTCTTTCAATAGTTCTTAGCTAGTTTTTTTTTGTTTTGTTGACATTTTGTGGTTTTTTGGGTACCTACCATGAGTTATGAAGACTAAAAGCACAAGTCATTGGTAAATCCAATGACTACAATTTAATTGATACATGAGTTCTGAAAAATTTAGATCTTCAAATCTCTTTGCTTTGTTTTCATGTTGAGACTGTTTTAATTGGGGAATGAATGAAGTGAATCAACAACTATGAAGATCATTGAAAATCATACTTAAATATTTATGATATTCCCTATAAATCTAATAGTTAAGAGTTTAAGAATTTAAGTTGAAGCTAACTAAATCTGCCATACACATACATACATACATACATACATACATGCATATGTATGTATGTACATGTATGTATGTATACATACACACACATACACACATATATATTATATATATGGGTATTCAAAATAGTTTTACTTTGTCAAATAGGTAAGATCTACTATGATGATCCCAAAAGGGTTTTCTCCACATAAACCTATGTTATGGTATATATTGTTTATCTTTTGTTTAAAAATATATTTTGTCTATCTATAATTGTTAATATTAGAGTTTTCACAACACTCTACTCATAATATTAGAATAGGAATCATTTTTGTGTCCCTTATATCCTTTCATTTGGTATTAAAGCTTGATCATGTCAAATTATAGAGTTGTTCGGTAAAGGGATTTTTGTTCTAATCAAGTCATCTAAGTGGTAGCTTGCATAGAGAGACTTTTGATATTATTGCAGGAAGAGATGGAAGCACATCAAGTATAGAGATGGAGAAGTTCGTAGGCACAAAGTTCAAGTTGTGGAAGCTCAAGATGGAGGATGTGGTCATATACCAAGATGTATGGGCTATAGTATCTAGATATAAACCTATAGCTACATCACAAGAAGACCGAGGCAAGATGGATAGAAAAATGGGTCTTATTAGAATCATTTTGGTTGATTCATTGTTGTTGAATGTGCATGAAGAAAATACCACAATGAATCTTTGGAAGAAGCTTGGAGAAATTTATTAAGCTAAATCCTTGGAGAATAATATTTTCCTAAGAAAGAAATTGTATATCCTTAGGATGGAGGATGGTTTTTCTTGGATGCACATCTAAATGGATTCAATATGGTAGTTTCCTAGTTGCATTGTGTGGGAGTGGAAATGAAGGAAATATAAGTATATTACTTTGCTATGTTCTTTTCTAGATTCATGGGATCACTTTGTTATTGCCATTGGGTCTACTACCACCAAGTTCATGATGGATGGAGTGGTTGCATATTTTCTTTCAAAATAAGTGAGAAGAACAAATTTTGAGTCGGCAATGGAGGCCTGCCCTAACGATTTTGTGGAAGATTAAAAAAAGGCAAGAAGAGTGACAATAATCAAGACAATTCTAGATCCAAATATTATGGAAGATCAAAATATCTTGGTAAGTTTAAGGCCAAATGTTGGAACTATCAGAAAATTGGACATCCAAGAAATAGAATAAGGATTACAAAAAACATGAGGGTAGAGGAAACACAAGGAGAAATAAATTAAGGATTACAAAGACACAAAAGAGAATGACAAGGGTTTACAAAAGAAAAGGGACATGGGACGAGTTTTATGTAGAATGGAGATGGGGATGAAGAAAACCTAATGGGCATGGGAGAAGAAAGATGGGAAACATGATGGCATGAGGAGAGAGTGAACTAAATCCATAGAAAGGATATAGAAAATATCTAATAGGCTCCAAAGAATTGTAGTACACAATAGAATTAAATTGATAGCACAAGAGAGTATCCAAAGAAAAAATCCTCCAGAATGATCTAAATGATTTTATTTAATATAGTTCACTATAATGGAATCCCTTATAATGAAAAGAAAAATCATAATTTTAAAGTAATAATTGCAGATGCCCCATTATAAAAGGGTGAAGTAGGATTTATGGGAGTGCATTTTGTGTACCTTCTTTTGGAGTCAAGGCTCAAAAAGAGTTTCCTCTACAAGGATCTCTATTGCAAATGAGTATCTTGTCATTGCATGTTATATCAACTTGAAACTTGAAGTTAGAATGATATGGTTCACCTTTACTCACCTAGTTTTCAAGATAATGAATATTCTATGACATCTTTGGAGTGAAAATAATATAACTTCCCAAATACAACCAAACACAAATTAGAGGGGATACCCTCATACAATTTGGTTAGTGTTGTCCGTACTCATGCATTGGGATTGTAAATTTGTATATACCAAAGATATCCAAAAACTATCAAAAAGTTGCCTTAATTGAAACCATAGTGGCACATATGCACCCTTATATTCATAGGAGGAAGAACCTCCCACTGCTTTTCCTCTACACTGTAAATTACTACTTGACACAAGTCATTCACATGTCAGTGAAGGCTTCCAACAATATAAATGAGGCCTTCATATGAGTGTGTTGTATAAGAAAAGTTGTGGTGTCCATCAATAATATGGCCATTGCACATCTATCTAGTAGCATAGCAGTCATGGCATTTGTAACCAAACATTGCAATCACAAATTTGGGATAGACTAAAATAAAGTGTGAGTAATATGAAAATTAAAAAAATTGATGTGGGAAGGGAGCAAGGGTTTCATATGAGTTTTTGAGAGGGTCATAAGTAACATATCTCCATCCATCCTTGTTCATGTCCTTTGGAATTACAATAAAGTCATGGCACATACCGATCCTCTTTCTATGTTGATAAAACAATAGACTATTTACAGTAATTTTTCAAATTTTATAAATAATGTCAAGCTTTTAATGTGATGTCAATAGCACCCTTAGCAAGCACTATCTACAAATGTCATCTAGAAAACTAGGAATAATCTACATTACCACTCTCCTCCTTTTGTTAATTTTATAAGATAGTTTAAAAGTATTAAAACTTGGCCATGCTTTAAATGTTTAATACTCCATTCATTTATAGAAATTGGTCCACTTAATCTTCTTGTCTTAATAGATCAAGAGACATAACTCTATGACTAGATTGTGGTCATAACAAACCCTTAATATAAATTGAATGACTATTTATAATTTAAATTGCGAATTACAATACTTTTAAATATAATATTTAAATGTTCAAATAATATCTCTTACATCATATTTTACTAAAAACTTTTTTTATCAATTATATATAAAATAATATTAAATATGCCATTAACAAGACCCATTTTTAATAAAAGAACAGCAGAGATGCAAACCGGTTAGAGAATAGATGACATCTATCATGGATGACTCATATATGAAATTGGAAGCCTAAGGTAGAATTCGACAAAAAGGGTCAAACAAGGAGGGGGGGAAATGTTTATGTATGTCGAAGAAGAAAAGCTCAAAATCCCCAAGAAAGGCTGGGAAACCTTGCCAAAGATAGGATCAAAACTTTGGCAAAGGAAAACAAAGAGCAGACAGAAAAGAAATATTATTTCTTTCCCAAATAAAATTTTAGGAATGGGTTAAGAAATCTATTTGGTCTCTTAGTTGATCTTCAAGGATCTGACACTGGATGCTTAGGTGACCAATGTTGCTAAAGAAAATTAAGTGAAAGAGATAAAGATTTTTTTTGAATTTATCATCTCCACCATCCAATTCATAATGACTCTCTAGGCCCCTATTATAAGTGAATATGAAGCATCCATGTGGCAAAGAAACTCTCTGTCACTGTCTCAGGATATAACAACATAGTGAAGTGAATGAAGGCTTCATTTGACTCCCTTAGAGAGAGGCCCATAAAGACAGTTTGAGGTGGTGGGAGTGTCTGCATTAAAGAGTAGTGATGGAAGATTGTTTTGATTAGGTGAATTTGGAAGTGCCATTTATTCTTTCATGGTAAGTGTTTTAAGGCCCAAGTGTAGAACATTGAATGTAGGGACGCAACTTGGTCTTCAAATTCATTATACTGAAAGGACAACAGCTTTATGGGAGTTCACTCATCAAGTCATTTAGTCTTCTCTGGAAGAATGTAATGAGAATCAGGTGCAAATTGGAAGACAGTTCATCAACGCTTAGCAAATCAACATAAATTTTGCCACCTAAAAAGATGGGGATGGAATGGCAGCATGGTCTGGGTTTTAAATGTTCTGTTCATGGAATTTAGCAGTTGTTTCATTTATGGCACGGTGATCCATCCATCACAACCTCCAGACTTTATTTAATCCTATAAAATTATTTATGATTTTAATCAATATAGTGGTTTAATTTAAGAATATGGAAATGTGTGTTGTTTGGAACAATTTATTTCGTTCATATATTGCATCTCTATAACTTGAACTGATTACATAGCAAACAAGAAGATGTAATTGTTATTTTAAGGAGGTTTTTTTTTTTTTCACATTCGGAAAAGGTTAAAAAATTGATGAAGATATGCAGCCATCTTAAACGAAGTATAAAGGAGAGTTGATCGTAGTAAGATTGGTTCCTACCTGTCCAAAATTGGGAAAGTTTATATACTTTATTATAAAAAATATCAATGGACAAACAAAACTCTGAGATGAGTTAAGAGTCATTTCTCAAGGTATTTCCATGACATCCTCAGTCATTTCTAAAGCTATTTCTATGATATCCCTAGTCAAAAGAAATCAATTATTGGAGAGAGTAAAATTTCTTTGTAAGATTTAGGTGATTGGTAATTCAACTAAAATGTGGGATGCTAAATCACTCACCAACATAGAAGAAAGGCATCATTATTATATTTTAATTATTAGCACTTGCATCTAAAGGAGGTTCAAAGATTACGTTAATAGAAAACTATATGTATGTTAATATGTTAGAGAGTACATGTTTGTGCATGCAAATTCTAGTTGCATGTGGTTGGATTAAATAATTAATAATAAATGTTAAATAATGGAATGAAATAAACTTTGACAAATCTAGATTTTTTCCTTAAAAAAAATAAGTATTATGTGATTATGAAATATTTGCATACAGATTTAAAACATAAAGCAATGTAAATGAAAAAAGAAATTACCATCAAATTGACAAAAAAACACTACAAATGGAAATAGAATGTTCCTATCCAATTGTTAAATCAATATTTATCTATATTTTATGTGATAAGTGAGATTTTGGAGGCTTTTACTATTAAATGGTAGTTGGTTTACCATTAAACAACATCTAAAACTTTTTTTTCGATGACTCCATAGTAGTTTGCAAGTGTGAGACTCGTTTCAGGCTCAAATCTCACGCTATATGTAGTCTATGAGCTAAATATTGGTGGTTTAAATGTATTATGTGTAACTAGCACTTGCACCTAAGGGAGGTTTAAGGATTCTACCAATAGAAAACTATATGTATGTTAATATGTCAGAGAGTATGTGTTTGTGCATGGATGCGTTGCAAATTCTAGTTGCATGTGGCTAGATTAAATAAATTAAGTATTATCTGATTATGAAATATTTGCATATAGATTTAAAACATAAAGTAGTACAAATAAAAAAAAAAAGTTGCCATCAAATTGACAAACAATACTGCAAATGGAAATAGAATGTTCCCATCCTATTGTCAAATCAATATTTATCTAGCTTTTATGTGATAAGTGAGAGTTTGGAGGCTTTTACTATTAAATGACAATTGGTTTACCATTAAATGACAACTAGTGAAATATGATAATATTCACACTCTTTAGATTCCTCACATTCACATATTTTTAATTAGTAAGTTTTTCAAATGGAGATAAATTAGTAAAATATGGAAGCCTTCAAAGATTAGGTAGAGTAATCCATCATTTGGTCAAGGTAATGGGCTCCTATTTTCATGATGAGAAACCATAAAATTACAATGTCATCAATGAATAATCAATACTATGGCGTTTCTTTTCCTATAGAATGCAACATACATTGATATAAAAAGAGAAAACAAAATATCACCACTTACATTACATCCATAAGACAAGTGTCATTATCTTACATAGTTCAAATATTACCACACAAAGAGTAAGGTCATACCAATGCATACTAAAATTGCAACAATTATCAAAGTCTATCCTTCCTCAACTTTCAATCTATATGGACTAATAAAATTTAAGCCCCAAATTAAAGACCATATGAATCAAGTCAAAAAAAAAATTATTTCTTACCTTAACCATATCAAGCTTCTCTAATTTGATTTGCTTACTAAACTTACATATCTTAGTTACATATGGCTCATCCCACAAGAATGAGTCTTAAACTTGGAACATTAGTTTTTTCACTTTGGATGGGGCTAAGAAATAGGAAACACCTTTAAATGAAGGTGCCTTCATTCTAAGACTCTATGAAAAATACCTTTTAAGGTCACATTCATCCAAAGGTATTATTTTATTGATTTCCAAACAATTAAATAATATCTTCAAATGAAGTTGACCTTTGAGAAAAAGGTATTAAATTTTATTGTTAAAAAAGTAATCAAAAGCAAAACAATTGAAGTCATTTTGTTTTCACATTTCACAAGCTTAGAAGTTTTGGATGCATAGTGTTAGTCATTGCTTTCATGGGGTGCATGGCAGGTTGAATATGGGTCTTTAGGCACACATTTGTCCCCCATTGCACCATGTGACTTGAAATGGAGGTGTGTAGGTGTTGTCCACGTCTGCATGTTGCTTCTATATTTTGATATTTTATTAGGTACATTTTAATACTAGATGTGCTTTTTGATTGATATTTTGAAATTTTGTTTATTGTAAGTTTTAACTCGAAAATATGAATTTAAAACCCTAAAATATTTTTTCAACCCTAAAATATCAATTTAAAACCCTAAAACATTCTTTTAATCATAAATTGTGAAATTAAAACCCTAAATAGCTATTTTGAAAATCTAACTTGTTTAATTGAAACTTTAAAATGTCAAATTAAAACCACAAACAACTATTTTTAACCTTAAGATATAAAATTAAAGCCCTAAACAACTATCTTTTAACCCTAGAATGTCAATTTGAAACTCTAAATAGCTTTTTTAAATCCCTATTTTGTTTAACCCTAAAATGAAAAATTGAAAGCCTAAACTATTCTATTGAAACCTTATACAACTATTTTTTATCTCCAAAATGTCAAATTGAAACCCTATACAACTATTTTTAACCCTAACTTAGAATTATAATTGCTTATTGATGAGTTTTTGAAATGAGCTATGGGCAGGACTCCTATGCTAGACGATAATTTCTTGGTTCTCAAGATCCCTCTCTAGTGCATTATGGTGATTGGTGATGTTTATGTTGCTTTCAGATGGTTCGTGTCTTTCAATGGGTGCTATGAGATTGGTGGGACACCCCCTTTCCCTCTATTCAGAACCCTCTATTAAGTTGGAAAGACCTCTTTTTGGGAAACAAAAATAAATTCTCTAACAGGGTTCAAATTGTCTTGTCAGAAGAAGGAACCACTATCAAAATTAAAGATCCCTCTCTTGATCACTCTAGAAAAAAATGGAGAACTCGCTTATTGGAAGGTTTGTGAGTAGGCACCCCAATATTGAATTAGTAAGAAAATGGGCTTCTTCGAGGTGACCAGTTAAAGGTAACTTTCTATCAATTTTGATGCTTTTTAAGGGTCTTTTCTACTTCACCTTCTCCCTCTAGGAGGAGACTCTAAAGACTCTTAACTTTGGCCCTTGGTTCTATGAGAAGCAAAGTATGGCACTCTATAAATGGTGCCCTAGTTTTGACCCCTCTACACATCTGGCTGCCACCCTCCCAACATGGGTTAGGCTTCTGTGCCTCCCTTTAGAGTTCTAGGATGAGGACATCATTGTGGGAGTGGCAAAATCCTTCAGGAAGTTCCTTTCTCTAGAAAATGTCACCAATGATAAGTCCAGAATGGTTTTCACCCATTTTTGTGTCAACATTGAGCCCAACAAGATCCTCCCAACCTTGGTCATATAGGAGTCCAAGCTTGGGAAGTGGACTCAACCAATTGAATATGAGAACTTGAATCTCTTTTTTCAAAATTGTTCTTTAGTGGGTCTTATTTGTAATGCTTTTCTTTGAAAAGTGGTTAAGCTCTTGTTCACTTCCAAAAAAGATAAAGAGTGTGGCCATCTCCCCCCTGGAGCTCTCTAGCCAGTTGAAGTCCAACCCTTTGTTCACCCCTCCCTCTTTATCAGATGTGAAGGATGCCCTTCTTTGAGCTTGGACCCCCTTCTAATCCCTCTCTTCACCATCTCTGAGCTTGGATCCCCTTCTAATCCCTCTCTTCATGCAAAGATGTCTCCAAAAGTTGTATCATCTCCTCGTTCAGTTTTTACCCCACTGGCTAAAGGGGTGTCTATAGGCGATGCTCCTCTATCTTCCCTTAATAATGGTTTCTTGAAGTTAGCTCAGAAAGATCCAATGGCTCCTCCATCCTCTCGGTTAGATTTAGGTTTGGCTCTGGTGGTCCTCGTTCCTCCTTGGGAAGAAGGTTCGATTAAGGACAAAGTTTCCTTCCCCCTTGTCAGCTCTACGAAGGAATCATTAAATTCCACCCTATATCTCTAATCGTTGGAGAGGCTCGAGTTGGTCTTATTCGCTCCCCCTCTTTGCCCTTGTCTATGAAATTTGAACAAGATTTGTGAAAATTGATGAATGTGGGTACCAACTCCAAACTAGGTCAGAAATATGCCAAAGAATTGAGACAAAGGAGCACAATGAAAGATATAGAAAATGAAAACCAAAGCACCTTGGAGCAAATGGGCCCCGAAAGATCAAAAATATAGATAATTCTCTCTTGGAATGTTAGGGGGCTAAATAGCCTCCATAAAAAGCATATAGTCAGGGCCTCATCAAGGATTTTAAGCCTAAAAATTTTCTCATTCAAGAAACTAAAATGAGTGCTGCAGACTTTGACAAAACTTGTAAGTACATTTGGTCTAATGCTCTTTACATTGCAGTTGATGGGCATGGGGCTTTAGGGGGTTTATCCACTATGTGGAAACCCTTCTTCCATGGTTCCCTATGTTGATTTTTGTAGCTCAAAAGGTGGGATGTGGAGTTTTTTTAAAGCAACTCAAGTTGGATATGCTTTAAATCACTTTAAAGAAACTCTAGTTAGATATGCTTTAAAGCAATTCAAGTTGGATTTTCAGCAACAGTAGTTTTTTTATTCTTTAATAGAATGTTTCTGAGTTTGTGAGGATAAGATAAATCTAAGAGTTATTTTATGTGTAATTAAAGCCAAAGAAAGCAAGGAAAGATTCTTTTCTTGCACGCTAAGTAAAGTAGTTAGGCTCTATAAATGTAAGATTGTTGTAGCAAACTCATATTGTATTTTTGAAAGAAAAGTTAGCTGTTAGGCTGAATAGAAGATCCAACATTTGCAGGTTTTTCCCCGCATTGGGGTTTCCTGGGTAATTCTATGTTATTGTCTTTTTGTGATTGGCTTCTTGTTATTTTTTTTGTTTCTGCTGTTATTAGTTGTTAATTAACCCAGTTGTGTTAATTGTTATAAATCAGATTTATTTATGTGAATGTATTGAGCAATTAATCTGTTGCTGGGTTATAAGAAATTTAACATGGTTTCAGAGCACTAAAATCTGAATACGAAGCCAAGATTTGTGACGCAGATTTCAAGAGAAAAAAAAATTCATATTTTTGTCTCCGGTTCTTTTTTTTTGTGGCTATGGCAACCAGTGTTCAATATGAGGATAGGCTCGAGGGTGCGTCTAAATTCTTACAGCGGAAGGTTCAGATTACATCTATTCTCAAAGAGAACAGGTTGTGGATCTATGCTAGCACAGAAGTGACTCCATCAACAAATGATCCTGTTGCCTTAGATTCGCATGAAGTCAAAGAGGCCAAGGCTCAGAGGATTATCCTGGATGGAGTAAGAGATCATTTAATTCCTCATTTATTGGGGAAAGACACCGCCAAGGAAATGTGGGATACGCTCACAAAACTTTATCAAAGCGACTATCAGAGTCGTAAGATGATGCTCAAGGAAAAATTGCATAATACCAAGATGTCCAAAGGAGAGAGTGTGACCTCTTACTTGTCCAAGATGACACATGTCAAGGATGAGCTTGCTGCTGTTGGAGAGACGATTGATGAAAATGAGTTGGTGTGTATATCCTTGAATGGTTTTTTGAAGCACTGGGAAGTGTTTGTCAAGTGTGTTGTTGGCAGAGATCGGCTACCTGATTGGGAAATACTTTGGGATGATTTTGTTCAGGAGGAGATCCATGAAGGTGATCATCAAGGAGACTAGATGAAGAAGGGTCAAGACAAAGAAAATCTTGCTCTTGCAAGCAAGGGTAAGAAGAAGTCCAATAAAGAGAAAATGGAAGGTTCTTTCAAGAGTGGGAAGAAGAAAGATCTGAGCAAGATAAAATGTTTTTGCTGCCATCAGATGGGTCACTATACCAGTCAATGCCTGAATAAGAAAAATAAAGACAAGCAAAAGAAGCAAGTTGTTGCTACAACAGAGGTGGACGAGTTTGCATCACGATTTGAGAATGAGTTTTCACTCATTGCCTGTCTCTCAAGTTCAATTTCCAATAGGGTATGGTATATTGACAGTGGGACTTCTTGCCACATGACAGGAGTCAGAGAATGTTTCACCAAGTTGGAGGAGAAGAAGCTGGATTTCTATATTGAGCTCAGAGACCGCCAAGTACCATGCAACTAGTATTGGCACCGTCAAGTTTCAGAGGGAGTCTGGAAAACCTTTGTTGGTGGAGGATGTGTTGTATGTTCCTGGCATGACAAAGAATTTAATCTTAGTTTCTACTTTGGAAGACAAGGGTTACATCATGACCTTTGAGAGGGGAAAAGTCTATATTCATCCCAAAGATTCCAAGGTTGCAAAAGTGATTGGTGTCAGGCATGGCAGCTTGTTTCAGTTACAGTTTGAGCCAACACATGCGTTGGTTAGTAGCTGTAAAGTGATAGGAGGATTGTGGCACAGGAGGATGGCTCACCTTCACCATGGAGCACTTAATATTCTTAAGGAAATAGTGACAGGGCTGCCTGAGATGAAGACATAAAAGCATGAGGTGTGCAAGGGTTGTGCTCTTGGGAAATATGCGAAGACCAGTTTTCCAAGCATGACACTAGATCCAAAGGGATTTTGGATCTTGTACATTCAGATGTGTGTGGGCCCGTGTCAACAACATCCTTGAATGGATATGAGTATTATGTTACCTTCATTGATGATTTCTCTAGGAAGATGTGGATATATTTCATGAAGAATAAAGATGAGGTCTTCAGTAGGTTCAAAGAGTTTAAGGCTCTCATGGAGAACGAAATAGGGAGGAAGATCAAGATATTGAGGTCTAATAATGGATGCGAGTATACCTTGAATGCCTTCAAATATTTTTGTTCTCAGGAAGGTATCAAGAAAGAGTTGATAGTTCCATACAACCCTTAGCATAATGGGGTTACTGAATGGAAGAACAAGGCTATAGTTGGAGCAGCCAAGGCCATGCTTCATGATCAGGATCTGCCTTGGTTCTTATGGGCAGAAGCTTGCAATACAATTGTGTATTTGCAGAATAGGAGCCCTCACAAAGTGTTGGGCAAGTTGACTCCAGAAGAGGCATTCACTGGTAATAAACCAGATTTGGGGCACATTCACATCTTTGGATGCCTTGTGTATTGTCACATTCCTGTTGAGAAGAGAACCAAGTTGGAACCTACTGCAGAGAAGGGTATCCTTGTTGGGTACAGTGAAACTTCCAAGGCTTATCGGGTTTACATTCCTATTCTTAGGAAAATAGTGGTTCGCAGAGATGTGAAGTTTGAGGAAGAGAGGGCTCTTCAGAAGTCAAGCAACTTGATGAATGAGGAGGAACAATCATCCACGATTGAGGTAAGACAAATTCCTCAAACTTTAGTCATGCAAGCTAGAGAGCAGAGCAAGCAGGCTAAGCAGGGTGATCAGATAGAGGAACAAATAATTCCTCAGCTTCAAATTCCTATTAGTGAGAAAAGGAGAAATAGGGCAGCTGAGCAGACATTGAAAGAGGCTCAAGAATATGTAGGTGATCCTCAAGATTCAATCAGACAGAGAAGGGATCCCAGACATTATTCTGAGTATGTGGCACTTATGAGTGAATTAATTGAAGTAGAGCCTTCCAGCTTTCAAGAGGCATCCAAACACCAAGTATGGAGGGATGCCATGGTGGAAGAGTATTCTTCCATCATGAAGAATAGTGTGTGGGAGGTAGTACCATGACCAGAAGATAAGTCTGTGGTGGGCTCGAGATGGTTGTATAAGATTAAGCATGTTGCAGATGGTAGTGTGGAGAAGTTCAAAGCCCGGTTTGTGGCTAAGGGGTTTTCTCAGAAGGAAGGAGTCGACTATGACGAGACTTTCGCTCTAGTAGCCAGGTACTCATCCATAAGAGCTATCATTTTTGTAGCAACACAAATGGTTTGGAGGATTCACCAGATGGATGTAAAAATGGCCTTCCTCAATGGAGTGATTGAGGAAGAGATTTACATAGAGTAGCCAGAGGGATTTGAAGCACATGGGAGGGATTCTCATGTATGCAGGTTGAAAAGAGCATTGTATGGACTCAAGCAGGCTCGCAAGGCATGGTATTCATGTATTGACAGTTACTTGTAGAGTGTGGGCTTCAAGAGTGAGGCGGATCCGAACCTGTACTATGTTTAGGTGAAGCACGAACTTCTCACATTGGTGTTATATGTTGATGACCTATTTCTCACAAGGTCAGAGGAGCTCATACCACACTGCAAGCGGGATCTTGCAGGAGAGTTTGAGATGAAGGACTTGGGGTTGATGCACTACTTTTTGGGATTGGAGTTGTGGTAGAAAGAGGGAGAGATCTTCCTTGGAAAATGGAAGTACTTAATTGATATCTTGAAGTGATTCAGGATGGAAAACTGTAAGCCTATGTCAACACCACTTGTGACCAATTGGAAGAAGATTGATGCTTCTAGATCAGAGGCAGTGGACCCAACTTTATACAAATAGTTGATAGGATCTCTTATGTATCTGGTTAACACTAGGCCAAACATTTGTTTTGCAATGAACTCACTCAGTCAGTTTATGGTGGAGCTTAAACATGTGTACTAGATAGGTGCGAAGCATGTTTTGACATATCTCTGAGGCACAGTTGATTATGGGCTGAAGTATTTTGAACAGGATGGAGTGAAGCTCAAGGGGTTTACCGATGCAGATTGGGCAGGTAGTACAGCTGATCGAAAGAGAACTTCAGGATGTAGTTTTAGTTTGGGATTGGGAGCAGTCTCTTGGTACAACAGGAAATAGAAGTCAGTTGCGTTGAGTTCTGCAGAGGCCGAGTATATGGCAGCCAGTATGGCTACATGTGAGGCTATCTGGCTTCAGAAACTTCTAGCTGGGCTCCTTGATTAGGAGCTGGATCCTACAGTCATTTACTGTGATAATCAAAGTTGTATCAAACTCTCTAAGAATCCAGTGTTTCATGACAAGTCAAAGCACATTGAGATCAAGTACCACTTCATCAGAGATTGTGTGGAGAAGGGGATAGTGAATCTCAATTACATTCCTATGGACGAATAGATAGCAGATATCCTGATGAAGGCCTTGATGAAGAGCAAGTTTTAATTCTTCAGGGACAAGTTGGGTGTGGTACATAACACCTTCCTTGCTAAGAGGGAGTGTTGATTTTTGTAGCTCGAAAGATGGGATGTGGAGTTGTTTTAAAGCAACTCAAGTTGGATATGCTTTAAATCACTTTAAAGCAACTCAAGTTAGATATGCTTTAAAGCAATTCAAGTTGGATTTTCAGTAACAGTAGTTTTTTTATTCTTTAATAAAATGTTTCTGAGTTTGTGAGGATAAGATAAATCTAAGAGTGATTTTATGTGTAATTAAAGCCAAAGAAAGCAAGGAAAGATTCTTTTCTTGCATGCTAAGTAAAGCATCTAGGCTCTATAAATGTAAGATTGTTGTAGCAAACTCATATTCTATTTTTGAAAGAAAAGTTAGATGTTAGGCTAAATAGAAGATCCAACATTTGCAGGTTTTTCCACGCATTGGGGTTTCTTGGGTAATTCTGTGTTATTGTCTTTTTGTGATTGGCTTCTTGTTATTTTTTTTGTTTCTGCTGTTATTAGTTGTTAATTAACCCAGTTGTGTTAATTGTTATATATCAGATTTATTTCTGTGAATTTATTGAGCAATTAATCTGTTGCTGGGTTATAAGAAATTTAACACCCTCTTATTAAAAAAAAAATCTCAATATCCTCTTTTCAAGAAACCCTAGTCTCTTCAATTGGGCTCTCTCCAACATATATGCCTTGATTAGTTTTTTCCTTCATAGAGAGACTTGGTCTCTACTTCTAAGTAGAAGAATATCCTTTTTAATGTATCATTAGATGTTTTTGGTGATTTTAACACCCCCCTCTATCCTTCCAAGAAGATGGGGAGCCTCCAAAATATTTTTGACAACATGTTGGACCTCAATAACCTTCTTTTGAATGGTTGCATTTTAGATCTTAACCTCAAAGGAAGTTAATATACATGGTATGACTCCTAAGGGAATGGTGGAATATTAACCTTAGTGGTACTGTGATGTTCAAAAACATAAAGAGAAATCTAAAAGACTAGAGAGAAAATGATTTTGATAGCATCTTCACTCAAAAATAAAATTTAAAGGACCAACTCGAGAAAGTTCAAAAGGACATGGATGGGCAGGGAGCTTCAGAGGCTCTATTTAGTAGGGATAAATATTTGTTAAGTGACCTACACAACATAATTGAAAAAGAGGAACTATATTGGAAACAACGAGCCATAAATTAGTGAATAAAAGGAGACAAAAACACCATATTCTTTCATATTTTGACCATCAAACATAGGAAGAGGAATAGAATAACTGATTTGATAAGAGAGGATGGATCTCATTCATCCATTGATGAAGATATATCATAGGAAGGAGTTAGATTTTTTAAAGACCTTCTCAACCCACCTCTTGTTCTTCTGGAGGCATCTTCGAACCACTTTCTTAAGGACATTCCTTGCTCTATTTCCACTTCCGATATCTCAACCATGGAAAGAAGGGCCACTGATGAAGAAATCAAGGTGACTATTTTCTCCCTCAACCCCTCCAAAGCTCCTGGTTTTGACGGATTCCCCCACTCTTCTTCTAAAAATACTAGAAAATTATTGGTTTAGATGTGATCCATGTTGTTAGAGAATTCCATTCATTTGCTGGAACCTTCAAGGAGTTCAATAATACATTCATTGTCATTATCCCCCAAAAAATAGGGGCAAACAAATTATCTAATTTTAGACCTATTAGGCCTTTGTAACACCATATATAAGATTTTTTCTAAATTGTTGGTTAACAAAACAAAAACTTTCTTGGATAAAATGATCCATAGAGCCCAAAAAGGTTTCATGCCAGGAAGGAAAATAATTGATGTTGTCTTCCTGGTTCATGAAACTCTCCATTCTATAAGAAAACACAGCAAAGAAAGCATGGCCCTCAAGCTGGATATATCCAAAGTGTATGATAAAGTTTCTTGGAATTTTCTTTTTGAAGTCTTGTAGAGATTTGGTTTTAAAGGTAAAATTCTCAAACTTATCAAAGTTTACGTTTCCTCCCCAAAGTTCTTGATGCTTATTAATGGTTCTCCACATGGTAACTTCTTGGAGTCAGGAGGGTTAAGGCAAGGTGATCCTCTTTCTCCCTACCTTTTTATCATGCTAGCGAAGGTTCTTGGTTGCAATATTGCTAAAGGAATTTCAAGAGGAAACCTGAAAGGTTTCTCCCCTTCCTCCACCTCTTTGTCGATTTCTCATCAATAATTTTTTGATGATACTATCCTTCTAGGGGAAGCTACAGTTGTAGAGGCTAAGGGATGGCTCAAAATTCTCTTAGATTTTCAGCTTCGATTCAAAACATAAACTTCAATAAAAGTGTTATTTTCCTCCTCAATGTGCCCCCCTCTCTTCAAATAAAAATTTCCAACATCCTTAAATGTCAAACTCACATCCTCCCCTCCTCTTACTTGGGAATGACTCTCATTGTTGGAAAAATGGATAAATTTGTTTGGTCTAACTTGTTGGAAAGGATTCAATAGAAGCTTGTGGATGGAAGGGAGCCCTTCTCAATAACACCACAAGCTCTAGATCTTGAAAGCTACCCTCTAGAACACTATTGTTTAAATCCTCTCCCTATTCATCATGCCTACTTTCTAGATTGATAAGCTAGAACAAATTCAAAGAAGTTTTCTTTGGTCGAGTATCAAAGAAAATAACCACTTCTCTCTAGTGAATTGGGAAATCGTTTACTCAAAAAAAGAATAGAGGATTAGACAAGAAAAACCAAACATATGAATTTCAAACTCCTATCCAAAGTAAGCTAGCTCTTGATAAAAAAACAAACAAGATGGATCAATATTCCTAGAGCCAAGTATTTGAATGGTGGGGAAGGTATCTCTCTCTTGCATACCAACCATATCCCTAAAGGTTCCATAATTTGGAATAAACTTCATAAAACTAAGGAAATTCTAAGACAAGTCATTTTATAGCATATTGGAAATGGGGTTTCAATGAGGTTTTGGGAATATGATTAGATCTCATAGATGGCTCTAGAGATCAACCTGATCTGCTTTGCTATTCAAAAGGATCTTTGTAGAATATTGGGGTTCAAAGTGAAAGATTACTTGGACCACTCCTCTGACCCTCCCATATGGAGGATAAACCCTAATTGGTATGACCCCACAATTCACTTGATTGATGTTGAGCTTATCTAGATAATAGGAAATCAAATATTCTATATAATAAATTCTTTGAACTCTTTGATTTGGGTAGATTCAAAAGATTGAAATTATACGGTTAAGTTTGGACATAATATTTTGACTACTTATTGGGACTCTCAATTCAATTGGATGAAGATCTAGTAGAATAGGACTATTCCCAATTGTAAAAGAATTACATATTTGGAATCTACACAATCTCATCTATAATGGGCTTTAATTTCATCAAAAAAATTTGTAAAAAAAATCTTCAGACATATGTTCAAAGTCACTCTTTTCAACTAACACTAACATGACCTTTAGGTTGCAAGTCAAAGTAGGTCTAAAGCTAAGGGTTGGCTCCCCAAGCCTTTTTTTCGACCCAAAACCCATAACAAAAATCAGGTCAAAAATTGATTTTTTTAGGAATGGGATCCCATTCATTCTTTTTTTAATTTTAAGCTTTTATGAAACAGGATCTTGTTTTAGAACAGGGTCCCATTTTGTACAAAATGGGACCCCGTTTCTAAAAAATGGAGAAACGGGATCCCTTTTTGGGTTAGGGTCCCGAAGTGAAACGAGATCCTATTTGCTAAATAATGAGATCCCATTTTAGTTTGCCTAATTTTAGATTTTTTTAAGTCTAAAACTTCCACTAGAAGTGGACTCATCTTCTTGCATTTACCACCCCCCCCCTCTCTCTCTCCCCTTCCCTCTCTATAAAGTCACTTATACTTAAATGTTTATTTCATGTATAATGTTTCTTTTTCTATCTAATATATCATGTTTATTAAATGTTTTCTTCACATAAATGTGAGTATGTTTCATTATAATGTACTTGCATTATGTATTTTTCTATCCCCCATATTTTTTCATTTACCCATCAAGGTCACATTATCAACACAGAGGGAGTGCAAGCGGACATGGAGAAGATCAAGGTGATTCAAGATTGGCCTCCCCCAAGGACCTTGCCACAACTTCAAGGATTCTTCAACCTTTTTAACTTTTGCAAATTCCTTGTTAATGGTTTCTCATGACTAGTCACAACCTTAATTGACCTAACAAAGAAAGGAGGTTTCGCATGGACTAAGGATGCACAATGAGAATTTTAAATGCTAAAAGAGGCAATGCTCTTGTGTCCTGTGTTAGTGATTCTAGATGTTATTTTTTCTTTCACATGAGAATGTGATGCATTAGGAGAATGAATTGGAGTCATGTTTATGCAGTAAAACCAATTATTTATTTTTGACAATAAAAAATTTAGAGAGGTAAAAAATGAATTATCCATCTATCATAAATAAATATTGGTCATCATGCACACATTGGTCAAATTCAGGCAATACTTAGTGGGGCCAATTTATGGTAAAAATAATCATAATAGTTTGAGATATTTTCTTAATCAAAGGGACCTAAATATATGGAAATAAAAGTGCGTGAGAAAACTATAAGTGTATTATTTTGATATCGAGTACATTAAAGGGAAGAAGAATGTTTTTGCTGACATTATATAAAGGGTAGAATTCATACTCCATTTCTCATCCAATAAAATCATATTAGAGTATGCTAAGGATGTGTTCATGGATGATGTGTTGGAAGGGAAGTTGTTGGATGATAGATACACCATTTGTAATCAACTCATTCTTTGCAGGGGAATAGTCTCCTTGGTATCAAAGTTAAGGATGAAGGGATATATTTTAGGGGTGGTTCATGATACTCCCTTGCAAGGCCATGTTGGGTATTTCAAGACCTACAAATTTAGATCAAAGAAAGGTTAACCTAGAATGGAATTAAAGATTCAATGTCCTCACCCATATCAAATAATGTATCATTTATCAAAAGAATAAAATGGAATATATATTTCTAGAAGGTATTTTGTTTCCCTTACCCATCCCAAAGTAGAAATGGGAAAGTGTCTTGATGGATTTCATCATGAGACTTCCTAAATTCTTAGATAAGGACTATATATATGTTTTTATGGATAGAATATCAAAGTTTCACATTTATTTTTGATCTCTTCAAATTGTAAGGTGCCACAAGCGGTTGATCTATTCTTCAAGAAAGCGATGAAACTCCATGGACTACCCAAGAGCATGATGAGTGATAGAAATAGTCACCTTGAGATATTTTCTAGCAAGAGATCTTCCTTTTTTATGGAAATTGAGCTCACCCATAGCACCAACTACCACCCATAAATAGATGACTAGACCAAAATATGAACAAATGGGTGGACTTGGTTATTTAAGAAATTTTATTGTTGTTCAACATAAGAATTGGATCAAGTGGATCTACTTAGGGGAGCATTAATTCAAAACCACCTACCACATTTTAATCAAAATGATGTAATTCATGGCCTTTTATAGGTATGAGGATCAAAAATTTATTGATATCATTTTTATGGATAACAAGGTAGTAGGAGCAAGTGATGTGGATCGAATAGAGCTAAGATGTTTTAAAGTCACCTAAGAATAATATCCAATAGGCTTAAAACCAATATAAGGTGTATGTAGAAAATCATAGGATCAAGAAAAAATTAAAGATTGGAGACATGGTTTTTATAATATTGCATCCATACAAGACCTTCCTTGAAGGAAAGTGGGTCAAAGAAAGGTCAATTTTTGTTTTTACGAACCTTATATAATTCTGATAAAGATTGTTGAATTGGATTATGAGTTGAAATTACCAAAGGGGATTAAGATAAATAATATTTTTCACTTGTATTTCCTCAAAAAGGCCTTAGGAAAACATATATAATCCATTGTAGTCATGGATGCAAGGGAGAGTAAGCTAAGAAATAGAAGCACCAAGACATACTTGATTCAATGGAAAGCTATTTTGATGGATGATGCAATGTGGGAAGGACAACATATATTAGAACATCATAACCTACAATTTCGTAAGGATAAACAATTTTGAGCATGTGTAACTTGTCATGTCCCATTTCTAGTTAATCTAAGTCTATACATATTAGGTATATATTTGTGTCTTCCTTGTTTTTGTTTTCTCTATATTTCCATTTCCTATGTATGATTTTTCTTCCAAATCCACTCTTCTTTTCTCCTTGTCATAATTTTGGACTTTCCCTTACTAGAATGCCCATTTATTGACCCCTAACAACTCATCCTAAAGTTTGAGTCTTTCAATATAGATAACCTTTAATTCCCTATATTTTTTCCTATTCTTTTGTTCCCATCTTAACTTCCTAGCATGTGTTGCATTGTTTCTAGTAGTAATTTTTTGGTACCATTAATTTCAAAGTGGAATATTTTCCACCCATGATAATTTTTCAAATCTTAATCTATAGGTGTACATGATGAACAACCTATTATATTTCTAGAGGATATAAAAGATTAAATGTTTCATCTTGGATCATCATCTACACTTAATAATTTTCCTTTAAAAATCCATTTTTCACGTGTTTAGTGTGGAAATCCTAGGAAAAAACCCTAGTGATTGTAGAGGGAAATCTCATATAGAGTTCACATTTGAACTTCATTAGATCCAAACACCAAAAAAATTGTATTGATCCAATTCACCATTGATATTGGTATGCATTGCTACTATTGTGGATTTATTTGAATGCAATATAGTTATTATTTTGATAGGGAAGAGAGAGGGAATTATATATATATATATTCTAATGAGAATATCAAGTGTAAGTTTTCTATTGTTGATTATATTGTAATAAAATTGTTGATGTATAAATAGTAATTTAAATCCAAGTTGTCTAACATCTGATTAGATATTATGTAACATAACAACCCTTAATGAAGTAAAAATTTCTAATTTTTCACCTTACGATTAAATAAACTATGTAACAAGTCATTGCACTAAAAAATTTCTTTTATTTATTAAGAATATAAGAACAAAGATGCATTACATAATACAACATGGATTCCAATTCATCACAATAAATTATAAGTTACATCAATACAAGAATGCATACATTTACATGCATAGCTCATTGAGCTTTAGAACAAATAGTTGTAAGATGGTCCAGATCCTTCCTTTCAAATCTTGGTTCTTCTGTCGCCTATTGTGGAGGAGAAGCATCAATCAAGTGCTTTTCTACCAACCACATACTCTTAATGATGTCCCCCACACATCTAACATTTGATAGATAGCCCTTCCCTTTGACGAAGAGATTGGTAGAGTAACCAATAACGACAACCAACTGAGAATAGTGTTGTGTCCTACATAACTAGAACTTGTAATCCCAAAATCTTGAACTAGTATGTAATACTGGATCACGGTGAACTGGCAGTGTAGTCTCGGTAGTCACACAACCTGGAGTGGAGTCTTGGACATTCACACTGCTTTGGACAAAGTGTTACATTCAATATTCCTACTGAGATTCATCTATCACATACACTACTCAGGGCTGATTTGACTTAAGACTATCTTAAACTATGCACAGGTATTTCCTTCAATAGAGATTCTCTCACCCTAGATTAACCTATCACCATTTTAACATACTTGGAATTAACCTACTTAACAAGTAAGTACACAAGTTCCCTCCCATACTAGATTAACTATCCTAGGAGTAAACACAAGCTTTCCTAGTTAAATCAATAACTTAGCCAAGTGTATCACAAGTGCCTCTTATGATCAATCATGCCTAGTATATAATATCTAAGATATACACCAAACTCCTATTATGGAGTACTTGCAAGAACAACATAAAAACAACATAAAAGCTTCAATTTCCTTTTCAAAGACACTCTAATATCTCTAATGCATGCACTAGAAAAGACATTTCAAGCAATCATGGAAAACACATCATTTCAAAGTAAATAACAAAGAAGAAGAGATCCTCATGCATGTTATCACTTATCCAATTAGAAGAAAACAACACAACCCTGACCAATAGCAGATAGCTTGATAATAAGCTTCTCAAGAATGTCACAAATAATTATATCTCACAAGTTGATAGCTTACTTCTCTGAAACAAAAATGTTTCCTCTCAACACAATGGAACACTCACTCTTTCTCTCTCACAATATAAATAAGTATGGTTGGGAATAACACAGAAATAAGGAATTGCAAAAGATGTGTAATCTTGGGAAAGAATGTGTCCTTACTAATGAAATGGCTCAACTATTTATAGAGCAACCTAGTAAACTCTTCGCCTATAGTTTAGGCATGTAGATGGACAAAAAGCTCCATGTAAAGCAACACATGAAACTCAACAAAAAGGTGGTGACTTCCTAAGCACATACTTAGCAAAACCACCTATAGTCGACTTGCAGAATTGACAACAATTACAATAATTATTCAATCTTCATATGCTTAATTTGAATTGTCACAAAGAATGGATATCTACAACAACTTGGTTTTAGAGGTGGCACCAAATCCATCCCTCTTTCCTTCTTGTTTGACATAGTTTTACTACCCATGGAAATAGTCAACTACCATTTCTCAACAACAAACATCCATCAATTTGTATAGAGGATGAGTCGACCAAATCATTAAAAATAGTTGAAAAAGTCAAAGTTGATCATATCAAAGGCGTTGACCAAGTCTATGCTTTAATATCGACACAAGACAACAATATCAAACACAATACAATGTATTATATCACGTGTCATTCTGAGTGATAATCGGTTTCACAAACAATCATAAGCAACTTCATTTGGCTTCAAAGAACATAGTCATATCGACTATTACCAACCTTTATAAATTGACTTCTATCTAAACAAATGATAGTCAGTTTCTATTAACATATATAATATATTAAATATATATATATAATATATATTATATACATATATATATATATATATTTCAATACCATCATGTATTTATATATATATATATAACCGTTAATATATATATATATCGTAAGCCAATAATGTAAGCATACATTCGATATTATATATATATAAGAGTACATGCAAGATAGTATATAATAAACACATTATATTGAATGTATGTATATATATATGTATAAATGTATATGCCTCTATGTACACGTATATGTAGGTATATCTATATCGATGCATTTGTATGAACGTGTCCATCCGCCAACGTACGTGTGTATCAATATACATACACATATGGATACATGTATGTATATATATATATATATATATATATATGTCCGCATCCGATTCACATATATAGCCATTCACAATTACCATCATATTGATAATTGTTTATGTGTGGTACATCTATACATGTGCATATACATGTCATTAGATCCCAGTGACATGTATGCGCATATATATACACATGCTTCCACATACATCCCACTTGTCAATATAATCGTAATAGTACAAGAAAGATCTCAAAAGCTCAATAGATAAACATCACCCAATAATGCATGCAGTAGTAAACAAGACTCTCAAATGCAGACATATCAAGTAAGGATGACTTACCAACTACCCAGAAACTGACTCAACTCAATCATTCTAATGTGGTGTGTGTATATGCTCAGTTAGTTTACTTTTACCGGTTACCCGACCAAGATCTTCTCCTGAGTGATACTTCCCCTCCACCTGGAGGAATGGAACATATACCTACATCCACTAACACATGTACACAACAGTCAATTGTTCACACATATGTAATATACATAAACATCTCCAAAGTTAGAATAATAATTCAATAACCATCCATTTACATATATGCAGTATTTCTCCATGAAATAAAATCAATTGAGATAACATCAAATGAAATAACATCAAATGAGATAACATCAAATGAGATAACAAGGTACAAGCATAATTTATTCATCTCCAAAATTCACATTACATTCATATTTACCCTATGTAGTAATAGTAAATAGTAACTACACAATTGGGGTGTAACATATTAGGGATCAATAGTGTTGTTCTTCAACTAATAAGTGTTTGTGGAAGGTTAATAATTAGACTTTCATTTTTTTGGCTTGAAATTTCACATTTGTGACCATTATGTCAAAATTTAACACATTAATGCAATATAGAAGGTATGAAACACATAGCATGTAATTGTGAGCAACCTAATAAAATATTTACATATCTAGATTAAAATTTAAAAAGAATATTGATGCATATGTTCAAGTTAGATCCCTTGTCAACCAAGGGAAATTTAATATTTAATTTACCACATCTCACCAAATATATGTAAAGGAAAATATTAATTGTAGACACTAAAAAATGTCCTAATCGACGTCATGCACTTAAATTGGATTCACTAACATCATTTCCTCTATAATCCATCTTCTTTTCACTTAATTGATTTAATTAGCCTAGCTAATTAATTAATTGCATCATTTTCATCTATTTGGCCTAATTAATTTAATTGGGTTAATTCATCTCTTTTCACATAACACTTCATCTAATTAAATTAAATAAATCAAAATATTTAATTTAATCTCCCAAGTCATCTTATTTAATTAAATAACTCTAAGTTATTTAATTAAATATCATTTCATCCCCCTCCCCGATTTATTAAATCATCTAATTTAATAAATATCTCTTAATTCTTCTAATTCCCTAATTACATAAATCAAACCTTGTTTAATTAGAATTTAAACTAATTTTCTTCTAATCAAAGGGAATATTCCCATGTAATATTCTTTATCCTTTTTGCACAATTAAAACTTTGTTTTAATTTGTAAATTAACCTTTTTTCCTCGCACTAAAGGAATATTCCCTTTCCTCCAATCAACTCACTTAGCTTCAAAAGCAAGTTACCTTTGACCTGTATGAGTAGGTCAAAAGTGTGTTTGTTTGAGGCAAGTGTGAGCCTTTGATTAACTTTCATCTTGCATTCTCATCTGTTGATGAGAATCCATGATCCATGCCTCTCATCCCCTTCATCTTGAATCATTGATTAAGCTTTTTGATCTCAACCATCCATTCCTCATTTTTCTCCTATAAATAGATCACTATTTGGAGACAAATGGATTGATCTTTTATTGCAAACTTATGCTGTCACTACTGAATTTGACTCCATTTTTTGACAAACATCGTCGGTCGTTCGACAAACATTTGTCGAATAATTGACGAATTGACGAAAAAAAATTCGTCGCTATTTTTTCGTTAAAATTCCGACAACGAATTAAACGTTGAAATAACAACATAGATTCATCAGTTGTCGACATCATAAAATGACTTGGATGCTCATCAGAATATCGACGAAAACTTCATGTATCCACTGACGAATTACAAGAAAAATGCAATTACAATGGCTCTTTCGAAGTGTCGAAACAACACCAGAATTTTGTCACCATTTCGACGAAATGGGAAAGGAGTTACAATAAATCCTTCGTCGTAGCTATAGAAACTTCGTCGGACCTTTTCGGTGATTCATCGATGGCCTTCATCGAAATTGCGACGAAACAATGCAAATTTTTTTAAAAAATTATTCATTGAAATGTACCATCATGGAGACTCTTGGCGATGACCACCGAAGCCAACCCATCAGTGAGAGATCAATCATCGACACAGGATAGAAAACTCACTCTAATAGTCCATGTCTTGCCGATGACTTCCGTCGACAAGATAGATCCAATGTCACACCGATCTGACCTCTTCAGGAGTTTTGAACGCTACTAGATATCAACAAGACATTCTAAGGGTCTCGCCGATTAAACAAGTGTCTAAGAGAAAGTAAACAAATGGAACCTATTAATTTTCTTATTTTGGGGTTCTTTAAATCATAGAATAGATACCATCTTCTTGTGTATAATGTACTTATATTCATATTTGAATTCGAGACCAATTGTCATTGCACATTTTGTTTTACTTGCACAGAGTATTCTATAAGCAATATATTGATAATGCCAAATGATTTATGGTGTTGTACAACTCTACCTATCATCACAGTTCTGTTGTTCCCCCCTAGAGAATCCTACAAAGAAAAGTTTACAATACCAAGTCAAATAATATGAAAAAGAATTACTTCCATATAAATTAAATGATTATTCTCACAATGGCAATTGTCTAATTACAACAAAAATTCCATGAAAGGTTATCCATGCTTTATAAGAGATGACTGATCATACATATGGACTGCAAGATGCATAGAAAAAGCATTACACTTGATAACAACCAAGGGCTAACAAGGGAAGGAGTTAAGAAATGTCTGGATTGGAGAGAAAATGTGTAGGGAAAATGCTAAGTAGTGTCAAGAGAATAGAGCTTGTAGAACATATTCTTGACCTAATCAAGCTCTTGAACAACTTAAACAAAATTAAAATACTAACACATACATGAGACATGTAATGAACTTCCAATATCTGCTATCTTTTTCATTAATGCAAAGGTAGGTAAAGGAGAAATAATTATAATTGTAACACTATTCATAGTCCAGTAAATTATGTTCGTAATTTGTGTTCAATGGACCTCAATTTAATCATTATACTACCCATCTAATACCATATTTTAATCCAAGGTTCAACTATCTTAGACCTAAAAAAGAACCTTCAATTAACCATTTAAAGTACTATAAAATAAGATAAGACTTTTGTAGGGTTTGAGAAATACAAATCCACAAAACCCAATGAACACCTACATGCAAGAAACTTGTCACAGAGAAAGAGAGAGAACAAAACAAGGGTTTTGGCTCTGGAAATGTGCAAAATGTATTATCAGAGAAAAAATGAATCAAAGAGTAGAATACAAGAGATCAATCCTTATAAAAGGATATCTAAACCTAAAGGAAACCCTAACCCTAAAGGTGAGTGCATTTAATAATTAATATTAATTATTAAATGACTAATATATGTGCATAAAGTGAAATCTTAAGAGGAGAGTAAAGTTAATTAATTACTTTACTCTAACACCCCCCCTTAAGATGAGCAAGAGTGCAGCTACAAACATGTGCAAAAAAGAAAATGTAACTACAATGCATGAAAGTAAAAATGGGTCTTGGCAACTAGGCCTGATCAGGTACCCGAATACAACCAAATCTCTATAAAGCAGAGTAAAGGAGAAAACCCAGTGGGAAAAAAACTCCTCTCCAAAAAGAGATGAACAAGAGTGAAAGAAGAAGAGAGATAGAAGGACTCAACATGACCCCCCAAGAACTGCTTCTATCACACAAGTACAAAATATGTTCCCCCCATAGGAGAGAGAAGAGACTCCAAAGCCACCCCAAAATGAGAGAACCCCTGTGCTAATGATCAAAACAATGTGTCTCCTTAGAGGAAGAAACAGATCCAACAGTCGAGGAAGAGGAAATCCCTGGATGTGAGGTGAAAATGGAAGTCCTAGATGATGCTCATTGAAGAACGGAACTGCAGTAGGAGTGTCTGAATAATAGGATGGTGAATCAAACAACTCAAGATGATTCTGAAATGGAATCTCCAATGAAGATGGGATAACAGGTGTGCTGAAACTGTCATCTATGAGGAAAGGAATATCCTCTGATATGGCCTCAACAACTACACATGATGGCTCAATGAGTGGAGCAACAATGTCAGTCATAGCTGAAGAGGAATCCTGTTGAACAGATGTGATCTCAACATGAGGTAGAGGTGTAGAAGTCTCAACACTAGTCTCATGAATAGATGGAAGAACACATAAGTTCAAGTGACCAAAATTCACCTCAGATATTGCATGCTCTCTTATAGAAAGAGAGGAAAACTTAGACAGTGGAGATGGTGGACCAAAGTGTGTGAATGCATACAAACATGAAGAATGATCAACTATCCCTGTTGCAACAATGTTGCCAGTCTGAATGTCTCTGATGTGCACTGAATCAGGTGTGAACTCAACTGTTTTCCCTATCCCACTATGAGCAATCTGATAGATGGAGAGAAGGTTAGTGGACAAAGATGAAACACATAGTACATCATTGAATGCACTATCATCAATGTCGATAGAACCTTTCCCACATACACTCATATAAGTGTTATTACCCATCAATATGTGTGGTGAGGATGTAGCCTCGAAAGATGAGAACATGTTCCGAGAAGATGCCATATGGTGTGAAGCACTTGAATCTAGTAGCCATCTAGATGAATGTGAACTGGTGGTTGCACATAATGCATGACCCTTATGTGGGGCCTATTCATCTGTCTAGAATGAAGATGATGAAGAAGAAGAAGACTTGCCTGATGTAGATGAAGAAGAGTGATGAATATTGTTCCTCTCAAGAAGAGCTGTCAAATCTGAAACCTGTTTTGCATATGCATCTATCTTCTTCTCATAACACTTGGACTCACCATGTCCTGGCTTAGTACAATAAGCACACTTAGGTCTGTCTTTCTTTGATGATTCCCCCTTAGGAGAAGGTGAATTAGAGGTGTGTTGTGAACTGGAATCCATTCAATGCTTTGTGATCTTTGGTTTCTGTTTCTGCTTCTGCTTCCCCTAAGATGACTGTGCTACCAATGCTTGGTGTTGTGATCCTATGAGAGCATCTAACTGTGATATCTTGGCTTGCTATCGTGTCAATCGATCACAAAACACCTCAAATGTAGGCATGGTAAAGTGGTTTCCCCATGCATCCATGGTGGAATAGAATGTCGAAGAGAAGATCTGAAATGGACCCCGAAGCTTGGAGAGGATCAGGAAGATGCACTTTGTATCAGTCTTAATCTTGCCACAACCCTACAAGATAGATCTCTGCTGTTTGAACTTCATCAGAAAGTCCTCAATGAAAGGAAACGAATCAGGTACCAAGGAAGTCAACTCGGCCTCAAGCTGCAATGCTCTGAACTCGTTGACAGTGCCAAAAATTCCATCAAACTTGGTCCAAATGGCTCTAGGTGTGAGACACCCTTCAAGATGAACTAGGAGGCTGCTGCAATGTGCAAAGCCATCAATCCCATAGCCTGATCCATATTGTTCATGTGCTGCATAACATCAAAGGGGCGAGTCAACTGAGGCTGAACCTCATCCAAACAGGACCATAACCCTTGAGACTAGAGAAGTTTCATCATGCGACCCTTCCAAATGTGATAATTATGCGGTGTGAGAGGTTCAATAGATCTATTGGCCATCCTGTGAACTATGCCTCAACTACTCTGAATTTTTATTATTATTATTTAGTGGTCTTTCAGAACTAGATAGAAGATGCAGAAGGGGTTTTTTGTTTTTTTTGGGTGTTTATAGATTTTGTTTTTCTGATGTAAATGACAGAAAGCAAGAAAAAAACACCCCCCACAATGCAAAAATCCAATCCCCAGTACAAACTGAAAGCCATAAAACAATAGAAAGCAGTATATGTTTGAGAAAAATCTTTGTGTACCTGAAGAATTTTGTGATGATATAAACTACAGATTTGGAAAGAGCACAAAACCACCTTTTTGATGCCTATTCATTTTTGAAAAATGGAGCAAAATTGAGCAAGTTATGCCCCTTGGAGTGCAAAAATATCATCTGACTTTGACTGCGAAAAAATGCAACCAAACTGGAAAATTTTGAAAA
>VDFB02000015.1:271181776-271412172 GCA_007258455.2 Sequoia sempervirens | reverse complement strand
ATGAACTAGATCAACATTTATTCTTCATCATCATTCCAAAAGCTAAGTACCCCGTCTCTCCTTATTTAATTTCTAAATATTCATTTATTTCACATTTATTATTCCTAACTAATAAATTAATATAGAAAAATTGTATTTCTATTGTTTGCTAGATAAATATACTATCAACATCTCTATAAATTATATTAATATCGACATCTCTATCTTTTTTTAAGTGGATTAATAAATTAATATAGAAAAATTGTATTTCTATTGTTTGCTAGATAAATATACTATCAACATCTCTATAAATTATATTAATATCGACATCTCTATCTTTTTTGAAGTGGATTACAATATCACGCATAAACAAATTTTATATATTATTCTAGATTATTCTCCCACCTAAAAAGATTGAATTAAAAATAAACAGATTTTATATATTATTTTAGACTATTCTCCAACTAAAAAATTGAATTAAAAAGACTAAAAACAATGAACACCTCCATTTTTATAAAATATATATTTTTAATAATGTCCACCACACCAAACAGTCCATTAAATGAATGATTTTATACTCTAAAGCCCCCCACTATGTGAAAAGAGGAGCAGGTGAGACAAAAGTCTGAAGAATGCTAAAATGTACTTAGTCCATGCAAATTTACGCCATTAAGATTTGAACTGCCCCTCTCCAATACACGGCTCTGTGGGGTACCCGATGTTGGTGAAATAAGATTCTCTTTCATCATTATCATGGCGAGCGTGCGTCGTGTTGTGCCCCCAAAACAGGGAAGCACAATAGCTAACAACCAAAACAAGACAATGGGATTTGAGTCCCACTCTAACAGTGAAACCCTATTTTTTATTGTTATCATTACCAGCTAAATTATTCTGCAACTCTACTCATTGACTCACCCCGATAAGACAAACAAGTTCCAAGTACTCGCCATTCTTTACTAGAATCATCTGCATATACTGTAGCGACATGTGTTAAAAGCTGAATTGTGATGTGTAGAATAATCTTGGATCTTCCTAAATAAATTACTGTATGCATGTGAAGCAGAGGGAGATTCTTTTGTTATTTGCTCGTGCTGCCCTGATTCATGTTTCGAGGGGATTAAAGGGAGCAAAGATTTTGCCTGTTGGATTGTCTTGATTGGTCTTTGGAAGCTCTCGGTAACAGCACAGATAAATAAAAAATACAGGAAACCTTTCTTTAAACACTGTTCCATTTCAACGGATTTTGTAGATCATTAATCCCTGTACAAGAGCCAACAAACCCCCCCACAATTGTCAAGTTGCTTTTTGTTTATTGGTGAAAGTAAAAATGAGTTACAATTCATAAAGAATGTATTGGAGATCAGTACCTGTAAATCTTTTTAAAAGATAAAGGCTAAATTATGTTCTAAGAAAAATTGTTTAAGCAAATATTCAATAGCTTTTAATTTTAAACTGGAGAAGGTAGTTGTATAAATAATATTGTGAAATGAATTAAAAATTAATTTTGATTGTCTTATTTAAAGAAGAAATATTAAACAAAATTGATGAGATCTAAAATATTTTTTTTGGAAAGCTTCTGGATTTGACTGCAAAACTTTTTTAACTAATATTTTGAATTATACTCCATAATCTATCATTAGGATGTAAAGAGACATAGTAAAAGAAATGGAAGTTTCTGGATTTCACTGCAAAACTTTTTTAACCAATATTTGGGTTTATACTCCATAATCTATCATTAGGATGTAAGAAGACATAGTAAAAGAAATGATGATAGATCACAGAGTATTATCCAAAATATTGATGAAAATGTCTACACAGTCAAATCCAAAAACTTTCCAAAAAATTCAATATCATAAACTGTGATTTAAACATAATTTATAAAATATCTTTTAAAAATATACATAAAACAGCTTTATGGTTATCCCTTAATCCTAATATGAAACAGCTTTGTTATTATCCTTTAATCCTAATATGATACACTTAACACAGAAACTTATGGAAGTAGAAGAAAATTGAAAGAATAAAGAAGAGTGGGAATTAAGCATAAATGAGAGGTGGGCCCCTCATCCGGGGGTGAGTGTGGGGACCAGGGGCCTACAAAATGCCTGCGAAGTCCAGCCCCTCGGTCGTATGTCGGGTATACTTTTAAAAATCATGTGGTGGTTATTAAAACACTTTTTGTAGTCCTCCTCCCTTTGCCTGTAAATTTTTTCCTGACACAAGCTTTCCCACGCATTAATTTGTCCAGTAATGATGAGGAGTTCAAGTGAGTGTGACTGCTGTGATATATCCTTCTCCGGAGCCTCTTGAGAAAATGACAGTGTGGATGGCTGAATGAAGAAAGTTCTAATTGATGATGGTGTATGAGTAGTCATTTTGAGATAGAGATTGACAGAACCTTGGGAAAGCAGTTTATTGTTTTGTACAATGAATGCAGAATTCTAGTGAATAAGGACTGACTTTCATTTTCATAAATGGCTGTTAGTTGAAAGGTTCAGTGTTGTGACCTTCGTGACAAACATATAGATACTGTTTTGTATATCGCTGTCATGCTGTGGATGTCTGATGCAGTGAGATTAACGAGGTATCGTACAGTCCAACCCCTTCTACTCTCTTATTTATGATGATGTCTTGTGTTGGCCCTTGATGGGTTTTTCTTTCTGCACTGTTTAGACTGCTCCCGTCTCTGCCTCTGCCTGGCCGTGACCTGCATGGGATTAAGGCAGAGGCAGTGGATTGAATATGGAATTGATTCATGAGTTCTATTTAAACTGAATGAATAAATTGGATGGGTGTGAACCCAATACCCAAATAGCTGTCAGCTGTATGGGAGTTCTCTTTCGTGTGCGATGTGATGTCACCCTTTTCGCAGATAGAATAGAATTGTCGGATTGAGTTCTTGTACCTAATGAAAGATGGTGACCCGTGCCCAGCGTGGGACGGAAGCAAAATAGGATTGATGAATGCTTTCCGATGCCTGATAAAACCATCTTCTTGCGTGCAAGATGAATTTTTAGACATGTTTTGGGCCTGCCCAAATGGCATGGAGGTTTGTATAGGATAAGGTTATGCAATGAACTAGTCTGTTTTCTTGACGAGTCCGAAATGGGATTGTGGAAGTTTTTCTTCTATTGACATGGTAGCCGCAAGTTTGTGAAGTGACGCTTCATTTTCTTGGTGAAGCTTATGCAGAGCCTTAAGGTCATCACATGGAGATTTGGTTTCTTTAAACTTGTGATAAGGTTGCAGACTTATTTGTTTCATGGATGCACGACTTTACATCGTTCCACTGTCTGCTGATGTCACAATTGAGTAACATGTAGCTTCATTCCAGGAAAGCTACTCAAATGCATCGAAGGCTTTTTAGAGTGTAAGGTGCTGAAACAATTCGTAACCTGTCTGATCCCCAATTTAGCGCTATCATCCATATGTAGTAGGTATTCTCGAATTTCATTTCAAAGCAACATTCCAATTCAATCAATACATGTACGGTTCTGTTTTCAGTGGTTACTATTTGATGAATACCATATTGCAGTACAATGGATTATCCAAAACAAATATAGAGGTGCCTTCTGTTTAAATGACATGAAGATCATATACATGATGGTCTTCAAGCTCATGGGTTTCCTACCGTAGCCCAAATTTGATTTTCTTGGATTATGCTTATAAGTCGCTCATAGGTGAACTGAATCAGACTGACAGAAGGTGTCTCCTACTGCTTCTTCCTTCCTCTCATGTCATGGTATACACGGTGCTTTGAAAATTTCTTTATTGATGCCAGGTTTGTTTCCATTAATCAAAGCCATCAGCTTTTCAATAAACACTCCAATAGGTAGAGAAACCACAATATGTCCAGATGCGGCTTTCTCTTCATTTGCTTGAATTTTTGATTAAAATACAGACCATGCCCTAAGCTTTTTCTCACTAGATTTTATTGTAAACTATACCTTGTTCCTACCCTAATTTCTTGATCAAGCATTGACTTCTTCCTTTTTATTCCCTGAAGATGGATCCAGGAGTAGGATCTGGAATGTCAGACAAAAATTCTAATGCAATTGATTCCGAAAATCTTAGACAATAAAGAAGTTTGTAGTTGCTGGCTCTCGTCCTTACACCAAGCAAGTTCAGATGGTAAGAAGGAATTCAGCTAGGTTGACTGACATTTGGCTAGGCTTGACTGGTAGTAGTAGTTGCTTGCACTTTTTAACATCTGCAAGATATCTTTATCATTTTGGTTTCTGTTATAACTCATTTCAACTGCTGTTGAATGCCATATGTACATTGACAAGTAATGGATGCTGTTCACTAGAATGTATTGATAGTTAACTGCTATAATAATGAACATCTGCTGCAGTTAAATATTGCTGTACATTTTTGGCATGTACATGCTTGGGTTGACGGCTGTAGGTTGTCCATTTTGTAGCATATACCTGTAAGTCATCTCATGAGTATGAGGGCTTAAAACATTTATATAAGTTGTCCAAGGTTGTGGTTGGAACCTATAAATAAACTTGCGAGAACACTTGAGTTTTGGTCCTTTGTGGTTGATACTTGTAAGTTGTCCCCTTGTGGTAGATGCCTGTAAGTGGCCATTTGATACTGACAGCTTCTCCCATTTGTAGATAAATGCAGTTCTTTCCGGGAATCGGTTGATGGATTTAAATCATCCTCTTTGGTGGCAGACATCTGGAAGTTGTCTCACATGGGATGTAATAGTATTTCTATGCTATGCAAGTGAAATGACAGAGAACCAATGGGATGACAATAACATTTCACACAGTAAAAATGCAATATGAATACAATATATATATATTTTTTGATCGGTAATATGAATACAATATATTAATATTAGTAGAACATATCAGAAATGATGACTGGTTGCTGAATTGCCAAAATACTGAAAGCAGAGAGTTGAGCATTTTAAGGTGGCAACCTGCAAATACAATAAACCAAAGATATGCACAATTTACTTTTCAAACGAAGTCCAATTCCTTATTGATATGGTCACAATTAGGTTAGGTCAACCCAAAAGCCTTAATGAGGCCAACCTAATAAATAAGAAAAAAACTAAGAAGCTACCAGAAGCTTATTCAAGGTTTATGTGTGCCACATGTGGGCCACTCGATTATTTGACCATACATAATGAAACATATAAGACTAGAGACACAACATGCCCTTACCCTTTAAAAAAGTGTTGCTATCAACACCTGAGAAGTGTGGGTGTGCTTCTACGTGAATTGCTCATTTTTCTAATTAGCAACTTTAGTTGGCAGGCTCATCTGTCTGATGAGATTTTCCATGATTGTTGTGTTACACAACTGCTTCACTCACCGAGCTGACATTGCTTCTGGTTCTAGGATGATTTTGCATTCCTCATCAAGCTCTATAAACTCTGTCTGTGCTAGAATCTGATCATTGAGAACCTTCTTAAGGAATGATGCATGGAAGAGTGGTTTGATCCATGAAGAAGGGGATACCTCCAACTTATATGTGACTCTGTCAATCCTGGGAGGTACCATGTGAAGGCCATAGAAGCTGGCTGAGAGTTTGCTGCTGTTAGGCTTTGTGAGACAATTGTTTGTGTGGTTGATGCCTTTGATGAAAGATCCACTCTGACTTCAAAGTGTCTCTTGCTCCTATGTTTATCTGCTTGGTGTTTCATTCTATTTGATTCTATAGCCAAATTGTCATCAAGGATTTGATGGACATTAAGATGGTGTTGCATGTAGTTTTCTATTGTTTGAACTTTTGACCAACCCTGCAGATACTTCTTTCTTGAGGTTTGGCGGATGCTAAGAATCAAGATACTAAGGGTACGGTCCCATGGAGGGGGGCTTCCTAAAAAATTTCAGCAGTGCTGCTAAGATTTTTTAGGAATATTTTAAAGATGGTGGTCCCATGAATTCAATTTTGCAATTCAGCTTAAAAGTTTGAGCTCCAAAAATCAAGGGACGAAGTGGAGTAATTTGATAAAAATTAATAAACAAATAAAAATTCTCTCATTTTTTAGTTTTTTTTAGGAATTTAAAATTCAAAGTGATAGACAAGTGGCAGAAAAAATTCTTAAAAAATTCCTAAGCTGTAGGGGCAATTTCTAGCCCCACCTCAATTTCACCCGCTGAAATTTGCAGTCCTAAAAGGTAGGGGCTGCTATTTTTCAGGAGGAGATTCCAATTAATCCTGTAGCATAATTTTGTTTGCTCCATGGGACCGCTTGATCCATGAAAATAGAAGCCCAAGCCGCCCCATGGGACCATACAGTAACTGAACCTAAACTAAAAAACATAATCCAGGAATCAAGATATATTTCATGACCTGTTTGTGTGCTGTTAATTTTAATTTATCTATTGTTAAATGTTCGTAATTTTTAAATTGTAATTTATCAATTTCTAAATTAATTGTATTCTTATTATTTTATTAAAACTGTCCTCTTTGAGCCCCCGAGGTCTAGCTCAAGTGGTGCAGCTACCCACTCTAAGTGCGTGGTAGTTTGCCACCCAAGTTCAAATCTCAATTCAACCAGTCGTGTTGGGACTGGGGAATCCTCGGGTATTCATGCAGCCCATGGATTATTTTCGGCTTGCCCGGACTGACTCAGCACTAGGGTCGTGGTTGCTGAGCCGGAGACATGCTGATATTAAAAAAAATCAGTCCTCTTTGCTGTCTCATATTTCCTGGGATTTCAAGTTACCTTCACCCAGCCTCTTTTTGCATCCCCTTGTTTTCTTGTGTCCCTAAAAAGGGAACATGGTGGAATGCAGATCTTACCTTGGACATAATTTCCATTTTCTTCCTATTTTGTGAAGATCTATTAAGAAAATTAACAAGCACCATCTGTACTGGTGTGTATATATTGCAGATATTAGTTCATGGCTTATGATATAATCAAACGATGCCTTGTGAGGATGAAATTTATAAATATCTTAATTATAATTCTTGCTTTTTCTGAGGTGGATGGATAGTACTTAGTGTGTCATATAGCTTTGTTCAAAGCAAGGATTTTTGACATGCCTACCTATATTCTATTATTAAATGAGATTTTTTAATGGCACAATATAACAGCAATGATTGAAAAATTGGAACAGTGTTTTTTATTAAAAAAATTAAAAATGGAATTCTGTAGTTTGAATAACTGGTGACATTGTTGTGGTTCAACATAATCTGAATCGTTACTTGTAAGCACTAGAAAGTTATACTACGTTCATTGGGGCATGCCACTTTTTTAGGTCTCATCTTCCTATCTAAATTTATGCATACATGACCTGTGTTAAGGTCACTTGCAGATTTTGAGTAATAATAATAATTATAAGATATTCTGTAGGATTTATTCGAGAGCCTGGGAATAATTTCTATTAGGGCCACACGTACTGTCTGATTGGTAATTTACCAAAGTATTACTAAAATTCATGGTACCCAACAAGGAGCATTGGATCCTTTTCAATTGTATGCCTGTGTGCTTGTCTAGAGTCCGCTGTTCAGTAGCAACTTGAATATGGCAAAGGTGATTTAAACATGGCAAGTTTCAAGGAGGAAACTGTAATAGAAGCTGTATGTAGATAGTAAAATGTCTGTGCAAGCATATAATTTGGTTTGTAACTTTGTTTAACTCACCTTATAATGCCAATCTCAAACTGATACTGTTGCCAGGCAAATTGTTGGATGATCCTGCAGATTAGCTACTAATTCAACAAGAGCATGGAATGCATAATGGAAAACAGAAATACTAAGTACTTATACACAATGGAATAGGTAGGCTGTTAGCTAGGCTCCGATAGGTTGACAAATGTCCAATGCATATGGACATTGGTGCATGTGGATAGGATGACACTAAGGGTCCAATCTGTATGGTGCCAATTGTATTGCTAGATCATGTGGCATAGATGCTACCATTTTGTTGGATATGTATGGCGCTAGTTGTATTGTCATGTCCTATGGCACAGAGGTCACCAGGCGTTGCATGCATATGATGGCATAACATGTGGATGTCAATGCCCCATGTGTCGCACATGTATGGCCTGACTTGGCACAAGCATGTGCAACTATGTGCAGGGCCATACTATTCACATATACAGTGTTGTGCCATTGCACGTGAGTACTATGCACAAGGTGTTGCACATGGATGCATGGATGCTGTTAATTGTGCATTGAGCAATGCTAAGTGTGCTTATGGAAGTGCCAATAAAAGTGGTGCATGAGGCTGTGCTCGGATGACAAACTCAAAGAATTGATTGACTATACTATTATAATTTAACACACTTTTTAATGTTTAGTGTAAATATTCTTCTAGAATTTGAGTTTAGAAGCCTTTTGTGTCATTTTTATATTAGCAGTTAATAATAATATTATTGAAATTAAATTTTAATTGATAAGGAGGTATTTAGTGGCAGCCCTAGTAGCAACAGTGATTTCCTCATCAGCATTATTAGTTAAGGTATAAAAGGCAGCCATTATTTTCCAGTGTAATATTTTTTATTTTGTACTGTTTCTGGGGAAGATGCTCAGGACTTTGATCATAAGAGAAGTTTATTGACTTAATCTGTTGAACTTGTCCTTGATTTGTTTCTAGAGTCACAATTTGTGACCTTTTCTTGTCTGTATTTGTGAATTTAAGGTGCACTTTAATGTTTATGGCTTAAGTTTATCAGTGTAGGAATTATAATTCAAAGTCGTACACTTATTTCCTTTTTCATTTTTCATGTAGAAGCAAGTAATATGCTGTGGAACAAGTCGTTTAGTTTGACTGATTCACTGCAGTGCTCCATGTATGCGGTGTTCTTTTTGACTGAACTGAAGATCACTTTTACCTTTTTATAATCATTCAGGAGCACGTACAGTCTAGTAAGTGACAAGCCGTTGTCAATTTCCCTGTTCCAGTGATTTTGAACTTGGAACACACTGCTGGATTGCATTTGGTTACTGACATGATGAGAACAGTAAATTTTATCCACCTCTAGTCTGAAGAATTATTTATATGACATCAGGTAGAATTTCAGTATTAGAACGAGGTCTTCAACAGACATAAGGTGGAGAAAATTTAGTGATAACGTTAAAAGAAGAAGGATGGGCTGTTGTGCATATAAAGATGTCTCGGCAATCAACTTTGGGTTTGGATAAGTTGCAACAACAAACTCATGTTGCACAGCAAAGTCAGCAGCATAAAGTTGAAATTCCAGGGTCAGAGCCTTCCTCATCTCCCCAATGTCAAACTAACAATGAGTGTTTACAGGAACCAACTTCTTCCTATCCTGAATGTTCAGTAGGGTACTCAAAAGGATATCGAGAAAATACTGTTCAAAATAGTATTGAAAATGTTTTTCCTGCTTACAGTAATTACATGATAGTTTCTGATCTCTATAACTTCTTTGGCACTCCTGATTCACACCCTTTACCAGAAAAATATACTAGCAAGTTTCATGCAGAATTGGTGCAAGAAACTCCTTTAGCTGGAAACACCAAGTCTGAAGATTCTCTCATACCTTTTAGTTTCAACGGCTGTGTGAATTCATCAAAAATAGGAAGCTGGGATTCTGGACGCTCTCAGTTAGGGATGATGAATAATAATGGTTTGGTGAGCTTACCTTTATCTGTAAATATTACAACAAGTGTTCCAGCTGCAGAGTTGTTGGCTGCTCCAAGCAGACAGTCAAATACATTTGGATCAAATAGCAGAGAGGAAAGCATGGGTACATATTTTCCAGATTCAAGAATCCAAACAGACACCATGCAGACTCTCTATCTAATGAACCCAGGGGTTGCAGGTTATACTGATTCAGTGGCTTCTGAGAACATGGTACTCATTAACAATATGCCAGGAAATGTATTAACTACTCATAATTTTGTTGGGAATGGGCAACCACAACAACATTTCTTTGAAATCAATGTCCCTGCTGCTTCTCGTTCCCAGCGCTCTTCTTTGGGAGCTGTTGAAAATTCTGCTGCTGAACAACATAGTGTCACTTCAAGTATACTCACGTCAGCACTTGGAGCCCATACTTACAATTCTTGGCAGGGCAGAGGAAATGAGATGACTTTCCAACAGACAACAGATGCAGCATCCAGCAATCAGTCCCTCTGTGGGCAATTGAACGGTTCTGCCAAGCTTGATAATTCATCAGTTGCTGAGATTTCTCAACTTGGGAATAGGCATTCAACCATGCCATCAATTGAAGAGCAGCAACCAGAGATACTTACCAGGGGACTACATTTGCAATTAGATCAGTCATCAACTGCCACTGGCCAGAGACAGGAGCTTTCTCTCAGGCTTTCCCCACACCATCCCTCAGCTGTCCAGGTACCTTCTTTTCAAAATCATCACACTGAGCTGGATATAAACTGTCCAGGTATTGTTCAAGCAACTTCAGAAGACAATATGTATGGAGTTGATGGGGCCAATCGAGATGGGATGATGGGAACTGGGTTTTCAAATTCTATTCATAGTCCTCACACTAGCAAACGAATGCATTCCAGTTTAAATATGGTAGCTGAGTTCCCAAATGTTCTTAGGGGCTGCAAGTATCTTAAAGCAGCACAGGAATTACTTGATGAAGTTGTAAGTCTTGGCAAGTTTGGCAAACATGACTATGCTAAGCATCATAAATCACATTCTCTATATGGTAGCAGGAAAGATAAAGAAAATGCTTCTACAGAAGAAGGTGGAAAGGATGGAGTAGTTGACACCAGAACTAGACATAGGATTTCATCCGAAGAAGCCAATAATCCTCATAATACCGAGCTTACTCCAGCAGAAAGACAAGAGCTTCAAATAAAGAAGGCAAAGCTTGTTGCCATGCTGGATGAGGTGCACACTTTTTATGACTTTGGGATATCTTTTCATGTTTAAATATGATTGTATCCAGAACACAAATTTGCATGTTAGTTTGTGATCTTCTGGAATGAAAGTAAAATGCACTTGAAAATTGGCCATGGGTTGCACTACATTTTGCTTGCACTTTAAGTAAAGATAGAAGACATTATGCAAAATCATTTTTTGAATAACCATGTTGACATCTTGAGTTTGTTGCACAGCATAGACCAAAGTTACTGCATATGGTGGATTTGGAATCCTCCAGCCTATTTAATGCTTTTTTCTATTCACTAAAAAAACATCAATAAGTGGTATTTGCTTTTAAGTTTAAAAAAATGAAAAATACAAATTATTTATAAGAAAATGTGTATCAAATGTGAATATTTTTTATCATAATTTTTATATGCAATTTTTTGAATTATACAGTGCCAACCTTGCCAACCTTGCTGATAAATCATGAATTTGGAGAATATCTAAGAGCTCTAGAAGAGTTTTCAATTATTTATTAGCATGTTAATAATTTTTTATTTTTTTTTGTGAACCGATTTGTAATTACTATTAATTGTTAAGTGGACCATTTTATTCCTTCATTTAGGATCCACTATGTTAGAGGATGTGTGAAAGTTACTACCTCGGTATAGGCAGTTATGTACTAATATGAAATGTGTCCTTGTATTTTTCGTATTGTCTACAATTATCTTGTAGGACGTCCATAACACAAAATGTATAACAACTACCAGATACCAAAACAAACCTTATTAAAAGTAGTAGATGGAAACCCAATTAGTAGATTGGTTGAAACACTTGCCTAAGAATTAGAGTCAATAACCTTCAGACTGTGAAAAAAAATTTGAGATTCTACTCAAGAAATGATGCATCTCTATAAAAAGCAAGATGGATATAACACAATGGAAATCTGTCATCAAATTGCATCTAGATAGTGCATTATTTTTTAAATAACAATGAACATTCTTCTAAATTTAGGTGACAACTCCAATTAGAATCATAAAACTCGTTATATGAACATTATAAAAAGATGACTCTTGCAAGTGCCAAAAAAAAATCTCAAAATTTGAAGGCACTGAGATTCTCTAATTGGGAAAAGATGTTATGACTATAAACTCTTTATGGAATGACAGCATAAGATTGTGTTGAACCCAACGATAGGCTGTTAGTTTAAATCCTATTAAGCTGAAACTCAAGGCATAATCAGGGAATAAATTTGTACCATGTGAAAGTGCATGCTCAGATTTAACAAAATATAATACACCTATATGTGGTAAAATGACAAAGAAATGATTAAAAATTCTAATTTTTTTCATGAAGTTTGGACATGTTGATGTTATGTTGTAACCTTGGTTGGCATTGATGTGGATGAGGAAACACTGATTGGAAGGCATGGATGAATTCTGTGAGTTTATATTATCTATGCATGGAATTTGGGAAAGGATGGGACTTATAGTGGCTAGAGGATTGTAACCTGGTGCAATGAATTGAGATGATCCCATCACACAAAGTAATCAAAGAACTTAGTAAGGGTGATCCAATGTGTTCTTTGAGTATAACTGAACAAATGCCTTGCATGTCAAGGTAAAAGAAACAAACCAACAAGGGATGAGGGAATGCAACTGTTAATACAGGAATATCTATTTAGGGGTCCTACTCAGAAGTTAAAAACAATAGCAAAACAGAGAGAATCAGATCTGAACATGACTTGTAATGATCTCCAGAAGAAAGCTACGAGAGAATCTGGAAGAAAACTTTAATTTTAATCTCTCTACATTTAGCCAAAACATAGAAAATTAGAAGCCAATATATGACTAAAGAGGGATCATACCTCTCCATTTTCTATCAACCTAGAAAAGTATCAACAAAATTGACAAGGAAGATATACTCCTTAAAATCAAACAAATATTTTGTCTGGAAGAATTGTAAGCTCTAAAGTTATCAGGTCATGAGATCAGAAAGTTGACAGAGATAGAGGCTTGACTGGTCAGCATACTACATCCGATCACTACCAGTAGGGATTTGTCGTCGGCCACCATATCAGATTGGAGGTAATGTCATTAGAGGACAACTGGTTCTTTCAAAGATCCTCCACAATTACATTAAGACCAGCAAGGGCCAGAAATAAATTACATTAATGTCAACAGCTGACCCAAACCAGGTCAATGTGACTCAAGAATTAGAGAGTTTGAAAAGAGAAGTACTATAAGAAGACCCTAGATTATTAAAAAGTAATGTAATCATAGCAAGAGGAATAAATCTAAAGAGGTTAAACTGTGCATCATAAGAACTAAGTACAAACACAAATTGTCTTGTGATGGAATGCCCCTGAATGAAGCATGGAGCAGATGAAGATGGAAGTAGTCACATGTTCATACAAAGGATTGGGCAGTGAGAACTGAGAACCCACAAAAATGCCAGTGCATTATTTGATAGTGCTAACAGAGAAATGTCAGTGGGTGAATGGAGTGAGCTGGATAATCATAGGAGAGAACATGGTGATTACCAATAATCTCTCTTAACATTTATGAGTGATGAACCTTTGGTGGCAGATAAAACCCAGTTATGTACACTTGCTTCCACAACTCAGGTTGTGGACAAGGGAAATGCCCTTGACATCAAACCAATACAGCTTCTGGTTTTCTTCTAAAAGATACAACTTATTGAACCTAGGAACTCTAGTAAAATGTTGTTGGCCTCATATTGTGACTGCACCTCCTTAAGTCAAGGCATACAAGGAATGCAAGGAAATAAGGAAAGAGAATATGTTTTAATGCTTTCGTAATGAATATAAATCAATGAATAATAGTGAAGGAACATGAATGGTTATTTTTATGGAATAGGGGAAAAACATGGGTATATGAAATACCCTCATGACTTTATCCTTGCAGTATGGGAGAGAGAGATGTATATCGATAAAGGACTTAGTTTTCCAAGATGCTTATCTGTATGGAATGTGATTTTTTTGTATGAGATTCCAGAATTCCCTCAGATGCATCTGACCCTCCTTATCAAGGACTAGTGTTTCAGTTTGGACTCAAGTGTAAACTCCCTCTTTCTTCATAGAATAGGGTGCATGACAAACATTATGCGTGAGCTGATTTTGGCATGTCTTATGTATAAGCAATTGGAATTATCTTTTTGTGAATCTAAAATAGCCATACGAATGTGGGCGATAATTTTAAGTTTATACTACCTTGTTTTAATGAAGTTTGTTTGTATGCTAGGAGGTATAAAAGAATCCTATCACCTCATTGAGATTATTGTTTTGTTCTATGCTGAACCACCTGTTTCTTCATACAATTGAGAGCAACGTCCAAGTTTTTCTTATGGATGCTAATTATGTTTAGTGACTGCTCTGCAATCATATCATCCTGTCATCTTTCATTCTTTCACACATCACATTTTGCAACATACACTACAAATATTGATTTGCCTTATTGACATGTGTCAATTTTGTGCAACATATACTTCTATATATATTTCCTTGTCTTTCCAGTAAAAGCATTGTCATTTGGTGTATAACAAATTTAAAAAAATCAACAGACATGGTTCTCTTTTAATGCTAAGATTGCAAGAAGAATCCCATGATAAGATTATGTAGGATGAGATCTAAGACGTTCATGTGGTTAAAGGAGCTATAATTGAAAGAAGTGCAGTGAATAAGGATTCCGAAAGGAGTGAGAGGTGGTGGAATGCATCACAATAGATAGATAGGAGATACAAAGGTGGTAGTACGTGCTCTTAGAAATTCTAGTATGTGGAAGAATTAAAGTGTGTTGAGAAAAGTGGAAGTGAACTATTGCAAAAAGGTGGCAACAACTAAGTTGAGGAAGTTATGCTACAAGAGAACATGATGGAAGAATATTTGGAGTGGGTGGACAATGCAAGTAATAGTTTGGTTGTCAAAGAGTGGGGAAGAGTTTAGGAAAGTCAATTCTTTGTGGAGGTCAGCCTATGCCCTAGTTCATACTTCTAGAACTAGAGGAGGTGTAGGGTAATATGCAAGCTTATTTCATAAAATCTATTCAAGCATTGAGGACATATTGCAGTTGGGACACCGACTAAAAGGCAATTCTACCATTCAGTTCTTATTTGCAAGTGCTAAGCTCACAAATTTATTGCTTGGGGTGTCTAATGCAAGATCATCTTAAGGGTCGAGCAATCTTGCGTCACCACAAAGATATGTTTAACTTTATGCGTTTTTTGTTCTTTTGACAAAAAAAATGAAGTTTTGTTTAAATTTTGGGTTTGCAGTTTTGATGTAATGTATACCAAGCCTAATAATGTATATGCGGTAGGGCATGGTTTTTTTGTTGAGTTTTGTTTGCCACTCAATGATGGAGGCTAAATTGACAATCTTCATCATTTGGAGGTCATGCAATAATATGGTGTTCATTGTTAGCTTGTCTTTCATGATCTGAAGTGGCACATAATTTAAGATATTCAAATTGGAGTTGTTTTCCTTATTTGGTGGACAAAGGGGTACATCCCATGACTTGTAATAAAGGAGGGAAATTGGAATCATTTTTGAGGACAAGTGTAAATGTTTGATAATTTGGGGCCATGTTGATCCTAAGTGAAGACCTATTTCAAGGCACAAAGAAACTAATGCTTTCTTATGTCTTGGGATGATGTAAAGTGGTTGTAAATCGTGAATACTTATTAAGATCGTCCTTATTTGCATTGTGATTAAGATATATGATGTCACAGGGCTTCCTTTGGAAATTACCTATGTAAACCAAGGGTTTAGACTCACTTTAGGAGTGTGGGATTGAGTAGCAAAGATTGGAAGCAAGATGGGATGCCAAATCCCAGATTGAGCAGTTAGAGGTCGAGGTGAAAGCTCAAAATTCCTATGGTGCATTAGTCTTTAATTGAATGTGCATTGCTTGTACAGTAGTTGGAGGACAATAGACTAGTGGTAACACTCATGTTGAATAAGAGGTCTAGATTTCATGTATGATTTACAAAAGAAGCTCATCTGGAGTTTGTAGCTGATCTAGAATACCTATTTGATTTCTTTTAAGGCTCTAAGACCTAATTGAAATGACAAGTGGCTTGATGTACTTATTTTTGATGAATAAAATACAACATTTCTTTGTTCATTGTATTGTGCATTTATTTCTACTATGTGATTAAATCTGTGTGCTAGTGTAGCGTAGTTGGTCATTCTTTAACTAGTGCCATCAACCACGACTACATCATTGTTCCATTTTTCTTTAAAAATCAAAATAAGTAGCATGGATTTTGCAAATGATGACTATGAGGGAGAAGTGAATGTCAATGAAGTAAGTGCTGGGTTTTCTTTTGAGATTACAAGTGTTGTAGGAATCCCTTTTGAATACCTTTTAGTGATTATCAAAGCTTATGCAAAAGTCCCATTTAAACCCACAAAACCTTCATGTAGTATATGATTGTTTTGGACAGAGACAAGTCCAAAAATTCAGGGGGGTTAGACATTGGTTGTGCGATATATTATAAATTGATTTTCATGAGAGTTATAGTAGGGTTGTCATTATTTATTGTGAATTGACATGGGTTTAGGGTCTGTGGACACATAACCTTAGAAGAGAGCTGAAATGGATAAGTTGGTGAAAAAGGGTAAGACAAAAGCTAGAGGTGTACCTCTATAGTATTTAGTGGATCAATCCAATATGTTGTGTATTGCAAGGATGGATGTTGTGAGGGGAGACTATTTTAGTAGAAGGAAGAGGAAGGCCGTTAGTGATGAGAAAAACATTTTAGTTTGTTCAACATGCAAGCATGTTAGGAGGTTGATGATGTTGTAGGCAAATTCTTTTATACCCATGCTGTCAGATTTCATGTGGCACATTCTCCATATTTCAAAGAAATGTTGAAAAAACAAACACAATTAGCTCCTCATATGACCCCTTTAGAGAACATTGATTGTGTACCACCATCCTTGATAAACAATGTTGAGGGTGATCTTGTTGATGGAGAACACGAAACAAACGTGGATTGTTATTAGACATCGGTTACTCACTATCATATGTTCAGCTCAAGGATGCAAGCTTCCAATTCCATCTTTTGAGTGAGGCCATAAAGGAGGTCGGGGCTTAAAATGTCATGTAGGTTGTGACTGATTTAACTTGCATTTGTAAGTTAGCTGGTCTAATAGTAGAAAGTGTTTACAACAGTTTTTAGACCCCATATTTTCTTGGAACAACTCATTGAAAAATATTGAGAAGATACCTTGGGTGAGGAACTTGGTGGCAAAAGCTTGACGTGTAGATGTTTATATATAATCACCACATATTACTTGCTCTCTTTAGGAGTTTAAAGAATGGATTGCTCAAATCTTTGGAGACCAGATATGCTATCTATTTCATTTTTCTAGAGAGGATGTTAAAGGTGTTGGTGGGTTTACAAAACATTAGGAAGATAGCTTGGATGAAGACCTTGGTGGCAAAAGCTAGAGACAGAGATGTTTATATACAACCACCACACATCACTTGCACTTTTTAGGAAATTTCCAAGGAAGAAATTCCTCAAATTGTTGGAGACTAGATATGCTAGCTATTTCATTTTGCTAGAGAGGATGTTAGAGGTGTTGGAGGCTCTATAGTCCATGTAAGTTGTCATGTCCCCGGATGAATCGAGTTAATTTTGGAGGGAGAATTATAAAAGTGTTTTTAAACACTATTTAATAGTGATTAAATAATAATATTAAATATAAATTTAAATTATTAAATAAAAAACATTTAAATTTATATTTGTGGCCAACCTTCCTTAAGGTGGGCGCTAAAAGTAATATTTGAATTATGCATTCCTCTGGCCGACTTCTTCTAGGTTGGGATCTACGTTTGATATTTATATGGGTCGATGGGGTTTTTGGAGGACCATCGAATGAAGACATAGAGATTGACCGCATAGCTGGTCTCGGCCTGGTAGGACGTAGTCCCTGCCAGTGGTTTTGTGTCTTTGTTCATCCAATTCGTTACATTCTGATCCTCTATATCTGCATTCACAGGTCTGACGGAGGCATTGGGTGGAAGGCGATTACAGTGATAGAGAGTGGCCGAGCCTCAAGCTCTAGCCACCCATCTCTCTAGACACCTCCTGTGAGTTTGTGCGACACCACCATTCCGTGCAGGAGAGAGCAAGATCACAACTGGAGATCCTCACATTAGGTAAAGGCGCCATTCATCCGTTACTCACGACAATTCATCACATTGAAGCACCTCCTGAGACAACCTCTGTTGGCACCGTCGATACAACTACTCCCTACAATGCTACACATCATTGACTTGCATCCACGAGACGCTCTGGTCAACACTCGTAAGAATAGAGAGGAGATTCACGGGCGTCGAGTACTCTTCTAACCGCGATTCCATTTCCTGTGTTGGAGGCACATCGCACATTGCGTCTATTGTCTTTGAATGCAAACATCCAGTGTGCTTCATACTGTTATTCCCTAGAGCGCGAGACCCTACCCGGCACCGTGGCATTACATTGGATCATCATCGCGGCTGCAGGGAGAGCCATATCTTTGATCCAACGCGACTATAGGGAAGCCGTGTCCTTGGGCATCATGGTTCCTTCATTTGATCGACAACAGATCTGATGTTCTATGCTATCGACTGTAAGACCTATTATGAGCACAGATCCTCTCATGTTCCATGCTGAGCCACAGTGAATACTATACGAGATGCGATATTGTCCTGTGAGCGACCATCATTCAAAAGCCGAACCATTGATTGCATCAGAATTTCTGTGTCTCTGTTCATTATAATTCAAGGCAAAAGCCAATTATATTTTGTGCATGTGTTCTGTTTGGGAGTCGTTTATTTCTTTCTATTTCTGAGGAAGTGCATTTTGAAACAATTTTAGGTGAATATGTTGTTAAGGTGCTGTTCGAGAAGCATTTTATTTTTATTCCTGAGCAAGCACATTACATAAGTTTTGGAGAGTGGAAAAAGTGGGCTAATGCCAAGTCAGAAGAAGGGAAGAAGGTGAAACAAAAGGTATTTGACAATGGCTTGTGGTCCATAGTGAGGTGAAAAATTTAGAATGTCTACAATATTATTATTTATATTTTTATTTAACGTAAATATTAATTTTGAAAATGTTTAGCATATACCTTAATATACCTTTAATTTGTTTCCTAAATGCTTATAAATATATTTTCTCTATAGTCAGAAAACTCCGACTAGACAACCCATAATTTTGACTTAGAATCGGGACTTGGTAAAACTTGGCCAAAAAAACATAATTACAAAAAAATAAAATTGAAATTAATGCATTTAGAGAACACATAATTCTATTGTGATCATCAGTTTGTCATAATTCAAAGATTACATGTCATATGACCACCAGACCAATAAATTATGCTTTCATTTCAAGTCTCATGAGTAATTAGTAGATACTTAGTGGTTTCATTTTGGACTCACGAGTTATGCCAAGTCTAGGCGATTCCACACGAGTTTTCTAACAGAAATTTACTCTTTCATATCACCTATTTTAGAGGTAATTAGGTATGTTACATCAACTTTCCTAACCTTGGAGAGATTTATGTGACATTTGATAGTATGCTTGCATTGGAGAGATTTATGAGACATTTGACAATATGTGTAACCAAATGAGGCAAGTAGTTCATAACAAGGGGCTTGGATTGAAATTCTATGAGGAACCTGTTAAATCTCTTGTGAGATTGAGGTAAAGGAAAGGTTTATGAAGGCCCTTAGAATATATTTATTGCTAAGGATCCATCTAGACTTTGGGAGCAATGGATCGCATTGTCAATCTTTGTGGTTTGACATTCAACGAACAAGAGGCTAGAACGAATGGAACTACTCTTGTTCAAAAAGACCCTATTGGGTGATGGACATGACATGAGAAAGATACAAACATAGATGAGGCAGCCTACCACTTGTCTACTATCACAAGTAGCTAGTTCCTATACTAAAAAAGAGAAACTAGTTCACTAACAACTTCATTCACTTGGTCAAAAGGAATAGGCTTACCTCTAGACAAGTGGAGAACTTAGTTGTAGTTCATGATGCCTTGTGACTTTAAGATGAATAGATCCTTGAAGATGCTAAACAAATTGATGAGTAGAAGATCACCAACATCGTACTACGTGATTTTAACATGATTCAATGCAAATTTAATACATTTAAAGCAAATAAAAATCGGTCAATAAACATTGACCACAATTTTGTTTAAAAAATGCAATTTTTTCAGGGGAAAAATCGCCAATTGTGGCAATTTTGCGATTTTGATGATTAATTGTGCATTTTTGGCGATTTCTGCTTCTACTATTGACAATGTGCTTGCATATTTTTTATCTTGGCTACCCAAGGTACAAAGAATATCTATGATTGGGCCAAGATGGAAGGAAGAGACATTAATTGAATATGCCAAGTTTTAGAGGCTTGTTGCTATGCTAGAGGATGTGAAGAAGAATAAAATGATAGCAATTTTATATTGTTATGTGATTTTATTTTCTACAAGAACCACACATACCTTCCAACTAATTCTAGATTCAAAGAGGTCTTAACAAAGTGCCATTCATTACTTGTTATCGGTTAGGTTGATTTCTCTAATATTATTAATATGGGCAAATTCTTTTGGAGAAGCCCTTTTTTATATGTGAAAAGCATGTTTCATGTGATATAGTTTTGGTAATGTAATTTAGAATGTGAGCAGTCCAAGGCTGTTGTAGCTCTTTCCCATTGCCAATAGAACTCAGGAATCGAATAGCATGGACTTCATTGCATGTTTCCCTTGGTTGAGAGAAAAACTGTCTTTGTTTTGGTTGTTTGATTGACATATTATGCCCATTTTGTTTTACAGATGCCACCGACATAGCCTCAAAACTTAATGAATCTATCATGCAGCAGATCTGTTCGATGTATGGACTTTCAAAGATGAATTTTTAGTGTGGTTGGTGGGGTAAAATGTTCGAAGTTATTGGTATAGCCTTAGTGCCCATTATCATGACCTTTTGGATACCAATTATATTCTTGAGTAGACGAGTAGATGGATATTTTAACAAGTATCCTAAGATGCTGGTTCAGATTTAGGTATGGGTTGCGATTTTTTTAACCTATGTTTGGTATGACCATACAAAATAATGTAAAATATCAAAATAAAAATAATAGCCATAGTATCATTATGTTAGGGTAGTTGGGTAGTTAGTTTTAGGGTTAGTTATATGTTTTTTCATTTTTTAGTATTTTATAATAAATGAAATGTTTGTTTTTTGTGAGTGTGGGGTTCCCAGGTATAGTTGGGCACGGTTGGGTATGGCAAGGACATCTGAGGACCCTGTGCCTGACCAAGATATGCCCTAGTATGGCCAAGTACATCCTAGAATTGTGGGTCCGGCCTAAGCATGTCCAAGGCTTGTTAAGTACATACACGAGCCAGGACTTGTGCTTGGTACAAGTATGCCTTGGGTACAAGGCGAACATGGCAATGTGGCAAAGTATCTATAGTCGGGCTTAAGAATCTAGGTTTTCATTGTACCTCATTTGGAGGGATTTTACCTTTTAAGGATGCTATGTTGAAAAACCCAAAAATAGTTGGGTTAGTAATTCAGGGAGAAGGCAGTTTTAAATGTACAAAGAATGTATTACTATTAACTCAAGTACCGAGAATTCTGCCCAACAATGAGCGAAATGAAATTAAGAAAGCCCCCTTTCGTATTTGAAAAATTTGTATATGCCTTATCAGGCATGGAAAATTGCATAGCAGTCTTAGCAAGAAAATCAAGATGTTAAGGTCTACTTTTTAAGAAAATAATTGTTTTTGTGACATATACAAAAGACAAGTAGGCCTTAAAACCTTGGTGTTAGATTCATTTTGAAAAGCGTCTATGTAGGTAGCCCCCGTGCTGTATGTCGAGCTTCTTAGGCATGAGTTTGCATGTTTTATCTGAAACTTTATTTACTTTATTGAAGTATCTTTGAGGAATTCCAGTTTTTCCTCTATGCCATATCTTATTAGTTATTTCTCCGAAATTTCAATTTTAATTCTCAGATTCTCCATCTTACAGTATTCCATATTTTGGTTGTAGATTTTTTAGTAATAAAAACACATTCCAGCTGTGTTTTTACAGTAATTGTTTGTTAAGGAACATAAGAAATTTCTCTACGTTCAAATTAAAAAAACCCTACATTTAGTAACCCCTTTTACTGTGATGTTTTGGAAGCATGTAATGGAAAAAGGTTGGAAAGACTGCTTTCAGACTACACCTCATGTCTGTTTTGTGCCTTTTTATCAGCAGATAAAGGGGTTGTAGTAACCTTTACCAAAACATCACTATATCATCTGTTGAACAGTTTAGATTCTTAGAATGTTTATTTTTCTTGGGAGACACCTAGCATATCTGTTGTTATTAGTACTTGTCTTTTAGACAAATACCATTGTAACTAGGATTCTTTAACTGGTTATTAAACAATGTACAAAGTTTATATGCAAATTTTAAAAAAATAAAAAATCAATTACCAGCAATCTGACTGATCCTTGTTAGAACACATTATTCAAGCAATTATTAATTTTGGTACAATTTAAACCTGTTTATGATTGTACTAAATGCGTTGCACAGTCACCACATTTTAACAGAGTTTGTAACAATTATCTTTTTAAACCTGTTTATGAGTGTACTAAATGCATTGTACAGTCACCACATTTTAACAGAGTTGGTAATAATAATCTCTTTAAACCTGTTTATGAGTGTACTAAATGCATTGTACAGTCACCACATTTTAACAGAGTTTGTAATAATAATATCTTTAAACCTGTTTATGAGTGTATTAAATGCGTTGTACAGTCACCACATTTTAACAGAGTTCGTAAAAATAATCTCTTTAAACATGTTTATAAGTGTGTACAGTCACCACATTTTAACAGAGTTTGTAATAATAATCTTTTTAAACCTGTTTATGAATGTACTAAATGCATTGTACAATCACCACATTTTAACAGAGTTCATAATAATAATCTCTCTCCCCATGCGGCAGAGGCAGATTGTAGTCTTTCTAATTTCCAGCAGTTAATCCATCATCTATTGCATTCTTGCACTTCTGCCACTCCTCTGCCACATATCTTTTATATATTCACATATTAATATGCCCCCGACCACCTTAGCACTCCCAAGATTCCCAGCTTTTGTCTTTCCTCGAATCTAAATGACCAGTCACTACGTTGAGATTGTAAGTCACAGTTGCAAACCTAGGTATTTTAAGAATATTATTATTTTTATATATTTCTTATTTTATTTATTAAAGTGATAAAGTTATTTATAATTTTATTTATTACAGTTATTTCATTAAATATTTTGTAGAATTAGTATATTAGTTTTTTAATAGATTTTATTAACATATTTAACAATAACATTTCAATAGAGTTTGAATCTTGATGGCAAAAACAACATGACATTTAAATCTTCACACCATATTTATTGTATTACATTCCAAACTCCAAATCTTATGACAGGTCCCTATGCTAGTGCTTAGTTCCTGCATCTTTTTTACATAGCTTAGGACAGCTCCCCATGCTGCTGTGTAGCTTAGCCACTGTTCAACTTATTTCAGAATTATTTGTGAGTTGGTGGCCTCATGAGTTTATTTTTAAGCACTCATTGTAAATTTGTATTTATAGTATTAATAATAATTTGTGGAGCCACGTGACATTTTTGACAATATACAAGTGTTGCTTATTTCCAGTCCTTTTTTTCCACAGCTTATTTTCAAATTATTCTTCTCCCATAATAAACTTTTTGCATGGGAACACTCCAATTGCTTAAATTTAAGCAGCAGCATGGGACATGAGGTTATTTTTTCCCATAATTAAAAATTTGTATGGGAACACTCAAATTTAAGCAGAAAACACACTTAAACAGTTGCATTGGACATGGGGTTACTCTCATTCATAACAGAGTAAATAAAACAATTCCAAGAGAATTTTTAAACAGATGTATTTAAGATAATTATATTAATATTATTTTAATTATATTGATTTAAAAATCATTTTATTTATTTTACAGTAATTTTATTTTGATTTTGAACTGTTTATGGAGAATTATATTATTTGATTTACTTCAAACAATTTTTTTTGAAGAAACAATATAAATAAAATAAAATCATTGTTAAATGGTTGTAATATACAATAAAATAACTCTTTAAATAAATAAAAATAAAATAATTTTTGAATAATTTTGAATTAAAATAAAACATATTTGTTTATAATAAATAAAATAATATATCTGTAAATATTTTTAGATAACAAATATCTAAAAATATTTTAAGATATCTGTATTAATTTGATTAAAATATTTTAAAATATTATAACACTACAAAACAAAATAAATTTTATTTTTACCATAACAAATATACTATGCTCCTGAAATTGGTATTAGATGACATAGTTTTATCATTATGTGTGTAAATTTTACAAAGAGTTAGTGGATATATATATATATATTTTTACGTAAAGACAAAAAAATATATTAAAAGAAAAACAGATTACAAAATAGGTTTGTCTGTCTTAAAAAAAACTCTTGACAAAATGTCAAAAATCCAAATAGAACCCTCCAATCTCCATAACCAAAATATAAATCCTTACTACCATAAAGCTTATTCATCCTGTAAATATCATAAATATTTTTGCCTGGATATTAATCATACTTCCATTTATTTTACCTCTTAGAAATATTATTAGCTTTGAAAGCGTTTTCTTATGTCTCATTGCATGTTGATTCAGGTGGATAGAAAATACAGACAATACTTCCATCAAATGCAAATTGTGGTTTCATCATTTGAAGCTGTTACTGAAGTGGGGGCCGCCAAAACATATACTTCTCTTGCACTTCAAACAATTTCCAGGCAGTTCCGATGCTTGAGAGATGCAATTGCAGGTCAAATTCGTGCAGTGGGCAAAAGTTTGGGCGAGGAAGAGATGCCAGAAAGTTGCAAAGGTGAAACTTCTCATTTGCGGTTCATGGACCAGCAGCTGCGGCAGCAACGAGCTCTTCAGCAACTAGGTATGATTCAACAACATGCGTGGAGACCGCAGAGAGGTTTGCCAGAGCGATCAGTTTCTGTCTTACGAGCTTGGTTGTTTGAGCATTTTCTTCATCCGTGAGTTCTCCTCTACAATGATTGAATTGCATATCTTTTCACATTCAATCTTCTGTTTATATCTGCATTTTTCCTTGCCCTGAGCTAGCTCTAGGGACTATAACCGATTTCCTGTAGTAGCATGTTTAGTTATAAATTTTAACTCGGAATTAAGTACTGTGTCAAGTACTATGCCAGTAGGTCAATTTGACAAGTTTTGTATGAATTAGGGGAGAGGGCCCAATAGTCGTGCAGGGTCCAATAGTCGTGCAATCAATTATCATTATAATACCTAATAGTTGTTTATATAATGTCTAATAGTTGTGATTTGACTACCCATAATTAAACAAAATGTATGCTTTTGATCTAAAAAGCAACCAATCATGTGATACCACATCAGCGCTCAACTACCCATGATGTAATGCACGAGTATTGGTCTCACTATTTTTTGGAGCCTTTTTGGACACCTTGACAAAAAACATGCTGATGTGGCATCATATTTGATGATGTGGCCCTGAAACCTTAGTTATAAGCAAAGAACTTGCCAAGTAAGCTGCTGTAAAAAATTGGGAGTGATTTGAAATTTCAACGTAGGATAATTAGAAGCGCGAAGTTAGGGTGCACGACTACTGGGACCTCTCCCCTAAGTTGATATTGACTGACCAGTATCTGAGAACTGACATGCGATGCATTTTTTTGTTGGCTCCTTATTCTGTTGCACTTCAGGTATCCCAAGGATTCTGATAAAGTTATGCTAGCAAAGCAGGCAGGGCTGACTAGAAGTCAGGTATTTGTACAAATGGAAGACTTATGCCTCTTTAATTAAAACCATTTTTTCATTGGGAAAGACCTTTAATAATGTTGATAGATTTTGAATCTGAACCGGTCTGCCTCACTCTGGTTGGTTGAAGTTGTAAGTTTAACTGATGGTTTCCTATTGATTTCTGAAACTTGTTTGCATATAGGTTTCTAATTGGTTCATAAATGCACGTGTGCGCCTTTGGAAGCCCATGGTAGAAGAAATGTATATGGAAGAAACTAAGGAAGCGGAGTTAGGACATGCATTAACTGAGAAGCATATCAAGGAAAATGTTGAAAACAAGGAAGAGGTAAAGTCGGATGAAGGACCTGGAAACAGCCACTATCGTCAAGAGCAGAAACATACAATTTCACACCTTGGTAGCAACATACAGGATGTAGTCTGTGAAGAACAAAATATGACAAGTGGCAGCTTTAAGTCTGAGCACTCCTCTGATTCAAATTATAACAAAAACCGGACATTAAGCATGGAAGAGGCATCAGATGAAGAAGTGATTCGTGAAGTTCAGGATGAAGGTGCATCACAGGGTCACCTTAAAAAGGCCAGGAATGGAATTGAAGATAATGCGTACCAATTTGCCCCCAATATTTTTACAATGTTGAACTTTAAATTGGAAGAAAGCTGTCCTGCAGATACTTGTGATAACAAGTTCAATGAGGGAAGGCATAACAATGAGGACTACAGTGTTGTTCAGAATCACATGGTTCTTGCAGATGTTAATGGAAGCTCCGGGGCATACCAGCTTGGTTGTATTAATGGATATGAACAGGATTCATTCATGAGCAGGTTTTCTGGAAGCGGTGGTGTGTCACTTACTTTGGGACTTCAACAATCTGATGGTGCATCATTCTCGAGAAATCAACAGAATTGTATGTCCAATCAAGGAAGGACTAATGGAATTGGCAGGACCTCTGATGGCAATTGTAACATCATGGAGACTGGAGTTGCAAATGCTGCAGATGCTTATGATAGCATTAGCCTACAAAACAGAAAGCATTATGGCTCTCATCCAATGTAGACTCCGTAGCTTATATCAATGAAGATGCTGTATACTATGTGCTTAATGCATTTTTTCTGTCTTGCATGGCATGTGTTCCTTCTTTCCTTCTAATCATGTCCTAGGAGTAGGTTCAGACTAAAGTCAGAGTCATAGACATGAAATTAAGTGATCTTTTGCCTTATATTTATTGCCGGGCTTTTTTCTTTCTCTCACTTGGAGGAAAGTAATGTTAAGCCGATTGTAAAATATATAAATATATATATATGTGGAAATACCAGTTTGTGGTATTGTAAGCTCACTTAGGTATGTGATACATAAGGATGGTTCTTGAGAAATTATATGATGTTTTTCACCCTGAAGAACTGTTAGTGCATTATAAAGGAAGAAAATTTATTGTTGTGCAAGTCTGCCGTTGAAGATTGTTTGAGAAGATTCAGATACACTGTAATCTAATAAGATGTTCATAACTTACAGAGGGAATTCATTAAATGTCAGTATCATCATATTTTATGCTTGTTACAACTGCATGCGCATGTTCCTATCAAATATTTCTATTATTGCTTTTAGTGTCTGCTATATGGGCAATGTTAAGAATTTAAAATCTCAAACAATACAAAAGATGGCGATACATTTCCAGTTTGGGTAATGCACCGCCAGGACTGAAAGAGTTAACTTTATAGTTTTCTTTTTTAGAAAAAAATGATGTTTTACCAATATCAAGGTTTTTGGTACTCCGGTTTCATGTATGATACACAGTGCTATTGACACAATATATTCCAGGGCCATCTAAGGTCATTGTTGCTCTTAATATGTAATTGCTTAACAAAAGGGGTGACTGTTCTAATAAGTCTTGATATGAAATAGTAATTTAGCCACGAAAACAGTAATATAACTCTTTCATTGTGCTGATTTTATTCTGGAAATGGTTTTATGCTAATTCAAATGTTCTCAAGTTCTCAACTAGAGGCAAATATCTACTTTTAGCTCTGCTAAACTTTTTATATTTTATTTTTTGTGATTAAGGGGCTCTCAGACTGCCCAGACTTGAATCTAGGTCTTTTCTCTGATGAGATGGCTTTTTATATTTTTAATATCAAAATCTCCTAGTTTTTTAAACATGACTTTTAGTTTTTTTCAATGCTTGTCGTTTTTTAATTTATATTAAGAGCACCATTGTGAATATTCCAGCAAGTTTTTCTTAGCAGTTTACCATATAAATCAATTTTTAAAATATATTTATCTCTGCTTGGAAAGTTGCATTGTAAACCTTTCAAATAACTTTACTGTAATTGTGCTCCATGGTTTTGGGTCTATTGTAACACCTGTCAAGAACATATATATTTGTAATAAATTTAATGTTTTTGATTAGTTTAGCAGAGAAAAACCCTAATTCCATTACATAGAGTGCAGCATAAAACAAAAAAACATAGAAACAACAAAATTGGCACCATGGCCAACCTAGTTCAAGTCTTAACAGAAACAACAAACCAAATAAAAAACAAGACAAAGAAGAGAATTGAACAAAATGAACCTAGCATATGAAGTTCCAATCATTAGACAGAGAGTCAAGTAACTCCTACCAGGTGGCATTGTCATGAGAATTTTTTGCCTTACTCTTCTTGTTTCCTAGATCCTAAGCCTTCTTCACTTTTCCTTGCTTCTTCCTTTGCTTGTTTATCTTCAACTGCCTAGAAATAATACCCATCACAACTTTCTTCATGATGCCATTAGTGATAGACACAAGCTTTTCAATAGCATTATCAATTTTATTAACTTTATCTTGATATTTGCTAATGATGCTGTACATACTTTTCCATTTTGTATTGCAGTCCCCACATTGATTTTGTTCTTCTATGTTTCTTTCAAACTCTATCAATCTACTTTCAAGCACAAACTGAGCCTTGAGGGAGTTAATAGAGATACCTCCTTTTCTCCTATTCTTTCCTTTGGTTGCCATCTTTGTCTTTAGTATTCTCCTATTCCTCCTTTTTATCAAAAACATTATCCATTATCTCATCATAAGAAAAGAAAGTCAAATTATCATCCTCATCCTCTTTTTGCTCCTCCATTTCATCTTCTTCTTCCTCTTTCTCCTCAACATCCTTCTCTTCCTGCTTCTCATCCTAATTTTGATCATCTTCCTCAATTGCCTAGGCATCCCCCTCTTCATTCTTCTCATCTTGACTTCCTTCATGGTCAACATTTTCAACATTGTCTTGAAACAAAACTTCCCCAAAAATATCCTCAACAAAATGGAGAGGCATCTCCTCTTTATTATTATCAAATAATTTTTTCTTACCTTTTTTAATGTTTTTAAAACCAAAGGCCTTTGCAAGCCTAGAAGACCTTTTTTCCCTCAGAGTTTTCTTATTACCTTGCTTTGACCCTTCCTGCCTAGAACCTTTTTCATCCTCGTTAGAAATCTCAATAGCCCTTTTACCTAAAGGGCTTTTGGGAGAAATTAAACAAGAAAAGAAAAGTTTAATTTCTCCCAAAAGCCCATTTATGCTATGTAATTGGGGAATTTAGAGTTCTAGGTGTCAAGTTGTTAAAAGTTGCACAATAATGAAAAAAATGTTAATGCATATTTGTCAAAATGCAATTTATTAGGATATGAAAGGTCAAAGAGTTTAAAAATCAGTTATAGACGTTGGGGAGGGTTGTTTTTTTATTTGAAAATGTATAAGAAGCCTTGCCAAGGCTCGAACAAAGGAGTTAGTTGCTATATTGAAGATTTCCCAAACATAATACAACGTTTTTCTGCATAAACTCTGTGTTTTCAGAACTTTACAACTATTGTATGTTCCCGTACAGCCTTTAGTTGCTTTGAAGTTCATGGTATTCAATTGTGGCATGTTTTAACTTTCTAATGAACCCATTTTGAGAGTCTAATACTCTGAATTGTGGGAGTTTTCTTTAATCTTCTGTAGTAATTTGTTTTTACAGTGTTAAGGGTTTTGATTGCAATTTAAAACATGTATTAGCCATTCCACCGATTGTCCTGCCCTGTTACTCGATGGAATGAAATTTTATATGTCAAAGTAAATGCTCATATGGTTTAGACAACAAGGGAAGCAAGTTGTATGAAATGGAAGTGTAACCCTGGGGTCATACATAGTGTTTTCATGATGAAATGAAGGACCCAAAGTAGGGTTTTGGAAAATTATTGATAGGATTAGTCTTGTGATGATTTCTTAAGTTTGTACAGAGTAAATGAAAGGTTTTTAATGCATTTTTTTGGTCTGAGTGTAAGGAAACTGTGCAGCCATAGAATGACAATTTCCACATAACCCAAATCTGAAACATGCAAGTAAAATACTCAACATCAACATGCAAGAGAATAGACAACATACCCATTAAAGATGACACAAGATATACCCTGGGAAAACCCTCAAGAGGGAAAAAACCCAGCCTCCAAAAGCATCCACACTCCATGTATTATTCAGCAATGAAAACCCATTACAATACATCTGCAGAGACTCCATGAACACTTCAAGCACAAGCTATCCATGCATTCCATGTGACCAAGCATGAATCCACACCCATGCATGCTCACACATGCACAAGCTCAACCTGTGTCCAACCCTTGAAACCCAACCTTTTATCCAACCCTAAACAACTACCCATGTGGTTGCTTTTATAGAAACAAGCTCCCACAAAACCACCAAGTGGTATTACATAAACCATGTGCCCAAAAAATACATCATGTGACCCCACATTTAATATTGGGTACTTTATTATTTTATTATTATTCCCCAATATTAAATAATTACATTTTACAATTATGTCCCAATGTTACATACAACAAAGTGGCCCCAACATTATAACTCCTTGTGATGCACGTTCACCTAGAAAACCCCTAGGTGCACCACACACATAATAAATAAATAAAACATTACAAACATTATGCAAGGTGTACAACACCTAATTCTAACAATCTCCCACTTGTTGTATACATTGCATAAGGGGGTAACAAATAAACTCCATAGGCAACATGTACCATCCTAGAATCCAAGTGCTCCATGTGCTCCATCAAGATACCTGTAACAAGAACCAAGGTGACCACCATCTCATCCATGAATGCTCCCATCCTCCACCATGCCAACTGCACTAAGATATGAACACATCCAAAGAGATGTCACACTAATTGTCACAAAGAAGCATAAACCTGCCTCAACCTGATATCTCAAAACACAAACACTGAATCCAATATGCACCAGTAGCTGTCAAGAATAAATCACCATAGCTGAAATGACATCCACAGCAAATGCCAACACATCCAACTATCCATACCTCCAAGGTATACATATCATAGTAAACTCATGCCAACAACATATCCACCCATAAACCACAATAACAAACTCCATGTGCAAACCTGTCAAAGCATGACATACACATCCAAGAGCTCCCACTGCATGGGCAATGTCAAGATGAATGCAAACCTGGAATGAGCGCATTCAACGCGTCGCTTCGTTAGCATCCCAAAAAAAAGGCACCATCACAAAGGCATACCAAGTCTACTACCAAAATCTCATAGAAGTAAACATGTAGTAGCAAGGAACATCCACAATGATAAGCAAAACCTGCAAACCAAACACCTGTAGCATGTCCTCCTACACACACACCTCTAAATGCCAACTGTGCCAAGTATGATCTCCTCCATAACACCCCAAAACAAAATCCATAACCACATCCATCCATCCAATCACCAAGATCAAAGATAACATATGTAACTAACATGGATGTAAGCATCTCAAAACAAGAAGATCAAACTCACTGTAATCATTCCTAAACCAAGGAAATCAGCCCAATAAACCATCTCCTAAACCCAACATGTACAAGGAGATAAACATGCCAACACTCCTCAAATGAACCCTCCAGAAACCAAATATCCATGGCTCAAGATCCATATCCATGAGAAGACAAAGCATAAACATAATGCACCTGAAAGAATAATGGGCAATACCTCTCAAGTGAACCGCCAGTAAACCAAGAGTGGGGAATGAGAATGCTCCTCCAGGATATCCAAGTCATCATGACTCAACCAAGAACACTCTCCTCATTGGTCCATGTTGAACTCACGTCCAACCAAGGTGTAGGCTCCCTCTGACTTCCTGCTAAAACCTCATCAAGAGTAACTATATCAATAACATGTCTCTAACCACAAGAGAACACCAAGCCTCACCTAAGTCTCCAAGTATCCATGAGCACCTGTAACCGATCAATCCATGCTAAACACCAAGAAAATGATCAATGTACTCAATACAAAGAGAACCAACCAAGATCAAAATCACAGTTCCAACTGCAAAATTAGGAACATAAACATAACACCATGATCTCACATCCTCTCAAAAGAAGATCACATGCTCAAATCATCATAACATGTACCATGCCACAACTCTAAACTAGTAATCAAGAGTATACCATGACATAATAACAAAACCATCCTACAACCAAGGATCACCTGTCAAAACCAACAAGTCATAAATAATACCTCAACATCTCCAACACCTAATGTCAAAGAACTCTCACTGTAGCACACAGAATCCAAGAGCTCCTCCATGACACCAAAGATCACCTGCTGAAGACAACCATCCATAATAACCAATGGATCCACATAATTGCCAAATGCTCCCACTGAACCATGATACCGAGCAATCCCATGGCACCATGATGCACAAAACCAACACCACATCACTGTCATAAGCTCACACAAAACCTGTGAATCCAAGCTCTCAATGACAACATGATAACCATCCTCTAAAGCAAGAAGATACACCGCCAAACCATCATATCCATCACCGCCAAACCATCACTGTCACAAGCTCCCACTGAACTGTGTAACCAAGCTATCCATGACATCGTGATACCAATCTCCTAAACCCAAGAAGATACACCGCCACAACCTAAATCAAGATCCAATCCAACACCACCAACAATGCACCTGTATAAACCATCATAACATGCCAAAGTCTCTAATGCACAAGAAACATCCATGACATCATGATCACCACCAAATGTACCAACAAATCAACCCAACCGTGTCCACATATCTGCATAATCATAGTCAACTACATAGATCTCATATCATGACTGTACCTGGTAATACCATCTCATCTCCTCAACATGACAACCAAATCAACAAACCAAGCCACCAAATCTGATCATGTATCAACACTGAAATATCAATGGGCAAAGACAACCCATATCCAAGTCATAGGTGTAACAAGTAAGTATAGACCGCCTACAACATTGCACAACTTGTAGATACAACAATGCAACAAACATGCTGATAACCATGTCAAAAATATAATAATCTAAGATGTACAACTGAGCATACAATGAATCCAATATCAAATATCCCAAATCTGACAATCCATAAGCTCATAATAACACCATAGTCAAAGAGACCCATAAACAGCTCAAATGAGAAAAATAGCAAATAAACCATGCTAAAATAACTCTAAACCTGATCCACTGCATAGTGATCTGAACAAGCTTTCCGTTGACTACTTGAAGTCCAAAATCTGACTTCGTATGCACCCGATATGCCCTCTCAAAGCTCAAAATAAACCTCTGACTTCAACCAAGCAAAAGACTGTCAAAACTGCATAATCATAGAACAAATCCTGTACCACTGCGTAGTGCTCGGAACCAGCTTTCCAACGACTGTAAGAAGTCGAAAATCCGACACCCTGGGCAAAAGTTATATGCGTTTGAAAAAAACTGCTGTAAAATATCCTGTGGTGGTGCCCCGGGCGGCGCTCCGGTGGCGGATGGGCGGCGGAATCCAAAATTTATCAAATCCGATTTAATTTTTCAATATAAAAATTTCTCCCACCCCTCCTGGTGGACCTGGCGGACCCGACCAGAAAATCAAACCTGGTTAAATTAATTTTTGAATTCCGGCGGACCTTATTCAAAACATGGCGGAATTAGTAAAAACTTCATGGCGGATTTTTTTTTTTGAAGGTTTAATTTTATTTAAATTTTAAAGCCCTTACGGGCTGGGCGGACAGCGCCGGCCATGCCGACGCCTGTACCGGCTGCCGGCGGGCCGACAGTCGGTACTGCCGACTGTCAGTACCGCCGACAGTCGGTACTGCTGACAGTCTGCGGACTGACAGGGGCCGAGGGGTCAGCGGACCCCCCTCATTTTTTTTTTTTTTGTTTTTATTTATTTATTTATTTTTCTAATATATTTTTTGTTTAATTTTTGCAGGATTTTAATACCGACAGGAGAATAAATTTTTCCGGATTTTTTTTTTTTCTGACGACGACTGTACCGTCGATCCGTACGGTTGAATAGGGTAGCATTTTTTTTTTCTGTAATCAAAATAGGGGATGTTATATGTCAATTTTTCTCTCTTGGCCAACCTGAATCCAACCATGAGGTCCATTTTGAACCAGGAGATTATCTGTGAAAGCTCACCCCCAAAACCCTCATTTGAATGCACAGCCAAGAAACCCTATTTTGCCAAAATTTTCTTATACCTCAAATCTGCAACCAACCCATCAAACCAGCAAACCCAAAACCCTCAGATCTGTAATAAAACACCTGCAAAACCCCTATATCTTGCCATTGCCTTTCATTCTCTCATGCAACCTAGGGTTATTCAATCCACAACCAAAGCTCTGATACCACTTGTAAGGAAACTGTGCAGCCATAGAATGACAATTTCCACATAACCCAAATCTAAAACATGCAAGTAAAATACTCAACATCAACATGCAAGAAAATAGACAACATACCCATTAAAGATGACACAAGATATACCCTGGGAAAACCCTCAAGAGGGAAAAAAACCCAGCCTCCAAAAGCATCCACACTCCATGTATTATTCAGCAATGAAAACCCATTACAATACATCTGCAGAGACTCCATGAACACTTCTGGCAATAAGCTATCCATGCATTCCATGTGACCAAGCATGAATCCACACATCCCATGCCATGCTTCAAACCCTCACACATGCACAAGCTCAACCTTGACCAACTTTTGATCCAACCCTTTGATCCAACCCTAAACAACTACCCATGTGGTTGCTTTTATAGAAACAAGCTCCCACAAAACCACCAAGTGGTATTACATAAACCATGTGCCCAAAATACTACATCATGTGACCCCACATTTAATATTGGGTACTTTATTATTTTATTATTATTCCCCAATATTAAATAATTACATTTTACAATTATGTCCCAATGTTACATACAACAAAGTGGCCCCAACATTATATCTCCTTGTGATGCACGTTCACCTAGAAAACCCCTAGGTGCACCACACACATAATAAATAAATAAAATATTACAAACATTATGCAAGGTGTACAACACCTAATTCTAACACTGAGAAGCCCGGGTAGTGTGAGATTGAATAAACCCTTGTGTTTTGCATGATAAAGGAGGGTTTCATGGCGCAGTGTTCTAGAGGTTTGATAATTGTGAACTAATGATGGATTTTGTGGTTTTGGGTCACAATTCAACTCTGTCAAGTGAGTTTTGGTGAGAGAGAAGGGTTTAGGTGGTACTTCATCAAACTGGCCTAATTGAGAACCCCTAAAACAAGGCAGTTTAAAGGTTTTCTACTTTGTGTCAAATAAGTCTTGGTGAATTTGTTGGGATGTTGTATGGAGTGATGTTATGAGTCTCAGAAGGTGTCAAGAAGGTATTTGAAAGGCCTTCTCTAAAAGATATTGTGTAAGAATAAATTTTGAAGGCTACAAGCCTTAAGGTGTGAGGTTGGATCAAGTTGAGAGTTTTGTGTTTTAAGGGTTGATTTCTTGTTTAAGTATGATCATTTTGAGTCTGATTATGAGTATTAACCACCCTGTATTGCATCGCATAGTGTTTTATTGAATATTTTTTCCTTAATCAAGTTTCAAAGTCAAACCAATTACAATTCAGACATAGGCGGACCATATAACACAACTTTTTTTGTATGTATCGAAATTCATTTTTTTTTTGTTGGATCAAGGACTTCAATATTTAGTGCACTCATATTTTTCAATTTTTTTTTATAATCTTTTATTTTTCCACGTGCAAAACAAAGAGCTTGATTTTCAGTGAAAAATCTACATTCACAAGAAATAAAACATAAATATAATAATCAAATTAAATTTAATTAAAATTATATTTTTTTGGAAGCTTATAATAAGGACTACATACTTACAAAAAACAAATTTTAAATGAATTCATTTGGTCCCCCAAAAGGTAAATCAAAAGTGGTTTTTTATCAACATTTTGATAGGTGTAAAAGAGACTCCATTATAGGTATGGTTTAAAACTAGTGGGGTTCTATCTAAGGGGGCTTGGTCTAAGGTGGTTTTATCAAACCCTCTTCAATTTTAATCCTTTCAATGGAACTTTTCAAGGCTTAAATCATCATTTTTCTAAAAATATGTAATTTCAACAAAAATCAGGATTTCCTAGAAAGTGTAAACCACTATTGTGGCAACACCCGTTACCCTCCCTTTATGGATAATTAAACCCTAGGTGTAACTTGGAAATGACCAATTATACCAATAACTAGCTATGCACAACTCTTAAGCTAACCCTACTTAATCATATCTAGTAATCATATACCTATGACAAACAATCTCTCCTATTACAAAGAAAATACAAGCACTTCGTAGAAAGGAGTAATTTAGATTCTTATTCCTTTCAAAATCAAATATTATATTTCCCTAAAGCAAGTATTCCAAAAAAATCATGCAAAACACACAATATTTTATAAACAAAGATAAATAAAGGAAGATTATCCTCATGCCTATAATACGCTTGTCCAATTGACTATTTGTTGCACATCTCTCCAAAACAACAAACTATCTTTACTTGAACTCTCAAACAATGCCTCTATAAATCTCTCTCTCACAAGTTGATAATATACTTCTCACAAAATACTCAATGCTCTCAATGTTCTCACAAGATACTAAATGCTCTCACAAAATACAACATAATGAAATTGCAGATTAGAAGCGTATAATGGAGTGGAAATAGAATGAGTAACAAATGAGAGAATATTGGGAGTTCTCTGCTCCGGGTGGGAATACTGGGCCGACAGGGGAGTTTTCTGTTTCTGGTGAGGCTCTCAGGGGCACTAGAGTGGGTGCTGGTGTCGGGGCTGAGGCTGGTGCTGGCGTCGGGGCTGGTACTGGTGCTGGCATTGGGGCTGGAGGTGTTGGTTTCGGGGCTGGTGCTGGTGCTGGCATCGGGGCTGGATCTGGTAAGAGTATCAAGGGTGTTGGCTCATCTGTGCGTGCACCTAGATCATATATGAATATTAGGCAGAGTTTTGGTGGTTTCATCCTTGTGAAAAACTCCATCACATTGAAGATTAAGGACGAGTTAACAAAAGAAATAAGTGATAGTGTAGCAGAGCTTTCTGCTCAAGGGATGATATGTCAGTTTAGGAGCTTTTGGCCAAGCCTTCCTCAGCTGCACTCTTGGATCACCAATGAATGGGAGCCCCTCATCACTGGTAAAGTTCAAATCTTCCTAATGGCCAAAGGTTTTTTTGTTGCTAAGTTTGAAAATACCTTAGATAGAGACAAAATCTTGTGTGATAATTTCTTCAGCTGGGAGGAAAAATACCTTATGATGATTAAACCTTGGCACTCCAACTTTAACCTAGCTTTTGAAACCTTCAATAAAATCCCGATTTGGGTCCGTTTGCCTAATCTCCCCCTTCACCTTTAGAATGACTCTCTCCTGGAGGAGGTTGGGGATGCCCTAGGTGATTTCTTACTTGTGGACAATGAATCTTCTGATCTTTATCACTCTACCTTTGCCCGAATACTTGTTGAAATTGATGTCTCAAAAAGACTGCCCGCTGAGGTTCTCTTAAAATGTTCTAGGTGGTCTTGGGTCCAATCGTTGGATTATGAGGGGGTCCCATTCTGCTGTAGAAGATGCTTCAAAATGGGACATGCTGCTGCGCAATGTGGATTTGAGAAGAAGACAAAGACAACTACTTGGTGGAATGGCGCTTCTCTACAACATTACACGGTTGAGAAGAAATCTGATCAACTAAGGAGCTTCTCTGAGGTGGTGGTTTCTGATTCACAAGTTGCTGGGGCTTCTAATTCACAGGTTGCTGGGGTTTCGACTGCTGGGGTTTCTCCTTCCTCCACTGGGGGAGCTACCATGATAAAACATATTGAGCAAATGATTAGATCGGTTTTTGTCTTTACTGATGGTGCTTCGCTTCCTATCTCTGGTTGCTCTTCGATCATTTCCACACCTGTTCAGGCGAACTTTGACATTACCTCTAGGGCTGCAGATTTTCATCCTCAGGAAATTGATGGGCTGGCTTGGCAGGCTAAGGTGGCACAAGTTGAAGAAGGTTGGACTACTGTTAATGGAAAAAAATCTAAACCCTCTGGGCCTTCTTTCGATATGACTCTTCGCTCCAATAAGCGAAACTCTAATTGTAAAACCTAATGGTGTTTGTTTGGGAGTTGGTTTTTTGTTGATTGCAGTCTGGTCTTTTTGGCTATTTTAAGCAGTTTGGCTTTTTGGTTGTAAAGGGTTCCGGATCCCTTCAAAATCTGTTTTCCCCAATATCAAAAACAAATGAGAGAATATTCCTCTCTATTTATACAACAAGATGGAGACTTCATAGCCTACAAAAAAGGCATGTATTATGACAACAAACACCATGCAAGTCGACTCACTTAAGTTGGCAAAAATGTGGCAGCAACCAAGGAGTTTACTCAACAAGAATAACCTATAGGTCGACCTCAAATTTTGACAACAAATGATCAAAAGGTGACATTCGAATTGCTCTCAAAGTATACTTCTACAATAATCAAAACTTCATAATGTGGCACCAAACAAGCAACCATTCTCCCTATAAAGTTGGCACAAGTTATCACATTGATTCAGTCAACATTTAAAATGCAACACTTAGCTTTTGGTCGACCAAGTCTATGATGAGTCGCTTTGTCTCTTAAATCAACTTTGACTTATTCATCGCCTGGCTATAACTTATCCTTTCATTATGCATTACATTTACTTTAGAATTTGAAATTCAATCCATGATAAGGCGTCAAAAGTAAGTTGCAGTTTATTAAGTCAAATGTATACATTCACAAAGCAACGACTAAGTCAATCTCTACATATCAACTTATTTGCTGCACTATATATTGCATATAGTTCGATTTTTAATCTTTTCCAATATGTATTATATTCGGCCTTTATAATGCTTTGCATATGTTATATACAATCGGCTTATTTTCAAGTAATATATCGACCTCTAAGCACTGCTTATGTTAATCGACCTCCATACATATAATCGTATTTAAATATATATTCGTAAATTGACATATACATATATATGTATATCTACACACACACATAAATATATATATGTATATGTATATATATGCTTATATATATAAATATACATATCTTATGACAATAAAGTATGTATACATTCGATATACAAATGAATACAACCAAGTTAACATTCTCATAATATAATAATTACATCGATTGTGTATATATATGTATATACATATACATACATTTATATATTCCTAAGTACATGTATATGTATGTGTACATATATCGATACATTCATATGGAATATCCATTTTCCAATCATATGTGTGTATCGATACATGTATATGGATATATGTATATATCATATATATATATATATATACACACATTTGATTGTACACTATACTCATACACAATTACTATCCTATTGATAAGTAATTACGTGTAATATATCTATATATATACATATACATGTTGTTAGATCTACTTGATAGTTCCATGCACATATGCGTATGGTCTATCATCGACATGCTTATGTATACATATACACACATTCCACGTGTGTTTAAATCATCAGTACAAGAATAGTAATAAAGGAAAGAACTCATAAGCTCAAACATAAAACATCATCCAAGCATGTATTCAATAGTAATCTAGACCTTTACTAATGCAAACCTATTAAACTAAGGATGACTTACCAAGTCCCAACATAACAACTTGACTCAACCATTCTACTGTGAGTGTGTGTAAGCTCAAATAGGTTACATTACTGGTTACCTGACCAAGACCTCCTAAGTGATACTTCCCCTCCACCTGGAGGATTGAGCATATTCCTGCATCAACTAACACATTCCCACGGAAGTCAGTTCAACAAAATATGCATTACATATAATACATCTCCATAGTTAGATCATTCATTTCACATATATGCATTTCTTCCCATATCATTTAAACAAAACAACATTCATTCATAACTCATGGATAACAAAGTGCAAGCACAATTTATTCATATACAAAACCCAAATTACATTCACATTTACCCTACATAGTATTAGTAAATAGTAAATACACAATTGGGGTGTAACATACTCCCCCCTTGTGAATCATCGTCCCCGCTGATTTTATGTAGCAACATAAAACAAACACACAAACAACATATTATTTTCAAGTATTTTCAAATGCATCTAAAACATGAGGAAACTTTTGTTGAATCTCAACATAGTCTTCCTAGGTGGCTGAGTCTTCTGCATACTGGTCCCACTAGACTTTGCATTGCCAAACTTCCCTGTTACGCAAGAAAAGCTTATGTGTTCCAAGCACTTTGATGGGATCGAGAGTTACCACTCTGAGGTCTTGTACCTACAAAATATTCCAATCAATCACATGATTATCACCTGGTATATACTTCTTTAGGTATGACACATGAAAGGTGTTATGCATCCTGGCAAGAGCTGGTGGCAATGCAATTCGATAAGCTACTAGATTCACTTCCTTGAGAATCTCAAAAGGTCCTACGTATCATGGAGCCAATTTGGAAGACTTTCCAAATTTAATTGAACTCTTGCGAGGTTTCAATCTCAACAACACCTTGTTACCTATAGAATTTTTTTGGGGTACTCTCTTTGCATCAGCATAGCTTTTCTGCCTATCGTTAGCTTCAACTAATATTTGCTTAGAAATTTTTACTTGCTCTTCCATTTCAGCTAGCATTTCTGGCCCAAGGCTTACTCTATCTTCAAGTCTATCCCAACTTATAAGAGTTCAACACTTTTGACCATATAATGCTTCGAAAGGAGCAATTTTATTGCGGAATGATAGGAATTGTTGTAAGAAAATTCCACCAAAGGTAAGTAATCTTCCCACTTGTACTGTTGATCCATGCAATACATTCTAAGTAGGTCCTCCAATACTAGATTTACCCTTTCCGTTTGTCCATCAATTTTTGAATGATATGCTGAGCTAATATACAATTGAGTCCCTAATGTAGAAAATAATGTTTTCCAAAATATAGAAGTGACTCATACATCTCTATCTGATATTTTTCTTTTTGGGTATTCCATGTAGCCTAAACACTTCTTGCACAAAATTTCTTGCTATGACAGGTGCTCCATCAGTTAGATTTCCAGGTATAAAGTGTGCTACTTTTGTAAGCTTATTTACCACCACAAGAATTTGTGCTTATTTCTTGACATAGGCAACCCTTGCACAAAATCCGTACTTATGACTTGCCACTCTCTCCGATATATCATGTGGATATAACAAACTTGCAAGACGATGATTCTCTGCTTTCACTCTTTGACATTCAAGACACCTTGCTACAAATCTAACAGCATCTCCTTTCATCCCTTTCCAAAAGTATAGTGGGTTTACATCTGCCATCATTTTTGTCACTCTAGGGTGTCTAGAGTACGGTGCTTCATGTATTTTTTTCCATACTAGATTTGTCAAATCGTCTATGTCAAGTACATACATTCTCCCTTTGTATCTAAGTAATCCATTAGGTTCAAAATGAAAACCTTCATACCTAGCATCATGCAGATTACTTGTGAGTTCTTTCTTAACTTGCAAGTAGTACTCATCCGCTTTGCACTTCTGCAACACTTGTACTTTAAAGTTAGTTTGAATCATCACTATTGAAGCAATATGACATCTTCGACTCAAGGCATCAACAACCTGATTTTCTTTCCCTTTTATATAACTGATATTGAAGTCATAATCAACTGTTAACTCTAAACGTCTTCTCTGCCTAACATTCAGATTAGGTTGAGTAAATAGGTACTTTAACCCATAATGATATTTTTCATTTCAAAGGGTTTCCCTAGCAAGTAGTGCCTCCACATTTGCAATGTGTGAACCACGACTACTAATTCCAAATCATGCGATGCATAATTTTTCTCATAATGTTTTAGCTTCCTTGCCTCATATGCAATTACTTTCCTGTCTTGCATTAACACACCACCTAAACCTTCCCCTAATGCGTCTATGATAATAGTAAATTTACCCTCAGGGTCTGGTACTTTCAAAATCGGTGCAGTGGTCAACTTTTCTTTAAGTAATTCAAGGGCTACTTGGCACTTTTTTGTCCATTCAAAATTCTTCCCTTTCTTCTACAAAAAAGTAATCAGAAAGGCAATCTTGGAGAAGTTTGCAACAAAATTTCTATAGTATCCCGCCAAACTCATAAAACTACTAACCTTAGATACATTCCTGGGTATTGGCCATTCAAGCACCACCTTGATTTTAGCTAGATCTACTGAAATACCTTCTACTAAAATCATGTTTCCAAGATAATTTACTCTCTTTTGAAAGAAGGTACACTTAGAGAGTTTTTCCTATAACTTGTGTTCTCTAAGTCTTTGTAGCACTATCTCCAAATGTCCACAATGTTCCTCCTCATTCTTTGAATATATCAAAATATCATCGAGGAATACCAAGAAAAATTTATCTAGACAATCCCTAAATACGTTATTCATAAGGTTCATAAATGTTACAGGTGCATTCGTTAAACTGAAGGGTAGAATTGTGAACTCATAATGTCCATATCGAGTTTTGAATGCGGTCTTAAAGATGTCTTCATCCTTAATCCTCAACTAATGATATTCAAATCTTAGATCAATCTTGGAAAATACATCTCCCCTCATTTGATCGAAAAGATCGTCAATGCATTGAAATGGATACTTATTCTTTACCATAGCTTTGTTAAGCATACAATAATCGATGCACAAACACAAAGTACCATCATTCTTTTTCATAAAGATAATTGGTGCTCCCCAGAGTGATACACTTGGTCTTGTCATCCCTTTAGACAACAATTCATCCAATTCCGCCTTAAGCTCCATTAGTTCATTTTTCGTAATTCTATAAGGTACCTTGGAAATAGGTTCAGACCCTGGAACTATATCTATAGAGAAATCAAATATCCTTTTCGGTGGCAACCCAGGTAACTCATTTGGAAACACATCCGAAAAATTTCTCAGTATAGGATATTTTTCCATATCTGACATTCTCGTTTCATCCATTTCACCATCTTCCATATCTTGGAGGTTGTGTGACTCTAAGTTATCAAGATTCTCTTCAAGTTCTTCTATCTTGATTGCAAAGAGTTTGCACCCTTTCTTCTTAACCCTTAATAGTTGCATTGCAGAGATTTGACAAACCTTGACCTCTCTAGGTATCCCTTGAAACTTTACTTGATTACCAAGATCATCTAGGCACTCTACAGTTTTGGAATGGAAATCTACCTTAGCCCTATGTCTCCACAACCAGTTCATAGCTAGGATAACATCATATGACCCTAAAGGTGCGACATAAAGGTTCACTTCTATAGAAAAACAAGGTAGCTCTATCCTAGCTTCGAACAAACATTGTTCCACCTGTGCTCTTGTTTGGTTTGCATACTCTACATCCCAAGAATTTTTAATGTGTCCAACCTTTCTAGATATTTGCTTAGTTACTCTAGTTGAAATAAAATTTCTTAGTTGCACCAGTATCTATAAGTATAGAAATGGGAAAACCAAACAAAATACCTGGATTTTCAATTGGAGTCACTTGATACTCCACTTGACGATCATCCACAGCTGCATGCACCTTTTGCTTAAACATTGGTTGTTGAGTAGGCAATGGATTATCATATGATCGTGACCCCAAAGCCTTATTAGGACATTGAATCTCATAGTGGTCTCCTCCACAAGTGAAACATCCAATAGCCAGTCCTTTCCTCTTTGTAGGTCCTCTAGAATTGTTAGCATTCCCACCAACATTATTGGTGTTTACACTACTGGAACCATTCTTCCTATGTTCCCTTCTTGACTCTTTCAACTATCACAAGATCCTTTTTCTCCTTTCTTTGACACATTTTGCACAACTTCTACTTTCCTTGGGGTTGGTTTGTCTTGGACTCCCACAATCTTCTTGCGATTTCAGTTTTCCTGGCAGATGGAGATAGACTTAAACTTTTGTTCCTGTTTAACCAATTTCTCATACATGAGATCCATAGTTGCTGGACTGTACACATCCACCTCTCCTATGATTTGATTATTAAGTCCCATGATAAACTTTCTTATATGGAAGCTTTCATCCTTTTGGTACATAGGAACATAACATAGAATACATGTAAAATTATCCCAATATTCATTAACTGTCATCTCCCCTTGTCTCAGATTCTAAAAATATGTGAGTTTCTGGTCAAAGTAGAGTTGGGGCAATCGTCTTTTACAAAACATTTCAAAAAATTCACTCCAAATTAATTTCCATGAGTTAATATTGAGTTCCATCTTTTTATTCATCCATTAGTTAGAGGCTTCTCCTGCTAGCTAGTATGCTCCCCAAGTGTCTTTGGTAACCTTAGTATAATTTTGAATCTCAAAGTACTTCTCCATTTGGACTAACCAAGCCTCAACATCATCTTCGCTGGCACTTCCATCAAACTTGGGTGGGGTAATTTTCTTCATATCTCTAGAGAATTCATAATCCATTCGCTTCCTATTAGTCTTCTTAGATAGGGAAGGTGATTTATCTTTTTCATGATCATGGGTTTGATCATGTTCATGAGAAGAGTTCTCTCCCTCGTTCTCGTTTTTTGAAACTTCTTTTTCAACTCTACCCTTTACTATAGGTTTTCCAACCTTGCTAAAATTTGGTCCAATATAGCTTCAACTCCTACTGGTCCTTGCCCAACTTTATGGCTTCCACCAGGATTGGTTCGTGTCCTCACCATCTTCACAAAAATGGATTCTATCTAAAGGTTTTCCCATGTTAGATTTAATCATGTTATCAATTATCTTATGAAAAACATTAAAATGAGCTATCAATCGCACATACAAAATTCCACATAAGATTTTAAGCACAAGCTTTCTTTTGATAAACACACAATTTTATTAATTCAAAAGGATCTAAATATCCTTTGATTACATGGAGTGACTATTCAGATAGTCGAGTGGAGAGTATCCCATGGATTTACTCTCTGACACGTAACTTAATGGAGTATACCCTATAGATTGAGACTGTTCATCCCTCATTTGTTCATATCTATCCCAGAATGGATAATAACCTTCAGATTTGTCATCCAATACATAGTTGCGAGGTACATATCCCTCATAATCATTACTTGAGGAAATTACAATTACTTCCACCATTGGAAGAACTCTAGGGTCCCTAAAGATAAATGTTAGATTGACGCTTCCTTCCAAGGGAATATCCCTAGAAAGTGATAAAGAATAAGACTTCTCTGGTGAGATAGAAGGTAGGTAGTTGTACATGGCCTCCATCTTCATCTTTCTCTTCACATCATTGATTTAAGAAAGTGTGTGACTGAAGGTTTCAGTGTCGCTTAACCAGATGGAATTATCGTAGTTGGTATCCTCAATTGTCCCAGTGATGACCTCTCTTTCTTTCTTGGCCTCGAGGTAGCACTCATTTCCAATTTCTGACTTTCAAGTTGTTAATTTGAGATGTACCATTTTGGCACAAGAATTTCCAAACATTAGATAACATTGGATGAAAAGAATGATGAGCTCATAGGTTCTAGAGCTAAACTTGGTAGCTCTTATACCACATGTAACATGTCAACCATTCACTGAAGTAAATTTTCCTATGTTTTCACTTTGCGAGTAAACAAACTATGTAACGAGCCATTGCAATAAAAAAATTATTTTCTTTAATGAGAAAAAATGAACATAGATGCCACAACAATGAACAATAATGATTCCATTCCAATATAATAAATTCATGATTAAAATATTTCCAAGAATGTGTACAAAGTACATACATAGGTCAATCGAGCTTCAAAGCAATAGATATAGATAGTCCAAGAACTCCTTTCAAATATTGGTCTTCTTGTCGTCTACTAAGGAGGAGAAGCATCACTCAAACACTTTTCCACCAACCATGGACTCATATGCGGTACCCCACACATCTCTCATTCAATAGATGGCCCTACCCTTCAACGAAGAGATTGGTGGAGTAACCTTGTAACGACAACCAACTGAGCTTAGTGTTGTGTCCTACATATCTAGAACTTGTAAACCCACAATCTAGAACTAGCATGCAAATAAATGGATCATGAAAAATTGACATTGGAGCCAAAGGAAATCACACTACTTTGGCCAAAGTGTTCTCACCCAGTACTTTGAGTGATAGTCATCCTACTCACGTACACTACTCAAGCTCGATTTGACTTTAGGCCACTATATACTATACATAGGTTCATACTTCAACGGGTAGTCTTTAACCCTAGAGACAACCTATTCCAATTTCCCATAACTTAATGATAAATCTACTCAAAAAACATAAATATAAGTTGCCCTCCCTTTACAGATAATTAAACCCTAGGTGTAACTTGGAAACTACCAATTATACCAATAACTAGCTATGGACAACTCTTAAGCTATCCCTGCTTAATCATATCTAGTAATCATATACCTATGAAAAAAAATCTCTCCTATTACAGAGTAAATACAAGCACTTCATAGAAAAGAGTAATTTAGCTTCTTATTCCTTTCAAAAGCAAATACTATATTTCCCTAATACAAGTATTCCAAACAAATCATGCAAAACACAATCTTTTATAAACAAAGATAAATAAAGGAAGATTATTGTCATGCTTGTAATACACTTGTCCAATTGACTGTTTGTACCTAGTTAATTCACTTACTAGGGACTTAGGGGACATATTCACATGTTAAGTTTACTTAGGTCCTATGAATCTTTCTAGAAGACTTAGTTGTCATGTCTAGACTTTATCTTTTCCTAGGTAGTTATAATAAGTTGTCTCATATCATAACATTAAGACACTTATCATAATATTATATCATCTTATGTCTCACCTTGGCTATATAACCAAGGGGTTCTCATTTGTAATTCAATTCGTTTGGAATCTAATCGAATACCATTGTAATCTTGAGTATTGTATATTGGCCATATTATCTTGCATCCATTATTACAAATTTATGCTCTTGCTTTTCTCTATTGTAGAAGGTTGTTTTTGGTTTTGCAGGTGATTCTAGAGGCTTGCATCTTTGAGTGAATCTAATAAAACTAATCCTAGAGGAAGTTAGGAGGTATCCCATCCTTTTGATGACCCTAATACAAAACTAGACCAAATTTTGGCAATGTTAAACAAAAGAAGGGATAGAATTGGCACATTAGAGCAAGAGGTTAGGGATCAAAGTAGGTTTGAAAATGAAGCATCTCATGAAGGTCAAGATGGAATTAGGGTTAATTTCTTTGAGCTTAATGTGGGATGAGTTCGTAATCATCATTAGGAAAAGATGGTTACCACAACTGTTCTTTGACCAAAAACTTACTAATTTCCAGAATCTGTGACAAGGAGACTTGTTGGCAGTGCAGTACTGGGAAAGGTTTACACATCTCTTGAAATATATGCCCCAATATAAAAAATATTAAAGGTTTAGAATAAGGAAATTTATCATGGGGCTGAATGCCCAAATTGGAGGAGGCGTAGATGTCCATGGTCCTACAACAACGACCATGTTTATGAGAAAGCAATAAAGCATGAACAAAATTTGAAGTTTATATTTTCTTATCACGAGAATAACCGTAAAAAGTTCAATTGGTCCCAATCATCTCATTATTTCAAGAAGAAGAATGATAAGTAGGAGTCTAAGAAGAAAAATGATAAGGAATTCCATAATAATCAAAATGAGACCAAGAGCGAGAAGAAGAATAATAATAACTCCAAAAAGAATGCAGATAATTTAGGGAAGCCTTTTGAAAGGTGAGGATCACTTGGAGGATGTTTCTCATGCAAAGGAGATCATTACGCAAATCAATTCTCTAATAAGTCACAAGGAGCTTAGCTATGTGGTATTCACTTACCTACTCAGTATGCAATATTTAAACAAAGGATCCATGCAACATTGGATAATCAACAAGCGAAGTATCAGATTACTCCAATTGAAACAACATGTACATTGTTTGGTGCTCTTATTTCAATTTTAATTCACATTGGTTCAATTGAAAGTTTTATTGCACCAAGAGTATTAGATAAATTTCTTGGAAGAGTTGATTATATGGTAAAACCTTGGTTAGTAGAGCATGCTAACCAAAAAAAACTCAGGTAGAGCAATGCCTGTTTGAAGCCAAGGTTGATCTTCTGAGTTTTTCAACTGAAGTGAACCTGTTTGTAGCACCTTTAGGTTCCTACAATGTTGTCCTAGAAATAAACTGGTTGTGGAGACATACACATAAGCTAGACTACTTTGCAAAAATAGTAGAATTTTTGGATAACCTATGGAACAAATTTTTCCTACAAGGCACTCCTAGAGAAGTTAAGGAAAATATATATCGTGCAATTAAAGCTCAGGCCAACAAAAAAAGGTGTCAAATCTTCATGGTCAAAATGGAGAAATTAGAAAATTTCAAGGAGTTTATCTTCCAAGATGACTTAATGTATAGTGAGTCTCAAAAAATCCAAGAGATTGAAGATGGGGATCTTATGGATCAAGGAAAACCTAATATGGAGAATTACCCATTTCTTTGAGATTTTGAGGATGTGTTTCCAAATAAACTTCCCGGATTACCTCCTAAGAGGGCTTTTGATTTTCCATAGATATAATTCCAGTATCAAAATAAATCTCCAAAGCACCATACCATATGCTTACTAAGGAATTAATGGAATTAAAAACTTAGTTGTAGGAACTATTAGCTAAAGGATTGATTAGACTTAGTGTTTCACCCTAGGGAGCACCAATGATCTTTGTTCAAAATAAGGATGGCACCCTGAGCTTATGTATAGACTATCGTATGCTTAACAAAGAAATGATAAATAACAAATATCCTTTACCAAGCATGTCGCCAAAAAATGTATAGTTGACATTTTTACGCTCACTTGAGTCTTTCTAATGGGCTTTGGCTTGATTTTTTCTTGATTTAATGTTGTAATGTGGCTTAAACATTCAAATTATGGTGTCTTGTGAAGGTGTTGTGAAGTGTTGTAAAACATTTCTACACTTTTCTATACTCTATTCATTACAATTCACCTAAAAATTGCCTTTTCATCACTTATTAAGTCCTATTTTGAAGTGTTGTAAAGTCTTGCAATAAGATTTCACACTTTTCTAGGCTTAATTAACCCTTTCTCATGCCTAAATGACCCCTTAATACACTTTTCGACCATTTTTAAGTGTGTTTTTGAGGATATTCCCATTGGACAACTTTTAATGCCCCAAAATTTCTGACACCCACTTAATTTGCTTAAGTGGGACCAAGTTGCCCATAGGGGCGACTTAGTCCTTTTTGGCACAAAACTCAAAATAATTTTAAATTTCTAGTGGGATTTTGTCCTCTAACCCTTGAGGTCGGCCTATGATGTGTTACTTTTAGGAAATTTTAGTAAAATCAAGTATAAATAAGGGTTTTTCACCTCATTTTACATCTTCTAATTCACTCAAGTAATCTTTCATCTCATACAATCATCTATCTCTTGCACTCATTAAGCATTCAAGAAAATCAAGCATTATCAAGTCAAACTATTGGAGTTCTTCATTGCATATCTTCAGATTTGAGCATTAATGGTGTGGTAAGCTTATGAAATTTGCATGTTATCTATTTATCACTCTCTTTTCATTCTATTTCATTGTTTAGCATTTGATTACCAAAGTGGGGTTTGACCAAGGTAAACCCCTATTCTCTAACCCTCAACCATTTTCCCCCTTTTGCATGTGACTTTTGTATGCAAAATTTTCAAGCAATAGGTGTTGAAAAGTGATGAAAAAGAGCATCAATTCAATCAAGTCAACATCATCTATTTCAAGCATGGAGAGACTTTCTGCCCTGTTTTCTGCATAATCAACTACATACACCTATCATAAAAGGAAGTGCAGACCTTAGACTATAAGATTTTGTCCTGAATTTCTCAAAATCTGTAGGAGGACTAAGTCGCCACTAGGGGCGAATTAGTCCTGCTTATGGGCCTGAAAACTGATTTTGACATTTTTGAATACCCATTTGGCAGATTCTTGTTCTGGAAAAGTTTCTCGAAACTGGGACTAAGTTGCCCAGTCTGGCCTAAGTGTCCCGATCAACATTTCAGTCAACTTTTCTAGGATTCCAGAATATTTCAACATCAAAATTTTGATTCTAGGTGCATCTCTTCCATTCTGTTTTGTTATTTCATCATATAGTTGTATTTCTTAGGCTTTTATGCATATCACATTGTGTTTTCCAACATTTTGCATTTTCATAGTTTTGCATCATTAGATCACTTCAATTTCAGATTAGTTCATTTGTACATCTTAATTAGACATATTTACATTTCATTAACATAGTCTTGAATGTAAACCCTCGCATTTTGGTGACCCCTTTCCATCCCCTTTCTCCTTTTAGGTGAAAAACCCTAGGAGGAGCAAAGTATTGTGAAATGGGTAAAACCAAAATCATTGTTTACATTTTGGTGAACCCAACTCTTTTGAACATTGTTCCTTTATTATTTTCAAGCACATACTAGGTTTCACTTGCATTGCATCTTGCGTTAGTTAAAGTGCATCCTAGGGTTTTCAATTGCATTAGTGAAAAAGTTCATATTAGCTTGCACTCTTTCATCATTATTGCATTTAAAAAGACAAAAGTTCTACCATTACATATTGTAGTTGAATTTGTGCATCTGAAAGACATAGATTTGCATTTAAAAATTCTAAAAAACCACAAAAAAATCATGAGTGGGACTAAATCGCCACCCTAGGCAACTTAGTCCTTTTGCATATTTTGCATTGCATTTTCTAGAAATTTTGGGGTATTTTCTATATTTCTATTTTCTGGTACTGCATCTCTATTTTAGTTTACAAAATTATTTCTTTTTTCATTTCATTCATCCTATATTGCATTACATTTGCATCCACCCTATCTCTTGTGGTACTTGTATGAGTGTTTGGTGCCCCATTGATAATACTTTAGTGAGATGAAGTTCTAGACTCATGTCTTCTCGCGATAACACTTTCGTAGCAAACCTTGGGATCTCAAGAGCTCCTACTCCTAGTATGGACAATGGTGCATTAGGCATGGACAACACCACTTCTATGCCTTCACCTTTTCATCCTATGCATGTTGACACACAAAACAATTCGATTCCGCAAGACAAGGTGATTAGTATTCATGAGGATTTTGCACATTTACAACAAGACTTATCTCTTGAAAACATTTCCACCACTGCCATACCTGCCATCGAAAACCTTCATCATTTTATTGACAGCGACGATGGCTTACAAGTCATGAAGAGAATTGTCGAGATATACAATAAACATTCTCCTAATACTTCCCAATCAACAACCATAGTCACAAGCCAAGGAGGATCTCACATTCCTCCCCATTCAACCATAACATCTATACTAACTTATACCACTCCTCAAGTGACAACAACTATGCAACAAGTTAGTCATGTGGCTCCTTCTTTCACAATTCCAACTAGCATTCCTAGTTATTTTGTGGCATCAAACATTCCATCCTCCACCTTCAGCCCTCTTAGTGTCCCTTTCACTTCCCATCACATTACATACACTCCATCTCCATTTTCCCTTCCACCTCATACCACTTACACCGATCCCATCATTACAAAAATATTTAATACCATTTCATCCATGCAACAACAAATCTCCACCATTAGTCAAAGTTAAAATGCTCCACCTACATATCATGTTCGTAGTAGTCCATTATCCCTTGAAATCTTATGCACTCAGATGCCACAAGGAATTGAAATTCCTAGGTTTGAGAAATACGGAGGAAAAGGAGACCCTATTAACCATGTCAATGCTTATACAACTTTATGCAGTGATTTTGTCCTTGATGAAAAACTCTTAGCTAAACTTTTTCCTAGGACCCTGAAAGATACTGCATTGGAGTGGTTTTCCAACTTACCTAATCATTCAATCTGATCATTTAATGAACTTGTGGATGCCTTTGTAAGTCATTTCCAAGTCCATATGACTCCTAAGAAGACAATGGCCGATTTAATGTGATGTAGACAAAATGCTGATGAAAAAGTAACTGAATTTATTTCACATTATCAATCATTATATGCTCAAGTTGATGTCAAAATTCCTGATTCACATCTACAAAAGATGTTTATTGAAAAATTGCACACAAACCTTCAGGATAAGTTAACAATGATGAAATTCCCTTCGTTCATGCACTTATGCACAACCCTATGTGACTATCATAACTCAATTTCAAGTCATGATTCCAAGTCCACTTCTAACCAAGCTGAGAAGTTTGAGCAAAACAATCAAAATAATGCACAAAACTTTCAAAAACCAAACCAGGGATTTTTATAGTTCAATCAACCTTCTCTGCAACCACCCCAACCTATTCCGAATCAAGTGGAAAATATTAAAGCAATAGTGCCTTATACATATAGGGATCTAAAGAGACAATTCACCCCCTTACCCAATACCCTTCATAATACAATGAACCAATTGCTCCAGCAACAAATGATCACTTTACCTACCATTAAACCACTAGATACCACCAAACCTTTTCCACCCACCTTTAAACCTAATTCTTATTTTCATTTTCATTGCCAAAATGGACATGACACTGAACAATGTAAGTGTCTTAAACACTTAGTTCAAGACCTCATTGATTTTGGCTGTTTGTCCATTGCGCGTGTTAATGATCAAGGAAATAAGTCCGTTGCACCCCCTAACTAGAATTTACAATCTTTACCAATCCCATGCCTAAACACAATATTTCATTTGTCAAGGCTAGTGAACCTTCAAACCCTCGAGTCATGAACATTGATACAAATAATGAACAACATGATATAACTCCAAATGTTACCCAAGTTACTCCTATGTGTGAACTTGTGGGTTCGATAGACGTTATCCCTCATAAGCATCCAACCAACAAAAATCTTGATATCACCTTTTATTCTAAAGATATACTTAAACAACTTCTTGATGGTCCTCTTTACATAGCCGGTTGAATCTATGATAAGCCCACCAATGGGATATTAATAGATCCCGCTTGTGGCGAGAATGTGATCACAAAAGAATTTCTAGTATTACACGATCTATATCAAGATTATAAAAAACCAACTACATGGATTAAAACACATACCAGTTTTGTGTGCCCTATGACTAGATCAATCATACTCCCTTTACAAATAGGACCCAAAACTTTGGATGTAACATTTTCTATTATTCCACAATCAGACCAATTTCGTGTACAACTGGGTCATCCTTGGCTCTGCTCAATGAAAGTAGTCCCCTCGGTTGTTCAATTTTTTTTTAAGTTTCCATATGGAAATGAAATATTTACCATACACCATACACCATAGTGCCTTTAATCCTTTATCATCTAAAGGTAATTTTTCCTTAGAATCCTTTTGGCCCACACCTATGGAACCCATCACCCCCCATAAAAATTTCTTTTTCATAGCCTACCAAAAGTTCAAAGCCAAATGCATAGTCGAGTTGTCTCTTCGTAACATGTCCCCATCGGCTTCCACTCCACCTATCCTAGACGAAACCATGCTTTAGCCTGAGTCTGACATTGAACAAACCATACAACCTCTTGAAAAATCACCCATAGACACTTCCCGCCATTTTTTAAATGACCAAGGGAAAATGAAACTAATCTTGTCATACCTCCCCGCATTAAACAAGTGTATAAAGCTAAAGAGAAAGTGATTGACCCATCTTTTTCGATTTCTTCCGTTCTTACCCCTCTGGAAGAAAAGGAACCTATGATGGATCAACCTGCTCTTACACCTCAACAACTTAAAAAAAATTAAAATGCAATCGTGGTGCTAGGGAGCGTAGACATTGTCGTCATCTCCTTGTTTGTCAGTCTCAAATGGAAGAAAATAAAGAAACCAAACCTCCACCTTTTATAGAAGCAATAGATGATCACCCTCTTTCCCTTGACCTGCCACAAGCTAATACAGTCCAAACCTCACAAAAAAATGAACAAATCCAACAACCACAACTTTTGATACATCCTTCCTTGGAAATAACCCTTCGTCCTCCTATCGTCATCAATCTCGATGATGATGATGACGAGGAGATCACAAGAATAGATGAAGAAGTGCATAACAATCTAAATTATTTATTTTCATCTACCATGAGCCTAAATGATAAATCTTCTCCACCAAGTGAAGAACTTGGTACATCTCCTATTTTGACACTTGCAATTCTTCCTTTGGACAGTCAACTGCCCTCGCAATATACTAAACATGAATGGGAGGAAGATGAATTGTTAGATGGTTGACTTGGATTTTCCTAACTAGCCTTTTTGCATTTATTTACCTTTCTCTTTTTCTTTGTATGTGCGTATTGTGTTCCCCCGTATCGTGTGTTTGATATTCTCTCTCTTTGTACACTTCTATTCATACCTATCTTCTTCTATATGTCGTGCATTGTCTATTTCACTTTTGTTTTGTGTTCTCCTTTTGGGGATGACGCAAAGCATAGAGATGCCCTATGTCTCTTCCATGTTGACCCAATTGGTGCCTTTTCCTTTTATATTTTTCTTGTGTTTTTCTTTTGGGGATGACACAAGGTATTGAGACTGAAATGTCTTCTTCATGTTGAACCAAAAGATTTTCCTTTTCTTTTTCCTTTCCATTTTTCTTTTCGCTTCTATTTTCCTTTTGGGGACGATGCAAAGCGTTGAGACTGAAATTTCTCTTCCATGCTGACCCAAAACGGACTTTGTTTTTCCTTAGTTTTTTCTCTCTTTGTATCATTCTTCCAGTTCTATGTGCTTTGGGGAATGATGACAGTTCCAATCTCTTTCATAAAAAACATTGTAGCAATGAACATACTGACCCCAAATCCATAGATCCCTTATGTGTTGGGTGTATTCCTGTTTGGGGGGCAACCCTCCTTTTTCTTTTTTTCTTTTTTTTTTTCATTTACATGAAGCAACCTAACTTAGAAACATATGACTTCGCATAGGGGATTTCCAAGTTGGCTCTCATGTCTTGTTTTATTTTTGCATTTTTCCTTTGCTACTTTAAAGTAATTGCTCCCAAACTGTTGTGTAGCAATTCCTTTAAAGTGGGGGGCATGCATTACCATATTTTATATTGCATTCTTAGTGTAGCCTTGTCACTTCATACGACATGTTTGTCACTTTGTGGATGACATTGCGTGTAATGTCCTTCATAAGTGTGATCTATCTTAGCATATTGCATTCCTCTTAGTGGCTTGATGTGATGCACTGCATCCCCTAAGTTGTGAATATTCTATTCTTTGATTGGTCCTCTCTTGGAGACATTAGGAACAATGTTCCCTAAGAAATAGACCTCACATGAACTTAAAAAGACTCCTTTGAACACCTTTCACATTTTATTTTACATTTTAGTTTTGCATTTTACATTTTTTCCACCTTGCGTAACACAACTTGCATGCATGTGGTACCTTTGAATTTGTTCATGGGTTCTAAGCATACGAAGCTTTACTTGTCTCATGAAGCACAAACCAACATTTTCCTTTGTGGCGCCTTGTTAAAATTATCAAGAGGTATAACTTTGATATAGTTGAGTGGGAAGCCCATCTAGTGGTAGGACTTTCCCCATAGCCACCTTTGTATTTGTGAGTGCATACCAACTAGCGTATGTATCTCTCCTTTTGGGATTTCTCACCCTGTGGAAAACCATAAGTTCCATGGCCCTAGAGTGAGTATACTTGGGGTTTCTCACCTGACAGACCACCATGAGTTATGTCGCCCCAGAGTGAGTATGCAACCTCTTTTTCAAACAATCAGCCTAGATCTAATCCACAACAAGTTGGACAAACGATCGAAGATTCCATTCCTTTTCATCATCATGCATGTTCTTTTGTTCTTATCTTTGGTTTGCCATGAGATCTTGATCCTGGGGGCTTGATCATGCCTCTTGGTTATTGTTATTTCAGCTTACCAATGTGACTACATTAGGATCCCTCTTGATGTGCATGTTGAGCTACTTTAGCGAGAGTTTGAAGCAAGTTCATCCTCTCACTAAAGTGGGGGATTAATGTGTCACCAAAAAATGTATAGTTGACATTTTTACGCTCACTTGAGTCTTTCTAATGGGCTTTGGCTTGATTTTTTCATGATTTAATGTTGTAATGTGGCTTAAACATTCAAATTATGGTGTCTTGTGAAGGTGTTGTGAAGTGTTGTAAAACATTTCTACACTTTTCTAGACTCTATTCATTACAATTCACCTAAAAATCACCTTTTCATCACTTATTAAGTCCTATTTTGAAGTGTTGTAAAGTCTTGTAATAAGATTTCACACTTTTCTAGGCTTAATTAACCCTTTCTCATGTCTAAATGACCCCTTAATACATTTTTCAGTCATTTTTAAGTGTGTTTTTGAGGATATTCCCATTGGACAACTTTTAATGCCCCAAAATTCTTGACACCCACTTAATTTGCTTAACTAGGACCAAGTTGCCCATAGGGGTGACTTAGTCCCTTTTGGAACAAAACTCAAAATAATTTTAAATTTCTATTGGGATTTTGTCCTCTAACCCTTGAGGTCGGCCTGTGATGTGTTACTTTCAAGAAATTTTAGTAAAATCAAGTATAAATAAGGGTTTTTCACCTCATTTTACATCTAATTCACTCAAGCAATCTTCCATCTCATACAATCATCTATCTCTTGCACTCATTAAGTATTCAAGAAAATCAAGCATTATCAAGTCAAACTATTGGAGTTCTTCATTGCATATCTTCAGATTTGAGCATCAATGGTGTGGTAAGCTTATGAAATTTGCATGTTATCTATTTATCACTCTCTTTTCATTCTATTTTATTGTTTAGGGTTTGATTACCAAAGTGGGGTTTGACCAAGGCAAACCCCTATTCTCTAACCCTCAACCATTTTTCCACTTTTGCATGTGACTTTTGTATGCAGATTTGTCAAGCAATAGGTGTTGAAAAGTGATGAAAAAGAGCATCAAGTCAATCAAGTCAACATCATCCTATTTCAAGCTTGGAGAGACTTTCTTCCCCATTTTCTGCAAAATCAAGTACAAACACCTATCAAAAAAGGAAGTGTAACCCGAGACTACAAGATTCTGTCCCAAATTTATCAAAATCTATAGGAGGACTAAGTCACCACTAGGGGTGAATTAGTCCTGCTTCCAGGCTTGAAAACTGATTTTGACATTTTTGAACACCCATTTGGCAAATTCTTGTTCTGACAAAAGTTTTCCTTAACTGGGACTAAATCACCCAGTTTGGCCTAAGTGTCCCGGTCAACATTTCAATCAAATTTTCTAGGATTCCAGAATCTTTCAACATCAAACTTTTGATTCTAGGCGCACCTCTTCCATTCTCTCCTCTAATTTCATCATATAGTTGCATTTCTTAGGCATTTCTGCATATCACATTGTGTTTTCCAACATTTTGCATTTTCATAGTTTTGCATCATTAGATCACTTCAATTTCAGATTAGTGCATTTGTACATCTTAAATAGACATAGTTACATTTCATTAACATAGTCTTGAATGTAAACCCTCACATTTTGGTGACCCCTTTCCATCCCCTTTCTCCTTTTAGGTGAAAAACCCTAGGAGGAGCAAAGCATTGTGAAACAGGTAAAACCAAAATCATCGTTTACACCACGTATTAATGATCTTTTTGATCAAATGCGTGGGGAAAAAATATTTTCAAAGATTGATCTATGATCTGGATACCATTAGTTAAGGCTCAAGGATGAAGATATTCACAAAATAGCCTTTAGAACAAGGTATGGGCACTGTGAGTCTTACCTTTTGGACTGACAAATGTCTCTGCAACATTCATAAATTTGATGAACAATGTATTCAAATTTTTTTTGGATAAGTTTGTTATAGTGTTTTTGGATGATATTCTTATTTATTCTTTCATAAAATTGCACCCTTATGCAATTTCACATTACATCAACCTTCACTTTAGCCTAATAAGATGATAATGCAAATCCTCATCCCTCTAGCCTTCATTTTCGTCCTTGACCTTATCATATTCTGACTATGGGGGAAGTTTGGTTAGGATGCTTTCATATCGTGCAAACGTCCTGACAAGATTCCCAATCTTGTGGCCATTGGGATGTACCTTTTCAAGTCTGTGAAGTATAACCCCTTTGTCATCGTAGGTATGCCCGAAACAACCCTCTTGCATGCAATTCTTCATTTTTGAACTCATATTCTTCTCTCTCATTCATTCATTCTCATTCCTTAGCATTCAACTAACTTGATTCTCACTTTTAGCACTTCTTTCTCTCATTCTATCAATCTTTCTTCATTCTTGTAATTTCACTTTTGCATTCTTGCTCTTCTACATCAAGTTCTAGCACATTCGTGGCTCTAAGCCAAGCTCTCTCAAGGCATTACACTTCCTCTTGACTCTTCAAGATAGTTGGAGGGAGGGTAACACTTCTTATTGTTGCATTACTGTCCTTATTCAGTAGCATATTGTTATCTTACATGATATTTACTGTTGTCTTATCATTTCTTATCATCTATTATCTATTTTTTATCCTATTGTCTCTTTGGTTGTTCGTGGAGGTGGAAACACTAAAATGAGGGTTTGACCAAGGCGAGCTCCAAAACAACCCCAACACTTTTTCTATTTGTGTGTGTAGGCTGTTCATGTGGATCTTTGCGAGAGGCTTCATAGATGTACCACCTGTGAGATTCTATTAAATTATCCAAAACTGTCAAACTTTGGACTTCGAGTAGTTAGTAGACCTTAGGTGTTCCTAGTGATTGAATCTACCTCTGGTCTATACGAGATGTTAGTGTCCCACTGAGACACTAGGGCCCCATGCTGTCATCCTTGGCCCATGCTTCCATCCTTTGGTCGAGGGCTAGTATGTCTATCTCTTGAGACCCCTGAGGCCTGTTTGCTTGGTTTCTAAAGTCCATTTTCCATAAAACACTAAAACATATCAAAAAATCCCCCTTAGTCATCTCCCATCACTTGATCTTATTCCCCTAAGGTAGTTGAGGATAATTCACTCCCTCTAGACTCTTCCCTGTCCTAGAGACTCAAGGGTAGCAAATCTCCTCTACATTTTAGTGAACCTGACGTGAACTTTCTTTCCTCTTTTCTTTGTCTCAAAATATTTCCTCTCATGTTAGGATGTGTTGTGGATAGTGTGTTGTGACAATTTCATGAGCTTCATGACCCAATCTACTACCTCCAAACACGTAGTAAGAAGTTATCGAAACATAGATATGGGGTCTAAAGGTTTAGTCCTCCCCATTTAGGTCAGGATTTTGAGTACTCTATAGGACTTCCAACTAGATTCTCCGCGACTTGAAATGAAGTTATAACCCATACCCCTCCAACCTATCCCTCAAAATATTTTACTTCCTTAGAGGAAGAAGCTTCTCTCAAGGTTCCTGTAGAGAAATTTCACTATTTGGAATTGAGGCTCAAAGAGATTGAAGGATTCCTGGCGAGAGAAGATTCTTATTCTCAATTCCCTCCTCTGGTTAGTGGTCTATTTTTTTTTTTAATTAACGATAAAAAAGGCTTAGAGCTGTTTCGTGATATAATGAATATTGTGGAAACGCATGTTCCATCTTACATCTCCATCTTGGGAAATCCCTAAGATGTACAATAATAGATTGTTGGTCAACAACTGAATATCTTGATAACTAGAATGTTTGTTTGCATGGTTGACATTGTTCCCCCCATGAATACCATTACCACCTTCACATATGAGGAGATTCCTATGGTTAGAGAGAATCAAGTTCCTTTGGGTTTTTAGATTTCTACATTTGGGACTCAAAATGTATCTTCCTCTCGTGTTAGTGTTGGTGCTGGTGTTGGTAGTGGCACTAGTTCTAGTGCCAGTTCTAGTGCCTCTTCTATTCATACATCATTCGTAGACCCCGTCCTAAATGCTATCTTGTAAAACATGGGGAAGATTCAATCTTAGTTGGAAAATTTGGCTAATCTCATCTTCTTAGCCTATGTTTCAACCCTATGGTCATTGCAGTCCCTTATATTTTAATATTATAAAAACCCCCATCCTACAAGGGATGAAAATTCATAAGTTTGAGAAGTACAGTGGCCAAGGGGACCCACAAACTCACATCTCATCCTTTAACACCATGTGTATGGATTTTTTTCATCATGATGTTCTTGCAAAAGTATTCCCACGTTCTCTTAAGGATGTTTCCTTGGAGTGGTATTTCTATTTTCCTAATAATTTCTTCTTCTCCTTTGATCAACTTGTAAATCAGTTCCTCTAGCAGTTTCAAGCCAACATTAGGCTAAATGTCACATTTACCGATCCCATTCGATGTAAGCAAGGGGCACATGATAAGGTGACTGATTTCATAGCTTGTTATCAGAGCCTTTTCTCTCAAATATCCTATTCCCTGCTTGATTCTAGTGTATAGAGAGTGTTCATTGGAAAATTGCATCCGACATTGTGGGATAATTTTTTTTGATGAAATATCCATCCTTCTCCCATTTGTGTGCTACTCTACATGAGTACCAACAAACGATTATACAATATGTGGATTCTTCCTTTTCCTCCCATCAGGATGGCCAATTGGTTGTGTCAATCTTTGGTGAGTTAAGAAAAAACAAGGAAGTGGTGAACATGTTGTCGGTTCCCACTGATAAAAATTCCACAGGTCGAAACATAATATTCAAAAAATTACCTAAATCTTATACCAATGTACTGCATAAATTATTAAAATATGGTGTAATAACTCTCCCAGAGATTAGATCACTTTCTGAGCCATATCCTCAATGATACAACACACAAAAGTTCTACCAATATCATTGGGTCTTAGGTCATGACACCAACGGTGTGTGTGTCTTCATCACATGATACAAAATCACATCAATAATGGTACCATTTGGCTTGATGCTAAAAAGTAGAACTCAAACAAATCTATAGAAAATCCCAACAACCAACTACAAATTTACACAAATCCCTTCCTGTCTTAATTTGCCAATCTTGTCACCCCTGCTTCTTCTTTTGATTTGACTCCATTTGAGTATGTGAATGTAGTTTCATTTACTCGTATTCCTCCTACAGATTATGTGAATGCAACTCCTTATATTACATTCACCTCATGTGACTTGCCTTTGAATAAAGAGCCCTCTCCCTCTGTACATCCTCGCTTGTGTCAATGATAACATTGTAATAGGTGTTATGGTTGACCCCACAAGTCAGGTGAATGTTATTACAAAAGAGAGTATTTTTATAAATAATTTGTGTAAGGAGAAGTATGAGGAATCGTAGACTATGCATCACATGCATGATGGACTATCTATTGTGCTATTCAATCTATTTCTTTGTCAGTCTTGGTAGGACCTAAAGTCTTGGAAGTCTCATTTTTAGTGATATCCAAGTCTGATCTCTTCAAAGTGAGACTAGGCATTCCATGGCTAGTCTCCATGAATGCAGTCGCCTCAATCATCCACAAATGTATGAAGTTTTCTCACAAGGGTACTATGTACACTATCTAGGATATTGGGTACAAACCATTGGTGTTGCATGGGGGCTTCTCCCTTGATCACTTTTGGCCTTCCCCAGTTGGAGCTTTGTTTCCCAGAGGAGACCTTTTATATAATGCTTATTTTAGTTATAACACTAGGGGTTTAGTGCTTAAGAGTGGTTTTCCTCCATCTGCACATGATATTTCTTTGAAGGCTTCTTTGTGTACACAACAATGCACTTTGTTGTTTGCCCCTATAAAGAGAAAGGACAAGAAATCTCTATCCCTCAGGCCTTCTCCTTCTCATATCGTCCCTTCTTCTGCATCTTCCTCTTTTTCTTCCTAACCCTTGTTGGTGTCTTCCATTCCTTCTACTATACCTGTCATAGGAAAAGAAAAAGTGCTCGCATTGTGGAAGTTGAAGCCTCAAGTTTTCTAGCTTTTGATTCTACCCACAGTGCCCTAAACCACCCTTTATGGCATGTGGAAGAATTCCCATGGGGTTGTTCCTGTGTATTGACCTCTGAGGCCTCCCCCTATTCCTCCACCCACCCCCAAGGAAAACAAAGGAAAGGGGTACATTGTTGAGATTCATGTCTCTCTTTGTCTCTATGCCTCCTCATGCTCCTCCTTAGGAGTCTACCTTTCCATCGACAACATTTGTAGAGGTTTCTCATCCAGTAGAACAAGAACCCTCGATTTCTTCTCAAGTTGCATCATCTAGTGCCCATAGCCATCATAAACGGCTTGCACGAGAGCATAAGCACCATTGAAAGGCCTTGGCTAAGGAGCATGGTGCCTTGCAAAAGACCAAAGAGGAGCATTTTGTTTCTACTTCTTTTTCTCCTATATTTACTCTTTTTCCCCAGTTCCCATCACCTCTGTGCTTCTTCTAGCTTCATTAGTGGATTCTGATGAACCTCACACCAAAAGGGTGCAAGCATTCATCGCTCCCTCTGGGGAGCTGCCTCTTATCACCTATCTCCTTAATCTTCCTCCTTTTTTGCAACTCATTGACATGCCTTTTACAAAGGTGGTGTCCTTTGTGGTCTTGTCTCCTTCCTCTTCTACTTCAGCTATGAGGATCACACATCCTTTTTCGAAGTGTAAGTTGGAGAGTGACCTCACTTCGAGCAATGGTAGGAATTTTTTTTCCCACATCTCTTGAGTCCTATTCTACCTTGGCCTATGTCGTCCTTGTAATGGAGGAAAATGCCTACCTCCTCGGAGTTTGTCACTTACCCTCTTCCTGAGGTCAATAGTGACTCTCACATGTCTTTTCCTCCTCTCGTCCAGTTGCAATATGCCACTCCTGAGAAGTGCATGTTCAACTCATTGGAGGACATTCCGACTTTATCTTCAATATTTGCTAGATCGATGAACTTAGTCTCGCATGAGCTCGGTGGAGAAGACCATGAAGACCCTGTTTGCTTAGCTCTTGCTGTAGGCGAGTCAATTGGTACCACCCTAGCTATCCCCCCTACAATTTTATCTTCCCTCCCTTTCAATTATCTAGACTGGGAGTAGAATGACCTGTTGGAGGTGTTGGACTAGAGCGACACCTTTTTCATCTTTATATTAGCTTTGTGTGTTTGTTTTTGTTCCCTTGTGATTGTATCTTTATGTTTGTTCTCTCACCCAGAGGACCCTTTCTACCCTTGTTGATGCTTGGATACATGAGAGAAGCTCTATTATACACTTCTTCTATTTTTATCATCATTAGATTCTATATGTTGTAAATCTTGGCTTTCACATTGGGAACAATGCAAAGCATTGGGGCATTAAGGCCTCTTCTATATTGACCTGATTTTTATTTTTACTTTGTATTCATGTGCTCTTCTTCTTGTTTTGATATATTTGGAGGGTGATGACAGTTCACACATATATTATACTATATTTACCTATCTATATCTATGAGCAATTTTGACCCTGAATAATCAAATCCCCCTAAGATCTTGATTTCCTCACCTTTACTTCTCTCTTTCGTGATGTTGTGGTTTCTATGTGTTGTCACTCATGTGACAAGATTCCATGAATACATCTCACTATGTATCTCATGCCTCAACATCTCTTGTCTTTCTCTTCTTCTTTGAATGACATGTGCTCCTTTGCATAACACACATAATTCTAAGGGGGGCTATTATATATGATTAATTTTTAAAAATTTTCAAAAGGATTTCTTGATGTCTTATCTCTCATCATCTAGCTTGGGGGCAACCTAATTAGAAATTTCTTTTTTTGTGTGACTATCCTCCAACATAGTTTGTAGTAGCCATCCACCTCCTACAATGATTTAATAACTAAGCCTTTATAGCCATGATTCAGAGATTAGACATCTAACCTAAATAGCTATTTCAATCATCATGAATTCAACTTGTCAACCTAGGGACATGAACTTGAAATGGGTCAACACAGTATGTGGACTAGGAACCCAAAGTAGTCATTTTTATTCTACAACTAAGGAACTCACAATACTGAAAGTAAATTTCTTAGAAGGGAATACCATAAATTCCAATCATCAATCAACAACTACATAAAGCTAAAATGCATAAAAAAAATGAAAATCTGAGCAAACAAACATGACACTACTCTATCTGCTTTGGCTACAAGAATAGTCACAAAGTGCAATTCTAGTGGCTGTAGGAACAGTTGGTGCCAAATTTCTAACTAATTACTAAATGACAAGTAATACTAAACTAATACTAAACTAAAGGACAAATTACTCACCAAGTGCCCCCCTTGAATAAGTACCATCTAAAACTACTGAGAACTTAGATGCTCGAACTCAGAACTTTATTTTATTCACTGTAAATCATGAGTACAAAAGAGTAATATATCTAGATTACTGAAAACTCAAGAATGAAAGTACAATATCAAATCGTGCAACCTTCTAAGGAAGGAGCATCAAATATTTATTTATACTATCAACTAAACAAGGCAGTCAACTCCATGAATTGGGAGGATGCCATTTAGGGAAAACAAAGAAAGTGGGGTGGTGGCGGTTACACATGCATGGAATCTGGTTAGACATGCAGGCCCAAACACAGATTTAGCACAACAGTAACACCCATGTCTACTCAACTAGCATTAAATTCCACTACAAGGTAGTTACATTCGGTGTGCATGAGGAATCTTCTACTGTCGACCTCCTTTGAGTGATTCCTTTGCTAGACATTATGGTACATGCCCAGCTGGTGGAGCCTTCCTCAACTTAGCATCCTCAAATTAAATTTGCATGGAAATGTCAGAACGCACAATAACTGCATATCTATAACCACCTTAAGGAACATTTATTAACCACATGCAAAATTAATATAGATAGTCCATTTAAGATGCCATTAACATTAAAGGCTTGTAGGAATAAGATTAATCCCAATGTCTATAGTTTGAGGAAAATATCATAAAAGTATCAACACTTAATGTCAAATTCCATGATAACTTCAACAAATAGATCACAAATTCTACCCAAAAATAGACCATATTCTAGACTCATCAGTAGCTACAAACTTATCTACTTGATGTATGGTCTCTATCCATGCTAGCCATACCTATCAACACCGTCTTTTATCTTAGTAGATTATGTCTTGTCATGTATATGGAATTTTATCACATCTATTTTTTCCTTTTCTGCCTAACATGTTTTTCTGCAACTAACATATTTGTGGTGAGATTGCAGTCAACTTTTCAGGATCGAAGACTCATTTCCTCTTTCTGCCCTAGTTTAACTTCTCTACACACATATACCGGATTGAATATTTTTTCCTCTTTGTCTTGGGTATATTCTCTTCAACCTCTTTCTACTTTAGCTTGCACATGTTTAGATACATATGCTCGCTAAAGTGGGAGAAAAATGTAATGTTGTAAAATTGTAGCCTTATGTTCACAATACATCAACCTTCACTTTAGCCTAATAAGATGACAATGTGAATCCCCATCCCTTTAGCCTTCATTTTCATCCTTGATCCCATAGTTTTCTATAGGTGGAGGAATTTTTTTCAAGGATGCTTCTGCATCGCACAGACATCTGCATACCATGTGAATTCCTTGACAAGATTCCTAATCCTAAAGTCATTGGGATGTTACGCTTTCTCCTACCCATGAAGTATAACACCTCTGTAGTCACAAGAACACCTAAAAATGACCCTCTTGCATGCAATTATTTATTTTTGAACTCATATTCTTCCCTATCATTCATTCATTCTCATTCCTTAGCATTCAACTAACTTGATTCTCACTTCTAGCACTTCTTTCTCTCATTCTATCAATCTTGCTTCATTCTTGTAATTTCACTCTTGCATTCTTGCTCTTCTACATCAAGTTCTAGCACATGCATGACTCTATGTCAAGCTCTCTCAAGGCATTATACTTCCTCTCAGCTCTTCAAGCTCGTTGAAGGGAGGGTAACACTTATTATTGTTGTATTATCATTCTTATTTAGTGGCATATTATTATCTTGCATGGTCTTTGTCATTGTCTTGTCATTTCTTATCATCTATTATCTATTTTTCTATCTTGTTGTCTCTTTGGTTGTCCATGGAGGTGGAAACACCAAAATAGGGGTTTAACCAAGGAAAGCCTCATAACAACCCTAACACTTTAGCTATTTTTGTGTGTGCAGGTTATTCATGTGGATCTTTGCGGGAGGATTCATAAATGGACCACCCTTGAGTTCATTATTTTATTTCGCTCATTGTCATTCCATTTAATAGTTCATTTACTTGTTCATTTAATATTCTTGTTGTGCTTCTTCCTTTATTTTTTGTATTTTGTTAAATTAGCCAAAACTGTCAAACTTTAGATTTCAAGTAGTTAGCATCTACCCTGTGTTCTTGGTGACTGAATCTACCTCTAGTCTGTACGAGACACCAACTCCCCACTGAGATTCCAACACACCGAATTGTTGTCCTTGGCCGCACTTCTGTCCTATGGTTGAGGGCTAGTCTGTCTATCTCCTAAGACCCCTAAGGCCTACTCAATTAGTTTCTAAATTCCATTTTCCATTTTCCATAAAACATGTCAAAAACTCTCCCTTAGTCATCTCCCATCACTTGAGCTTATTCCCTTGAGGTAGTTGAGGATAATTTGCTCCCTGTAGACTCTTCCCTATCCTAGAGACTCATGAGTAGAAAATCTCCTCCTCTACAATTCTAAGAATGAGGAGGAACATTTCTAACATCTGAAGTTAGTTCTTCAATGTCTAAGAGAAAAAATTATATGGAAAGTTCTCAAAATGTACTTTCTTTCAGAAGGAAGTATAGTATTTGGGTCATGTAATTTCAACTGAGGGAATTTTAGTAGATCCAATGAAGATCAAAAACATTTTGGAGTGGTCTACAAAAAAAATATGCATGAAATTTTTAGTTTCATGGGTTTAGTAGGCTATTATAAAAGTGTGTCTAACTTTTCTATGATTGCCCATCCCATCACTTCTCTACAAAGAAAAGGTAGCAATTTGTCTGGTCAAAAAAATGCTAGGAGGAATTTGATCAGCTAAAAGAGAAGTTAACTTTGGCTCTGATACTAAAAGTACTTGATCCAAAAATCCATTTTGTAGTTATCATTGATGCCTCAGGAGAAGGATCGGGTGGGGTTCTTATGTAAGAAGGGTGAGTTATTTCCTGTGAGTTGAACAAGTTAAATACATATGAGTAGAATTATGCTCCTCATTATCTTGAGTTGGCAGTAGTTGTGCATGCATTACAAATGTGACAACATTATTTGCTAGGAAAACCTTTTGAGTTAAGGTGAGACCATCAATGTCTTAAATATTTATTCACCCAACCACATCTCAATGCTCGATGAAGAAGATTGTTAGAGTTGATATTAGACAATGATTTTGAGAGCAATTATATTAAGGGCAATGAAAATCGAGTAGTGGATGCTCCGAGTTGAAGGAGACACATATCCTCGATGAGCTTTATTCACTTAGATTTCAAAAAACTAGATATTACAAAAATCCATGGGAGATGAGTACTATGATAAATTTAAGCAAGCTCTCTTAGAAAATCCTCAAGATTTGAGGCATGATGGGTTCTATTTTGAACTAAATGGACTGTTAATGTTTAAAGGAATAATGTGCATTCTGAGCTGTGAGGAGTTAAGAAATATCATATGGAAAGAAGTTCATTTTGCACCATACTTAGGACATCCTAGAGTGAAAAAACTCCTTGTCAAACCACTATATTTTTAGAAATGAATGAAGAGGGATGCTGCAAGATTTGTAGCTAGATGTATTGAATGCTGAAGAGTAAAATATGAACATCATCACTTGGTAGGAATTCTCTATCCTCATGATATTCTGGAGTGGAAGTGGAAAATCATCAGTATGGATTTTGTACAAGGTCTTCCTATGTCTAGAAATAGGCATAATACTATTCTAGTAGTTATGGATAGACTTACCAACGTAGCTCACTTCATACCTAGGAATCTAACAAATGGAGCACTGGTCATAGCTCGTAAGTTTGTACAAGAAGTGTTTAGGTTGCAAAGAGTTCTTGAGAAGATCATCTTAGATAGGGATGCACACATGATGTCGAGGTTTTGGAAAACCTTATTTTCTTCACTTGGAACTCAATTGAATATAAGATCAACTTATCACCCTGAGACAAATGGTCAGGCTGAAAGGGTAAACCAAGTTTTGGAAGATTTGTTGAGGATGTATTGTATGAATCAACAATACAAGTGGGAGGATTATCTTCTACTTGTAAAATTTACTTTAAAAATTCCTCTCATTCCACAATCTAGATGGCTCCATTTGAAGCATTATACGGAAGAAAGTGTCAAACTCCTATAAGATAGGATAAGATAGAAGAGAGGATTAACCTTGGTCCAAAAATGTTGTCACAAATGAAAGAGCAGATCAAGTTGATCAAGCAAATATTAATGGAGGTGAAGAATAGAAAAAAAACTATTTTGATGCTACGTGAACATCGAGACATTCCTCAATAGGAGAAAAAGTGATTTTGAGAGTTAAACCCCAAAAGAGTTCCATTCCATAAAGTTTGGAAAGCCATCTAAAATAGCTCCTAGATATGTGGGTCCCTTCAAATTTCTTGAAGTGATCAACCCGGTTGCCTATAAAATTGCTCTACCACCAAATTTTTCTTGGATGCACAATGTGTTTCATGTATCTTATCTTAAAAAGTATATATGTGTTAATCACATACTTGAATGGAATACACTACAAGTAAAAGACCCAGGGGTGTTAACGATCGATCCTTTCAAAGTGCTCGAAACACACAGGCTCCACCCGTGTAACAGAGGGGTCACATACTGCAAGGTCCAGTGAGACTGATATGCATATGCAAAAAACAATGCTACACGGGAGGACTACAATGAAATTTACCTAAGAAATTCTCATTTATTTCATGATTCTTAAAATTGCTAAAGAAAAAATTGTTTATGGTTATGCTACTCTAAATCATTAGGGATGATGATCCTTACAGGGGGAGATATGTTACACCCCAATTTTGTTTTACTAGTTACTTTTAATTGTTTACATAAAAATTCATTTTGATATTTGATGATGATTATATGTTATTTAACATTATGACATGAGATTATATATGCAATACAATTTATTTTAATTTTTTATATTATTATTATTGTTATTGAATCAAGATTATGATAATGATGTGATTAATAACAACTAACTATTTGATTGATTTCTAAGTGAAATGTAGGACTAACTTTTTACCATATAGAAGGAGAGGGAGAGTATCATCAGAGAGAGGAATATAAAATTTGGAAATAACAAGTTATGCCAATTAAATTTTCACACACACTCACATAGGTATACCCTAATCCTATCGTTGAGTCAATTTGTGTATTTTTCTAAGTTGAGTCGAGTCAAAAAGTTATACCTAACCTAGTGGAGTCTTTTATTTTGTTTCAATAAGGAAAATAAACTTACTTATGATATGAATCATGATGTTTCGTCAATTAGCTAATTTTGTATATAAATCAAGATAAATCAATTATTATTAAAATTTGTTATATATATATATATATTTATTACGCCGAAGGCATGTCCTATATGAGCTTTTGAAGCTCACTTTGCCTATCTATAGTTCACAAACCCCGAGAGACACAGCAAGATGCTTAAATCAATCTCAACCAATGCATATTTTGTCATTTTTTACCGTTTTCTCGTAGGTATTGGTTTCCGCCGGTATTGTCGATGAACACTTGATGTTGACTTGTGTTTTGAAGAAGAAAGGCATATTTATAGGTGATGACCAAACTAACGGGAGTATTTTCTACGGTTGAGAGCGATGGTTATATTTTATTTTTAATTATTATGCTTTGTCCTGACAAACTCTTCCAAAATTATCACGCTTTGCCCTGATAGACTCTTTCACGTCGAAGATTTTCGTCATTCTCTACGTTACCTAGAAAAAATGGTCGACCTCTGCAAACATAATACAAAAAATTATGAAATGGAAATAGTTAAAATGAAAAAAAATTGAGAAAAATTTAAGGAAAAAATACTAGAAGAGTCCAAACAATGGCAGCTCGGCGAGCCCTGAAATCTGTAAACCCCTCTTCCACCGTCTGAGGGTTTTTAGAAAGTGATGTGGCAGTCTCCATACCCAAACCCCACTTTCTTATTATATATTTTTTTCTTTCTATTATCGTTATCGTAATTATTACAATTCTCCACTCAAATTTTTGTGTAAATCATAGTTTACTCCATTCCCAACATCTCTCGTGCTAAATCGAAGTCGAAAAACATCCCCCAAGAATAATAGATATATTATTAAAATGAAAATTACGGCCAAGATCATAATAATGAATACATTTAGGTTTTAACATTACGACATCCTTTATCCCAGGTAGTTAAATATATATTAGCATAATTAATATACAATATATATTTTATATAATAAAAAAAATAGAAATAATATAATTATTAATTATTAATTATTATATTTTTAAATAAAACTATTGAATGCATGTATAAAATTATTATAATTCATAATTAATAATTATTATAATTTTATATTTTACAAAATTAAATTATGATCAAATTAGTAATAAGTAAATGTATGTAAAAAATAGATCAAAATTTATCCTAATTGACCTTCCACACTTCTTCGGCTACCTATTGCACACTAAGGTGCGATTGCTAGTTATATAATGATTCTTTTATTGGAAAAATTTGCCAAGCTTTTAAAAGCAAGTAATAAAGTGAATTAAAATTATTACTATGCCAGATTCGAGAGGCATATAAGCCTCAATCAAAGGCATGTTTGAAGGCATAAAGTTTGGAATTTGAGCCAAAGAGATGGCCATGTATGAGGCACATCTTTTTCTTCCATATTTGTATCCACTAAGTGGTAGTTCAAACTAAAATTGATTGCATTTTAAACTGTCAACTAAATATCTTTTATCAACCACTATGATCTATGGCATTGAGAGCATAAAGAGTTGTTTGGTCGAGACACATTATGTGGTGTGAAGGTTACTATTTTTAGTATGATATTTATTGTGCATAGGCACTAAACTCAAAGAAAATTGTTGATAATTAATACTTAGCCAACAAAAGAGACTCCTTTTGTGATTCACTTTTCTCTTATGTTGGTCACTAGGAGAGAAAGGGAGATAGAGCAAAGAGTTTTGAGTCTAGAGAAGAGGAGGGAATGCTGTATTGTTACCATTTTGAAATGCATTGTGATTAACTTCTGATTTATAGTGTGAGGGTAGTGATTAACAGAGAAGAATTCTTTTATTTTATTTATTTGTGCAATACGAGTGAGCTGGAGACAATAGTTTCTTCATGAATAAACATATATATTTATGTTTGGAGCTTGGATTGATGTGTGATTGAGTCTAGTATTTGAATCATAAATAGAGATAATTCTCTATTTAGAGCAGTTTACAAATAAATCTGAGTTTTTCTTCAACATTGCAAGCTAAGTTTATGGGTAAAGTTATACAAATCATCGTGACTATGATTTTTGGAGATTCAAGTCCAGAGCTAAGAGAGTAACTCAAACATGTTAATTACTTAATAGTAATATGTTATCTCATAGTTTTCATTTTATAATTTTTTTTCAGTTTTAACTTGGAATTATATAATTTCACTTTCACCTTGAAATGGACACTAGAGTTGAAAGATACTTCTCTATAATATTAAATTGAATAATTTATTTTATTTTCTCAAGAAGAGAATATTTCCAACTTTTAGATATAAACTTTATATTTATATATATGCATATATATTCATTCATAATAAAGTATATATAAATGAATATATATGTATACATGTATATATATTTATATAAGATTATGTAAAGGATAATTTATGATATATGCTTATGAAAATAAGAGATAAGCTTGATGCTTTCTCAACTGAATTAACTGAATAAAACCAACTTTATAAATTGATTTATAGCTTGATGCTTTCTCAATTGAGTTAACTGAATAAAACCAACTTTATAAATTGATTTATCAAAGAATTATCGAACACTTGAATATAGTATTCATTTGAACAAAATAAGAAGGTGTTTTATATTATATGTTTACCAGAATTATTATTGTGTTCTCAAGCATAGAACCATAAGGAAAACATTGAAAATTTTGAACTAATTCAAAAAAAAAGTGATCTTTTATTATTGTTCAGCATTATAATATTTTACTTATTTAAACAAGTAGTCAATACCTTAAATACAAGACCAAGTATCTCGAATCGGTGATATTGTGTTATCATTTTAAACCATTTTTGTATGAAAATAGGAGAGTATTTTACTCTCATGGTTTGAATGCAATTACTTGAACAAGCGGTAAATGTGAAGTCTCAAGTTTTTATGAGAATGTAACATGGGTGTTCAATGTCAGAAAAGCATATCCATCTTAGTTGTTTACCAAATTAGTGTTATTATTATATGATTGAGTATCTTTATGAAAATTCGAACAAATTGGTCAAACAATCACTTAATTGTTAAACCTTAGGTCAAGGTGGTTTCCAAGTCGAGTTAGAGGTGTGTGAACATATGACTTCACTTCTTAAGGAAGTGTTTGATATGATTCAAAAAAATTGGCCAAAGTAATGCAAAACATATTTTCTTGCATTAGTCAGTTGATCATGATCTAAATGGTTTCAAGTTGAAAAATCCTTATTATGATAATGATTCTAAAATGATAATGTTCCAAAGTTTATTATTTCACCAAGTTTCATGAAAAGTAAACAAGGAGGGAAGTTTTGAAGAAGTCTAAATTTTCAGAAAAGAAGAAAGGTTGTTAGGGTTTCTAAACTCCTTGAAGTGTCCAAAATGCAGCAGGGGAAGAAGATACAATGCAGAAGGGGAAGAAGATACACATCATAGATATATGGCATGTTGCAATATTTTTTTAGAAATCATTCACCATATTTGGTGGGAGAATAACACCTTATTTCCCAAAGCTTAGAAAACATTGTAGAAGGAGACATGAATGCATAACACGTTGTCGAACTATAAGGAACTTGCATGACACGTTTTAGGGAGGTTGAGAAATTCTAGGAGTCCATCTACAATTTCACCCATGTTGCAAATAAAATAGGAATACTTGGTGCATTGCATGGAGAAAGAGTAGTTCCAGGAAGCAAGGGAAGATCATTACCCATGTGCTCAAAGGATTTCAAGGTGTAGTTTCAACGCATTTCATATATATTAATAGGTATGCACTTGTAGGTGTTTAATGATAGAATATTTTTCCTTCATTACACTATTGTCCTCAAGGGGTTTATTGATTTTATAATGCCTCAAAGGGTTGAATCCATATAACCTATAGAGAACTCTAGGATTATTGGTGAGAGTATGCATTTTATTAAAACCCTATTGGTTAATCACTGTGCCACAATCATAGGGGTTTTTGAATCAGTTATCTAAACCATCGGGAGGCATGACAGTGAATGTCAAAAGTGATTTCTCAATGTCTGTCACCATGAAATGTTAAATATGAAAGTTTTGAGTAGGTATTTATGGGCAACAAATCATGTATGTTCTAATTGCTTAAGGCCATTAAGGTATAAGGATTTTTGTGCCATTACAAGGGCTTAATATGATATTATTTTGTGTTGTGTCAAAATAAAAGTCTTCCTATTTTTTTTAAAGGATCCTACTATTGTCAACAAGGAAACTCTTATGGTAAACCATAGTAAATCCCCTATTAAGATTGTGAAAAGCCTTGTCAAGAGGACAGTAGTAAGGTAGTCATAGGCCAATAGTCATAGCCATCATGAGCTCTAGAAGTCAGTCTATAGAAGTGTAGATATTGTCTTATAAAGAACAACGTTACAATGGTAAGGGAAACAATCTAGATGAAGAAAATGACCTTGGTAATCAAGCACATGGTAGCGAATGAAAAATATTGAAGAGGGCAGCCATGTATAGGGTTTTAAGGAGACACGTTGCTCTCTCCATTGGATAGCTTGATAGAGCTTGGAAGGCAATATGGTGATCTTGAGAGTAAGTTAGAAATGAAAAGACTCATAGGAAATATCAAATGCTATGTTTACTTGTGGATTTCTTGCTACCAAAGACCACATAGTAGACTCATTGTTCCTGATGCTAACATGTTTTAGGTTGAACCAACAACAAATATTCTAGATTTGATGAAAATTGGTTAAACGAACAAGGTAGTAGGTGTCACTGCACTTAATGATGTTCTGATCTAGTAGATCTAGCTAGAAGTGAAAGAGTAGACAAATAAGAGGTACAATCTATAGATGATAGTCTTAGGTAGTCCTAAAGTATAGTCAAAGGACAACATACTCAAATTTTATGTGATGAAGATACTTCAAGTACTCAAATGACATCACAAAAGGTCAATACACAATGATAAACACTATTTTATCCATGTGCAATAGAATAACATGACAGTCATAGAAAGGTGCAATTCAAACTCAAAAGGTCAGTACGAAAGAAAGTCCACAGTCTAAAAAAAGTGACAGTGCTCAAAAGAAGACAATGGTAGTTAAAAGTGGCATGTTGAATGGAAGTATTGTTGGTTAAAGGTTTAAGTTTACAATATAGGGAACACATATTTCATGTTAATCTACAAATGAGTCCATCATTGGCTCACTGTAAGGAGAAAAATTATCTTCTAGAGCAGCTCTCCAAGGATGTTTTGATCTAGTAGATCTAGCTGGAAGTAAAAGAGTAGACAAATAAGAGGTACAATCTATAGATGGTAGTCTTAGGTAGTCCTAAAGTATAGTCAAAGGACAACATACTCAAATTTTGTGTGATGAAGATAGTTCAAGTCCTCAAGTGACATCACAAAAGGTCAATACACAATGATAAACATTGTTTTATCCATGTACAATAGAATAACATGACAGTCATAGAAAGGTGCAGTTCAAACTCAAAAGATCATTATGAAAGAAAGTCCACAGTCTAAAAAAAAGTGACAATGCTCAAAAGAGGACAATGGTAGTTAAAAGTGGCATGTTGAATGAAAGTATTGTTGGTTAAAGGTTTAAGTTTACAAAACAAGGAACACATATTTCATGTTAATCTACAAATGAGTCCATCATTGGCTCACAAAGTGATAGTGAAGAAAGCCCTATAAAATGACAAAAACCTTATCAAAGCTTGTGTAGTTCAACACAAATTTTTGATTATAAACTCAATTTTTTTATGTTTCATTCATTAACTTGATTTATGTGGGACTAAAGCAGTGAATTTTTCACAGTGACATGTTTTATGAATAGTTAAAAGACCATTTGTTCAAATTGAATGCAAACACTTGCAAGCATAGTTATAGTGCAAATAAGGAGTAAGTACAACTAAAGTTAAGAAGATAAACATCAACAAAATGCAATGGATAGTCAACATATGATAGAGGCAAAATGGAAATTTTACAAGGAAAATGATTACTCTTGATGCTATGGTATACACCTTGCAATTGGTGAAAGGTTATAATAGAGGAAGAGATATATCAAAGTGCATATGGGTGAAATGAGATGGAAAAGCATCCTGGGTCATTTTTCTGGCAACTAGTTGTTAATTAATTTAATGATACCTTGGTGGTTTCTTATAGTAGATTGTTAGTTTTTGTTGTGTGGTCTCACAACACACCCCAAGGCTATAAGACTTGGGGACCTAAGTGAAAAATTTAACTCTTATGGCAGGAGCTAGCAAGTTGAAAAGATCACCGGAAGTAAAGAGCAAAGAGAAATTTTTAATAAAAGAGTACTTTGTAATGTAGTTTTCTGGGTACCAGATACCAGGAACCAGGAATGTTTGAAAAGGGAAAAAGGTAATGCAAATGTGAGCAAAATGTTCCAGTCAGGTAGTCAAGGTCCGGTAAAATGGAAGTTCCGATAAAACTGAAGTCCGGGGAAAGTTCATGGGAAAAGCTAAATACTGGGTACTGGGTACCGAGAAGCGATGTAAAATAAAGTTTTAAAATCTTATGGTTATCTAATGAGTTTGATAGTCTAGTAATCTAGTATATATAAGATAATAATGCAAGAATTTGTAATATGCTTGAAAGCATGTTATTTATGAGAAATTTATGTGTTAACAATTGAATAATGGTTTTATTTACATGAGTTTTTTGTTTTTAGTGTTTCTTTTAAAAAAGGGATTTAATGAATGGAATTTGTGATTGCAGGAGATGTAGAGTTTGGGTATGGATGGTCAAGAAAATTTGAATCATGGCTAAAATTATATCCAGATTAGGTTTTATACTCTGGGAGGTTATAAGGAAAAGGGCTTTGAGTCCATCGGAATGTTGGAGAACTCGGTATTGCACATACGGTGGAGACAAATGACAATCTTTGAGGGAGCTCATTGCTGAGAGAAGCAAGCCCAAAGCAAAGCAGAGTGTAGGAACAGGGTGATAAAGTAATCGTTTTGAATATATGGGAAAGTTCCTACACACTATCCTAATTCAAGATGTTTTCCTAGTGATAATAAAAGATTAAAGCCCGAAGTGCTTCAACGTGCGATTGGAGTTGACCTTCATTGACTTTAATTGTAATTCTCTTACCAGTCACAACATTCCATGTGCCTTGATGTGATTCATCCATTGGATTTCCTCTCATGTATTTGTCTTATCCTATTTTTTCCTTACTTCTATAAAAGGCCAGTGGATTCTTCTTTGTAAGTTAAGTTCAAAATTTGTGGATTTTAGAAGAGCCAAAACTTCTCTAAGTTTTGTTCTTTTTTTTCTATGTTTTGAATCATTCCAGTCTAAAAACTTGTATGCATGTAGACATTAATCAATATTGAATCCAATTTAATAGCTACCTATCTCATGAATCTTTGTAGCTCGTTTTGTTAGTTCAGTCGAACAAGACTATGTGTTGTGCCATTTAAGGGTACATGCAAAACCTACTCGGTGTCCAAACTAAAACCCCTCTCTTTAAAAGCTCACATCATTTTATATGTAGCTATGAATAATTCAGGTGAAGTATAAAGTGGTTTGCTATGATTTGGTTAATTATTTGGGGCATGCGTGGAGAATAATTGGGAGAAATTTTAATTTTTGGTATTTTTATGCTTTATTTTAGAATAGATGTTTAAATTCTGGAAATTTTTTCAAAAAATAGATGAATGAATGGAAATTTATTGAAAATATTTTGTTTCCTATGAAATTGCTGAATGCTTAAAGCTAAATCTACTTAAGTGATATCAAGCTTATTGATGTTCATAAAGTATTATTTCAAATATTTCAATTTCATGATATTATTTTGTGATCTAATTGAGAATCCAACGTCTAATACATATGATTTTAAACCAACATAGTCCCTTTAAGATTAACAAAAATATCACATCATACCCCAAAGTGAATCTAGTACTGTCAAGACTTGATTACCAGAGACTTGGGATTGAACTAAGCCAACCTATATCCTATCATACAGATCCCCTAGGGTTGTCTTTGGTCAAGTCTTTCAGGAAGGATAGGCTCTTCGCGATTTCTCTGTGGATAATTTATTCACCTTGTTGCTGTGAGTAATGTCACCATCAACAAGAATTGGCGCTAGAAGGAGGGTTATATATTTTAAAATTTGTATTAGTCCTAATTTCAAAGAGAAAGCTTGTAAAGCAAAAATTTAGTGCAAGATGGTGTTTCAATATGGAAGTTGAGGAACTTTGGAAAAATTTTAACCAAAGGTTATATCCTTTGAGTTTACTCACCTTTGGTAGAGTCACTGAGTGTAGAATTCATGATACAACTGATCATGGTGAACTTGATTGTGATTTTTTTTTAACTAGGGTAAGTTTGGCCATATGTAAGGTGATTCTGTTAACAAAAGTTCTAACTACTAGAAGAAAGGAACTGTTAATGAGAAATATGTGCAACCCTAGTGGAATTGGAAATATTAAAAAATTATCCGATACATCAAAACGGTTTGACAACTGCAATTATTATAAAGAAAATCCTAACATTTTGCAGGAAAATAAGCGAGAATGTTGAGATTCAAAGACATCTCATCAAAAACAAGGAAATGATATTGATGAGTCATCATTCTCCTTATACGTGGAAAATGAAAATAAAGAAAAGGAGCGAGAAAATTGAGCGAGAGATGCATGTATTTTGCTCCAAGTTAAAAATTCACAAGTTAAAATAGGAAAATTTTCTAATTTTATGCATGATACAAAGTATCAAACTTATACTTTTTTTTCTCTCTAATAACAATATAAATTTTGATATATCTTGGTCTAATAAAGTGCAAAATGAAAGAAGGACCGAAGACATGAAGATTTTCAAAGGAGAAAGTTGAGAAATGGACACAGTCATTCATGGAAGTGAACAGAGTAAAGAAACAAGCCATGGACTAGGGCTGAAAGAAGGTAGAGTATGGTTGCATCAGACGAAGTGTGTGCAATTGACCTTTAATGAGGTCATTTTCATACATATGATCCAAGTCGTTGGTAAATACACCTTTGAATTTACGATTATTAAACACAAAAAATTTAGAAAAATTCATTGTTACAGTAGAATTTTTGAAATTTCGTTGAATGAATTTAAAGATAAACCTGTTGTAATTCGTACCAAAACAACAATGGCAATAGTCATTGAAATCAAAATAAGTTGTTTTATTAGGATTAATTGTTTATTAAATTAGAGATTTAATTAGTTAGGGTTAGTTTTATTTTTGTAGGGTTTGTTTTGATTTGTTTTTCTTTTCTTTGTTGTCGCTTTTCTTTCTTTCCTTTTAATTTTCTTTTCGTTTGGCCTTTGCATTAGCAAATTCTACTTAACTTATCTTACACATGAGAGTTAATCCAAACATTTATAAAATTATGCTATGAAATAAAAGATAAAACCATGCACAGTAAATACATGCTTTAAGATGTACTACAAAGCTATATGTGTGTGTGTGTGTGTGTGTGTGTGTGATGTATATACATGGAGTATTGAAATTCTTGCTTTAGAAATTCAAAAAGTAAAAAAAAAAGAGTAAGTCCAGCTGCAAGTAGTAGTATCCATTTAGTCAATATGGGATGCCTCATCTATCAGGGCCAAATACCCTATGTAGGTGAGTTCACGGTGAACTCAAAGTCATGAATATGGAGGTCGGTAAGGAAAGGCCGGAGTGGAACCACTTCTCCATGTTCCAAGAAATGAGGAATATCATCCATGGAAGGGATTTCGATGGTCGGGTGTGCAACAAACAAAATAGTATCTAGATTCTCCAAATATTCATGCCTTACTATCAATTTGGAAACCACATGAACATCTTCTACAAGAAGCCCAATATCCAGAAGTGATGCTACAAAATGAGAAGTCGTGTCAGAATAGAAATGGAAGTAGCGGTTAGATTCTACATACTTTTCCCCAAGAACTAAGCACAAATTTGGTATAGTGAAACTGGAAGTCCGAATGAAGAAAACCTTTTCAAGCCTTTGCAGTGTGATACTTCCCAAGAAAATGTTTTGGTGGTAAGAGCAAGACAAGAAAATTGGGGTATCCATAACCTAGAAGCAAGCAAGAATTAGCAGAGCAAGAAATGCAAAATAACAAGAAAGCTAAGAAAAAGTGTGAAGAATTCGAAAAGAAGTGCAGAATTTATAGAAAGCCGTGAGGAAGTTGCGGTACATAGCTGCCTTGAGTGAAATCTTGGAAACCGTAAGCAAGATGGCAACTGAATAATTGTCTTCATAGTGGAATGCTAAATCAAATTAATTCTTTACACAAAGTTGGTGATAAATTGCTTCAAATTTGATCAGTATGAAGATTACAAATCAAGCAAGTTGAAGATTTCAAAGTTAATAATGGCCATTTCATATTTTTTTTAAAAAGCCATATTAATTATGAAGGTGCTTATGTGTGCAGAATAGAAAGGAAAATAAAGCTAGTGAGGTAACACACGTCATCACTCAGGTAATTTGAAAGAAGTTATACATGTGAGTTGAGGCGTGCAAATTTATTGCAGGATAATATGATCGTGTTTCAATGCCATCATGACATTCCCAATTTATTAATGTGGTGCAACACTATCAAATCAGAAATGCTAGCCAAGTATTTAGTGGTTGCCATAGAATTTAATCAGAAGGGTGGTGACTAATGGTTCTAAATTTAGATTTAAATTTGGTGATTAAATTGTTTGTTGGTAAATTTTAATTTATGCATATTTTCTAACATATAGTGAGTTGCACTTAGCTAGGATTTGGCATAAATTAGTAAAATTTAGCTAGAAATGCGCACCAACAAGGAATTATTAAATGAATTTTTGGGAAGAAGTGAATTGATGAAAGGATTTGCATTGAATGAAAAATCAAAAGGTAACCTTTTCTACCACTGTAATTCCCAACCTAATAGTGGGTTTCATTTCCTGCAAGTTGAAAATGAGCTATTATTGAAATATCAAAAGAGAAAAATGAGATATCATTGCAATATCTATAATTTTTTTCAAAAAAAATCAACTCTTTAGGCTATCCAAATATCTCTATTAGGCCTATAGACGCCTGCCTGGCAGTAGAGCTATGTTTGTCGGGAATTACAGAGATAACCTTGTCGGGGATATGGACGCTTGCCTAGCAGGAAGGCTCTATCCCTGGTTGGCTTTGGAGGATTACCATATTATGTAGTTCAATATCAATGAACTGATTCTTTTCATTGAATTCCAAAAACTTAAATTAATCAGAGCACACATGGATGTTTCCGATGGAGTTTTACTTTTTTATGCCATAATCTAGGTAAAGGTAATGGTTATTGTTTTAAAATATGCATAAATTATAATTTACAACTGGTGATTTAATCTCAAGTTTTAGTTTAAATTTGGTTTTATTGGTTGCAAGTTGTTGTGTGGTCTCACAACATGCCCCAAGGATGTAAGACTTGGGGACCCAAGTGAAAAATTTAACTCTTATGGCAGGAGCTAGCAAGTTGAAAAGATCACCAGAAGTAAAGAGCAAAGAGAAATCTTTAATAAAAGAGTACTTTGTAATGTAGTGTTTCGGGTACTAGATACTGAGAACTGGGAATGTTTGAAAAGGGAAAAAGGTAATTCAAATGTGAGCATAATGTTCCAGTCTGGTAGTCAAGGTCCAGTAAAATGGAAGTTCTAGTAAAACTGAAGTCCAGGGAAAGTTCATGGGAAAAGCTGAATACCGGGTACCGGGAAGAGAAGTAAAATGAAGTTTTAAAATATTATGGTTATCTAATGAGTCCAATAGTTTGGTAATTCGATATATATAAGATAATCATGCAAGAATTTGTAATATGCTTGAAAGCATGTTATTTATGAGAAATTTATGTGATAACAATTGAATAATAGTTTTATTTACATGAGATGTTTTTTTTTTTAAATTTTCTTTTAAGAAAGGGATTTGATGAATGGAATTTGTGATTGTAGGAGATGCAAAGTTTGGTTATGGATGGTCAAGCAAATTTGAATCACAGATAAAATTATATCTAGACCGGGTTGTATACTCTGGGAGGTTATAAGGCAGAGGGCTTTGAGTCCATTGGAATGCTGGAGATCTCGGTATCACACATGCAGTGGAGACAAATGCCAATATTTGGGGGATCCAATTCCAGAGAGCAACAAGCCTGAAGCAGAGCAGAGTGTAGGAAAATGGTGATAAAGTAATCATTCTAAATATATGGGAAAGTTCTCGCACATTATCCTAATTCAAGATATTTTCCTGGTGATAATAAAAGATTAAAGCCCAAAGTGCTTCAACGTGCGATCAGAGTTGACCTTCATTGACTTTGATTGTAATTCTCTTACTAGTCACTACATTCCACATGACTTGATGTGATTCATCCCTTGGATTTCCTCTCATGTATTTTTCTTATCCTATTTGTGCCTTACTTCTATAAAAGGTGAGAGGATACTTCTTTTTAAGTTAAGTTCAAAATTTGTGGATTCCAGAAGAGCCAAAATTCTCTAAGTTTTGTTTTTTTTCCTATTTTTTGAATCATTTTTGTCTAAAAAATTGTATGCACGTAGATATTAATCAATATTGAAGCCAATTTGATAGCTACCTATCTCATGAATCTTTGTAGCTAGTTTTGTTAGTTCAGTTGAACAAGATTGTGTGTTGCATCATTTAAGGGTGCACACAGAACCTACTCGGTGTCCAAACTAAAACCCCTCTCTTTAAAAGCTCGCATTGTTTTATATGTAGCTATGAATAATCTAGGTGAAGTATAAAGTGGTTTGATTTGATTTTGTTAATTCTTTGGGGCATGCGTGGAGAACAATCAAGAGAAATTTTAATTTTTAGTATTTTTATGCTTTATTTTAGAATATATGTTTAAATTCTAGAAAATGTTTCAAAAAATAGATGAATGGATGAAAATTTATTGAAAATATTTCGTTTCCTATGAAATTGTTGAATGCTTAAAGCTAAATCTACTTAAGTGATAGAAAGCTTATTGATGTTCATGAAGTATTATTTCAAATCTTTTGATTTCATGTTATTATTTTGTGATCTAATTGAGAATCCAACGTCTAATACATATGATTTTAAACCAACATAGTCCCTTTGAGATTAACAACAATATCACATCATACCCTGAAGTGAACCTAGTATTGTCAAGACTTGACTACCAAAGACTTGGGATTGAACTAAGCCAACCTTTATCCTATCATACGTATCCCCTAAGGTTTTCTTTGGTTAAGTCTTTCAAGAAGGATAGGCTCTTCGTGGTTTGTCCATGGAGAATTTATTCGCCCTATTGCTGCGAGTAACAACGCCATCAACAGTCTCAATGGCTCATTGTGTAACTAGTGCAATGGTTGGAATTGATTTAGTTTATGGAAAAGAATTTGTAGTTTGTTGGTGGTAATTTGCAATAGTAGTTTCTTTATGAGTCAAATATTGTCTTCTTGGATCTACACACATATTTATCACCTACAAGTGCATAAAAAATAGTGATTAAAATCTTAATTCCATGCCTGAGCAGTAGGTATGGTGACCAATACAATGGGTTGGGTGGAAGGCCTTGGTTATGAGCTGTTTCTAGATGCTTTTTATATGCTAAGGGAAGATGTGATACTGGTTCTTAGATAGGAAAAAACTCTATAAAATTCTGAAATATATGTTAAATGGAAAGCCTCCATTAGATAAATTGAATCCCAAACAAGGCATTGGCTTATATGTACAATGGCCCAAACATCCTCCAAACATGTTTCATTAAATTCTAGACACGAAGAAATAGAGGACAACCACAATAAAAGAAGGAGACCACATAGAAGGTTTGTAGAAGAGCATGGAATACTCATCAATCCATGATTTCTAGCTCAAGGGTATGATACCTAATGGACAATAATATCCAAAAGCAAGGTAAGGATTGTGCAAAAAAGTACATACCAAGATTAGAGCTTACGATGCAATAAAGGACAATGAGATCCTTTCAAAAGGGTAGTCTACAATGTCAAGTGAGGGATAGAGCTCCAATGTAAAGCATAGAGGAGTCCTAGAAAGATAATGGAATGTAATAGCGGTGACAAATAAATATTGATTGAGCACAAGTTCCATGGCAACAAGACAAGTGTTAGAGTTTAAGAATCAAGCCTCTAGTGAGCAAGGGAATGAAGGAGGGTGTCAAATGAAGTAATTTACAAAAAAATCATAGCTTATAGAAGATTAAACCTAGGGAAGATTATAAGGGATGCATTATGGATATATCCATAATGAGTTGAAAGGGTAGTTCATAGTCTTGGTGATAGTGTCCTCTTATCACTATGTAGTCAAATGATAAGGACAATCACAAAAGGAGAGTAGTTTAGATGATAGTTCTATGAATTCAAGGGTAATGGTCAAAGGATCTACTCCTCAAAGGTATGGTTTATATGTGAGGCAAAAGATAACATGCAGTGTAACTCAGAGATGGAAATGATAGAGTCATGCCCTCATGGTCACAAAAAATGGAATAAGAGGATAATTAGACACAATGTTGTTGAGTTAGAGACAATCAGGTGTAATGAACAATCAAGTGTTTCATAGTTGGTTAATCCAAGAACAACCATCATTGGTATAGTTACATCATCTTAAAAGAGGATGATCAGTTTTTAAAGAAACAACAAATTAGCACAGGTTGAAGTATCAAACAATATAAATCATAGAAAGAGTCCTCAAGGTAATATTGTAGAACAGTGGCTACTGTGTGTGGACTATGTAGTGTAATTTATAATATCAAATATAACTCATTTACTACAATCCATAGAGCTTGTGCAATATACAATAAACTTCATGTAATCATAAGGGGGCAATTTTGCAACAATTACAATCAGTTTTAGCCTTTTTTAAGAAGCCTATATGGTTATGAATCAAGTTGGTTGAAGTTTGAAGGAAAAAGAAGGCATCAAGGGGCAGTTTTGAGCCCTAAAATGATGGATTTTTTTCCTTGCACGACCATAAGTTATAGAACCTCATGAAAGGATGAAAAAGAAGACATACAAGCATCTAGGGGCAATTTGAGGATATGCAAAACTAATGGAGAAAATCTAGGGAAATTTTGACTTAGTTTGAGCCTTTTGAGAGTATCTAGGAGCTATTTAAGGTGCCTTGATAGTGGAAAAGGTCAAGGAAATACTTCTTCATCACTCAAACACCTTTTTGGAGCACTTTAGAGTGTTGGAAAGTAGGGAAAACAATTTTGGATGCTTGAGAAAAGTTTGACCCAACAAGATGAGGTGAAGACTTATCTTTCTTTCCTCAACACATGTTCCTATTATGTAGTTCAACTGTTGAGTAGCATAAAGGAAAGGCTAAGGGTAGATTTTATACTAGTTCTTACTCTCTAGTTTTGCATTGTAACTAGTTTTCATAGCTCTTTCAAGTTGGAGCAACTTTGTAACTCCACTTTCAAACTTGTCCACAACTATGTAACACTTCTTTTGATTAATAAAAACAAGTATTTTTCCTTCTTCATGTTGGTATGTGGCGATTGATCATGTGGCGACTGATCATGCTATACTAGATAATAAAATCATTGGATGGCTGCGGTTTGGTGGCTGTAGCCTAGATTGGGTGAACCACGTTAAATTCTCTGTGTTATAATTTATTCTGTGTGTGTTTTAGTTTCTCTGTTTATTAATTAAATCTGCATTTAATTTTTAGATATTTTCCTTTCTAACCCTAACACTTCAATCTATATTTTGTGTGAAAATATTAATGATTGATGTATTTTTCTATGATTTGATATGAATTCTCAATGTATGTCTCATTCCTTCAGCACCTTTTTGCAGAAATATACATGTCTTATGCCGGTCATAGGTTATGAAAATAGTTTGAACAACTTCTAATTGTGAAAATAGTTTTGTTTCCTTTTAGAATTGGAAAAAAACTTCATCTTTCCTATGAAATACTAATGTATAAGTATGAAAAAACTTGAGTTGTGCATGAAACAACTTGTTCATTTGGTCATATTGTGAGTCCAAACAATAGTGTAGGTTTGAAAAAAATCATTTGGTGCATCATCTGATTAGAGTTTAGGTTTCATTTCATGTAATCCTTCTCTCTTTTATCAGCAAGCAACAGTAGCATAGGTTAGATTAGGTGAAGTCCCAAGGGAACCAACCCTCTCTATAGGTTGATCTCCATCATCTGAGCCCACACTTAGGGAGATCATCCAATGTTTCACGAGGTAGTTCAGTGATTTTATCAGCTCAACAAGGGTGCACACTTATGTGACAACAATAACATTATTATATTTTGTAAACTTATATACTTGAAATTTTATCATGTATGAATTGTAATTGAAAAGTTTTATCTCATTTTCAAGTTGAAATTTAATGTAGTTCAAATTAAAAAGTTGATTTATACTTTCATATTTGATCATATGCAATAATTGATGAATGAAAAATATTTTTTTACATTCATATTTTTAAGCAAATGCATTTATTTACTGTTATGTTAAAAACCTAAGTATTTACTAAGTAGTATGAGTGAGTGTGTTACACTTGGGAATACACTGTGAAAATTGGGAGAATGAGATATCGTCAGAAATTTGGTTCCACATACTCTCTAGTGGTGCAAGTCTCATCATTAGACTTTTTTGCTCGTCCATTTTGTTCTTAGTCAAAGTTAGATCTACATTTTCTACTTCTAGCTCATAACTTTTCACTCGTATCTCTATTTTTTATGAATCTTGTGACGTTGGGAAGGTATTTCAAATATCTTCAAATATATTCATTTATTTTTTCTAGAATATACCCCAAGTACATTTTGTTCATTTTTTTTGTGATTCACATTTTGCTTAAGTGCTTCGACGTCTTGGCACTTGGAAATGATCTATTTGTGTGAGATCAATTCAATTGATCTACTTTAAATCCATTGAGGTTATCAATCTTTGACTTTTTATTTGAGGAATTATCATGAGTTTTTTTTTCATCCTTTTATGGTCATCTTGGAAAAGGATATTTATCAGTCTTGGCTAAATGACATCCTGATACATCTCAGTTGGCTTGATATTTTTCCTTATCTTTAAGGACTCATACCTACACTAGATACATCGATGAGTAGATCAACATGGGGTATTATCAATAATCATGTTGTAGGAGTTACTTTTTCTTGTTTTGGTCATGAAACTATGTGTGTTGTATCAAACATTGATTCTGACCACACACTTTGGATTAGGCTTTGGGAGATCCATTGAAACCCTCATATCTCTCTTTTCCAAGAGGATATTGCTAAAGATTATATCATTCCTCTTGTAGATGAAAATTTCATACCATTTGATAATGATACTTTAGAGAATCTTGAATATATCACAGGTATTGCATGTTTTTATGGCTCAAAGACTTGTCTTTATATTCTCACTCTTCAGATTGAGACCCAATCTCTATCTTCTATTGTTCTTGATCAGCTTGGTATTGCCATATGTTAGATGCATAGGACAATTGAATAGAGGGGTGAATTAGTTGTATACTTTAACACATCATAAATACTAATTTCCATTTAGATCTACATTAGCTCTTAAAACCTTATCCACCATTAAAACCTTAACATGCATTAATAGAATGTAAACATGTAAAGCAATAATGTAAACACACAAAAAAAACATATTTACATGGAATACCCAAGAAGGGAAAAACCACAACGAGGATTAGCTCACTAATATATGAATTGAAACATTGAATACAATAACACTCACTACCAAGGGCTCATTACCTAGAAAGATAAAGAAAGGATCACTGTCAGTGGCTCACTGCCAAAGGACTCACTATCCATAAGAAAAATAAATAGAAGGGGTGGCTCACTACTAATTTGAACTACTAACAATGCATCTCTCATATGCCGAAGTTACACTTCCACTAAAGCACAAACAAATCATCAAATAGACTGAAATGTAGACACCTTCTGCTCATTTCATTTGGAAGTCATAGGAATTAAGGCTCACACTTAGATCATTACATTTGATCACATTCACATATTTCACATAACACTCATTTCTCTTCATCCATACAACTATTCTCCTTGCATTTATACCCTTTGTGACCTAAAACAATCTCAATAAGGTCAGCCTTAAGGAAATGTATACATCTCAATTGTACAACATCAAATAGGCTGGCACCAAAAACTTCCACTATATAAAGAAGTGAATCCAAACCATGCCACTACTTAACTAGGACCCAAATATACACTGAAATGCTTCTCAAAATTCCCTCAACCAACAATTATCCTTTATAAATAGCACTAATACACTAGTTTGGCGAAACCTATATTAACACCCTTAGCAATTAAGTTCATTCTTAACTAGGTATGAAAATAACTTTGCGGGCCCCATGACAACACTTCACATTATCCATACAACATCTCAAAGTATTCTAGCGTAATCAAAATATTATGCATAACTACTGCAACCACTTGAAACTTAAGAAAACCTTCATGTTGTGTAACTAGACATACCGACACAAACATCCAACACACTAGATAGATGTATGGAACAACTCAGCACCTAAAACTTCAAGGGAAGGTAGATACAAATGATATAAGTACACTCATGTATCTGTAACACCAAAACCTTCACTGCAAAGAAAGAAGAAGCAATCTCATTTCTCCCATACACCCTATTTCACCAGAAAAAAATACTGTAAAAAATATCTTCCACTGCAGAACAATCCAGAACCTAAAAATCTGGATATAACACCTTTGAGCACCTTTGATCATCATGTCCAAAACACATGAGCATATCTTCAATCATGAAGAAATACAGAGAAATTTTTTGAACACCACTATGTCACACTAAACTCTCTTCTATACAATTTTTTCAAAAGCACTTGGAAACCAAGTGAACCAACTTCATCAACAAAATTATTAACAACTCTACAACACATCTACAACATGCAACACTGTCCAACTACAACAATCTTCCCAACCACAAGTTAGGTCAACAACCTCTACAACTACACTGAAGTAATACATCAATGACAACACCAGTACAATGTGTTGACATCAATACCAACAATTCCAAGCGCATCATCAATACCAACCAAATTCCAAAACTATATTTATGCGAAGGGTTGACATTAATGAAAAAACCCAAGAAACTCACAAGAAATTCAAGCTTCCAACATCTCCAAACTTCAGACAATCTCCCCCTTTTTCATTGATGGAAACACCTGCATTCCGAAAAACCATCAACAACAAAAAAATCAACAAAAATACTACAATAAGTAGTAATCCACCTGACTAGGATACATCTTTAATCTTCATCCTCTTTATTCACAAACTTCCTCTCTACAACACTAGCAACACCTACATTCTAGATCACTCTCCTCCTTTTCTCCCCAGACAATAATTTTCCATACTCTCTCCCCCTATGGTCTTTAGACCATATTCACTTTTGCACCTTGGTTTTTCAACCAACTCTCTCCATATTTTTCAAATTCTCTCTCCCCATTTGACATCAATGGAAAAGGGCTATAAACTCATCCAACTCTCTTTCTCTCCCCCTTTGACAAAATTCAAAGGGCAACACCTGAATACACCACTTGCAACATCAACAAGTAACTAAAATCATCCTTTTGCACCCTCTTTTCTATATTGAACTCTCTTTCTTTCCTCTATACTCACTTTCCTACACACCCCCCGTTAGGGGCACACAATATAATCCATCTAAATGCACCATCCAATAACTACTACTATCTACTCCCTTTGAGAGGTAGCCTTTAGCATCAATTCGGGACCAAGAATGTATCTTGAAATGCTTCTCAGATAGATGCACACACTTATGCATCTAGTTGAAAGAAGTAGGGGAAATAACTCCTAACTTCTCCTAGAGATGTGCAAAAGTATCTTTTGGAAGAGCCTTCATGAAAATATATACAACTTGATCCTTTGCGGGAACATACTCCAACTTCACCTTATTTTTTGCAATCTTCTCTCTCAAGAAGTGATATCGGATTGAGATATATTTTTTTCTTGAATGCATTATCAAATTCTTTGAAATATTGATTGCACTCATATTTTCACATAAGATAGGAATAGGGTCATCATATGAAACTTTGATATCCTTCAATGTTTGCTTCATCCACAACACGTGTATAGCATGATGTTGTTGTAATATATTCTACTTCTATAGTAGATAATGACACTGAATCTCGCTTCTTACTTAGCCATGAAACTAACCTACTTCTAAGAAAGAAAGAACCACCACTTGTACTTTTCCTTTCATCTACACATCCAACCCAATTTTGTATTTGTATATGCACTTAAAGAGAATTCAATATCCTTAGGATAACACAAACCATAATCTAAAGTGCCATTCAAATATCCGAATATCCTCTTCACTACTGCAACATGAGATTCTCTAGGATCTTCTTAAAATCTAGCTACGAGAAAAACTAAATGCATGATATCTAGTCTAGTAGCAATAAGGTGTAATATTCCACCAATCATTGATCTACACTTGCTCTGATCTGTCTTAGGAGATTCATCATTATTTCTCAACTTACAACTAGTAACCATAAGAGTACATACTGGTTTAGAGTCATCCACTTTGAAATTCTTCAACAATTCCTTAACATACTTATATTGTGATATGAATATACCTTTCTTTGATTGACTGTTTTGCAAACCAAGGAATAAATTCATCTCCACACACATTGACATCTCAAATTCTTTTTGCATTTCCTTTGTAAAATTTTTGCACAAATCTTCATTTCCTCCAAAGATTATGTCATCAACATATCTTACCACAATTAAGATTTTTTCACCTTCAAATTTGAAATACAGATTGCTATCTGCAATACCTTTTTTGAATCCTTACATTGCCACAAGTACTTATCTAATCTTGCATACCAAGCTTTGGGAGCTTGCTTCAGTCCTTACAATGCTTTCTTTGATCTATGGACCATATTTTCATCTTCTAACAAATGAAAACCTTCTACTTGTTCAATGTATACCTCTTCTTCCAATTCACCATTCAAGAATGCAAACTTTACATCAATCTGATATACTTTGAAATCTTCATGTGTTTCAAAAGCTAAAAACATCCTAAGAGCTTCTATTCTTGTAACCAGAGCAAATGTTTCCTCAAAGTCTATACCTTCAACCTATGAGTAACCATTACACACAAATCTAGCATTGTTCCTAACAAATTTTCCATCTTCATTCAACTTGTTTCAAAACACACACTTAGTACCAATCACATTCTTATTTGTTAGTCTTGGGACCAATTCCCAAGTTAGATTGTTATCTATCTATTCTAACTCTTCCATCATTGCTTTGACCCAATTATCATCTTTTCATGCCTCAATCACTATTTTTGGTTCCACCTCAAAAAGTAAAGAAAAATTTATTTGTTCCTCTATCATAGCAACTTTTCTTCTTTTTAGCACACCTTTTCTCTTATATCCAATGAGCTGATCTTCTAAATGATTCTTTTGCACATACTTGGGAGTCTTAGGATTATTTTCTAGAGCTTCTTCCTATTCAACTATCAACTCTTTTCCTTTTTCTTCAGCATTTTATTCTTCACTACAAAGGGATTCATTAGATTCATATCCTTTTATCAGTACTAAAATTTGATGCTAAACTTTGATGTGGTTCTTCATCCACTTTTACACTTGCACTCTCAACAATCTTCTTAAATATTTTGTTGTAGCATCGGTAGGCCTTGCTTCTTGTAGAGTATCCAAGTAAGATTCCTTCATTAGATCTTGCATCAAAATTTCCTAAGTTTTCTTCACCTCTTTTGATATAACACTTGCTTCCAAAAACTCTAGAATATTTCACAATAGAAGGTTTATAATACCATAACTCATAGGGAGTCTTTAAACTATTTTCTATTGATTGAACTCTATTAAGAATGTAGATTGTAGTATGAATTTCTTCTCTCTAATAGACATCCAAAAGATTAGCTTCCTTCATCATTGTCCTAGCTGCTTCCTAAACTATTCTATTTTTCCTTTCCACAACTCCATTTTGTTGAGGAGTTCTAGGGGCTGATAAATGTATTCATATTCCATGATCTTCACAAAAACTGTTAAAATCATTTGAATTAAACTCACCACCTCTACCAGATCTCAAACATTTTATTTTTAGATTTATTGCATTCTCAACCATAACATTAAATGCTTTAAACTTGTTTAGAGATTCTGATTTTTCTTTGAGAAATATAACCCAAGCCATTCTAGAATAATCATCAATTAAAAACATGAAATACTTGTCACGAAATGAACTTCTAATTATGGTAGGTCCACATAGATCTATATGCACTAACTCCAAGGGACATGTGGTATAGTATTATTTTGTCTTAAATCTTGCCTTTGTTTCCTTTCCAACTTGACATTATTTATAGATTACATTAATAGGCTTTGTAATCTTTGGAAAGTATCTCTCAATTTCAATAGAACTTATCCTCACTAGGCTATCAAAATTGATGTGACCCATTCTTCTATGTTATATCCAACTTTCATTAGTTTGAGACATGAAGCACCTTGCACCACTATCTTTGAGTTGATAGACATTACCTTTTGTCCTTGTTCCAGTACTAGCCAAAGTACTGAAGCTTCCTTTTTTTATTTTACAACCACCATTCTAAAATACAAGATTATATCATTTTTTGCACATTTGTCCTACAATTAAAAGATCATGCCCGAGACCCTTGACATAAAGAAATTCCTCTATATTATGCTTTCCATCAAAGCTAATTGAACCTTTTCTAAAAATCTTAGCAGATGTATCATCAACAAAATTAACAAGACCACCATCATACTTTTCAAGCTTAAAAAAATTACTCTTATCACCTGTCATATGATTTGAATATCCACTATCAATGATCTAGTAATTCTTCTCTTCTCTAGCATGAAAAGTAGTCAACATAGTTCCTTCAATGTTATGACCTATTTCTAGGGAACTTTCTTTAACACATCTTTCAAGATTATTAGAATCAATTCCATCATTTAAATCCTTGAAAAAAATCCATCACTTTCTTCATTCTAATAATTTGATTCTTCATCATCAAAAACACCATTTTCCTTTTCAACATAATAACTCTTCTTGAAAAATTTACCCTTATGATCCTTTTGTTTGTCATTAGTAACTTTGATTGGAAATTTAGATGCATAATGACCTATCTTTCCACAAGTAAAAAATTTGAAAGGTATTCTACCTCTGTATTTACCAATACCCTTTTTTAATCTCCTCACAAAATTTTATTCCACTTTATCAAGATAATCTAGATCTAATCCATCATCATTTTCCACTTTGCAAACTTTCAAAGAAATTTCTTTGTTTGTAGCATCTTTAACCAAATTTTCTCATTTAAAATGAAGTTAAAGCACCAAACATATAATCTCCAGAATAATTATCCAAATTTTGAGCTTCCTCAATAGTGGAAACTTTAGGAGTATAAGCTTTAGGCAGATTTATTAATACCTTTTTCACAACTTTTCTTTCATCTAACTTTCCATCAAGACCATTGATGGCATTTCCAACTTCATCAACTTTGAGCACGTAGGTAGAAATATATTTATCTTTAGACATCCTTAGGGTTTCAAATTTAGATTTGTTGTTCTTCATCTTCACTTGTTTTACCTTGTCATCTCCTTCATATATACCTTCTAGCTTTGTCCAAATCTCTTTAGCAGACTTTAGACTTATCACCTTTCCAATTTTAGAAACATAAATACCACTTAGGATTGCATTCCTTTCTTTTCCATTGTTTTCATAATCCTTGATCTCATCATTACTTGTTGGACCATTTGTAGGCATAGAATAACCCTTTTCAATAAATTTCCAAACACCAAATCCAAGAGAAACAAAAAAGGACTCCATCCTGGCTTTCCAATAGGTAAAATGTGTTCCATCAAACAAAGGATCTTTAACACCTTTCCTGAGTGTCATTTGGATCTACCTCATGTGGTTAAGATTCTTCCTGGGAACCACAACTTTGATACAAATCATTAGATGCATAGGACAATTGAGATCAGGGGGTGAATCAGTTGTATACTTTAAAACATCATAAACCCTCATTACCATTCACTTCTACATTATCCCTTAAATCCTTATCCATTATTAAAACCTTAACATGCATTAAAAAAATGTAAACATGTAAAGAAATAATGAAAAAACATCAAACACATAATAACACCATATTTACATGGAAAACCCAAGAAGAGAAAACCACAGTGAGGGTTAGCTCACTAATATATGACTTGGAACACTAAAAGATAAAGAAAATCTCACTACCAGGGGCTCACTATGAAAGGAATCTCACTATCCAAAAGAAATAAGAATAGAAGAAGGGGTGGCTCACTTCCAATTTGAACTGCTAACAATGCATCTCTCATATGCTAAATGTACAATTCCATTGAAGCACAAAAAACTCAACAAATAGACTGAAAAGTAAACACCTTCTCCTCACTTCATCTAGAAGTCATAGGAATTAAGGCTTGAATTTAGATCATTACACTTGATCACATTCACATCACACTCACTACTCTCCATCCACACAACAATTATCCTTGCATTTATACCCTCCGTGACCTAAAACAATCTCAATTACGTTGACCTTAAGGAAACATATACACCTAAATCATGGAACTTCAAATAGGTAGACACCAAACACTTCCACAATATATTATATGTGAAGGAAAACAATTCCACTACTTAACTGGAACCCAAATCTACATCAACATGCTTCTCAACACTTCCTTGACCAACAATTATCCTTACTAATTAGTGCTAAATCACCAGGTCAACCAAACCTATATTAACACCCTTAACAATTTAGTTAATGCTTAACTAGCTCTAAAAAAAACTTCATGAACCCCACAACAACACTCCACAATATACATACAACATATTAAAATATTCCAACATCATCAAAATATTTTGTACAACTACAACAACCACCTAAAACTTAAGAACACCTTCATTGTATGCAACCACACATATTGGCACAAACATCGACCACATCAAAAAAATTTATGAAACAATTCAACACTTTAAACTTCAAGGGAAGGTAGATACAAATGATATAAGCACATTTCCAAATCTGTAACACCATAACCTTCATTGTGGAGAAATGCGGAGCAATCTTTCTCCTAGACACCCTATTTCACTAGATAGACATACTATCAAACATATCTTCCACTAGAGAATGATCCAAAACCTGAAACTCTAGATATAACACCTTTGAGTACCTCTAATCATCATGTCCAAACCACATGAGAATATCTTCAATCATGAAGAAATGTGGAGCAAAACTGTGAAAACCACTATGCCACACTAAACTTTCTTTTAGCAAATTTTCTCAAAATACATGAAAACCAAGTGAACCAACTTCATCAACATCATTATTAACACCTTGGAAATACATCTACAAAATTTGCAACATGAAACACTTTCCAACTACAACAATCTTCCCAACCACAAGTCAGGTTAGCAACCACTGCAACTATACTAAAGTAATACATCAATGACAACACCAATACAATGTGTCGACACCAATACCAAAAATTCTAGGCACATCATCAATACAAATAACATTCCAACACTCTCTTTATACAAGTGGTTGACATCAATGACAACACCCAAACAACTCAAGCTTCCAACATCTCCAAACTTCCAACTATCTCCCCCTTTTTCATTGATGGCAACACCTTCTTTCTGAAAAACCATCAACAATAAAAGCAACCAACAACAATACTACAATAAGCAGTACTCCCCATTACTGGGAAAAATCTTTACTCTTCATCCTCTTTCTTCAAATACTTCTTCTCCTACAACACCAACAACACCTACATTCTAGATCACTCTCCTCCTTTGCTCCCCAGACAATACTTTTCCATACTCTCTCCCCCTATGGTCTTCAGACCATATTCACTTCTGCACCATGGTTTTTCAAACAACTCTCTCCATGTTTTTTAGATTCTCTCTCCCCCTTTTACATCAATGGTAAAGGGCCATAATTTTATCCAACTCTCTTGCTCCCCCCTTTTAACAACATTCAAAGGACAACACTTGCATGCACCACTTGCAACATCAACAATTAATTGCACTCAACCTTCTGCACTCTATTTTTTCTATTGAAATCTTTTTCTTTCCTCTATACTCACTTCCCTACACACTCCCCATTAGGGGCACACAATATGCTCCATCTTACTGCACCATCCAACAACTACTAGTACCTACTCCCCATGAGAGGTATCCTTTAGCATCAATCTAGGACCAAGAATGTATCTTGAAATTCTTCTCAGATAGATGCAAACACTTATGCATCTAGTTGAAAGGAGGGGAAATAACCCCTAACTTCTCCTGAAGATACTCAAAAGTATCTTTTGGAGGAGCCTTCATGAAAATATCTACAACTTGATCCTTTGTAGGCACATACTCCACCTTCACCTCATTTTATGCAACCTTCTCTCTCAAGAAGTGACACCAGATTGAGATATGTTTTTTTCTTGAATGTTTTATTGAATTCTTTGAAATATTGATTGCACTTGGATTGTCACATAAGATATGAATAGGTTCATCATATAAAACTTATATATCCTTCAATGTTTTCTTCATCCATAACACCTATGTACAGAATGATGTTGCTACAATATATTCTGCTTTGTAGTAGATAATGACACTGAATCTTGCTTCTTACTTAGCCATGAAATTAACTTGCTTCCAAGAAATAAAGCACCACCACTTGTACATTTCATGTCACCTACACATCCAGCCCAATCTGCATTTGTATATGCACTCAAAGAGAATTCAGTATCCTTAGGACACCACAAAAAATAATACGAAGTACCCTTCAAATATCTGAATGTCCTCTTCACTGCTGCAACATGAGATTCTTTGGTATCTTTATGAAATCTAGCTACAAGAAAAACTAAATGCATGATATCCGATCTAGTAGCAATAAGGTATAATAGTCCACCAATCACTGATCTATACATGCTCTGATCTGTCTTAGGAGATTCATCATTCTTACTCAACTTACAACTAGTAACTATAGGAGTACACATCAATTTAGAGTCATCCATTCCAAACTTCTTCAACAATTCGTTAACATACTTATATTATGATACAAATATACCTTTCTTTGATTAATTGATTTGCAAACCAAGGAAGAAATTCATCTCCCACACATTGACATCTCAAATTCTTTATGCATTTCCTCTGTAAACTTTTTGCACATATCTTCATTTCCTCCAGAGATTATGTCATCAAAATATACTACCACAATTAAGATTTATTCACCTTCAACTTTAAAATACAAATTGCTCTTTGTAGTACCTTTTGTGAATCCTTGTTGCAACAATTACTTATCTAATCTTGCATACCAAGCTTTGGGAGCTTTCTTCAGTCCATACAATGCTTTCTTCAATATGTGGACCATATTTTCATCTTCTGACAACTAAAACCTTCTACTTGTTCAATGCATACCTCTTCTTCCAATTCACCATTCAAGAATACAAACTTTACATCCATATGATATAATTTGAAATCTTTATGTGTTGCAAAAGCTAAAAATATCATGATAGCTTCCATTCTTGTACCTAGAGAATTTTTTTTCTCAAAGTCTATACCTTCAACTTGTGAGTAACCCTTACACACAAGTCTAGCCTTGTTCCTAATAACTTTTCCATCTTCATTCAACTTGTTTCAAAAAACCCACTTAGTACCAATCTCATTCTTCCTTGTCGGTCTTGGGACCAATTCCCAAGTCAGATTGTTCTCTATATGTTGTAACTCTTCCTTCATTGCTTTGGCCCAATTCTCATCTTTGCATGCCTCAATCACTATTTTTGGTTCCACCTCAAAAAGTAAATATAAATTTACTTGTTACTCTATCATAGCAGTTGTTCTCCTTGTTAGCACACCTTTTCTCTTATCTCCAATGATTTGATCTTCTCAATGATTCTTTGGCACATACTTGGGAGTCTTAGGATTATTTTTTAAAGATTTTTCCTCTTCAACTGTCAACTATTTTCCTTTTTCTTCAACCTTTTCTTCTTCACTATAATAGGATTCATCATATTCATATCCTTCTATCATTATTGAAATTTGATGTGGTTCTTCATCCACTTTGACACTTGCACTCTCAAAAATTTGCTTCAATCTTTTGTTGTAGCATCAGTAGGCCTTGATACTTATATAGTATCCAAGGAATATTCCTTCATCAAATCTTTCATCAAAATTTCCTAAGTTTTCTTCTTCTCTTCTGACATAAAAATTGCTTCCAAAATCTCTAAAATATTTCACAATAGGAGGTTTACCATACCATAACTCATAGGGAGTCTTTGAAGTGTTCATTCTTTCTTGACTTTGTTAATAATGTATATTGTAGTATGAATTGCTTCTCTCCAATAGACATCTGAAATATTAGCTTCCTTCATGATTTCCCTAGCTAATTCTTGAACTATTTTATTTTTCCTTTCCACAACTCCATTTTGTTGAGGAGTTCTAGGGGTTGATAAATTCCTTCTTATTCCACGATCTTCATAGAAACTATTAAACTCATTTGAAGTGAACTCACCACCTCTATCAGATATAAAAAAAAAAAATTTAGATTCATTTCATTCTCAACAATAGCATTAAATGCTTTAAACTTGTCTAGAGATTTTTATTTTTCTTTGAGAAATGTAACCTAAGCCATTCTAGAATACTTATAAGTTAATAACATGAAATACTTGTCACCACATGAGCTTCTAATCTGGTAGGTCCACATAGATTTGTATGCACTAACTCCAAGGGACATGTGGTAGAGTATTATTTTATCTTAAATTTTTCCTTTGTTTGTTTTCCAACTTACTATTATTTATAGATTGCATTGATAGGCTTTGTAATATTTGGAAAATATCTCATAACATCAATAGAACTTATCCTCACTAGGCTATCAAAATTGTTGTGACCCATTCTTCTATGCCATAACCAACTTTCATTAGTTTGAGACATGAAGCACCTTGCACAACTATCTTTGAGTTGATAGACATTACCTTCTATCCTTGTTCTAGTACCAAATAGAGTACCAAAGCTTCCTTTTCTGATTGCACAACCACCAATCTGAATTACAAGATTATATCATTTTTTCCACATTTTTCCAACACTTAAAAGATCATGCCAGAGACCCTTAACATAAAGAACTTCATCTACATTATGCTTTTCATCAAATCCAATTGAACCTTTTCTACAGATCTTAACATATGTATCATCATCAAACTTAACAAGACCACCATCATACTTTTCAAGCTTAACAAACTTACTCTTATCACCTGTCATATGATTTGAGCATCCACTATCAATGATCTAGTAATTCTTCTCTTCTCTAGCATGAAAATCAGTCAACATAGTTCTTTCAATTATATGGCCTATTTTTGGGGAACTTTCCTTCACACGTCTTTCAAGATTAGTAGAATTAGTTCCAACATTTAAAGCCATGAACAAGCATTCATCACTATCTTCATTTGAATAATTTGATTCTGTAGACATGCAAAATTAGCATCATGCATTTAATTAATTCATATTCATCCATTCATCAAATAAATCAAGTTTGTCTCTAAGGCCCTCCATTTAAATTAAATAAATCCATCATTAACACTAACATTATCCCCCTTAGCTAAATAAATCAAAATATTTATTTAACTAAATCTTTATCATTTTTCATCTCCTTTTGATTTATTTTAACCCATAAATCTAAGTCAAAAGGTCAAATCACCTAATCTTCACTTAAGTCAACTAAATCAAGATTAAATCTAATCTTAATGCAAGTCCCATCCTCTAGCTTTTCCCACTTGCACAAATAAATCATTTAATTGATTTATTAAAACTTCTAATTTCCATCAACAAGGCATCTTTAGAAAATATTCTCTCAAATTTGAATTCAAATCAAGTTGACTTGCCCCTTCCAACATAGCATTAATTCTCCTCTTACATGTCCCCCACTAGGCATTTAAGACCCCTTCTTCTCCCTCCAACAAGCCAAATTTGAAATTTGAAAAGGCCACCTAATGTCATTTATTGGCACATTCATCAAAACTTGCACATCCTTCACCCATCCATCTCTTGACAAGTGACACCTTGCCATTGGTTGAAGGTTAGTCCCATATCCTCTATGTTTTTCATTCTTCCATCCTTCTTTGTTATAAATAGAGGTCTCCTCTATTGTATTAATCCTCCACAATCTTATGCACAAATACATCATTGTCATTTGAATCCATATCATATTCAAAGCAATTTCATCATTTAGCTTATCTAAAGGGGTTGGGAAAGGGCTACTTTCCACATCGAAGTAGCACCAATCCCCCTATGAGATGATGTTTGAGTAGTTTAGGAATAGATTTCATGCTTATCTTGCTTATAATTTCATGTTAGTTTGATGATGTTATTATTTCCTTTACATTTGCTCAACAATTTCATGGGGAGAGTTATTATCTCATTTGTTCAATGTTGACTGATTTCTTCATATTTGAAAATCTTTGATCAATGTAATGTTTTACCTCTCACATTTTGGCACCCATTGTGGGGCAGAAATATAATCTTTGTTTTTGTTCATCTCTGTTTTTTGTTTAGTATTAAATAGGAAATAAAAAGTCTTTCTATGCTGCCTCATATAAAACTTAAAGCTTTGTTTGCTCTGTGGCTATTCAAATTTCAAAAGGCTTGTGAATTTTGGAATTTCAATTCAGATGCATATTTGAAAGATTTTATATGATCATTGTCAGAGGTGCTATAGATAATGTCCAACATGATATTTTACAGCTAAAACATATTTGAAAATTTTATTTGGTACAAAATGATCATTATCCTTGTTGTCTCTATTTTCTTTGGAAGGTTTCTCTTATGCAGAAGTACTTTGGTTTGCAAGTAGTCATCTCGAGCTGGAAATAGTTGTTAAAAAAAGAAAAACTCGGTTTTACACCTGCCAATTGCATTTGATTTAGAAGGTTTCCAAAGATTTTTCAAATTGGTTTCTTATACACCTATGAATTACAATTGCTTGAAGAATTCTAAAGCCTTTTCCATAGATCCATTAGTTTTCACTCCATGAGAATGCATTTATGAGAGGATTTCTATCAAACATGCTTTATCGGATAGTAACATGCTAACTCTCTGATTTTGTTCATAAACCCCTGATATTTGTGTGCTTAGTACCACTACGTCGACTCTCCTTGGTAAGTGCGAGGAGGTCACAACAGAGATGTAGTCCCAAAACTCCTCTCGATAGCTTATCGTGGCTTGCACACCAGGCACATGACTTGCATTGATTCTACAGGTTGCCATTAATTGAGCCTCTCATCACTCTTGCTTGCTGCCTAGGTAATGGTTAAAGTATTGCACACTCCAATGCCCACTTGATGAGATCCCTGATTTTGCTTGCAGTGGTGCCATTTCCGCTCCTTTGTTATTCTCCTAAATGATGTAATTAATGGTTTTTGATAGTTTGGTGGCTGCTTATAATGATCTGTGAAATATTTATTTTTACCATTCCCGTGAGAGGCAAGGCCACACTTCTATCTACAGATTTATTTAGAAGGATCGATTTATGACATTAGAGTTATAGTTCTCTCAGTTGCTTGTGCTGTCTCTTGAGGTGATGTATATTTAAGCCATGCCAAATAAGTCAGCAACTGACCAAATATGTGTGGAGGCACGCAACTATCCACATTGATGGCTAGCGAAGAGGAAGATACGCCTTCCTATGCATAGTACCCTATCAAAATAGGAAAAGAATATTAAAATGGCAATTTCTTTTAAGAATAATCATCTTAGCAGGGTATATAGCTATAACACATTGAAGGTAAGTCAAGTCAAGCAAGTTATTCTTTGTAATTATGCAAATGTAAGTCAAGTTGTCAAAATTTTATATTGGTGATAAATCTTGTCTAATGTTCTAAAAGTGCACAGAGAACTCGTTACTCCGCCTTGTTGTCCAAACATTAGGGCACAACTCTAAACCTACCAAATGCATTAGTTTGGAAATATCTTTGTTCACTTTTTACACCCAGTATTTTGCTTGAAAGCTCCTAGAACGCGACATTCCCTTGAAGAATTTTGTCAAATAGTTCACGTGCCTTGTCTATGCTTTTACAAGTTGCATTTGCTTGAAATTTTCTAAAGCCTTTTAATAAATCCATTTTGTACACATCCTGCAGCCGCCACATTCTTGGGATATTGTTGTGCAATCTTGTTGAAGCTTCGTAGTGATGTGCATGGAGCTCCATTTTTGCACAGGTGGATAGGCCACGGTAGTGTCTGATGGCATTGAATAAACATAAAATAAATGTATTGTGAATTTTGACGTGAAGGAGCTATCAATATTTACATTACGTAGCCTGTCAAATTGCTTTAATGTGAGATAGCCGTAGTCTTTGAATTCAACACTCTTTCTGCATGCTACCCAACTACGCCCATCCCTCATGATTGAAGATTAAATATGATAGAACTCATTTTCAGACAAGATCTGTGTTGGATTATGGGGTGATTATTATGATGATAGACAATTTTATTCTCTATTTATTGTTCAAACAAAGTCATAAATGAATACCTGCCATGAAGTCTTTATTTGCTTTTGAAAAGTGCTTTTGAAAGAAAACTGAGTTTTTATATCTGACATTTATTTTCTTGAGATAATGCATTTGAATCAGGAAGATAACATGACATCAATGGAGTCAAAGTCATAGATATGGCATTAAATATCAAAGCATTTATATCTTAAAATCAATCATTCATGGTTTGCAGGCATTTTCTTGAGGGACGTTGCTCGTTTATGAATTTCTACATGCCGAGTGGAGGAGATTCCAAATCTTACTTAAATGACATCAATTCTTTACTTATCCACTTTAAATTTTCTGATTTAGAATTGTTAGCAGAGGAGGCTTTGAGCTTTGTTGGCAAAATGTCTATTTTTGACTAAGATGTGTATTAAAAGATCTGTGGCAAGTGATATTATTACTAATGCTTCATTTATTAATTCAAAATCATTGGTCTTTTCATTTGAAATCATTCCATTATTTGAAGATAATGTGTAAAATGATTTTAATTAATAATTTGATCATTGTATAATTTTTTTTTTTATAGGAAAATGAAGGAAGAAGGATTTTCATTCAAAAGACTAGCAACATTGGAGGATAAGAGGCAATCTTGAACAAATCTTGGAGGCAAAGAGGATTGAAGCCTTAAAAATTGAAATCAACAAAGCATTTTTAAATGCTTAAGGCTTTTGTTTTGTGCATTAGTTTTCTGTTTTAAATCAACTCACATCCTTTTTTGGGCTCTTAAAAAGAACATTTCAATTTTTACGACAAAAGGGCTTAAAATGAACTTGAGGACACACACTTACTAGAGTTAGTTTTTGGATTTAAACAATTGAACAAGGCAGCTTTCATATCTCATTTTGGTGCTTTAAAACGAATCAAAATCATTGCTTTGTGGACTTAAAATGAACAAGTGTTTCTTTTGTTTTGTAATTGTTTACTCAAACTAACACCATTGAAAAGACATATGCACTTCTCTCACGCCTCACAACGATCTTGAGAATCAAAAGGATTTTTGGTGGTCTTAGGTTGGGATAAAGTAATTACCTCCACATTCTGATTTGGGTTTAAAATTGAACAACAAAGTTTGCGAGTGTGAGTGGAACCTATTGCATGTGTTCTCCCTTTGTTTCTAAATGAAGGTTGATTGAACTATGAATATTTTTACTTGCTATTGTTTATCTTAGAGGGCCTGCCTTGGGGAAAAAGTACTCACCCAAGGGAATGACTCAACTGGTAACACTCTAAATCCAAGAGTATTTCTAGTCGGGATATTAAAGTGGGTACTGGAACAAAGGCCAATATCACGCGGTTGGCTCTGAGAAGAAGGGCAGTAATGGTCTCTCGCATCGATGGGTCAACTCCTACAAATGGAAATCCCGAATTAAAACCCTTGTTGTAGAAAGGCCAAAACCCCTATTGATCTGTTGGTGCAAGAACAGTCATTCTGAAGCCACCCCACACTTTTACGGTTTTTAGCAGAAATGGAAAGTATGCCATGGTAGTTTCATGGGTATTGATGCTTGGTTTCCCCAAGAAGTGAGTGTTGTGGAGGGGAGCCAATGGGGTCAAGCATCTAACCATTCACTAAAAATAAGCATAGCTAGACTTGTCCAAGTGGGGATTCAACAAATACAGTCTTTCATATCCATAGGGTTGTACTTGTTCTTGAAATAAAAACACATTGCTTGATCAAAAACATTGGGAAACAAACACTTAATATTTTTCATCAAAACTTCAAACCCTTTAGGAGAAACAAATATCCTTGAATGAATTTACATGCCCTTGCTTTCCCTTGGGATTCATATCCTTAGAGATTTCTAGGAATTTGGATTTCATCTCAATTTTCTCCCACTAAAGTCAACATTAGGTAACTTTTGTCTTCATTTCCTCAATTTCCACATGATACACTTTGTGGGATGAAAAGAAGTTAAGACATTGGACATCTAGTTTCAAAATCTAATCAAGAGTGTGCTTGTGGTAAAAAGAATCCATTAAGAAAAGATTAAATCAATTGGACCCCACGCATGTTATTTGGTCATTGGTCTTTTGGTTTGAACTACTCTTAGAGAAAAGTATGTTCTTCACTATCTTGGTCTTGTAAACAAGGTTCTCCTTAGGTTCATTTAGGATCAAATCAAACACTTCATCCATTCCAAACATTTGTCATCTCATCCCAAAAAAAAATGTAGAGCTTTAGAAACATCATTTTAGACTTGGGTAAATCATCAAAATCAAAATCACCTTGTTTAGTTAGGAGTATGGGAATGCATCCTTTCTAATACCTCTAGTCAAATCATCACCTCTTTGAACATGTTTATCCTAAATATCACACCTAACATCTTAGGGTTTACAAGTTCATTATCCAATCAAACCAATAAAAATCAAACCCTAAGTCTAGCATTGATCCAAAGTTCTTAAAAGTTTAGACACCCACATCACCCACCCCTTTCATCCTTCATCTCACCATTTTCCCTAAACACCTTAGGGGTCACTTTTGCAACATGGTCAAAACACAAGAAGAAAAAATGGAATGTAAACTTGATCCATAAATCATGAGTGGTCTAGACCAACCAAATTATCAAAGCCTTACAATGCTAATTGATTATCAAAACTCACATTTATACAATCCGTGCATGGGATCATTATCTCCTACAAACCTCAATGATACAAATGTGAGTATGCCCAGTCAAAAGTTTGGAACACCTTTCCCGATGGTAGATTTAAATCCAAGTCCAAACCTACAAATCTATCAACCAAACACTCAATGCATGAGTCTTCCACAAAACAACATCATCCCACCAAATCCATACATGCCAAATGTGAATATATCAAGTACAAGTTTTCCAAACATGAACATTTCAAATCCACACGTGGTAAAATTTGGGATGAATATGTTTGCAAATCATACCAATGTTCAAATTCCAAACAATATGATAACAAATCCATGTATTAATCCAAGTCAAGGTAACACCATGCAAAATCAAGGAAATGTGATTCCCAACCACAACAATGTTCAATTTCAACCCATAATTCCAATTATGAACATCATCCCAAATCAAAACATTGTCCAAAATCAAAATTTCCATGATCTCATGCAAAAACCACAAGTGTACATTCCAAATCTACTTGAACAAAAGCCAAATCAACTATATCAAGGGATTCAAAATCAAAATCAAGATCAAAATTCACTAGATCAACTTGCTTCACTTTCCAAACTAATTGACTTATTGAGCAAAGAGACATCTTTACTCCAAAATCAATACACTCTTCCATTAGTTGAACCATGTTATTAGAACATTGAGTTGTGTCCACAACCACACCAAGAACAATATCTCCAATGTCAAGAAGTTGGGTATCAAGATCAACCACATCAACAAATCCAACCCCCACATCTCAAAGATCAGTCACCATATCTCAAAGATCAATCACCACACCTCCAAAATCAATCGCTATAAGGTCAATTTAAAGTACAAATCTCACAAGGTAACAAACGAAAGTACACACCACTTGGGAGACCAATCAAATCAGTCTTGCAATAATTGGTACAAGAAAATCTCATCAAGCTCCCCGTCTATGGGAACTATCAAGAACCCCTAGTTAAACCACCAGGGTATAAAGAGGAGTACCATTGTGATTTTCACAAAACAAAGGGACACACAACATAAAATTGTATTTGACTCAAGAATCTCATCCAAGACCTCATTGATCAAAAGGTAATCACTATTGGGGATAACAATGAAGATGCAACCATTGGTGATAGCATTGATAATCTCCCCACCACAATTGTTGAAAACAATGATCAAGATCTATCCATCAAAGAGCACATTGAAGATGTTTTTATCTCATCCGAAGATCAAATCAACATATATCAATAGTCACTTTTCAATCATGATCAAAATCCACCAACAATACCCAACAATGATCCAATTCAAGAAATGTCAACATCACTTGACCCTATGGTTGAAGACATTGACAATCCCTCTACCACAATTGTTGAAAACAATGTTCAAGATCTCTCCATTAATGACCACATTGAAGATGTTTCTACCCCATCCGATGATCAACTCACCATACATAAAGAGCCACTTTTTGGTGATCTATTTCAAGGAGTGTTAGAATTATTTGATCCTATTGACACAATCCATGATCCATCGACCAATGATCATGTCGAAAATATTTGTACATCGACTTATGAGTTAAAGGACATATCTCAAGAATTTATTCCAAAGCATGACCAAAATCTTTCACCAAGGTCTAGCAATGGTCCTTTCCAAAACATGTTGACCCCCTTTGACCTCATGATTACAGATACTAAAGGAATCCTCAACTCGACACTTGATCCAATTCCACTCAAATATCAAGAGGATATTGAACCACTTACCATGACTAATGACGATATCCAAGAACCCCTTGAAATCAATCCATCCTTTGAAACTGACCCATGTCAAGAACTTGATCCAAAGCATGTCGAAAGCAATTTTGAAATCATTCAGGATCAAGAATTTGTATCTCCAAAACACTACAATGATCTAATAGACACTCTCCTATCTATACAAGATGTCACAAATAATGATCATATCCACATAGTACATACTCCTCCATCTACCCATGGGATGATTTCTTTGGATGGACACATAGATGATCTTCATTCAAAACATAATTCCTTTACTCCTAATAGTATTACACAAAAAGAGAAAGTTATTGATTCATACAGTCAAACTGAGTTGTCAACATCAGGATTAGATATATCCCAAATTCAAAATGGGGACATCATGTATGAAGATATCCAACATTATCCACTCAAGGAAACAGGTCAAATAGAACATGATATTTCGAAGTCAACAAACGAACAAATTGAAATAACTTCATCTACAATGGTCATTTGTCAGAGAATGCTTACTAAACAAGACATCTCAAAACAAGTAGAATCAAGGAACAAAGGTACTACTACCACCATATTGGGGGAAACTTTATCTAGTGCAAGCATCAACATAGGGAGCACGAAGAATCCTTATAATAAAACCGATGCCAATACTACAACCAACCACATCATGAATCTTCATCCACCCATCACCCCATCCATGAATTGGGACCAACATCAAAAAAAATATTTTAACCAAAGTACAAAGAACATCAAAGCAAAGGAAGCAGAGAAGCATAATGGACAAATAAAATACACATGGATACCAAAGAATACAAATAAAGACTATCTCCATCAAACTCCATTTGTCAAAGAAACTATGGGGAAAAATAAAAAAGGGAAAAGGATCCATCAAAGGTGTCCACAAAGGAAAAAGCAGCTTCTCAAGCAATGCACAAAATATATCAAGCAGTTGGTCCTAATTCCATGCACACTTCCGTATCCACCCATTATTGCTCATCTTCCCAAGTTTGGAGAGTCAAAGGTTCCAAACTATCAACCAGTCCATATTTTATTCCTAAGCACACTCCATCCACACCTCCATGCATAATATCCAATTCTCACATTGACCATGTATTAGCAACAACCCTTCATCATAAGGATTTCAAAGGCATTCTATTGTGATGTATGCACAAAGACAAAGTTAACCCTAGTATCAACAAAGCAGATCAGGAATCCCAAAAGTTGCTTTCAAGTGCACGTATCTTGGCAAAGCAACTTCTTCAAGTAGGATATCGATGGTACATTATGATAGAAGCATCTACATTGACACCAACAGATGGTTCAACATGAGCTTAAAATCTTTCATAGAAAAATACAAAAAAATCAAAAAATATTGAAAATCCAAAAAAATAAGAAAAAGGATTGAAAATAGTAAAGATAAAAATTGTCCTCCAGTGAAAACCGCATGGGAGGCACTTTGGGTAGGTACCATGATGAAAACCTGGCAAACAAGTGTCATGTGTAGAATCGAGCATCTGCATGCACTAGTTTGGGTGGAAGCATCTCATCCCATCCATAATAAATCCAACATTCCATCCATCTTATCCATAATAAATCCATTCATCCATGAACCATTTATCCAATCCATTTTCTTCCATCTACATCCATCTTCCACATTATCTTGATCTTGGTAAAAGTTTGGTGTACACTTTACACTTGCTTATGGTAAACATCTTGACATGGGTCATTTTCATTGATCCTATCCTACCCAACATTATCTAAGCCATGAAGCATTATCCAATGGAGTATTCCTCTATTCGAACACCTTATCTTTTAAAGATAATTCGTATCCATCCACCCACACACCTATCCAGGCATAAATCCATGGCATTGATACACTGCTAGACACTGGGGGTAGATATTTACATCTTGCTCCAGGAATAAATCTTGACATATATCCTCCAACTTATGTGGTGATCCAAACATTAGTAAAAACTTGAAATAAAATTGGTCAAGCAGTTGTGATCCAAAATCCAAATCACTAGCCCATGGAATATTTTGACAACAAGACATTCCTTATCAATCTTCATCTTTCATCGAGCATGAATCCAAACAATCACTATCATTCACATCTAATGCGTGCTTCAACGTCACACCAAATCATCCAAAACATCTTTTGTTTCAAACCAAGCTTCAAAAACTTCATCAATCAAATCCAATAAATCCATCATCACCTCATGATATCCTTCCCAATCCTTGTGTTGCTTAACACTATCCTTGCATTTTTGTGTATCCTCGACAACATTATCATCATCAATCTTGATCAATCAAGTCCAATCAACCCCTCATCATCTTGGGATGTATATCCTAATCCTTGTGTTTCTTAACACTATCCTTGCATTGTTGTATATCCTCAACAATGTTATTGTCATCAATCTGATCAATCAACCTTAGCTTGGTTTTCAACAAAATCTCAAAATAGAGCACTAATATCATCACACATATCCATATCAAAAAATCCCAAAACATCATAAAATCAAAAATCCAAAAACACTCAAAAAGTTAGAAAAACATCAAAAACATGGAATCTGAACCATGTCGTCTTTGAGCTTAAATGTAAGCAAGGCTAATCTTTGATCATCTCCCAAGACACAAAATCCAAAAACATTCATAAAATATCAGAAAACACAAAAACATTAAAAAAAATGCAAAATCCAAAAACATTCATAAAATCTTGGAAAATCCCAAAACATTGGAAAATTGGAAAATAAAAACATTAAAAAAAAAACACAAAATCCAAAAATAGCCTCAAAACATTTCAAAAACATCTAAATATTTGAAAAAATCCATCTGCCCCATTTTGCTTTCACCCACAATAAATCACTCATCCATAATAAACAATTGTCACCTTCATCCTTTGGCAATACAAATAGAAAAAAGCATAACAATCAACAAAAACAAACTTCAAATGCAAAATCAAAATCGAAGCAACAAACCTTTAAATGCAAAATCAAACTCTTCATCATTGGCAAACATGTCAATCAACCTTATATCAAAATCCTATCAAACAACTTATCAAGCCATCATCATCCTATACAATGCATGTCCTAGGATATATCGTTCTGACAATGGGCATCATTTTGGATATCACTTTGGATACTTATCCTAAACAAAACACATCCCCTTGGCTAGAGGTATGGAGAACATTGACTTATTTGTGTTCTTGATTTTTTCCTTTTGATTTATCTTATTGCACTCATTCCAATGACCTCTTGATGATATCTAATCAAAGCAATTTAGAGAGAAAGGAATGGGGCATCGATCATTATCTTTTTTTCTATTGTGCTTGTTGGACGTTCTTGTAATATAACTTGGCAAATACTTGATTTGTTAGTTACGTCCTAGCAAGGTTTACGTATGTCAAGTGTGAACAAGAATACTCCTATCTGCTTGTCGAGTCAAATTCCATCACACTAGGTACAGCACCATCCTGGTTCTTTATACCTTGATGCATTGTATCTATGTGTGTTATGAAACATAAGGTAAGTAGCCCTTTTAAAGTCCCAATTCCTAATAAGCAAATCATCCATCTCTCATCATCATCATCTTTGATAAATTTGGCTTGTTGAATCCTCTTGTCATCATCTCATCTCTTCTTTTCCGTGCTAACATCATGTCATGTCAATTAATCATTATCACCAATGCATCCATTCTACATCCATGAATAATTAGCATACATAAATCTCATAATCACATCATCCATCTCATCCATCTCACATGCATTGCATTATCATTTAAGTTGTTTAGGATAATATAGATTGGTTATTCTAAGCATCTTAAAACCATCTCATTTGCATCGCCAGCATAACCATCCATATGCTCGTATTGAACCTCTTTATCGTGAGATCGACCCTCAAATCAAATATTCTCACTCGATCTCTCGAGGGGGCAATGTACCAATGTACTTTTTGCTGGGGCATCCGAAAAAAAATTAGAATTTTTTTGAATTTTGATCACAACAATTTTATTCTTTGAACCAACGCAACAAGTACATTACTTCAAAGAGGGGAAAAATGTATACATGCAAAATTAGCATCATGCATTTAACTAACATTATCCCCCTTAGCTAAATAAATCAAAATATTTATTTAACTAAATCTTTATCATTTTTCATCTCCTAACTAAATCTTTATCATTTTTCATCTCCTTTTGATTTATTTTAACCCATAAATCTAAGTCGAAAGGTCAAATCACCTAATCTTCACTTAAGTCAACTAAATTAGGATTAAATCTAATCTTAATACAAGTCCCATCCTCTAGCTTTTCCCACTTGCACAAATAAATCATTTAATTGATTTATTAAAACTTCTAATTTCCATCAACAAGGCATCTTTAGAGAATATTCTCTCAAATTTGAGTTCAAATCGAGTTGACTTGTCCCTTCCAACATAGCATTAATTTTCCTCTTACATGTCCCCCACTAGGCATTTAAGACCCCTTCTCCCTCCAACAAGCCAAATTTGAAATTTGAAAAGGCCACCTAATGTCATTTATTGGCACATTCATCAAAACTTGCACATCCTTCACCCATCCATCTCTTGACAAGTGACACCTTGCCATTGGTTGAAGGTTAGTCCCACATCCTCCATGTTTTACATTCTTCCATCCTTCTTTGTTATAAATAGAGGTCTCCTCTATTGTATTAATCCTCCACAATCTTATGCACAAATACATCACTTTCATTTGAATCCATATCATCTTCAAAGCAATTTCATCATTTAGCTTATCTAAAGGGGTTGGGAAAGGGCTACTTTCCACATCGAAGTAGCACCAATCCCCCTATGAGATGATGTTTGAGTAGTTTAGGAATAGATTTCATGCTTATCTTGCTTATAATTTCATGTTAGTTTGATAATGTTATTATTTCCTTTACATTTGCTCAACAATTTCATGAGGAGAGTTATTATCTCATTTCTTCAATGTTGACTGATTTCTTCATATTTGTCAATCTTTGATGAATTTAAGGTTTTACCTCTCACAAATTCTTCATCATCAGAAACACCATTGTCCTTTTCAACATAATAACTATTCTTGAAAAATTTACCCTTATGATCCTTTTGTTTGTAATTTGTAACTTTGATTGGACATTTAGATGTATAATGACCTATCTTTCCATAATTGAAACATTTGAAAGGTAGCTTATCCCTATATTTTTCAATCTCCTCACAAAGTTTTCTTCCATTTCATCAAGATCATCTAGATTTGATCCATCATCCTTTTCCACTTTGCAGACTTTAAAACAAGTTTCTTTGTTTGTAGCATCTTGACCAAACTCTCTCATTTAAAAAGAAGTTAAATCACCAAACATCTAATCTCTAGAATAATTATCCAAATTATGAGCTTCCTCAATAGAAAAAAATTTAGGACTATAAGATTTAGGGAAAGTTCTTAATACCTTTTTCACAACTTTTCTTTCATCTAGCTTTCCACCAAGACCAATGATGGCATTGACAACTTCATGAACTCTGAGCATGTAGGCAGTAATATCTTCATCTTCAGAGATCCTTAGGGTTTCAAATTTGGCTTTGTAGTTCTGCATCTTTTCTTGTTTTACCTTGTCATCTTCTTCATAGATACCTTCTAGATTTGTCCAGGTCTCTTTAGCAAACTTTAGACTTATCACCTTTCTAAGTTCAGAATTAGAAACACCACTCAAGATTGCATTCCTTTCTTTGTCATTGTTTTCACAATCCTTGATCTTATCATCACTTTTTGGACCATTTGTGGGCATAGTATAACCTTTTTCAACAAACTGACAAACACAAAATCCAATAGAAACTAAAAAGTACTCTACCTAGATTGCCAGTAGGTAAAATTTGTTCAATCGAACAAAGGATCTTTGAAACCTTTCTCGTGTGTCATATGGATCTACCTCAAGCGATTAAGATTCTTCCTAGGAACCACAACTATGATACCAATTGTTAGATGCACAGGACAACTGAGAGGGGAGGGTGAATTAGTTGTATACTTTAAAACACCATAAACTCTCATTACCATTCACATCTGCATTAACCCTTAAACCCTTATCCACCATTAAACCCTTAACATGCATTAAAATAATGTAAACATGTAAAGCAATAATGAAAACACACCAAACACATAAGAACATTGGATTTATGTAGAAATCCCAAGAAGGAAAAAACCATGGTGAGGATTAGCTCACAAATATATGAATTGCAACACCAAATAAAATAAGGCTCACTACCAAGGGATCATTGCCTAGAAAGATAAAAAAGGCTCACTATGAAAGGAATCACTGTCTACAATAAAGAAGAATAGAAGAAGGGGTGGCTCACTGCCAATTTGAACTGCTAACAATTCATCTCTCATATGTCAAAGGTACAGTTCCACTGAAGCATAAAAACTCATCAAATAGACTAAAACATAGATACCTTTTGCTCATTGCATTTGGAAGTCATAGGAATTAAGGCTCACACTCATATCATTACACTTGATCACATTCATATCTTTCACATCACACCCACTACTCTACATCCATACAACAATTATCCTTGCATTTATACCCTCTGCAACCTAAAACAATCTCAATTAGGTCAACCTTAAAGAAATGTATACACCTCAACCATGCAACATCAAGTAGGTTGACACCGAAAACTTCCATAATATAAAGAAGTGAATCCAAACCATGCCACTAATTAACTAGAACCAAAATATACACCAACACACTTCTCAACACTTCTCCAACCAACAATTATCCTCTGCAATTAGCGCTAACACATCGGGTCGGCTAAACCTGTATTAGCGCCCTTAACAATTAAGTTCATGCTTAATCAGGTCCAAAAAAACTTCATGTAGCCCACAAAAACACTCCATAATATCCCTACAACATCTCAAAATATTCCAACATCATCAAAATATTCTGCACAACTACTGCAACCACCTAAAACTTAAGAACACCTTCATTTTGTGCAACTAGACATACTGACACAAACATCCAACACACCAGACAACTTTGAAAAACAACTCAACACTTGAAACTTCAAGGGAAGGTAGATACAAACAATATAATAATGTTCCTAGATCTATAACACTAGAACCTTCACTGTAGATAAATGTAGAGAAATCTCACTTCTCCCAGACACCCTGTTTCACGAGAAAGATATATTGTCAAAAACATCTTCCAATGTAGAATGATCCAAAACCCGAAACTCTAGATATAACACATTTAAGCACATATTATCATCACATCCAAAGTGCAAAATCATATCTTCAATCATGAAGAAATGTGGAGCAAAACTCTAAACACCACTCTATCACACTAAACTTTCTTTTATCAAATTTTCTCAAAAGCACTTGGAAACCAAGTGAGCCAATTTCATTAGCAATATTATTAACACCTCTAAAACACATCTTTAGCATCTACAACATGCAACACTTTCCAAATACAACAATCTTCCCAACCACAAGTCAGGTCAACAACCTTTGCAACTATATTGAAGTAATACATCAATGACTAAACCAGTACAATGTGTTGACATCAATACCAACAATTTCAAGCACATCATCAATACCAACAACATTCCAACACTCTCTTTATACAATGGGTTGACATCGATGAAAACACCCTAGCAACTCACGAAAAACTAGAGATTTTAACATCTCCAAAATTCCAACACCATATCCTTGGCCCCTATTAGTTCAATGTAACATGACATTCATCATCTTCCGAACACAACTACTTGGGATTCGTATCTTGCAGACATGTCATTCTTTTTTGTGGAGTTTCATATTGCAAATTTAGAGGATTACTTTGAGGACATTTATCTCCTCTTTGTTGACAACGACATCATTATTGTTGGCCCATCATATTCATCATTTTTGGAGATTGTTCTACATCATTCTTCATAAGTTCTTGGATTGACATCATCTCATTTTGACAAGTGGACATTTGAGAAGTTTTCAGAGGCACACATCATTTGGACTTGGTTTCCCTATTCTTCCATCTTTTGGTTATGACTTCTCCAATCACAAGTGGATCTATTTCTTCCTAAGTTGAGAAATATTGTCTGTAGGTAGTGGATCATGTTTTGTCTTCAGGTATTCATTATTAGCACATGAGGTCTTTTTAACTTGTAAGATAGTAGGCATGAATTTTCCATAGTTCATGAAGTTAGTAGCGAGTTATTTTGGATTCAATTGTTTTTTTTTGTATTAAAATTTTGAATCATAAATATACATTTTAGATTAGTGTGATCCAAAATGTTGATGTAAAAATACACATAATTGGATTCAAAAGTACTCTCTCCTATGACAAATACTTGTACTTGAATATTCTTGGATGGCAAGCTACTCTTACAGCTAAAATAAACATATTGACTTGGGGAAACCATGTCTTGTATAATATGTAATTTGTTGACATAAAGATCATCTAATTCTAAAAGTTGACTTTTTTTCTTTATGCAATTTTTTTTTTAATATAGCTTATATGGGTAGCTTTATCAAAATAACTTTAATTTTAATTTGCATTGTTAATGTGAGATTGTTCTAGTTTTTAACTCATTGTATGTATATATTTTCCATATAAAGTAATGTAACCTATAATCACAAATTATTAGAATTATATTGTTGCTAATGAAATAAGAAACAAAGGTCTTGTTTATTTCTTGTACTTGGGAGCTTCAAGGATAAATGTGATGATATCTTCACCATATTGAATTCTTTATATGTTTCCATGCATCTAGTTGATCAATAACGTATTAGGGAAAGGTGGAAATGAATATATTATTATGAAATAACATCAAAGTAACACATAAAAGGAAACTTTCAAACAAAATAAAAAATAAAAAATGTATAAGATACTTAACTTCATGGTGGAATGGGTTGTGACATCCATGGTTTTGAAAACCATTTTTTTTTTTTTATTAACTCATTTCTTACAAATCAAGTTTTTGGGTTAGTGTTTGGATATGTTTTTGTATCAAAGGAACATATTTTTGAAATTGAGTTAGATACAAGGTGAAGACATCATTTATTACACTTGAAACTCTTTGTATTGTATTCTTTTCTTGCAATAATCTATTAAGTGGTGTTGTGATTTTTCTAGTTTTTCCCAAAAGATTTTCTCAAGTTAACCTTTGTGTTTATTGTCTAATTGTTTGTAATTATACTAAAATTTATTTTTACTATGTAGCTTGTTTAATATAGTTCTATATTTATTATCTATGTTTTTTTTATTTGGTATGAGAGCTTAGTGTTTTCTTTTAACTCATGAGAGGGAGAACATTTCGTTCATGCAATCATATTTTTCTGAGTGACAACTCTCTGTAGATGAATCCAATTTTTAGGTAAAGAAGATGGAAAGCACTCTGAAGATAGATATCTATAAGTTAAATAGGTAGATCTTTGAGTTGTTGAAGCTCAAGATAGAGGATCTGCATTTAAATAAAGATTAGTGAATTATTGTGACTTGTTAGAATCTTGTGAAAATAGTAGATGAAAATAAATAAATCATATAGAAAGACTAAATTCACTATTTGCTATTCCTTTTCAATTTAATTTTGCTAAATATTTTTGGAGAAGACACCACCATTATATCAAACTATGTCCTTGGTGAATAGAAATTATTTTTCATTAGAAGCTTTACTCCTTAGAGTGAGCAAGAGCTGATGGAATTTTTTTATTTCATAATGGAGTAAAAGTACAAACCTATGTCACATTTTTTAGAAAGGAACTAGCCAACACAAACAAAAATACTCAACTTTGATCACATAAATGTGGCCTTTATGTTTTGAATTTCAAATTGATATAAACTAATGAAATGTAGAACTCTTAATGAAGTTTATGTTTGTAATTTTTTAAAATTAAAAAAAAATTGATTCTTTTTTAATAAATTTAAGAGCAGATTTTGAATTATTGAAAATTTTAGGAAAAAGTGACGTTGAGTTGACATCACAAAAAAAAACAATTTTATTTTCCGTTGATTTCTTTTCCCAAATAGATAACTTCAATATCTAGTGCATGGAAAAAAAATAATTTTTGATGCGTGTTGTCCTCGTAATAATGTTTTAAAGTCAAACCTACCAAAATTTGATAGTTTTCATTTGACATCAACTTTTATCTAATTTTCCATCATTTAAAAAAAAAAATACCCTTCTATAGAGGATTCTCTCCTCTAGTGCACTATATATTTTTCAAAATATTTTAATATGTTTTAGTATTTTTTTCTAATTTCTAATCAGTCTCATTTTCTATTATAACAACCTACTTGAAATATTAACAAAAAACATAATACAACTAATCAAAATATATAAAAAAAAATTGGATTGTCAACTTCGAGCTCTACAAAAAGGTATTTTTAGAACTTTTTGAAAAAATCTATTTTGACTGAAGAAATATTCAATTCAAGTGGAAGGTTTCAAAAGCAATTGGAAAAGGATGAGGTGGTTTCCAACAAGGATGCCACATAGATGGTTTTGACCAAAACCTTTTTGGTTGAAAGGCTTCTAGTTAAAAAATCAGTCGAAACTATTTCAACCAAAAACCTGTTAGTTGGAAGCTTGTTGGATAGAAACCTTCCAAACAAAAAGTCTCATATATATATATATATATATATATATATAATTCAAGTTTTTTTTAGACTATAGGAATTGGGTAGCCCCACTATAAGTTGCAATATACTTGGTAAAGTCTTTTCATGTGATCGATGATGTTGGCATGACACGCCTTCTAGTATCATAGGGATAGGGAGAGACTAGACCTCATGACCTCTTTCCTGCAACAATATTCTTCAAACAATCAAGCCAGGCCCCCTGCCTTCAATTCAAGTATTTGGAAACAACACACAAAAGGATTTTTCGGTAAAGAAGCTATAAATTTTTAGGTATGATTATTTTCAACTTCTCATTGATTAATTTCAAAGGTTTGTGCGATTGAGAGATTCTTATTTACTCATTTTAGGGTTTGTGAGTGTATAATTAAGTCCTATCAATCTATCTCTCCCTCCCTATTTCCTTCTCTCACCTAGTACCCACCTCTCTCTATCTCTCTTTTTTCCCTCTCTCCCAGGTCTATCTCACTCCCTCTCTCCATCCATATATCTATATTTATCTTTATCTCCTTATCTCTCCATATCCATCTCTCCCTCTCTACCCCTCTCTAACTCTCTCCCTCCCTCCTTCCCTCTCTATTTCTTGATGTATTCCTCATTTTTCTCCCTCTCTCTCTCTTATCACATGATATCTCTTTTCTCCTTGGGAGCATGAACTTGGGTGCTCTAGTTTTTCCAGAATTATATTTTGTGTTTATTCTTCTCTCTTGGGAGCATGACCATAGTGATACTCTCTTTCCTCATTATTTATGATTTTCCCTCCTAATAAATTATATTTTCTTTAATACTATTATAATTATCACTATCTTTACCATTTTATTTTCTCTCTCCTTCTACGTACCTCTCTCCCTTGGTATCTCTCTCTCTCATCCCTACCTCTCTCTCCTCAGGCTATCTCTCTCTCTCTCATACCTAACCTGACCGATGAAGAGGGATCCAATCACCTTCAAAACAAACTCACAACATTCAAGCACTTGGAATATGATTGAAATAAATACAAAAATCTTAAACTTTGCTATTTAAATATGCATCAAATACTTCACAACTTATTGAAATCAGATTACATATGTTTTCCAGCCATATGGGCTGAAAAAATATCAAATAACAAGTTTAAACCTACAATATAATATGAAAAACCATCTCATACAATTTATAAATCCTCTTTCCTCAAATCAACTCCTTGCACTATGAAACAAGCTCTCTAATATGCAATCTTCACTCTATCAACCACTGTTGCAATAACTTGGAATATTCAACTCTATTTGTTGTTGTACATCACCTCAAAAACCTTCAATAATAATGGAGTTTTGGGCCCCTTCCCCAAGAGCTATGCCCAAAAACTCTCCACCTCAAAACAAGGCATCAATAAATGAGAGTTTGTGAGAGAGGAAAACCACTATAGTTTCCCAAAACTACCAACCAAACCCACCTTGGAAAATCCCATGCCTAGCTTGAGATAATGCATAAAATAAATATTATATGCTCCAAAAAGTATCTTCCTAACCACTCCCAAGAATTTTCTCAAAATAGATGACAACTCAAATTCTCACTATCCATGCATAGGAACCCAACTTGGCAAATGAAAGGGTCAACTCACATGGTGTCTAGATTATGTAAGGCCATTTTTAGGAGCATTTAGTGGGCTGTCATAAAATCCAACTCCTCCCAAAATCCCATGCCAAGATTGGAAAAATGAAATTCAAATTCTAAACTCCCATTTAGACTAACTCCCACACCAAACTTTGCAACATTATTAAATGACCAATTATTTTAATACATTATTTTGGTCTAAAATTGAAATTTATTTATCCTATAGCATATAATACCAAACCTTAGGGAAATTAAAAAAATTTACCTCTTTTTGCTTGATGAGGATTTCCTTTCACCATGGATGCTCTTGCATCAGACACCCAAGGTAATTTGAAATGTTTCATGAGTTGAACTCATAAACATTTGTAGATCATGTGCTTGTTTTTCATCCATCTTTCTTCCTTATCCACTTGTTTCTTCTTCTTCACCCTGCTGTGAAAATCCCTATCTCTTCCTTCATATTTCCTCTCTTTCTTCACCTCATGAAATTCACCTCGCTATACCATGGTTCATCTTTCCATCCCACTTTATCATTCTCAACACCTGCACACAAATTGACATTAACAAATTCATGGAAATCAATGAATACTATATGCACATCTTTCTCACCTATTTCTCCTTCACCCTCTTCTTCTTCTATGTCAACAAATTCATCATACCTTTTTGTATTTCAACTTGTAACATATTATTGTTGCACCTTACCATCTCTCTTTCTTCACTTCCTTTTACCATTTCACCCTCATAAAAATTAGCTTCACTAGCAACATTGACAAAATTAAATAAATCAACAATTACCTCTATATTCTTCTCCTTGCTCATTGCTACAAATTTTCCTCCTTTAGAGAGGTATGTAATAGTTGCAACCTCTTTCTTTTCATCATTTCTCCCTCAAATAATTTTTCTAACTTCCTTATCTCCTCTTTCAATAGGGGACTATCTTCTTCTTCATCATTCTCTTTGTCAAATCTAGGACTATCAAAGTCCATTTTTTTAATTGTTGCAACTTCATCCACGACTTCATCTACTCCTTTGACATGTAAACAATCATTAATATAATTAAATATTACCTCTTTGGCTGCTATTGTATCCTTCTCTTTTTCACCACTTTCTTTTTCTTTGCTAAATCTTGCAAACAAAGCATCTTCAAATAAAACAAAATCATTAAAAATGCCATTAAATTTATGATCCAAAGTGATCATTTTCTCTTCTTTCTTTCTCCATTCTTTCTTTATTTTTATTTTCTTTTTGTTATCCTCTTTCAAGAGAATGTTATTCTTCCACATCTCTCTTCCCATATTCTCACTTCCTCCTTAATCTTCTTTTCTAATATATTTACTTTAGCATGGAGCTTTTCAAACTCTTCACAGTGCTTCATATTTTCCACTTCTTCCCAATAATGTTCCCAAAACAAAATTCTTATGGGCCTCTTCATGACCCATCTCATCCTTTCTAGTATAGAATGCCTCATGCTCGATGATCTATCTACACACTATAATCCTCCAACTTCATTCTCCAACCGCAAGTCTTGGTGCAAACTGCCTCACATTGGTGCTTTCACCTACACACTCAAGAAATACTGCTCTAATACCACTAATGAAGAGGGATCCAACCACCTTAAAAAAACTCACAACAACATTCAAGCACTTGGAACATGATTGAAATAAATACAAAAATCTATTGCAACAATCTTAAACTTTGCTATTTAAATATGCATAAAATACTTCACAACTTATTGAAATCATAGTACATATGTTTTCCAGCCATATAGGTTGATGAAAAACTATCAAATAATAAGTTTCCAATATGAAAAAAGCTTTCTATCCATATGGGCTGATGAAAAACTATCAAATCCTTTTTCCTCAAATCAACTCCCTACACTGTGAAACAAGCTTTCCAATATGCAATGTTCACCTTGTCAACCACTATTGTAATAACCTGTAATATTTAACTCTAGTTTCTATTTTATATCACCTTAAAAAAATGCATCAATAATTGATTTTTTGGCCCCTTTCCCAAGAGCTATACCCAAAAACTCCCCACCTCAAAACAAGGCATCAATAAATGGGAGTTTGTGAGAGAGGAAAACCAATGTAGTTTCCCCAAACTACCAACCAAGTCCACCTAGGAAAATCCCACACCTAGCTTGGGATAATGCATAAAATAAATAAAATAAAATATTATATTCTCCAAAAAGCATCTTCCTAACCACTCCCAAGAATTTTCTCAAAATAGATGACAACTCAAATTCCCACTCTCCATGCACAGGAACCCAACTTGGAAAATGAAATAGTCAACTCACATGGGTGCAAATTCTTCAAGGCCATTTTTAGGATCAATTAGTGAGTTGTCATAACCTCCAACTCCTCCCAAAATTCCACGCCCAGATTGGAAAAATGAAATTAAAATTCAAAACTCCCATTTAGACTAGTTCCCACACCAAAATTTGCAACATTATTAAATATCCAATTATTTTAATGCATTATTTTGATCCAAAATTGAAATTTATTTATCCTATGACATAAAATACCAAACCTTAGGTAAATTAAAATAAAATTCCCTCTTTTAGCTTGATGTCAATTTTCCTTCAACATGGATGCCTCTTGCATTACTAACCTATTGAATTATCATCAACACTATACATTATTGGCCTATCTCAAACCTAACCTCAACTGGCTACCTTATAGCCTAGGTTATCATCATGACCATTGACCAATTTCTAGTTTCCTATTTATAATTTATCTTTGTCAAGGTGCACCTTCAAGTTAGAGTTTTAAGTTATTTACATAGATTAATTAAAAAGGTTTGTGAGATTTTGAGATTCTTATTTACTCATTTTAGGGTTTGTGAGTGTGTAATTAAGTCCTCTCTCTCTCTCTATCGCTCTCTCTCTCTCTCTCTATCACTATCTCTTTATCTCCCCATATCTCTGCCTTGCTCCCCCTCTCTACTCATAAATCTATTTATCCTCTCTCTATTATCACATGATATCTCTTTTCTCCAGGTTGGGAGCATGAACTTGGGTGCTCTATTTTTTTATAACTACACTTTCTTGTTTATTCTTCTCTCTTAGGGGAATGACCATAGTGCTACCCTCTCTCTCTCTCTCTCCTTCTCCTTATAGTCCTTATTAGCATGACCATTGACTAATTTATAGTTTTCTATTTCTAATTTATCTTTGTCAAGGTGCTTTCTTTGCAAGTGCAACCACTTTCTTCTCCTCTTCTCTCAGTTTTTTTGTGTCCAAGTGGTTTTTATAGATATCTCTATCAAAATAGAAAAGGTTAAAGTTTTTGAGTAGTTCTCATAAATATTCTTTCTTGGCATGTTTTTTAAGTGTTGGCATATTCTTTTACTTTTTAATTATCTTTTAAAGTTCACTTCGTATGCATAAATGCATTGACTAGAAATATTGATTTATATAGTGTAAATGTGTAAATGTGTTTGTATTCTTTCTTGACATGTTTTTTGAAATAAATTGTCTCATATCCTAATATTAATCTTTAAATAATAGATTTCTCTTTGACTTAAATTGGGAAGCTCATGTATGTGTACATGTGTATGCAGGTGAATTAAAACAAGTAATTTGTGATGGGGAATAAAAGGACTAGATCATGGTTGTATGACTGAAAAAGAGAGAAAAAAAATGGATCAAGGAAAATCTAGTCAAGAAAAACCCATTGAAATTATTAATGACCAAGTAAGTAGAGGTACAAGAAGAAACTGGTAATAGTGATAAAAAAAAAATTATGATATGAAAAATGCAAAGGAGATGGATGAGGATTCTCTTTTCAATTATATTTCACCTGAATACATGTTTTTGATTAGGGGGTAAAAAATGGGTTTTGATGGGGCCCAAAACCCAATACAAAGGAAAACAAGTTGTAAAAAAGATAAACCATAGACCAACAACAGCTCCACAACAACCACAAAAGATAAACAGGACTACACACGCTACATCTTACAAACAATCATGGGCCTGAGACCCATAAACTAATTGGTTTTTAACCAGGACTAGAAACCCTCATAGTTACACAAAGAACCTGCCTACATCTGCCTGGCATCAACAAACCAATTGCTCATGAAAGACACCAATGAGCCAAGAAAGAAAATCATCACTAAAAGAGTAGAGAGAACACTGGTATGAACCACCAATAAGACCAAACACCCCACCTCAATAGGGGCAATTTGAGCCACCATAGAAAATTGCAATAAATTAGGTTCCTTGCAGTGCAGACTCACCTGGTAACATGAAACCAAGTCCAACTCCACCTCTAAAGGAGTGAGCTCCCCTCTATCAGAGAGGAAAAGACGATCAATAAATCCACCATAGCTAGACAACACTAGCACCCTCAACCTCCACCTCCATAGGAGAATTTCCCACCTGAATAAGAACAACTATTGAGCGGGGACCACCTCCATAGGACCAAAGGAGAAATCTGACACAATATCCAAGAAAACAACTGTAGCCTCCTTTGGAAAGACCTGTACCAAGAACCAAACCATCTGGGGTCTAGGAATAAAACTTGAAAACCACCCAACTAGGAGAACAAGGCCACCACTAATCTGAATAGAGTCCAAAACAACATGACCCTTCAGCCAACAAGTCATTAGTAGAGAAGACCCCACAACAAGCATTGCAACCAGGTAAACCTTCATCAACAACGTTAGGCCCAAAGCCAACTTCATCACCACCTCTAATAGAACAGAGATCCCATCAGATGAAGGAAAGAAAAAACCACCCCTAACCAAAAACAACAATTGGGAAAACAAAAAAACACTCATCCCAGCCAGAAGTAGCCCACCAAAAACAAGGGACCAAAAAGATTGAGGCAACAAAATAAAAACAAGCAACTTAGCCCACAAGGAGACCACAAACCCCAACATCAGCAACCTAGGGGGCATCCACCACAAAGAGGGAAGCCTCAACAAAGAGGGACCACCGACACTCAAAACCACCAGAGGCAGATACCTAGACTCAGAATGATCAAGGACAACCAAACCCCAATAGGAACAAGGCCCCCCAAACAGGATGGAAATAAGGAGAAGGGCCAACAAGAAATAACCCCAAGCAACCCCAACCTGAATATATGTTATCTGAAAGTATAGTAAAATTACACTCTAAAATAATTTGGGATGATTTTTTTGAAGAAAAATATCAAATTGGAAGAGCACAATTATGTGTGAAGTTAAATATTTAGGTGAAAAAAATTGAACCTTGTTTTGGAGTTGTTAGGGGTTGATAATAAGAAAAAACAATAATATTTATTAAAACAAACAGTAATTGAAAACTTGCAAGAACCATTGAAATGTATTAAAAGTAAGAGTCAAGCTACTGATTTAAGTGTTACACATAGAGCATTGATGACTATAATTTATATCAAGAAATTATCACATAGAAGACAAGTTGAAGAAATTTACCAATTACTAAATGTATATTGGAGAATTATTCAAAGATATATTATGAAGAGAAATAGATTAGCTGAAAACATTAAAAATAATTTGATAAATATTTGTAGAGTTCCTTGAAAATATTGAATTTCAAAATATGTAAAAAAACTGGTAATTGATTATTAGACTAATCAATCCCATGTTTCTTCCAATAGAAGAGACACTATAAAAATAATAGGTGAAGACAATACACAAATTTCTCATATAAAATATTTTGTAGATACACCGCAAAGTGAACTTTTTGAAGCATTCAAGCAAGAATTTTCATAGGTGAAGATTTCTCAAAAGATTTTTGAGAGATTACAACCATTTTTTGTACACATAAATAAATTACATGAACATTGTTTCTATCAAAATCATATTGAATTTCATCTACACCTACAATCATATAAAAAATTTATGGCAATAACTAATCCAAATATAGACATCCCTAGAAGTACAACACTATTTTTGAAGTCTTATATGTGAAAAATCAGAAGATTAAAATGAATTCAATGTATAGTGTATAAAAAATATTTGTAATGATTGTGATACTTTTTGAAGCATTCAAACAAAAAAATTTATAGGTGAAGATTTCTCAAAGGATTTTTGAGAGATTACAACCATTTTTTGTACACATAAATAAAGTACATGAAAATTGTTTCTATCAAAACCATATTGAATTTCATCTACACCTACAATCATATAAAAAATCTATAGTAGTAACTAATCCAAATATAGACATCCCAAGAAGTACAACACTATTTTTGAAGTCTATTATATGTGAAAAATCAGAAGATTAAAATGAATTCAATGTATAGTGTATAAAAAATATTTGTAATGATTGTGGAAATTTGAAGAATCTTTTACAATTTGATAATATTGATCGTTCAATGCAAGTCATTTGGAAGAGATTTGAATATGAAAAATACTCAACGAAGTCAATAGTTGAGTCCAAACAATTATTCTGAAAGAGAGTGAACTTCCTTACAAAGAGTTTATGAATAAATTTTATGACTCAAAGAACTATTTTCCACCAAATCATATTATCTCTATTGCAGATTTCTCTAAGAACTATATATTTAGTCCTCAAACTAATATTCAAAGTCAATATTATCATTTAGAGCAAGTTGCAAACTTTGTATAAGTTTTCTATAGGTGTGTTGAGTTACATGTGGATAGTGTATAAAGTAGCAAAGATGAATGAATTATCATTAATGAGGTTCATTTTTTTTATCAATGATGATACAAGTCATGATAGAAGCTATGTATCCCATTGTTTTGGATTTTTTTTTAATATTTGAGACGTGACATGAATACTTTACAACACTGGATTTGGTCTAATGGATGCACTGGCAAGTGTTGATTTTAAATTTTTAAAATTTATAACTTTAAGACTTGAATTGAATTTACTTAGATACATATATATTTTTTAACTAATTTTGTTTGAATGAAATTGTTTATAAATTCACGTGACAATTTAAGTTTACAAAAGAATTTAATTGTTAAGCCAACAACATGCTAGACATAACATATTTTTTTTGTGGATATTTTTTAGAATGAACATGGAAAAGGAGAGAATGATGGAGCAAGAGCATGTGTGAAGCATGCACTTCACTAACATGAACTTGCAGGTAACACCATATGGAATACAAATTTAAAATTGTTGAATACTTCTTATTATGTACTTATTTCCTTGTGATGATTTATTGATATAACCTTTTTCAATAGTTCCATTCTTTTTTGAATTCTTACCTCTTAGGGGCACTTTGCCAGCATGAACTTGCAAGTAAAACCATACAAAATGTAAATGAAATTTTTGAATGGTGCAAAAGTCATTTTGGTTCTCATGACTCAATATACAACAAACACTATTTTTTGGAAGGTAAAGGTAAATTGAATTTGTTATTTTGAAAAAAAAAAACAAGTACATGAGTTGAATTCAAATACACTTCTTAATTGAATGTTTGAATTTAAATAAAACTTTTCATATTTATAAATATTGATTGATCAAATTCTTATAATTATCAAAAAATTAACATTATTAGAAGTTTGCATCAAGTCATGACTACAAGACATAGCAAGCCTCTTGTTATTCAAGTGAGAAAATTCATTTTTTTGTATTGACTGCATTGAGAACAATGTAAATGCTCTACAATATGACAATATTAGACATGGATATGTTTCACAATGGGAAATGAAACAATTAGTATCTATGCATCATTTTGAAGATAATGACATTTTAGATGTCTATGATCCTCTATATTCAGTTGATTATGAACATGTATCTGATTTAGTTATTACTGGTAATTTTAAATTAAATTTTAGTAGAATTGATTTATATTCTACCTAAGTTGAGTGATTATAAATATTTGAATGATTTGTTGAAAATATAATGTATACATGTTTACTTGTGGTGTACAAGAGATACTTTTTGATGTGGTTGTAGATCCTAACAATATAAAAGGTGTAGATTACTATCTACTAAGATGCACACAACCAAAATGCAAATTGTCACAATCAATGATAGATGGTGATGGACAAGAGTATCCAACTAGAATAGTCATTGTTTAAAAAACATATTATCAACAAATAAAGATAGATACAAATGATATTATATTTATTGATTATATGCCAAGACAAATGGTTTTACATTATAGCCACTTAGTTATAGAAACAAAATTAAATTTAGAAACTTTGCAAAAAATAGAATGTGACCAACAAAAGTGGAGGTTATCTATTGAAGATCATAATTTTTTTTAGAAATAATAAAATATAGAGAGGATCCAAATTATGTGTACTAAGAGATTTAAGCTATTTACATATTGTCTAGTCATATATACATGTAACATTTAGACCTACTTAAATATTTTATTATAAGAACGAATAATTTATGTGATTTAATGTAGTTTTTTATTTTTTATGTATTTTATGTTTATAAATTACATATATACATGTACATGTTTGTAAGTTCTCGCATGTTTACTTAAATATTAAAATACATGTGTCGCCTAGATTTATGATCAACATGCATGTCTTGAATTTAAGATATATTAAAAATTATCTATACATCTAAATTTTGTATAATATGACCTATCAATTTGGAATGTTTGTATTTAGAGCTACTTTTAACAAGTACCCTATACTTTGGAGAGGGGTTCAAGGGAACTGTCACTTGGACTTGCGGTAGGGATTCTCTAATGGTTTGATTAAATTATATATTATTATTTGAAATATAGTTAAGGCATATATTCTATTCAAATTAATCATAAATTAGTTTATAATTAATTTATTCATGATATATATAATATAATCGAAATCAAATCAGACTTAAATCAAAGGTAGAGAATATATGATAATTTTATTTTAGGTGTCATAATATAGGTCTCAAGACATCAAATTAAATTATATATGATCCCAAGGTAATCTGGTTTGGTAAAGGTTCTAATTGTGTGTGTGTGTGTATTATTTGTAGGAATATAAAGAATAATCCTTACATAGATATAATCCTCTGTTGCATCATGCCTTATGGACAAGGTCCATATCATAAAATAATACACCATAGTAGAGCTAATTTAGAGTGATTAAACATATCTATAATTTTTTTCTAAATTTTAATGCATGTAGAAAGAAAATCCTTGTATAATGTATGTATATTTTAAATATTATTAAATTCCTCTCCTCTTAGTTTATTTATTCTCCCTTTGTAAAATATAATTTCCCTCTTCTTCCTCATAAATTTTCATAATTGTTTCCCCTCCCTCTTAGATTACCTTTTAGGTAGAAATCTTGGAGGTTCCTAAGGAAAAACATTGAAAGTTAAATTTCAAGAATTTAGTATTTTATTGATTTTCTCTAATGGTTTAATTAGAGACAACTTGATGCATAGTTCAATGGTTATTTATCTTAGAGGTATGATAATTCCTCAGAAAAGTGATAAACTACTACCATACTTTTACCATCCTTCATTAAATTTTCCTATTCCCTAATTCATTGTTTTCTAGAATTCATGAGTTACTCTTGGAATTATTTTAAATCCTTCTCCTCATCCATCTTCAATTTATTTAGCTAATAAGGTTGGATTTTTTTATTTTTGTTCATATTGAACATTATCATCTCTTTTAAATTTAAATTTTAAAATTAGTGATTATTTATTCTTCATCCTTCATGTAATCTACATAGCTTAACAAATTCATGAACTTCTAGACTCATATTCATGTAGTAGTTCTGATGCAAACAAAAATCACCTCAATCTACAACTCACAAAACAACAGAGACTAAACAAAGGGAAAACCATTTCAAATCAAATCTAAAACTTCTTTCATTGAAATTTACACAAGTACAAATTTTCTCATTACATTTTTGAAATAAAATCTGCACAAATGTTCTTCCTATAGTTTTTTTTTTGCCATCCCAAAGCTCTACTTGTTGTTATTAAGACCTTTACAGCTCTTCCAAAATCTTTGCACCTTTCACACACTCACACCTTGTCTTTCCTTCACAAACGCTGCTCAAACCTGCAACATAAAACCCCAATGAATACCTCTACATAGGTATCTTTCTCCTTCTCATTCCTCACAAACTCCTTCCCACATTTTTCTTCAAAACCCCCCAAAAAATGCATTAAAAATCATCAATTATTGCCCCAAAATGGATGCCCAACTCCCCCCAAGAATAGCTATATATATTCTGAGTTTATGAAGCATTAAATGAAATATTTTAAGCCTCCATTAACTCCTCCATGGGTTGTCTTTACTCCCACGGGCGTTTTTCTCTATTATGAGCATTTTAAAAACTCTAAAATCTTGATTTTTTGCCTCTTTTATGTTGCAAACGCTCCCATATGATTTATGCAATAGATAAATAATTAATAATGAATTAAAAATTGATATTTTATTTTCATGGCCCCCATAATACTTTTTCAAAATAAAATTAATAAAATTGTTGCTTTGGAAGTGTAGATTCGGGTGCCGACAGGTGAAAAAAATGAAAGTTATCCAATTCACACAAAAATTGGCATGCAAGCTTGGAATGGTATCCTATGGATTCCTGCAAAAGGATTTTTCCCAAATTTTCATGAATTTTAAAATTTTAAACTTTTTAAAAATTATCGACATTAATTTAACAAACGTTTAGCATTAAAATCTCTTAAACTAAAAATTTATGACTTATTTTTTTTGCACATTTCACGTGCTACCTCCATGAATGCCCTTACCAAAGTATTCTACTCCAATCCTTACAATTTTTTCATAAATAATTTTTGAAAACTATCTATGAAGCCTTAAAACGACAATTTGATAAAAGTTGACTTTATGCAAATCTAAACACGCCAAGAGCTTTCAAAAGCTAAGAGATGTCAAATGAACCCCAAAACACACCAAAACTAAAATTCAAACCTCAAGCTTATTTTTGGTTGATATTGATTGCCAATTTGCCTAGATGCTCCTGCATTAGACACATTGGGTAAGAATTATTTTTAGTAGAACTCACAAAATGGAGTGGAGTAATAGAAATACTCTTTCAAATTGTGGAAAACCTACATCAAACTCCATCACTGATTTAGATAAAAAATAATTTCATCCTCCACCTCTTCCAACACTTGTCATCCTCCTCCATCAAATGTGTACTCTATTCTTGCTTTCTCTCATGGACTCACCTCCGCCATAGACCATCCTCTTTTGCCACATCTTTTCTTCCCTCATTTCCTTCTTCATGAGATCTAACCTACCACAAACTGACCACCTCCACCAAGTTCCTCCTGTACCATTGTCTACAACCTCTATACACAAATATGCAACATTCACATACCCATTTGCAACTACAAATTTATCTCCTACTCCTGTAATCTCTTCTTTAAATGGTAAATAATCATCACTTCTAAACCTAAAGTCAAAATTTACCTTTTTCTTCTTTGTTGCTTCAACATCGTCTTCTTTTTCCTCAAAACCCTGCATGTATGCATTTCACAAGGCTATTCTAATTTCTCCCATGTATTCATTTCCTTTTAAAGGACCATTATTTGCTACATCCCCTTCTTTGTTGTCTGCATTGAAGATAACTTCATCCAACATTTTCCTCTCAAATATCTTATCCAACATCCGCATCTCTTCTTTCAACAAGACATCATCCTCTTCCTCACCAACCCACTTGTCAAATCTAGGACCATCCATGTTCACAATTTTTGATTGCAAACCCTCTTCATCCACTTCACACAATGTACTTCATTCACATGTTATCTCTGCAACTTGCACCTCATCATCTTTTTCACTTGCATGGGCTATCCCCACATATTCTTCCTTACATTCATCTCCTACCAAAGAGCTGCAACACTCTTTCTTTTTGCTCTTATTTTTGTTGTCCTCTTCTAAGAGAACATTCTTCTTCCCATATCTCTCTTCCCACATTATCATTTTCTCTTTAATCTTCTTTTCTAATATATTCACTTCAGCCTAGAGTTATTTTCCACTTCTTCCCAATATTTTTCCTAGAAAAAGATTCTCACGGACCTCCTCATAACCCATCCCATCTTCTCAAGTATAGATTGTCTCACACTTGACAATCTGTCTACACACTCTAATCTTCTAACTTCATTCTCCACCGACAAGTCCTAGCATAGACTGTCTCACGTTTGGCGCTCTGCCCATGCACTTAGAATCTTTGGCTCTAATACCATGATGCAAACAAAAACCACCCCAATCCACAACTCACAAAACAACATAGACTAAACAAAGGGAAAACCATTTCAAATCAAATTAAAAAATTCATTCATTCATATTTACACAAGTACAAATTTTCTCAATACATTTTCAAAATCAAATCTGCGCAAATGTTCTTCCTGTAGCTTCTTCTTTCTATCTCAAAGCTCTATTTGTTGCTATTAAGACCTTCACACAACTCTTCCAAAATCTCTACCCCTTTCACACACTGGCACCTTGTCTTTCCTTCACAAGCACTGCTCAAACCTGCAATATAAATCCCCAATGAATACCTCTACAGAGTTGTCTTTCTCCTTCCCATTCCTCACAAACTCCTTCCCACGTTTTTCTTCAAAAACCCCAAAAAATGCATTGAAAATCATCAATTATTGCCCCAAAATGCATGCCCAACTCCCCCCAAGAATAGCTATACATATTTTGAGTTTATGTGGCATTAAATGAGATGTTTTAAGCCTCCATTAACTCCTCCATTGGTTGTCTTTACTCCCAGTGGCGTTTTTCTTTATTACGAACATTTTAAAAACTCTAAAATCTTGATTTTTTGCCTCTTTTATGTTGCAAATGCCCCCATATGATTTATGAAATAGATAAATAATTAATAATGAAATTAAAATTGATATTTAATTTTCATGGCCTACATAATACCTTTCCAAAATAAAATTAATCAAATTGGTGCTTTAGAGGCGAAAAAAATGAAAGTTATCCAATTCACACAAAAATTGGCATGCAAGCTTGGAATGGTATCCCATGGACCCTGGAAAAGGATTTTTCCCAAACTTTTATGGATTTTAAAATTTTAAACTTCTTGAAAGTTATTGACATTATTTTAACAAACTTTCAGCATTAAAATCTTTCAAACTGAAAAAATATGACTTTAATTCCTTTTGCAAATTTCATGTGCTACCTCCATGAATGCCCCTACCAAAGTATTTTGCTCCAATCCTTATGAGTTTTCCAAAAATAATTTTTGAAAACTGTCTATGAAGCCTTAAAACAACAATTTGATAAAAGCTGACTTTATGCAAATCTGAACGCACCAAGAGCTTTCCAAAGCTAAGAGATGTCAAATGAACCCCAAAACACACCAAAACTAAAATTCAAACTTGAAGCTTATTTTGGTTGATGTTGATTGCCAATTTTCCTGGATGCTCCTACAGATCAGGTTGTGTCTTATTTTAAAAGATAAAATTTAGTGTGTACTATTTTTCTCCTTCAATGTATAGCTCTTTAATATATACTTATCTATCTTAGAATTGAATATCAAACACATTACATTTAAAAGCCTCAACAAATTTAGATTCTTTGATGCAATTTCTAAATAACATAGATCATGCATATTTCAAGTACTAAAGTTTTATGAATGACATATTTCTATATATTTTTATGAATGACATAGACCTAGATCTTTTTACATGGATGACATATATTTCTAAATAACATCTAAAGACCATTAGAAATTATGAACCACAAATAATATTTTTCCTTTAAAGCATAATTTGAAAACCAAAAGTATATTTATCAAGTTTGCATGTTGACGAGTCAATATCAATTTAAATTGAATAAAAAATTTAACATAATCAAAGGTGTACAAAATATTTTAGTTTTTTAATAATAATCCATAATATTCATAAAACATATAAAACATGTCATATATCAATTTAATATTGATGATCCAATATGTTAGTGTGTGCATAAAACATAAAACATCATGAATCAATAATGTTCACGTGTAAAACATAAGTGTATATAACATGTGTGCATAAAATATGAAATCACGGTAAGAATGTGTCTATATAATGAACTCATAATATATATATATATATAACATGTGCACATAAAATGAATTAGAAATGAGTATATCTAATATGTCTATGGATAGATTGAGCTTCACATTGTGTTGAGCCCTATCCTGAGTCATGTGTTGAGCCATGCACAAGAAAAACATATCCAAGCACATAAAATTAAATATTTGTACATATATGTATGTATGCATATATAATAAAAATTATAGTCATTAAATTTAATTTTAAATTTATAGACTTGAGGTGTTTAAAATTACCTGACATCCAGGGTTTGCATCATGTAGTGGATGTTGTGTAGGACTCTGAAGAGAAGCAAGCCCTTATCTTGGAACCTATATACATGACATGTATATGTAAGTGCATACAAATTTAGAAAAAATATACTTTAAATGTGTGAATGTAAAAGTATACATACACATACTTAATTGAGCTCTCTAGACATGATTTTTAAATACCTCGTGATGATGTATAGGATCGCCAACATACTACAAATCTCTAAATCTTGTAAAAACATCATCATGCTCCCAATATATGAAATTTTCATCTGATTTCAATCAAGAGTTAGAACTTGAACCTATGATCTAGTTTAAAATTAATTTTAAAATATAAATGTGAATTTTTCAATGTAATATATAAATTTGTACCTAAAATGCAATCTAGAAAACCCTAGCAATCCCACTGATCTAAGAAGAATGAATGAAAATAGAGACACTTGTACATGGTGCAATGTCAATTCCAAAAGAAGCATGCTATATGTGTCTCCTCCAAAATTAGGTGCAATAACCTCAGCCTAATTTGAAACATATTGAGGGGGCTTGTTGTATGAATCAAAACATTCTTGGGGAGGTTGTAGGATCAACTAGAATATCTTGATATCCCCATGTATCTTGTGAAGTTGTTGTTGACCCCTTTGACATTGTGGTTTTGGCATTGATGTCAAGACAAGTTGTCACTTTGATACACCTATGACAGGCTTAAGGCATCATTGGTTTGATATTTGGTGACTATCATTTGGCATTGTTTTGATATTGTGACATCATTAATACACATGGACTTGAAGGCAGCTCTAATTACATGTATACATGAACCTTGACTTAACACTTAGAGCACTTGAAATTTAGACTGACACAAGGAATTGGTTATTACAATGTTTTTTTAGTTTCATGCAAATTAAACAAAAGATCATGATATAGCATATCGACACAATGATGTGTAGTTTTATTTTGCAAAGTGAAAAATGCATAATGAATATGGTTAGATATCATTTTCCCTAAAACACAAAGGCAACTTATGGTGAAAACAACGATCAGGCATAACATTGAGAAGTCATGGCAAGCTTGGTATGACAATAGAAAAATGTTGTTTCCGAGCAATATGTTTAGATGTCGACCAGTGTAAAAACTTGCTTTTGGTATTGACCAAGTGGAGTCGATTTGCAAATGTTTTCATCATTGACTGGTAACATTTACTCATAGCCTAGTTTGGTATTCTTATTGAATGCAAAAAGGTATGCAAGATTAAAGTTTTTGTTACAATTCTAAATTCCTTAAGGGTCCTAAATTTTTTATAGCATATAGTTTATTTGGGGTTTTCAGCTTCAAGGGTTTATTTGTCATTGGTTTCAAAAGGTTCAAGGGTTTATTCATCCTTTCATACATGTGTTTATTGATTTATGTTTTCACACCCCATTGCTAGGGCACACCTTGAAAGGGTTATTTTGCTACATTTGGTATTTGCTATGCACAACCCTGTGTCAAATATGTTGTTTACAAGGTGTAAACTAAGGTTTTGTGTTGCATTGGAGTTAGTTTGTATACCCAGTTTTTGTGGTATAATGTCGACCATGTCTAAGTGGTTGTTACATATGTTTATAATGCACAATATCTATTTACTAGAAGTAGTTTTAAATGGCTAGTAATGCCATTCCATGGTTATTTTGTGAAAATAGTTATGAACGGTTGTACAAGCAATTTTTGAAGGTAGTTACATTCACAAGTTCTTTTGATGAAGGCATATGTAATTTTGGATGTTATAAAGAGTGACTTTGTCACTTGATATTGATTTGATGCATTACATAGTGATATTATACACTGATAAGAGTCATTATTGTTGACCAAAATAGTAAAATATGTTTTTGTAAAAGTTGTATGCAAAAATAGTGAAAACTAAATTGATATGTTTTATGTTTTATAGGTTCCAATCTCAATGAACCTTTAGGACACGAAATCTATTAGTTTTGAAAGTAGAAATGTATTGTAGTGAAACAGAGGAACCCTCTATCATTTATTTCTTCATGTTTTATAGAATATTGTAAGGTCATGTTATTGAGACAAAGATTGACCTTTTTCCTGTGAGGCATTATGTGTAGCTAGTGAGGCTTTTCCAATGAGGCATTTCCAGTGAGGCATTTTGTGTTGCCAGTGACACTCTATGATCAGTGGGATTTTATTAAGCCGGTGAGACATTTTCCTGAGTGGTTTTTAATCCCTATGAGGTTTTTCCACTCATAAAAATTGTGTTATGGCATTCTCAATTTGTGTGATCTAATTATGCTCTTTTTCATTCAAAGTCTGAAGACTTTACAAGCATGTTGTTTTTATTTGATAAATGATCAAATCTGAAATCTGCATTCCATATGTTCAAAATAATTGAAAGAGGTTATTTGAATTAAGTTTAAATGTATCATACTACTAATTCACCCCCTTCTCAATGGTATTGTACTCCAACAAGTGGTATCATAGCCATACCCTTGCACAAAGTCTAACCAACTTAGGGATTTCTAGTAGTAGAATGTTGAACAACAAACACCACTTAAATCTAGTGCAAAAGATGATTTTGTAGGGAAGAGTGTTGACAAAGAAGGAGATCACTTAGTGAGTGATTTTGAACAAGAGTATATTGAAGATGAGTGTGAAATTGATTTTGAAGGTGAACTTATTTATGCCCTTAATGAGATTGAGAAACTTAGAAAGGAGAATCTGGATCTAAAATTGCAACTAGCAGAGTCTAGAAGAGTTGGAGAAGTTACTAGCATAAACTTGCAAACCAAAGTGGAAGATTGTAAAAAGCTAGAGAGTGAGAGTGCCTAATTGAAAAAGAGTGTAGAGGAAAATTCTTTGTTAAAAGAACTTACTGTAAAAGATGAGTTGATTGCCAATCTAAAATTAGGGATTGAAGAAAACAAGAGGATAGAAATAGTTTCTATAAGGGAAGATCTTGAGAATGCTAGGAGGTAGAAAAGAATCAGAAATTTGATGAGAGCACCAACAAGTTAAATGAGATGTTAAGTAAGCAGAAACATCACAAGGATGTTACTGGTGTGGGCTTTGTAGAAGGATAGAGTTCTAGAGTCAGACAAACACCAAGAGTGAAGATAGATTTAAATTATCACGTTGTTGTCCCTAAGACTGAAGAAAAGAAGAAATCATAAATTAAGATTGTTGATAGTAGACAGTTCAAGGACTTCAATAGAGCAAGAAGAAGTAGAGCCAACCGGTTCATAGGATCTCCACCTACTTGGCCAGGTCAATTAGTGAGGTATAATTATTCATTTCCTAGTTATTTTTATTCATGTAATGGTTATGGGAATAAAGCAAGTTATTGTAGAAGAAGGTCTAATAGGAGTCAATATGTATTCTCTGAGAACATGAATGTAATATGTTATAAATTTCATAAACATGGTCATGTTGCAAAGCACTATAGAACTAGGTTTGTAAAACCAAAGAAGAAAGTTTGGAGAAGGAAACATCCCAAGAAGATAAGCATTTAGAAGGTTTGGAGAAGAAAGAAAAACCAGAAGAAGGATGAGTCAAAGCTTGTGCACACTACACAAGTGACATTTGTAAGTGCATAAAAAGGAGCATGAGGATAGGGGGAGATTCTTATAGTTTTATCATTCAAACCCTATAGTAAGTAGCAAAGAAGTGTTTTTGTAGTGTTTTGGTGTTTTGATGTTGGTAATAGTTCTAGTTTTTGTAGACTACTATATTGCTTGATCTTTGGTAATAGTGAACTTGAATGCTTTGCATGAAAATGGTGCTTTAATGATGTTCAGGACAGAGTTTGTACTAATGCTCAATTGATTTGATACATAACTCACTAAGGAGTTTCATGCATTATAAATGTTAGACTATGTTTAAACATTTGTCTAAACTTGAACAGTGAGGTTGGTGTTTTGATTTTGACGCACAATGATATTCTTCATGCCTTGTGGAATGCATTCTTTCCACTCAATGTGGTATAGTAAATACATATTCTACTTGATTGCTTGCATAGTTTATTGACAGTGCATATTGCATAATTACTTGACAACCTTAACTTCAACTGTTTTATATTTATGAGTTCCTTAGGGATGTTTTCATTGGAAGATGCTTTTTCCACTTTACTACAAGGTTTCTATGTTGAGGATAGCTTGTATTCACAGATAGTTTTGTCCTCACAATGGATAGTGGATAATATATGGCTCTATGCTTTGAGTACTAGTGTTCATCTTTGGTACCATCAATGATACCATGGAGATAGTGAACTTCTTTTGAAAAATAGTGAAAATCCAGTGATTGTATAATCAAAGGGAAGTCTTGATAACATGAGTGATATCATGTTGAACAATCGATTTGGATAGTCATTTGTTGGTTGTACATTTAAAAAGGATGGTCTTGGTAATGTTGTTTGATCTTTAATCTTTGATCTTTAATAATAGTCATGTGATAATTCAATGCTTGGACATCGTGTCTTCTTAATTAGTGACAATACAATGATTGAAGGATGATAGAATAATGGTGGTGTCTCTTCTCTTCAAAGCTTGATAACTCAAAAGGAGAGTAATGACAATATATTTGATGCTTGAACTTGGATAGTGAAACTTCAATGCTTATGTTGCTATATAAGGACAATAAATTTTTAACTTACACTTGGTTCACTTGAATCTTGTTGGTGTCACATTTTGTTGTCTTTGGAATTAGTAAAATATCATGGTTGAACAAGTGTGCTTGTAGGAGGATTATTGCTTATGATTTTCATGATGATTATGGATCTTGCATCTATCAATGATTTTCTTCCTTGACATGCCAAAAAATAGTAAAGTGGTTGTGAGTGCATATAGATAATGTCTTGGTGTTTCCAATGGTTTCAGAGGGAGCTTCTAAGCTTACTCTTTAATCCCTAATGTTTTCATCTTGTTTCTCTTTCATTTCTAGTTTCTATATGTAGTTTTTGATGCAGTGAAGTTTTCATACATTAAATTTGTATTCATGGTGTATGTGTGATGCATTTATGTGTTAGTGATGAACATATTGAACACCATGCTTTTTTTATTCAGTTTTTTATTCCTTTTTCATATTCTTGCACCATGGATTTATAGTGAAAGTTGACATGCTCTTTTGGCATGGCAGTGATATGCATAGTTATTATCTTCCATCCATGGTGGCATGTGTGATTTCATAGTATTCTGCACTTTGACAGTCATTATAATAAGGATTTGATAGTGGCATATTTACTTTGGTCTAACAGTGTTCTGATGTTCCCTGTGACAACACTTAATGAGGAATATATACATTGGTGTCTTGATATATGGTTCATTTACACAGGTTTCACAGCTATTGATATACATTTTGTTGGTACTTGGCATAGTGGTTGATAGGGTTTGCTACTTTAAGGCAATGATTGAGACAGGCTTGAGACATATTTTGGTTTGTATCTACTTTGGTACTTATGATCACTTCATTTGATGCCTTGTTTTTTATTGATATTTAGATGGTTTGGTGAGCATTTCATTTGCAATTCTATTGGATATAGTTTACATTTAGTTGATACTCATAAACTTCAATTGATATTCATAATTGGTTTCAACCTATTCATATTGTTTTAGTTATTTTATTCATTTGTGCTAATCACTTTGTGTTATGTTGTGATAATCAGTTAGTGTGTTGTGAGACAATCCTCTGCATAGTTGCATCTCCTTACATGGTTTTTTTTCCTTAAGAATTGTTGTGATTGAGTTAGGAAAATCATTCTAGTGTTGGAAGGACAGTGGTATGAATATCATCTACTATGAAAATATGGTTGTATACATTTTTGGCTTATCGACAATTCTTATCACCGTACATTGTTTTTTCTCATACACCTTTCTTGCATCAATAGTAATGGTGGGATATACTTGATGATAATGAAAAATAGCTTGTGTGGTGTTTCTTGAAGATAACATTTTGCAAAAACAATGTCAACAAGATCCAACTAGGAAAAAACTCTTTTTGGTGGTGATGACTATATGTTCATATTGTATTTGGATAGTGACTTGCTATTTTGGTTTCAGAAGTTAAGTTCCTCTACTTTCAGGAGAAAGATCATGTTGCATGGTTGCTATGAAATGGTTTCATTGACTATGACTATAATATCATTCGATGGTATGGCTTACCTATGCTGCAATTTATGCATTTTATACATTGTTTACTAATGTTGCCTCTAAAGATCTTGACAAGCTATAGTGTGCTCTTTTTTATTACATGTCTCTTTGCTCGAACAATGGTAACCACATGATAGTGATTTTATGGAAGGATGCATTAGTGGTGACCTTATGCAAAAGTTAGTCAGTGGAAAAATTCAATGTACTTTGGATGCAAGTTGCTTGATACAATTGCTTGTTGAGTGGCATCTTTGATTGATGACAGTGACACTCTTGTTCATAATAATAGTTAGTGACTTAATCATGACATATGTTGTGCTAATGAATCTTTAAGGTCTTCTTGATAGGGGGAGTGACTTGTAAACATAGTTTAAGACAATTGAATAGTCAGTTTCTTGATGCTTGGTTCATTCCTATAGGTTCAACTATTGGTAATATCTTGATTTCATAGTTTAAATATTTTCTGCAATGGCTCTTTGTTGATTTTGTCCCCTTTGACCTTTTGCATTGTTTTCAAAAGGGGGAGAATGATTCAACTTCAATTTTGTGGTATTTCACATTCACTGTTTGCATAGCTTGTATTCACAACTTACATTCAATTTTTAGTTTTATCATAGTTTGGTAGCTAGTTCAGTTTTATCACAGCTTGGTTTACTTGGTTATCAGAAGTGCATTACATTCATGTACTGGGTAGTTTTGATGCTTATATAGGTTCTACAGGTGTTATTATTTTAGGTATTTGGCAGGTTTGACATCAATTTCAAAGGGGGAGCTTTTTTACCCCTTTGACATTGTGGTTTTGGCATTGATGTCAAGATAGGTTGTCACCTTGATATAGTTATGAAAGGCTTGAGGCATCATTGGTTTGATATTTGGTGACTATCATTTGGCATTGTTTTGATATTGTGACTACATGGACTTGAAGGAAACTCTAATTACATGTATACATTGAACCTTGACTTAACACTTGGAGCATTTGAAATTTAGATTGACACAAGGCATTGGTTATTACAATGTTTGTTTAGTTTCATGAAAATTAAAAAAAAGATCATGATATAGCATATCGACATAATGATGCGTAGTTTTATTTTGCAAAGTGGAAAAAGCATAATGAATATGGTTAGATATCATTTTCCCTAAAACACAAAGGAAAATTATGGTGAAAACAACGATTAGGCATTGCATTGAGCAGTCATGGGAAGCTTGGTATGATGGTAGAAAAATGTTGTTTTTGGGCAGTATGTTTAGATGTCGACCAGTGTAAGAACGTTTTTTAGGTGTCGACCAAGTGGAGTCAATTTCTAAATACTTTCATCATTGACCAGTAACATTTACTCATACCCTAGTTTGGTATTCTTATTGAATGCAAAAAGGTATGCAAGATAAAAGTTTTGGTTATAGTTCTAAATTGCTTAAGGGTCCTAAAAAAAATTTAGCATACAATTGATTTGGGGTTTTCAACTTCAAGGGTTTATTTTTTGTTGGTTTCAAAAGGTTCAAGGGTTTATTCATCCTTTCATACATGTTTTTATTGATTTGTGTTTTCACACCCCATTGCTAGGGCATGCCATGAAAGGTTTATTTTGTTAGGGCACGACCCTATGTCAAATATGTTGTTGTTTACAAGGTGTAAACTAGGGTTTTGTGTTGCATTGGAGTTAGTTTGTATACTCAATTTTTGTGGTATAATGTTGATCATGTCTAAGTGGTTGTTACATATGTTTATAATGCACAATGTCTATTTACTAGAAGTAGTTTTAAATGGCTGGTAATGCCATTCCATGGTGATTTTGTGAAAACAATTATCAATGGTTGTACAAGCAATTTTTGAAGGCAGTTACATTCAAAAGTTCTTTTGATGAAGGCATAGGTAATTTTGAATGTTATAAAGAGTGACTTTGTCACTTGATATTGGTTTGATGGATTACACAGTGATATTATACTCTGATAAGAGTCATTATTGTTGAGCAGAATACTGAAATATGTTTTTGTAAAAGTTGTATGCAAAAATAGTGAAAACTAAATTGATATGTTTTATGTTTTATAGGTTCCAATATTAATGAACCTTTGGGACAGGAAAAGTATTAGTTATGAAAGTTGAAATGTATTGCAGTGAAACAAAGAAACCCTCTGTCATTTATTTCTTCACGTTTTATAGAATATTGTAAGGTCATGTTAGTGAGACAAAGATTGACCTTTTTTCTAGTGAGGCATTATGTGTAGCCACTGAGGCAGTTGTGTTTTGTCAGTGAGGCATTATGTGTAGCCAATGAGGATTTTCTAGTGAGTCAGTTATGTTTTCTAGTGAGGAATTATGTGTAGGAAGTGAGGCTTTTCCAATGAGGTAGTTATGTTTGCTAGTGAGGCATTTTTTGTTGCCAATGAGGCTTTGCCAGTGAGGCATTTTATTGAGTGGTTTTTTATCGTTGTGAGGGTTTTCCACTCATGAAAATTGTGCCTTGGTGTTCTCAATTTGTGTGATCTTATTATGCTCTTTTTCATTCAAATTCTAAAGACTTTACAAGCATGTTATTTTTATTTAATAAATGAACAAAATCCGAAATATGCATTCCATATGTTAAAAATAATTGAAAGAGATTATTTGAATTAAGCTTAAATTTATCATACCATTGATTCACCCCCCCTCTCAGTGGTATTGTACTCCAAAATTTACCTCACCATGGATCCTTGGTATACCAAAATATCATCTAAGATATGTTGATATAGCATCAAGAGGAATCATATGTTCATCACTTATAAACTGGTATGCACCTAATAGATCACTGGTGAAGAATGCACACAAATTACACAAAGTATCAACCTCACTCATCCATGTCACATCAAGTGGCAATGGTAGATCAACACAAATATAAAGATCATAGAACTTGTTGGATGTATCCTTGATGGGAGGAAGGCTAATCCACAAACGTAATAAATATCTACCAAAATTATCAAATGGAATATGATCAACCTCAATAGCAATAGAGGAAATTATCTAAAAAATATCACATCTAGAAGGGGTGAATGATGGCTCTACTATTATTTATAGTTCCAAATGTTTAAAAGAACCAAAAATTTTGGACAAACTAACACCCTCCTATTCACAAGCGGTGGTAAGTCTGGTTGTCTAAACTGAGGTTTGTTAGCAAACCTCCCTCTTCTCTATCCAACATGTTTAGGAAAATATGTATGATCGACATCTAACTATAAATGAAACTAAACATAATTTTTTTTATAAAAATAGAGTGACAACTCATCATTATGATGCCATCTATGATGTGTTTCCAACCATTTAGGACAAATAAATATATCTAGAAGTTGGTTTATGCACCTAGTGACGACATACCCTCTCACTCTATCTCATCCTTCATAAAATATGAACATGTTATGAACACTATCTAAACTCTCCTAGAAATGGATGACCATTTCTCATGGCCACTAACACTCCTAGAATGAGAAGCATAAAATTAATCAATTTTGATCTCATTATAGGGATTATATGATCGAATGATGTCAATCATACATGTAATCCCATCCCTAATAGTAAATAACATGTTTATTTGATATGTTTGGGATGAATCAGTAGATACTAAAAAATTTATCCCTCAAAACCTTTATGCACATTACTTCCTTACCTCTGTATACCTTGTGTAGATTTCTTACTCAACTCTTACTGTGTAGATTGAAAACTAAAGATGCAAACATACACATGCAAATAGAAAATCAACACAAATACCCATGACACCAGACGTACGTGGAAAACCTAATATGGGAAAAACCACAGTGACCAAGGCTACTTGAGTCTACTGCTTAAATCCAGCATCATAAAAGAAAACTTTGTTACAATGTTTTAGGGCTACAACCCAAGGAAGCATCAACTACCTAGTTTAGAAGCAACAACCTCAAGGATGCAACAACACCCTAATTTATGAGCTTCAACTCCAAGGATGCAACAACACCATAATCTGAGCTACAACTTGGTATAATGAGGCAACTACCTCTATGATAACACACACAAGTATGCATAAGACTTGGTTCTACAAAAATTGATCATGCATCATTACATTAAATACATTGTTGCACTTACTACAACTTTCACTCTATTTCTGAAGTTGCACTCTTAGCAACACACTCTGCACTTCTCTCTTCTCTACACAGAACAGTCAAATGTTCTATCTTTATCCCTCTCTTTCTGCTCTTTTGCACTTTCACATGTACTTACCTAGATGATTATTTATATTATAGTCTAGGTTGCTTTTTATTACTCTATTTAGCTCTCTCTATGCTTGTAGGCTACACACACTACTCACTCACAACAAATCCTCCAACATTGACAATTTTCTTCTTTTCTTCTTTTTTCTTAACTCCATCGATCTGCAATCTCAGCCTCGATATTCTCTCAACCTTCCATATTAGCTCGCATCAAATTAGGGTTTTCCTCACTTGCAAACTTCACCAACAAGCTACATATTCATCGAGCTACACATCATCATCATAAAGACATATGATAAGGTTTATCAGATATCACCATACCTTTGCATTGAGTCACACAACATTTAATTCTAGTGCAGAGAATTTGCTAAGAATAACATTCTGTCAAACCCTAGAATTTGATATGCATTTAATGCATTCTTGCGATCATTCAATCTGATTCTATCTTGATCTTATCTTGATCATATCTATGACCTGTATAACCGATTTGGAGATCAAATATTCATTCAATTGGTCGTTGGGTGCAGTTGGACTAATTAACTCTCTGCTCTGTGTTAGTTTCTAGTCAAGAGCTCTTGTTCACACTGTCAATCCATTACAGATCTCTACATTTGAATTTTGGTCGTTGATCTTCTCCTTTCGTGCACTAATCCTATGATCCTCATTCACTGTCGTGCCTTTAAATCCTGACCATTGGATAAGTGGTCATTTAAATCACCATCGTCAATCTTGCAGTATTCCCTTAACATCATGTATTTCTTTGTCAAAGAGACATTCACTAAAGTCTCATTGAATTTCACCTTCCTCTTTGATATGAATCACCTTCATGTACATAGGCCCACATGTCATCTATCCTCCATGTCATCACCATCCTATTGAGTCCCACTTTTCTTTTCACCTTATCACCCTATCAAAGAGACATTCATCAAAGTCTTGCTAAACTATCGATGTCTCATCAAAAAAATGAGCATCGTATTATCGAGGAGATATCTTTCAATGTCTGGCTGACATCACTCTATCTCACCAATGTAAAGGTCATCAAGTTGTCGAGGATACATTCAATCTACTCTCATTGATATGGTATTTTCATGTCGATACCATTTGCTACTACAGATAAGTGGTCCCCACACCATCGTGTCACCACATGTCACTATCCATTTTTGCTTTATGCCACATGTCATCCTAACATTCACTTTCTAACTATAATATGGATGCACGTCATCCTCACCATACCAGGTCTCACTACCACATCCACCTTACTGGACCCCACAATTAGCATCATACTTAGATCGCCCTATCAAAGAGACCTTCTTCAAGGTCCTTGTGATACACCAATGTCTCACCGATGAAAGAGTCATCGGGTTGTCGAGGAGACATTTGAGTAGGTCTCACCAATGACCATCAGTCATGCCAACAAAATACATTGACGATGTCACCTTTCCACCTCATTTCCATGTCACTGCATCATAATCCACAGCAAGGATGTGGATTACTGTTTATCCAATCTCGTTACACCACACGTCTGCTTCATCATCTCTATCACCCATGTCATCATGTCTGGGTCCCACTTGAGCATTGCCTTCACATTGCCATGTTAGAGAGACATTGACAAAAGTCTCATTGAAACCATACATTCTCATCGACAACACTTCCATACTCCTTATCGCTTTATCAAGGAGACTTCTCCTAGACTCTCGCCAATAAGATAGCTATCAATCTATCAAAGAGACATGGACGAAACTCTTCTTAACACGTTATTGTCTCATTGATAAATCTCCATAGTGCCTCCATCACTATTTCAAAGAGACATAGCCCATTCTCTCACTAACTACACATTGTCATGCCAACAAGAAGAACATTGACCCATCAAAGATACATCTCCCAATATCTAGTTGATCATGCACTGTCACTCCAATAAAGTTCTCCTTACTCCTTATCGCTCCATCGGTAAGTCGCTAAAAGTTTGAACATAAGAACCTTTAGTTGGAGATTGTGAACTTTTGCAAACCCGCGACATGTCGACGTCAAAGAGAACCTTCTTCCTTATCACTCCATTAGCTAAGTCACCAAGTCAGGAGGTTTTGAAACTTGAGAACCCCACAACATAGGTTAGGAAAACTTGGAATCCCATGACTCCATTCACTCTTGTCAACCACACACTGTCACACCGATCTGAAAGGGGATGTACGACATTAAGGTGCTAGGCAGATGGGCCGGTCACCCTCATGACTATAAAGACCTAAGTTGCAACTAATGCAACTGACAACCACTGATACCATGTCAACATCAAAATAGAACATTTTGAGGACGCCATGACTACAACTCTAGGGTTTAACCAATAAACCCTAATTCTATTTGAGAGAAAACAAAATTCATTTTGGGATGTGTTATACATCCTCTAGGCCTGCACAATACCTTTATGTAAATCTCTCAAAAAACCCATCACAAATTTGCCACTCAATTTGCCATCAGATCCACTACTCTCTCATTCATATTTTGTCATCATGCCAACAAACTCCTTTGCCTTATTTGTACTTTTAACATCAATAACAACTATATGCACTTATGCACAAGATCAACACACTTGTCCTCTAATCCCCTTTTCACATCAATGACAACATATTCCAACATTGTTTGTTCTAAACATCGCAAGTTAACATCTAACCTCTGAATAGTGTCAGCACATAGATTAGATCTAGAATGAGTCTACTCATCAAGTTGATTAAACTGATGAGAGGTCTAATCAACCATGTCTAAAAATATCTACATAGTTAAAATTAAATAAATATTACATTTAATTTTAAAACTAAAATATTTTTAAATTTGATATACAAGTTCAACTTTAAAACCTGATAATTTTGCTTTCATGAAATCATAAATTATTCATCAAATATAAAAAAATGATTCATGAAATTATTCATGTAAAAGTGAAACATAATAAAGATTTTTTTTTGTAAATTCATACATTCGATCATATTATTCATCAAATATGAAAGTCATTCATAAAATTAAAAAAACTTTCGTACAAAGAAAAATTTACAATGCTTTGCTAAAATTTAGATGTATCAAAAGCTTGTAGAGCATATAGATGGTTGCACAAATATTTTATGTAAGGTTTATTGAAGGATGCATATTTATAAGAAACATATGTTTGAAGGATATCCCAAAAAACTAATGTTATCCTGTGTGGACCATAATTGTTCCATGAGATCGTATTCTTTATGGCTCAAGTAGTAGAGGGACAAGCTGGAGGGGATATATTGATAGTAGTAGAACAAATTTAAGTAGGATTAGTAGAATTCTTATGATTATAAAGAATGCCATATGTATGAAATAATAAATGATAATTTAGAATGAGTGCACAAACCACAATAGGAATGGGAGGAGAAGCACCATGAACAACAATAGGAGTAGGATTTGTGTGAGATGGGTAAGATTTTTCCAATTCCATAAGTATGATTAATATCATCATATCATATATATAATTGGTGGAGATGGGGATTAAGAAGAATAACCTCGTACAACCATTTTTTGGTAGGAAAACCTAGTACAACCATATTAGTGGTAGGAAGATGTGTATAGTTCGTTAAGGGAACAAACCATTGAGCTAGACAATATGTGTGTGTTTGAGTGAAATATTAATTTTGTTTTTCTTTACTTGATTAAAATGAATATATATGATTATATGAACATAAAGATTTCAATTGATTTTAGTTATTAGTTCAATTGTTATGCTAATAGGTTGGAATACCTAGATGATTATGATGGTACAAAGGGTTCAAAAGCCAACTTGTTTAAGATCAAATTCATACATAAAATTATAGAAGAAATAATGGAAGAATTATTTTATTTGTTTTAGTTATTATCAAGAATTTAGAGATTTCTTACTTGTAAATATTTTTCATTTCTAGAATCTTACAAAGATTTTTAAAGAATTCCTATATAAGCTACCTAGACTTTTAAAGAATTCCTATATAAGCTACCTAGACTTTCTTTGTCTCATATGCTTAATTTCTTAATTTATATACTGCTATTATAGGTATGGATGGAACAAAAGAGATATAAACACCATTAATCATACTAGAGAGTCCTCTAAGTTTTCTGTCAACTTTTTTAAGCATGTTTTTGATAGCATGGTTATGAGAAAAAATAAGAGGACAATCACTTTTCCAAGTCACACGTGATTGAGTTAAAGATAGAGAATGAGTGATAAATTTACTTATAATATTATAAAAAATAAGGAAGAATAATTTTCATTTAATTGAATGGAATATGCTATCCTTTAAAGGTTGAAAATGAAACATCACACGAGGATTATCACAACACAATGCATGCATAAAAGAAATAGATTTTTGTACATCTAATTTAGAATATATTTCATTGGACAATGTAGAAAATATCATAGACAAAATAAAATAAATCATCTATTGAAAAACTATTATTAGGCGAAGAAACATTCTAATATTTATCAGACAATTCTTTTGTTGTATTCTTTTGTTGTTTTTTGTCTTAAAATTGTGATAGATATTTTGAAAGAGGAACTAATAATTTTAATTTAAGTAAGCTTATCTTATGTGCATAATAAACCTAGAATAATAACATAAATATGCATACATATAATACATTATAATAGGATTTAGTCTCTATTCACATGAAAAAACATTGAATATTTAAACTCTTGAAAGTAGTTTTTCATGCATGTTCTTGTATGATGTAGATTTGTGATATTTCATTTTGATTTATAGATTTGATGGTTTCATACTTGTGGAATTTTTGGATGAGAAATGAAATTATATTGTCATGTGGTTGTGTGGCTTGTTGCTACATGCATGACATATTTTTTTAATTGAAAAAGTGTAGGTAGGGCCCACTTCCATTATATTAAAAATATGCATAGCATTCTTTTGATGAGTGTGTATTTTTGTAGAATTTGTGTCTAAAAATATTTTTTTAATCCATGAATTATACTTGTAGATTTGATACATCATGTAATGGAAGATAGAGATTGGAGTATGAATGGTTATAAGGTAAGAAGTCTTTTTTGGATTTGTCTTGTAGGTTTCATACTCCTAAATTTTCTTGATCATTCTTTCATGACCCAAGGATGTTGAGACATGAACCATATTTCCATGTAAACTTTGGATCACATGTAATGAAATTTTAAGTAATGACATGGTTGGGTTGGGCTTGAATCCATTGAATACGAACATACAATCTTCATAAAGTTTTGCATATGCTTATCATGATACCATGGATACTTTTAACACTTTTATCGGGAATTTCGGTAAGGATGTAAATATTTTTCTTCTAATCAATATTTTTTGTTGATTTCTTATGGATCTTATTTTTTCTTGAAGATGATTTCATTTTTTTATGTAAATTTAATATTTGAATATACTATTTTAGTTTGTTCATTATAATCATTGATTATGTTCTATGAAGAAATGGTTACCTTCCTTGGATTTATGTTTTTGGTTGCAAAGGGAGCTCTATGTTGTGGTGGAAATAATATTTCATTGAAAATATGAAGTTCTTCATGGGTTAAAATGGAAAATATTGACTAACAAGTGAGGAAATTTTATGGTTTTATGGTTTTATCTTTCTCTTCAATAAGTTCTACTACTATAGAAATAAAAAAAGGCATCAAGGGTTTTCTTGTGTTTGCGGTCATTCTTGGCCCCTCTTGCATCATACTGTGTGCTTTGCACATGATTTTTCTCTTTTCCTATGTGTACGATCACATTTACTGCAATTTTTTTTGTTTTAATATGCCTTCAACTAGCTCTAACCCAATATTTCTTGCTCGTGTTGATGGTTTGATGGCTCTACTCAATGGCTCCTCCTCCGAACAAATGACCCCAAAAATTTGTTCCGAAAGTGTTTCATGAGGTAATTCTTGACTCCCTAGCTAATGTGGTTTTACCTTTGCCTGATTTTGATTATGCTTTTCAATGACTTGAGCAACATACTCTTGTTGGTTACTTTTTTGGGAGGAATCCTTCTAAAAGTGTGCTTAAATAATGGGTCCACAAGGCCTAGGTCCCTCATGGGGTCCGCCTTGATATGGTCCAAAATTTAACCAAGGGTTTTTTCCTTTTCCATTTTGTGGAGGCCAGTCAGTTCAAGCCATCTTGAATCATGGTCCTTGGTATGTCAAGTCTTCTTTGTTGGTTTTCCAGTCATGAACTTGGGACTTCGTTGTCTCGGATGACACCAAGTTGCAAGTCCCGATCTAGATTGAGTTTCTAGGGTTTCCTTTTCCTTGTGTGCCTTTTTTGAGTCATATTGCGTCCTCTTTGGGGAAGGTCATTTGTCTTGAGCCAGATAGGTTTTTCTAGGCCCGGCCCTAGAAACGGGTTTGTGTTGAAGTGGACCTTTCACAAGATTTGAAAGACTCCATTAGCATTCAAATTGGAGCTCTCTGGCATACCCAGAAGGTCACTTATTTTAATATGCTAAAAATGTGTTATAGATGTCAGTCCGCAGACCACAAGGATTTCCCTTTGTCAATGTCTCGTACTCCTTCTCGGTCGTAAGAATCTGAAAAGCCCTATCAGGCAGATAATTCTACTACCAAACTTGATGAGAAATGGACCATGATTACGAACCCTAAACACAAGGCCAATGGCTCTAGAACAGTTTCCAAAGTCCCTGAACCAGCTAAAGATGTTTCAAACCCTTCGAAAAAGGGGAAAGAGGCCCTAGTTGAGGTTGACAATATTTTGGTGTGGCCCTGGCCGAAGGCTACTGCTCAACCTATTGTCGTTATGATAACACAACTGAATGTATCTCCTCCCGTGATGGGAGCTCAACAGTAGTCTCGCACTCCTTCTCCACCATTAGAAGAAGGAGAATATGTGTAGGAGAAATGAAGATTTTCTTCTCCAAATATTCAAATTGGGTCAGTTCTGCTAGAATTTTTTTAAAATCGCTTCTCTACTCTGAATGAGAAGTTAGACTCCGAAGATATGGAGGAGTTTCATTCATGAATTTCCTCTCATGGAAAGTTTGAGGTCTAACAGACCTCTCCAGGAAGTATTATGTTAGGGATACTTTACAGAAGTATGCTGGTATTGAAGTGCTTTGTCTCCAAGAGGTTAAATTTTCTAGTTTTTTGCTTGCTTTGGCTTGTCATTCTATTTGGCTAGCTAGTCATATGTTTTTTTATTGCTTATGATGTTGGACGTGGAGGAGTTGTCACCACTTTTTCCCCATGGTGGCATGCTTGTGTGGTTGACCATGGTTCTAACCCCACACATCAGCTCATCTAGATCCTTCTTAATATTGATAATCACTCTTTTGAGATTATTAATATTTATGCCTCTAATGATTTTGTGGAATACTCTTTGCTTTGGCATTGGATTGTTGATTCATTGCCAATTGCTACTTGGATTTTGTGTGGGGATTTCAATAGGGTTGAGATAGTGTATGATAAAGATGACACTCTGGCATTCAAATGGGCAGCTAGCAAATGGGAGGTGTGGTTTTACATGCATAATAAATTGGGGCTCTTTGATCCAAATATTGGCCCCCACCATTCTCATTCCCTCTAGCACACTTGGTATAATTTTAGGGTTGGCTCTGACAGGATATTTAAGCACCTTGATCATGTCATGATCTCGACTCAATATTTCTTCTCTTTTGATAGTTGTTCACTCTCGGTTAAGTTGTTAGTGGATGTGACATTGTCAAATCATTTCCCAAATTATTTTTGCATTAAATGCGAGACAAGACAACCTTGAGCCTGCAAAACATAGTTCTTTTTTAATATGTCTTTGCTTTGTCATCAGCCCACATTGGTCCACATTCATAGAGTCTGGAACTTAGAGTGTAGGCCACCTCATAATATAGGCTGGATTAATTGGTGGAATGATGCTATCAATCTCACAACTATATTTTTGTGCATTTATGGGTGCCAGCTGGCCATTTTTTGCCGGCGGTCTTATGAGGCTACCATAGCTTACCTGCATTCAACTACCGAGGCTTTGGCGACTAGCCCTTTTTCGCAATCATTACAAGTTAGGGTGGCAGAATTAAGACACAAAAAGCAAGTTGTAAACAATTATGCTTCTAGAGGTGTGCAAATCAAAGCTAGATTGCATTGGTTAAAGATTGGAAATCATGCCTCCAAGGAGTTTTTTCTAGCTCTATGTGCCAAGCACTCATCTCCTGGCATCAAAAAAATTAAAGGAGCCTAGGTGCTTTTTGAGCTACCTAACATTCTCCAAGCCTTTGTTTGACATATGAAAAAGTTTTCATTGCTTAGAAATGTACGCTAGAGCGGAAACAAGCCCTTTAGGATTGTCTCACTATTGTGCTAGATAGGCTATCTTTAGCCGAGAAAGCTTTTTGTGAATAGTTGCTCACAATTGAAGACTTGAAGGAAGTCATTCACTCCATGGCTGATGACAAGGCCCTAAGGATTGATGGTTTCCCATGTGAATTTTATAAGGCCCTTTGGGACTATGTTGGGCATGACTTGCATAAAGTCTATCTCGAGTCTTTTCATTCGAAAGCCCTAGGTAATTTAATTAATAAAGTAAATATTAAATTCATACCTAAACCTAGAGATCCTGAGGATATTTACAACTGGTGGCATATCATTCTCCTCAATGTCTCTTACAAAATCATTGCTAAAGCTTTGGCTCTGAAGATTCACCATCTTTTGCCTCAAATTATGCGCTCGGAGCAAACTGGTTTCATTAAATCTAGATTTATTTTGGATAACATTATTACCGTGTGGGAAGGTATGGAGTGGGATAGGCACTTGAACCAGAAAGACATTTTTCTCAAAATTGATTTTGCTAAAGCCTATGACCACATTGAGTGGCCTTTCATTCTTGTCATGTTGAAAGCCTTAGGGTTTGGGCCTAACTTCATTCAGGCTATCCAAATGCTTTTCTCAGATGCCTCTGCTTGTATTACCATTAATGGTTTCCAGTCTTCTTCTTTTGGTCTTTTCTGCTCCATTCGGCAAGGATGTCTACTTGCTCCTTCTCTTTATGTGCTTGTTGCCAAAGGATTTGGCTATTTACTAGCCAGTGTGGTTTCTCAACAATGTGTTAAAGGAATTTCCTTGCCTAACTCCCAAGCTCAACTTGTTAATAGCCATTTTGCTGATGACTCTTTCCTCACCCTTCTAGAGGAAGAGAATAATATTAAGGCGGCTCTTGAATGCCTTCACATTTTTTGTCTTGCGTCTGGTTCTACCATTCAACGACATAAAAATCTATGTTACAAGTGGTCTATTCTAACCACTCCTCACTGGTTTCAGTAGTACAATTGGAAATGGATTGGGCCAAGGGAAATCTTTCAATTTTTGGGAATTCCCTTTGCCTTCTAGGCTTCTCTAGTTGATTTGTGGCAAGCTGTGCTCTCTAGGATTGAGAAAAAGCTAGCTTATTGGATTACCAAGCCTCTTTCTCTGGCAAGGAAATTTCAAGTTTGTTCTAAGATTTTGGCTGCTACGCATGTTTACTACTCCTCTTGTTGGGCTCCTTCTAAGGCCCCCTATTCCAAGCTCAAAAATATTCTTAGAGACTTTCTTTGGGCCTCTGCGGAGTCCTGTAGAGGGTTTCACCACATTTCCTAGGAGTTTTGTTGCTTACCTAGAGACTCTAGAGCTCTTGGGCTGCCTCTACTCAAAGACAAGGGACTACCTTGTGTGTTAAATGGATTATTTGAGCCCTTACTGGAGATGAAGCCTAGAAAATTCTCCTCAAGCATTGCATCCAATCTGGATTCCATGTTCATAGACCCACTTGGAAGGGGATTGACTTTCAAACCCTATGGTTATGAAGGAACCAATCCAAATTTTGGGAACTTTTGTGGCTAAGAGAATTTGGAGAGCCTGGGAAGCGGTTAAGCCTTGGCTCCACTAGGCTAGCTCTCGCTTCTGAGATGGGATTTCACTCAACCAGTAGAACATTTGGTGGTCACCATTTTTTGCCAGTAAATTTTAGTCATTGGCCAAATCACCTTGGCTTAAGGTGTTAAGGTTCCACAAGAAAGGCATCCAAACTTTACAACATGTGTTCCACAGACCCACAATGTGCATTATGTCATGGGAAGATTTTTGTGCTTGCTACAGTCTCCATAACTAGGATTGTGATACTTATGATGATCTAGTTAATGTTATTCCTACATAAATGCTTCATAAAGTGGGAATTCATGGGTCCAAGCCTTGATGGAAGGACTAGAAGTGGTACCCAGACACCCCTTTCAAGAATTACAAGCCTAGGCTTGGCTATATGTGGCTTTCACCGCATTTTCCTATGATTGAAAGTCTAAACCAGAGGTGGCTTCTTCAATCCTCCACTCATGTCTAGCGAAAAAGATTTTGTCACTTGGTCTGCAAGTGTTGAGCTGAAACTTTCCCACTTTGCTTGATGTATTCTTTTCCAAGGCTTTCCTATGGGGTCTCAGCTTGTTCACTTGGGGGTCCAAGACCCTGGGTGCCCTTTTTGTGGGAAAGTTGAGTATTTTAAGCATCTCTTCTATATTTGCACCAAAGCTCAACAGTATTGGAATTGGATTCATGACTTCTTTCGACCTTTCAGACCGGAGCCCTTCTCCTGGTATATGCTCCTGCTGGGAGATTCCCTAAAACTTCCTACTAAGTATACCCAGCTTTGACACACTTTCAAGGTGGAAATCCTCTTCACTATCTGGAAGATAGAAATGCCTGCATATATTCTCACACTCAAATCGATAAAAATGTTTCTTTCTATTCTAAATTTATTATTTGCTCTAACATGATTTTGCAAATACAAGTTCAAGCTAACAAAGTTGCACTTGAGGTGGCTCACCTTTAGGTGCTTCTGGATCATTGGGGCAATGCCTCGTGTACTGTGGCTTGGTACCCACTTCGCCCACCTCAACTCGCAGTAGGTCACCCTCTCGAGGCTGGAAATGGAGTCGCTCTGCTCACCCTCGTTCTCAGCCTCCTCGGTGGTCTCGTTCTACTCCTCCGCAGGCTAGACAAGGGTGGCCCTCTAGAGGAGTGGCTGGGAGCAGTGGCGGCGGTTCCAAATAGTCCTCTGATACTACTCCTAGTAGCGGCTCTGGGTGTCTAGACTCTAGTAAATGTTTTTCGCATCTAGCACTTGCAATCTCACCCTAGCACGAGGAAGATAAATAGAAGGAAAAAGAAGCTAACGATGGTTGGGGTCCTCCTCCTAATGTCACTCTAGACCCCACTAATATGTGGGGAAAGAAAATGGATGACAGAGACCCTCTTGGCTCTGCTAGTACTACTTTGGCTGCTTAATGGCCTTTTCATTTCTGTTTGTAATCATGGACTTTTGGGCTAGGCCCATGTGACTAATGGTATTTTTTGGTTTATGGGCATGGCCCATATGACTCTCAGGGTGTGCCTTCTTACCACCCACTTTTTTTGTGAATATGTATTTCTATCTTTATTATTAATATAGATATATTCCTATTCATCAAAAAAAAAATGCATCACCCAAATGAAGAAAACATCAAGAAAATCATATGCATGATCCAAATTTACTAACCTAGTCACCTTTTAGGGTCATTGAGAGTATGGATTGTTCATTAGGATTTTTGACCGAATGTGTTTTGAGCGAGCAAGTTCTGAGAAAAATGCACAGACACCTTTATTTTTTTAATTTTATATTGAATGGTTTTGAGTGAAAGGTATTCACCTAAAAAAATTTGGCTGATTGGTTTATGCCACATAGGTCTATATCATCACCACTTAGTTTTAAGTGAAACCCCTTCAATCGAGTAGTTTTTTGTTAAGACTTTCAGTAGAAACTATTTAATTGGTCAAAATTTTGAAACATGTTTGTGCTTTTACCTAATGATGTATTTGGGAATTTTTTAGTCCTATAATCATAATTTTGTATATTGTGTTTTATTTATTGATGATTTCTCTAGGAAAACATTAGTGTTTTTTTTTTAGGCTTTCAAAAAGTTCAAGGTTGTTGAGAACCAAACAAACAAAAAATAAAATATAAATATATTAGTCTTAAGAATTGAAAATATTGGAGAGGTTCACTATGCAAAGTTTGAATAATTTTGCAAGAAAAGTAGAATAGAAATGCAAAATACAACTCAATACACTCCTTAATAAAATGGTTACAAAAATGATGAACACAATATTAATATAAAATGCTAGAAGTATGCTTAATGTGTTAAACTAGAGAAAATGTTTTGGGAAAAATAAATTAACACCACTTATTATTTGATCCATAGATCTAAATTTCTCTTGTTGACAAATCCACATAGAATCTTTGAATAGGAAAGAAGTCCTATTTGGCATACATGAGTTTTCGGTTGTGATGTATATATGCATTTTTGAAAAGAGAAGATATCTAAGGTAGAATTTAAGGAAAATAAGTGTATCATTATCGATTACAATGACAAAGCGAAAGGATACAAGCTTTGGAATCCAATGATAGAGAAGACAATAAACATTCAAAATATGATAGTTAGAAATATGAAAGGTTCTTCAAAACAAGAACAACCAATTGAAGAAGAGAAAAAAGAGGTGTAGTTTGAGCCCAAGGTCGAGGAAACTACATATGAGAATGAACTTGTAATTCAATAGGGACCTCTAGAGGGAGATGATCTAGATAATGAATCAAATTAAAAAGAAGAACCTCAATTGCACTGTCGAGGAGGTCTATTGAAAACAAGGCAACCTAAAAGACATAGTCCACCTAATTTTTGATGTATTGTTCCATTCTTTGCTAATGATGGTGATCTTAGAATTATGAAGGGGACAATTGAATTGAAATAAATTCCTAAAATGATCTAGAGGATCTTTGTCAAAAATTGAAGTTGCTTAATTCTCTCCAGAATCAACAACATCAGGAAGTGGCTGAAATTCTAACTCCAACGCAATTCGAATGGGGTCAAACGGAGCTACGAAGCCCAAGATATGCTCAGTCAAACCTTGGTCAACCCTGGGCCTGAGACAGAGAAAAAAAGGGTCAAAAATTGATGTCGTCAAAAGTGATCAAAGTTGGCATCATTGTGAAGAGCTTGTCGAGAGCTTTCTGACAATGTTCATTTCGCACAAATCGGAGTCTATTTGCCTGAGTTACAAGCAATCAAAGATCATCCAAGGAAAGTTGACTTTGACCCGGTATGGATAGCAAAGTGGACCAACCAGAATCTCACACATGGCGTCCATGTCATCACTATACGGACCCATCACATGAGGACACATCTGAGTCAACTCCCACATTAGCGTCCCAGTCAGCATCCACGTCGGCAGACACGTAATCATCCATGTCAGCATCCCTATCAGCGGCCACATCAGTGTCCTCATCGGCAAACATGCCACCTTCCACATGGGCAGACATTCAGCAGCCATGTCAGCGTCCCTGTCATCGGCCATGTTAGCGTCCTCATCGGCTGCCACGTCGTCAAACACGTCATCGTCCATGTAAACAGACACATCATTGTCCACGTAAGCGGCAACGTCAGTGTCCCCATCATCAGCCACATCAATGTCCTAGTTAGCGGCCATGTCAGCGTCCTCGGTGACGACCACATCACTATCCACTAGGCAGACACGTTAGCGTCCCTATTAGCGTCCTTGTCAGCGCACACATTGGCAAACACATGATAGTTATTGGCCAATTAGAGGTTGCCACATGGCACCCTCCTGGTGCGACACATAGCCCTATCATTACCCCTCCTCCGGCATGGTAAGTGGAAGGTTGTTCAAATTTTTTATGGTGGGATTCGATACCCCCACCTCTTGCATGCGAGATATCCGGTGGACCAACATACCACACTCTTTTCAGAGTAGTAAATCTGGGGGCCGTTTCTTTTTGTTATAATACAGTTGAAAGTTTTGTTTTAAAACGGATGGCCAGGGGCTCCACCCCCAACTAGCCAGCAGATAGAATTACATGCCACCGCTAATGCATGGTTTCAATAATCTTATGGATGTTGGTCTCTTTTGATGGATTTTGAAAAACCGATTGCCTTTATTTTTAAACAAACATCCCATTTATTAACCTTTTAAGTTGTAAGGAAAATTAAAGGATAACCTTATAAAACAAAATAGCCCGAGAATGAAACAATTAAGCGGCTTAAATAAAATTAAGGGATTTTTAGATTGATTATTAAAGATTTGTATGTAAAAATGGAGATGGGAAAATATTGTAAAATCTTTTGGTTAAAGGCCAATTTGGGTGAATTTATGGTATAAAAAGGGGTAGAAGGGTAGGAGGGAAGGAAGTGAATTTTCTTTTGTGAACTGAGTTTTGTACTTGGGAGAATTGTGAGAAGATTTCCAAGTGAGAGTTAGGACTTTTAATAGTGAATTTTATCCTTATGCATTTGAAGCTTAGTGAAGCTTGTTGCATGTGAGAAGGATTTCTTATGTAATTCATTATCGTCCGAGGAGACGGAAATCTTGTATCAGGTGGGAGATCCTGTAATCATTTTCTGGAGATTAATCAGATCGGTCGCTCTTTGGAGAGGACCCAGATATGTAGTCATTTTCAATGGCGAACTCTGTTATCAACTCTGTTTGCAATTCTCTCTTATCTCTCTCTTATTTTGATTTCATCACTTTACTATTTCCACTTAATTAACCATGTTAATGTGTTAATTTCATTTATGTAATTTGGATTTTAAAGATTTGTAAACATTAAGCATTCAAATGCAATTAGTCTAGATCCTAAATCAGATCATAAAAGGTCATGAATAAGAAATGACAACTTCATATAAGAACAAGACTTGAGATTTGTTCAAGTTGTATGTAGGAAAAGGAAGCTCATGGTTTTTGAAACCATCTTTTATTTCCTACTTTTCTAATTACCTATTGTATTGACGAAAATTGTGTACCCATGTCCTTTTCCTTATGTCTTGGTTTTGCTTTGGTGAGAATGTCTGAAACATAAAATTAGCTTAAGTGGCACACTTTTGCATAAAATTGACTCATGACATCACACATCTCAATCTTTACACATTTGGTCCCAAGATTCGTATTCTCCATCTCTAATTTTTTTTCACCACCCTTGATCAAATAGACAAGTGTGGCCCTTGCCTAGATCAATTCTACATTCATAGTTTTGATCCCTAAACTTTGAAAATCGGATATGTGAATTTTCTACCTTTCCAACATTTTCCCTAGTTGTTGTGAGTTGACGTAATACATGTTTTATTGATTTGTGTGTTTAATTATTATATTTAAAAATACTCATCCATTATTGTATTTAAAGATATTCATCCACTCATTTGAAATTAAGAGGAATAAAAATTAAATGTAGTGCTTGCAAAAGATTACCTAGATCTAAAAGCTAAAATGGAAATATTTTCCATATTTTTTTGCTTGTAACATCATCTTGGGGTTGCTACATGTGTGCTTGTTGTCTTCAATATTTTGCTCAAATTTGTAAAGTTAATCTTACGATGATTTTTACCAAAGAGAACATGAACCTTGCATTCTCATATATTCCCCAAATGTGTTTGTAAACATCACCAATCTCCACTTGTTGGAAAAATTATTGGCATTGATGTCAAAGGTGATGGTCGACCTATGGATATAAGTTTGGCACCCACAATATGAAGACAAAAATTAAAATAAAAAATGTATGTAATGGGGACATCTTTCTGTGTGGTGCCCACTTTAGTGGGATTTATAAACTAATATATATATATATATATATATATATATATATATATATATATATATATATATATATATATATATATATATATATATATATATATAATTTTTGAAAGAGGGATGACCCCCCTTGAGTGGCACACCCACCTTGGGCATGTAATAATAAAATAAATAAAAATATATTTGATGATGTTGGGCTGACCCCCCTTGGAGGAGTCACTTCCCTTGGGTGAAGAGGTGTTTGGACAAGTATAAATAGAGGTTTGAGAGAGAGGGAAAAGCAATCAATTTCAAGGATTTTTTTTTGAATTTCCAATAGATTACAAATAGTAAGAAAATCAAATCTTAAGTTTTAGATCATAGTATTTCATAGTCTATTAGACCACACAGGATTTCAAAAGAACATCTTCATTTAGTTAAACACTAAATATTTTCCATGCAAGGCCTTTCTATTATATATATCAATTATAGGGTGAAAGTCATGGAAGAAGAGTTGGGTCAAATAGAGGAAAATGAAACTTGAGTACTTGTCCCAAGACCTAAGAACAAAAATGTCACAACACTAAATGGGTTTTTTGGAAATAAGTTGAATGAGGATGGCCAAGTTTTCAGGAAAAAAGCAAGGATTGTATGCAAGGTTTATGCTCAAGTTGAGGGGATTGATTTCGAAGAGATATTTTCCCATGTTTCTCATCTTGAGGCTATAAGGATGTTTTTAGCCCTTACCAATTTCAAGAATTTCAACACCTACTAGATGGATGTGAAGTCAACTTTTCTAAATAGAAACTTGGAGGAAGAGGTGTATATTGAACAACCTAATGGTTTTATTCTTTTAGAAAATTAGGACTATGTTTGCAAGCTAAAGAAGGAATTTATGGGCTAAAACAAGCCCCCAGGGCTTGGTACTCAATACTAGAAAAGTATCCACAACAACAAGGTTTTAGAAGAGGTATTGTAGATAATAATCTCTATATCAAGAACAAAGGGGATGATTCTTTTATTGTTGTGATATATGTGGATGATATCATTTTTGGAGGTAGCAATGAAAAAATGTGTCAAGATTTCATCATGAACATGTAGAAGGTGTTGGTAGAAAAGTATAATAGTTTAGACATAGTTGAGAAAATCCTACCACATCTTGTTGCAAAGAGCTCATAGAGCATAAGATTTAAGAGATGTCATCTATGGTAGAGATAGGATAGATAGGTCACATCCCATTCCATAGATATATGTATAAGAAAAAATGTGTATGACAGAGGAGATAGATAGGAAGAAAGTAAGAATATAAAGAACATTTATACAAAGAATAATGGAAGATATGTGATGAATCTATTTGATGTAAAATATAGATATAAGGATATATGTATGTACTTAGTTGATATTAATAATATATTGACACTGGAATTCTATCTATATTGTGTTATGTGATATTATTTTATGTTTGGTTAACTAGTTGATGTTATGTTTGGATAAAACTACATTGCCCCCTTTATATGAATAAGTTTGAGGTATAAACTACAACACTCAAAAATAACTTGGGTCTTAGAACTTCATTTTGTGTTCTCATTTTTTTTGCTAACTTTGGTTATGTTTCCAAGACCCTAGTTAGGTTGTATAAAGGACAACACTTCTCATATTTTCAAAATTTTAAAAATCATGAAAACCATAATTGTTCTTCTCTTGATTCCTCTCCTAGTAGTGATGAAGGTACCTTGGTGAAAGAAGATACAATCATGGAGAATCATGAAAGTATTTTTTGTCCCTCTCTTCCTCTCCCTTGGGAAGATATTATGCAATAACAAGATGAGATCATTGAAACATTACTTTACCTAGTCTCCATTCATCTCCCAACACCTCCCCTACTTTTAATAACACTTTAGTGAAAGAAGATACAATCATGGACAATGATGAAAATCACATTTTTAAGGAGGATATGTTGGTGTTAAGAGATCCAATGATTGAGATTTATGACAATCCTACCTCTCCTACTTGGGAAGACATTATACGATATGGGGATGTAATCATAGATAACCATAACAATCATTTTTTTCCTTTTCCTAATATATCTCTTAGTCATGCAGAAGATAGTTGGCTATTAGAAAATATCCTTATTGAGACACATGAGAATCTTGTTTCTCCCTTTCCTAATGCTCCTACCATTTGGAAAGATCTATTTGAACGAAAAAAAATCCAATCATTAGTAAGCATGAAACTCATATTTGTTCTTCTCTTGATGCCTCCCCTATTTGTGATGAAGCTACTTTACATAATCTAACCATAGAATGCGACGAACATCTTAAAAGATCCCCTACTAGGGTAGATATTATGGCACAAGAGAAATAGACCTTCAAGAAAAAGGATGAAATCATGGAAAACCATAACAATAAAATTTGACCTTCCCCTAATATCTCTCCTATTTGTGAAAAAGATAGTTTGATGTTAGAAGATTCAATCAATGAGAGTCATGAGAATCCTATTTGTCTCTCTTCCCCTAGGGAAAACATTATTGAACAAAAGAATGCCAACATTGATAAACAAAACAATCCAACCATTGATGAGTCCCCTACTTGTGATGAAGTCATTTTAGAAGAACCAACCTTTGAATATCATGAACATCTAGTTTTTACTTCTCCCAAAAACTCTCCTACTAGGGATGATATCATGGTGCAAGAAAATGATAACATTGACACATGTCTTTCAAACAATAATAACACAAATTCCTTAGATAAAGATGATAAAGTGACATTAGACTCCCCTTCACTAAGATATCATGAAAATAAGGATAAGTCTTCTGAGGTTATGCACATTAGATATCCCTTGAAGTACTCTCTTGAGCCTAAACTTATCATTTATCCACCCTCACAAACACCACAAGTTCAAAACAAACTCGTCCTTATCCTTGAACCACATAAGAATAATGTTTTACAACAACTGAATTATAACATCATTGCTCATACATATAACACTAGAAACAATTTGCAACCAAGACAAACACCTTCAACATATCTCCCATTCCCTAACCCTATCTTTCCTAATCCTCCTTGTTTTCCTATACAAAGTGGAAGGGAGTACAATATTGTTGAACAACTAAAGAATACTCCTGCTAAGATATCATTATGGGACCTTATTCAAACCTCACCTAGTTATCATAACATGCTTGAAATTGCTTTGCAACAAGCTCCTAAATGATGTGGCAACCCAAATTCAAGCTATAAATCTAGCTAACTTATACATTACTTTTCGTCAAGATGAGTTACCTCTCTTAGAAATTTAGAAGAGACATGATTCCTTCAACATAATAGTCTATGTTAATCGAACCATGATAAAACAAACTCTTGTTGACAATGGTTCGGCTCTAAATGTGTGTAGTGTGAACCTTTTGGAAAAGATCAAAATGAGTAGAAGTGATATTAAACCTAATTCTTTATCTATCTGTTGACTTGATAATACAAGAAAACAACCAATCAAGCTCATCACATTACCTATTAGAGTTGGAAAAGCAACATTAAAAACTTTGTTCCATGTTATGCCTGATGATATTTCTTACAATCTCCTCTTAGGAAGACCTTGGATTCATGAAATGAATGCAGTGCAGGTTCTACTTACATCATGTCATGAAGTATGTCTATAACAACAAGGTTTACATGCTAAAAGTTGATCCTGAACCTGAAAGTTGCTTGATTGCTAAGAGAGAAGGATGAGATCCTTTAGAAGCACTAGAATCAGCTACAAAAAAGGAAGTTACAAAGGAAGAACACAAGAAGAAAATTGATGAAGTTGATAAGCTATTGGAAGATGATTGGGGTTCCTTAGATTTCACACCAACACTCATGGGTGAATACAAGATCATAAACAAAGAGTTTGAAAAGGGAAAAAAAAAGCGGTAATGTCAACAAAAAATTTAAAAGCATCCACCTCAACCACTTTAGAAGCAAATTACACAACAAAATTTGATGAAAATAATTATGCACAACCACCTAATCTCAAAGAAATGAAAAAGATTTATGGAAGAGGTTATGAACTTGTGAAACAACCTAGTTATAGTGGAAAATGATGTGGTGCTAGAAAACAAGGTATATGTGTCCCTATAGAGCCTAACACACAAGAAACAACTCATGGTCTTAGTTATTGTCCTTTGATAGAAATAAAACCATCAAATGAGCCTTCACTCAATAGCAACAAAATTATGAAATATTTTCCAAGACAATTTTAACTTTGATGCATCCTGAACTGATAGATGCTACATGCAGGAATATATCATTAGATACATGCTTGTCTACTCGTTATAATCAATAACAATAGTTGTTGCTCCTTGCCATATAATATTTGTAGGATCATAAGATACTCACTACTGCATGTTTAAAATTCATTGCAAATCATTTCCTTTTCACAAAGAGCAGCATACCATCATCCATCCTTGGCTCACCCTTGTCTTGGACTAAGTGGGGGAAAGGGGTTATGTAGCTTTTTCCTCGTATGCAACTTTTCATTGTCTCTATTGGCTAGTTGACTAGCTTCCATGTATATATAAGAGCAAGCTTTGGATGTGGATGACATGCCTTAAGTTGGCTTGCATGTGACATACTTTCTTCCTATGTTTAGCATTTCATTTTGGGGGAAACCCTTCCCTCCTTGTTCATGGCCTAGATTTATTTCCGAAAAATATGACTTGGCATAGGGTTTTCCAAGAAAATATCTCATGTATTAGGAGAAAACATTGGCTACTTTAAAGAAATTTCTCACAGTAATGGTGTTAGCAACTACTTTGAAGTGGGGGCATACATCGCTGACATCTTTCAACATATTTCATGGCACAGTTTTCTTTTCTTGTGACGTGTCATTTTCTTGGTGATTTCATTGGTGTTGATGTCCTCCAAGAGTGTGGTATTTCTAAGCATACGATCTCCCTTGGTGGCATGATGCGAAATGAGAGGCATCCCATAAGTGGTGATCCAATACTCTTTGACTTGTCCTCTCTTGGAGACATTAGGCATGATGTTCCCTAAGAATAAGACCTTATATGAACAAAGAAAAATCCCCTTTAACAAAAACTTACAGATATGACATTCAAAAGCATAAAAAAGCATTAAATTGTGGTGCCTTATCAAATTTTTTAGGAGGATAACTTCGGTATGGTTGGCCACCTCATTGGGACAACTCACCTAGTGGATAGATTGAGGTTCCACTACCCCTGAGTGAGAACTCATGATTGGAATAACTCACCTAGAGGATAGACTCAAGTTCCACTACCCCAAAGTGAGCACGCATGTTAGGATAACTCACCTAGTGGACATACTAAGGTTCCACTACCCTAGAGTGAGCAACATATGTTACAAAAAAAATCCCCATTCCACAGTGTTTTGGAATGGTTGTTCTTGATCATTTGTTTTTCTTTGTTTTTCTTGGCCTTTGATAAGGTATGACTATGTACTTGTGTTATTGTTGCATACTTAAGTGTCTTGAATGTCTACTTTAGTGCAAGTTTTTCATGGGGGAAAACTCTTACTAAAGTGGGGGAAAAATGTAGTGTAGAAAAAATTAACCCTTTTCCATGCTTAATTGGGGAATAAGTGATATAAAACTAACCTAATAATGCCTTGATTTATGGTTGTAATGTGTTGTACACATTCACACTAATTCTAGGGCCCTTTTAAATAAAATGGACTTAATTTGTGACTTATTTGGGGTGTTGTAAAGTGTTGTATTACACTTTCACGCTTATCTAGGGTTTCATTCATTAATTGTGGTTAATTAGAGCTTAATTGGCCCTTTAATTCAAATTCAAGCCCTCTTAATTACACTTTTTGAAGGATCTATCCTAACACCCAATAATGATATTGCATGACATTTAACTTGGAAAATTTGGTGTCTTGGAATTCTATGCTAAGACCCATTTTCCTTTACTAGCGAATGAGTCCTCCTAACGTAGGACACCCATTTCTTTGCATATTTGAGGTGGGTTTTCTTATGTTATTCCACCTCCCTAAAGCTTGGTCCTAGAAAACTGTGCTAAGACCCATTTGCCACTACTGGCGAATGAGTCCTCCTAAAAAAGGACACCCCTTTTTGAATTTAATTGTGGTGGGATTATAATTATTCTTAATCCTAGATCTGGTTTTAGCTTGAATCATTTGAATTTTGGGGTTAATCTCTAGATTTAGTATAAATATGAGGCTAATTCATATAGTTTCACCTAGCAATTTTGAGTAACCATCCTAAGAGTAAATTCATGAGTCCAAGAGTATCATAGAGAATTTCAAAGACATTCAAGGGTAGATTATCAAGAGTTATTACAATAATTCAAGGCCATTTCATCATGTCAAAGGCATAGTGCATTCAAACATGTTGTTGAGCCAGTGAGTTGATGTAGCATTGAAGATCCATTTGCAAGAATTGTTTCACATCTAATTTGAGATTAAGATCTACATTCTACATGGCCACTTCATGTTAGTTTGCAGATTTACATTCCAAGACAACTTCCAAGGTATCATCATTGCATATTTCATGCTTCAATTTCATTATTTCATCATTTGGTTTAATTACCTAAAAGGGGTTTTACTTAGGAAAACCCCCATTCCTCTAACAATAAATAATTTTTTCTCCTCTTAAATATGTGTTTGTAGATTTATAGGTTGAATATCAAGTGGAAAACAAATTTGAAGCAAATTTGTCAAAGTTGTCAAGTTGCAAAGTTGTCATTTTTGTTGCAAGATCATGGAAAGAGCTCTATAGACTGGGAGGAACAAAACCCAGAAAGCACTTTCTAAAATCCCTAACAACACTTTTCCATTAACGTACACATCATTATACCCTCTTAAAACCTACCTTTTTGTTACTATAATAGTTAGGAATCATTTCTTGTTATTTATGCATTTTGGTCCTCATAATTGAATGAAACATTTGTAGAAAAACATAGTGGTTTATCATCTTGTTCATTCATAGTGGTAAACCCTATTTTTCTATGTTTTATTTTGCTTCAGACTATTATTTTTCAGATTTTAGAATAGAGACAAAAATACTTATCAAAAACTAAAAACAACTCAGAATTTTTTGTTGTCACAAGGTGTACAAGGACCCATTCACCACTAAAGGTGAATGGGTCCCAGTCTAGGTTTTTACAAAGAATAGAAAGGCACATAAACCACCAAAAAACACCTAGAAGTCTTGTTGATCAGGGTGTCCAGGGACTCATTCGCCACTAAAGGAGAATGGGTCCTATTTATAGGGTTTTCTGAGTTTGATTTCAAATTTTCTGATTTATTTATATGTATTTGTTGTCTCAGATTTGTAATAGTGAATTCTATAATAGATTTTCCAAATATGAAGTCTCTAAATGTAACTTTTACTAAGGTTAAATGATGACTAAGATTACTAAATCTAGAATGCAATTTGAATCTAAATGCTTGAATGACGATCTCAATGTGAACAAGATGCAAAACTAACTCGGATCTAAAGCATTTTTTTTAATTTTTAATGAATATAAGCATGCAACTTCACCCTAAATGTATTGTTCACTAATGCACAATGAAGAATCCCTAAATGCAATATAAATGTAATGAAAACTACAATATAGGGTTTTAATGCACTTCAAATCAAAAATTAAAATGTTCAAAGGGTTTAGGTTCACCAAAATGAAACATAGAAAAAGAGAGGCTATGATATCTAACCCCCTTTTTCTAGGTTATAGTTTCATTCAAAAGATGAGATCCAAGAACCTTGAAATAACTATCAACCCAAGAGGTGAATTAAGTCAATATTTAGGGATCTTGCAATCTCTCCTTTATACAAGGATGGGGTGGTGAGCTAAATCACAATTCAGGGAGAAGAAATTGAACTAGCAAGTAAACCCTAATTCTAGGTCTAACACATGTAATGCATGAATCTAAAACAAAACAGAAAGAAACTGTAACTTTTTTGGAAAAACAAGGAGTAGATAATGTTGTGCACCTGATCAAATCCTACTTTTCTAAAGTGCTAACATGTATTCATTTACCACCAAAGGAAAATGGGTCCTAGTAGGCCTGTTTGGAGAGTTTTAAATATGAAATTGAAGATTGTACAATGTAGGATATGCTACCCCTCAAACCCTAATAGGGACTCATTCACCACTAAAGGCAAATAGGTCATGTTAGGTCCTTCTAAAAAACTTTGAGTCTGATCTTCAACTTCCAGATCTTCACTCCTCCCTTGAACTTTTAAATTATTGTTTCTGGGTTTGGATCTATTGATAATCTATAAGACAAATTTTGTAGCTTGTTGGTGGATAGGGGTTTGCCTCAATCAAGCCCCTTTTTGGTAATTAAACCTTTGATGATGAATGAAAATTTGAAACATGTAATTGTGTGTACAATCCTAAGCTTAAGTGTGTCTAAGATTAGGATCCCTAAGGATGTAAAGGTAATTCTATTCAATTGTGTTAGAATAGAACCCTAAAATGAAACATGAACAATGTGACCTACTATAAAAGATCCTAGATCCTCTCAATAAGCCAAAAATCTGAATATACCTCTTTATAGGCTACAAGTAGGATGATTGTAGAAGATGGAATCACTTAGGAAACAAGTCCTTAGGCTTGGTTGTATGTCTTGTGCATTTCCCAACACCTAGAATCCCTCATGATTCTCCATAGTCATCTATCATCAACCTTCACTAATGTTTGATCTTTGACACAAAATGAGCTTGAAGAATTGAAATACTAATCCAAACTTCACTCTTGCTTTCTTCTTAAATGCTTGATCTCATGAAAACTCTTTTGTCTCTTAGCTTTCTTGAAATCTTCTTCATCTAGACTAAATTATGTAAAATAACCTTATATTTATACATAATTTGAGAATTAACCCGAAATTCAAATAATTCAAGCCAAAACTAGATGTAGAATTTAAAATCATTGGAATCCCACACAATTAAATTCAAAAAGGGGTGTCCTATGTGAGGAGGACCCTGCATTCACCACTAAAGGCGAATGGGTCCTAACACAACTTTCTAGGACCATGCTTCGGGGGGATGAAAGAATATAAAAAAACCCATGTCAAAAATGCAAAGAAAGGGGTGTCCTATGTGGAGATGACCCATTCAACACTAAAGGCGAATGGGTCCTAGCACCATTTTCTAGGACCTTGAATTTTTCAAATTAAATGTCATGCAATTTGATTATTGGGTGTCGGGATAGATCCTTTGGAAAGTGTCATTAATAAGGCTTAAATTTGAATTAAAGGGGATAATTAAGCTCAATTAACCATAATTAATTAATGAAACCCTAGATAGGTGTGAAAGTATAATACAACATTTTACAACACCCTAAATAAGGTACAAATTAAGTATATTGCATTAAAAATGGCCCTAGATTAATTTGAATGTGTACAACACATTACAACATTAAACCAAGGCGTTATTAGGTTAATTTTATGTCACTTATTCCAAAATTAAGTGTGAAAAAGGGTTTTTTTTCTACACTACACTTATATTGATGGAAAGCTGGAAATTTTCTCAATAAACCCTCTTCGTTTCATCAAATTTGGATTAAAAAAAATTCGTAAGCCACTTTTTGTCATATCACAACTTTTTGGACCCCCATGATCCTACACTAACCCTTCATGCCACTTGATATCAAAATCATTTAAGAAATATCAATATATCATAAAAACATTTATTTTAATTTATATAAAACTATATATATACACTTGTATTTACAAGCACTCCACATGTGTTGTAGGTTTAATCTGCATCCTCTCCTTTTTGTTTCAAAGCATGTGATGAATGTGATGATGGCTTAAGGATACAAAAAGGACAATAAATCAATTTTAAATATTAATGTAAGCAATATCAATATATCATCAAAACATGTATTTAAATATATAAAACTATATATATACTTACGTATATTTATAAGTATTCCATGTTGTCTAGGTTGAATCTACATCCTCTCTTTTTTGTCTCAAAGTATGTGATGAATTTTTGATGATGGCTTAAGGATAAATGACAAAAAATAAATCAATTTTAACTATTCACATAAGTGATATCAATATATATATCATGAAAATATGTATTTAAATATATAATTTAACTATATATACTTACCTATTTTTACAAATATTTCATGTTGTAGGTTGAATATGCATCCTCTCCCTTTTGTCTCAAAGTATGCGATGAATTTGTGATGATGGCTTAATGATACAAAAGGACAATAAATCAATTTTAACTATTTACATAAGCAATATCAATATATCATTAAAAAATGTATTTAAATATATTAAACTATATATATACTTACCTATATTTACTTATTCCATTGTACCATCTACATCCTCTCTTTTTTGCAATGCAACTATGATTTTCTAGTGCTCTTTCATAGAAATTGTCCATAGCTCTTTATTTGTAGGTCTTCCATGATACCTCACTAGTTTTATATTTGTTTCCACCACCAAATGTGAGTAGTGTATAATCTCCATGTATGTGTTTCATAATTTTGAATGTAGGCAAACCATTCATTTTTGTTAGGTATTTTCATAGCCAAATGCCAACAACCACCATAGAACCTATTAGATAATGATAACCATCATCATCTTCTCAAGGTTCTATTAACTTATGTTTAGTCTCCACACAACAAGCCAACCAATATCCCTTTTCCTCTTCATTCTCCTTAAATGCAACAACAACATACACATGTCTTGCAAACAAAATTTGATTCAATAATTGTGTGTCCATATAATTTGACCAATCTACATACATGCATTCATATATATAATTAAATATATTAAAAAATAGTAATAAAGTGAAATAAATTGAATTAAATTACCTTCATCTAAAAGGTTTGAAACACGCTCATAGTCATCTAATGCAAACACTTGATCATTCTCTTCAATTCTTACTTCATATTGATCATGTGCTTGTGTAGGTGTCAACGATATTTTCTTCCACTCTTCAACCTATTATGTATTCTCACATGCTTCCCAATCTCTTGAAATACAAAACTAACTGCAAAAACATGCAAGCTCCCTTGGCTAGATAGTCCATGTGCTTGCATTTGAACTCTTAAATGAATGTCATTTAGTAGATACACTCATTATCTCGCAATCAAGTCTAGGTAGAATGTTCTCTTCTTCAACCAACATGTTGGTTATTTTTCAAGAACCAAACTTAATCTCAATCCTTACCTATGAATTTTCCACAACTCAATCATCAACAAGGTTGAGGATTGGCCAACACTTAAGTAAAATACTTAGTACCTCACTTCTTCTCTTTGGGCTATGTGAGACCCAGGGGGGTAATCCTATGCATGCTCATAATATCTCAAATGTGGTCAAGAGAATTTCCTCACACAGATCCACTTCCTCAAGAAACTCACTTCATCAAAGGCTTGGCAAACCTTAGGTGAAAGTTTCATTTGTTTCAGGGAATGTGTTTACATACTGTAAGTTGGGGCAGTGTAGGTTAAAATATGGTATAAATTTGTATTCATCTTGAATCCTAGGCCAGATTCATTACTAGCTCAGTTGGCCATGAGGTAAACTAATAAAACAATCAGTGCCCTATCTGAGGGAAGAACAGAGTCATAACTTGCAATCAATCAATAATACAATTATGATTGAACATCAGAAGTTAATGGACTATTAGTATGCCACTTTGTAACATCTAACTCACTATGTTTTAAAATATTACTTCCTTACCAAATCCTATATCCCTTTCCTATAAACTAATAACCTCATTTCAGCATTTAATCAATTCATTGAACTGAAGCATTAAACAAACTCATCCATTCGGTGCAAACAACAAAAGACAAACAGAATTATACTTGATAACTTCATTCATAATTTAGAAGAAAGATACACAGGAGAGCAATATTTTGAAACTTTCTTTCCATTGTTGATATTTACTTTGTAAAACCATATTTAAGATCTTCATACAATATAACTTTCACCCTAGATTAGCTTATGATATATCTTCTAATGTATCTATTTACATTCTATTTTCTTTGAGAGCATAGCATTCACCCTGACCTATTCTAGACTTAGAATTTTTGAACTCTCTTAACATCAACCATGAAATCCCCTTTATAAATGAGGGAGCAACAAGCAACCGGCTGAATTACAATTTCATTTTCATTTTAGTTCATTTCAAAAACCTAATTTCAATTGATTCCTCAAAGAACTCCCCAGGTGGTTTCTTACACAATAATTTAGGAATAGGGGAGGAAAAAAAGCAAAAAACATGTGCAAGATACCACCAATTGTTGTCACCGTGTTCATTGTTGAAACAAAAAATATTCCATATCATATCAGTCAGAGTACTTCCACATCAACATGGAAGAGAAAAATACAAACCACAAACACACAAAAACAAATACCTCCTATGCAAATACCATGGTGTCATAAAAAAAAAACAAGGCAGTGACCCTATTCAAAGTCGTCAGCATCAAAAAATGTTTAATTGCTCCTTGTCCTCGATGAAATTGGAGGGACCATCACCACATCGTGTCAGAGCTCCCATATGGCACCAGAGAATGGAGGTACTAGCCATATATGGAATCAATATCACCTTCAGCATCTAAAGGAGTGTCAAAAAGCACAATAGGAGAATTGTGTTTGCCCAGGTAGGCCGTATAACTTTTCTCTTTTTTCTTGGCCTTCTTCACTGGCTGAACCAATTCCTTTCCTTTAAACTTGACCACTTCTCCTAGAATGGTCATGTTTCTCAAGTTGTATGTACTCTACACAATTGATTTCTTCTTATGACCTCTAGCCCTCCTTTTACCCTTAGAAACCTTAGGAGAAGCCTAGGTTTCCTACTCAACTATATCCTCACGATACTCAAATACATTGAGTCGACTAGACCTTCTAATAGGTTGAATTGTCACACTAGTTTTCCCCATTTCTAGAACAAGTAGAATTTAACAATTCAAGATAGAGCTACAAGGAGACACACTTACAACCCAGACAATTGTAACCAACCTAGCATAGAAATTCTTAACTAGACCAGAGAACCCAATTTGAAACAAACTTACTCAAGACAAGAACACTCAATATTCAACTTAGGAAAAACAAGCAGCCTTTCACTTTTCTTCACACTTTGCCTTACATTCACTGTAGACTGGAAAGATGGTGAAAATGAACAGTGATCAACCTACATTAAATAGACAATTGGAGCATGCAGAATTAATGATTCAAGAACTCCTCACGTGAGAGAGTTGATAACTTAACAACTCGACTTTGAATCTGGGTCGTTGATCTTAAAATAATTAAAACTTCATCTAAGGTGGCCATGAGCAATTTTTTTTACCATTAGCAACTTGCTCGTAGAAAATAGCGATGCCATCTCAAATGTTGTCATGTCCTTCTTTAATCTTGATAAATCATATGCGATCTGATAATTAGCATGTATCACCAACCTAATCTGTTCTCCTTCATTAATATCGATGAAGTACATAAGACCAATGTTTCCCTTTTTTAGAGATAATATTTCCTTATACACTTCATCGCTCATTGTTGATCCTCCCCAAATTTTAGAGTGTAATCAACAATGAAAATATTGTCGCGATGAAGTTTAGTCCATTGGATCATCCTTTTTTTAAAATTGCATCAATGGTTCTCCAATCATCTCGCTACTTTTCTTTTTTGCTTGATGCGAAGTCCTCAAGATTATACCACGTTTCCCTTTCATCAATAGCCATCACCTATCACAGATGAATCTCATCCTTCATCGGCCTCATCAGCGATGTAAACATCCCTGTGATAAAATCTTAGCCCTTGGATCTATGGCCCCTTCCGTTGTGCATCGCTAATTCAAACTTTGTACCTTGAATCCTATCAATGATGGGAGATATAGTGAAGAAGTCAGATTTAGACACGTACACCTGCATGAAAATCAATGGTAAAAAAGACATTGCACATAATATCTTATCATATTAGTGAAAGTAACCTTTTAGAGAATATCATCACTCGTCGCTAATTTGGAAGTTAAACCTTGAAATGAATCCGCGATGAGCGATAAAACATAAGGCCGTCATTCATTGCTAATTCTCTTCATACAGTTTGCAAACAATTAGCGATGAGAGGATTTACATAGTTACAATGTGTATCACGTATTGCTAATGTGGAACTTAGCATTTAAAAAATATCCGTGATCATGCGATAAAGGAATTTCATCATATTGCTCGTCGTTGATCCTAAATTTATCATTTTATGACCATCCACGATGAGCGATAAGAACATCAGGTCAGGGCATCGCTCATCGCTATTACAAATTTGAAGGCTCAAAAGAAATTAGCGATGAGCGATGCCTCAATAATACAAAGAACATCACTCATCACACATTTGATTTAAGAGCTCTGGCAACTATTTGCGATGAGCGATGGTCACACCCACAAAAGGATATAAAAATCACAACAGAACTAAACCTGGGAATTGGACATTCCAACTAACATCTTCTCATGGTCGTTCATTTACTTTATCAAACCAGGGGACGTATACTTGAAACGGAGCAGCACAGTATGTGCACTAAGAACTAGTTTCCAGTCATCATCTTTAGAAAACAAATACTTAAAAGAAGTATAACGCAAAGCTTTCTAACTCAAACACAACTCGGCTAAAATAGAAATCATAACAGCTATTATTAAAGGACAAACTATGAACTGGCCTTTGCTGCAGGAACAGACATAGGGATGGACTCCCGATGCTGCAGGAACAATACAAGGCTGAGTTTATGTTGAAATCTACAGAAATAGATTCTAACTAGTAATCAACATGAATTGAACAGTTAACTACAACAACTTACTATAGAATACTTACTAAGTGGGCCCCCTTAGCAAGCATCAACGAGATTACACAAGAAGTTGACTCAAAGCTTCATCGAATTTTATTCATATTCAGAACCATGATACATCGATTACTCTATTTTAAGATAAAACTTTAACACAGAACTCTATTACTTATTCAACTTAATTTCAACTCATACTGTTTCATCCTCGTTCACTCACGCAGGAGGATCGGTTATTTAAATGAAAAGGACAACAAACTAACTAACAAAGGAAGTCGTTATCATAAATATATTCTAAATCCGCGGAACAGATATTCTTAAATGAAAGTCTATTTGCTCAACGCGACCCAGAGAAAATATAGCATTACACACTCCCTAGATCAAAGGACCGTTAAAGCTCCTTCCCAAAGATTCGGTCAAAGAGTTATTACTGGAACAACTTCTTCAACGAAGCCGAGATTCTTTGCGCTTGATCAACTTCTGCTCCCTCCAACAACCTGCAATAAATGACAAAGGCGAAGGAAAGCATAGACACAAGTGACACAACATCCATTCATTAATCACATGTTAATCCTATTCCATTATCCAAAATCATAAGCATACATCAGCCATGCGGGAGGTCAAAAAGGTAATTAATGAAGTTGTCAAGCTACAGGAATATGGAATTCATTGCTACAAGATACCACCCGAAAAGTCTTTAATCAACAAGTTTAAACAACTATTAATAACAAAAGTATGAGTATCAAAAGTTCAAACTATGAGTATATTTAAGGCTCATCATTCTGCCCCCTACTTATCATAATGCTGGTCCTCCAGCATTGACTTTCCTTGTTATTTCCCTGAAATTTGTTGGAGAAGCATGACCCTGCAGTGAAGTTCCAAACTTGTAGTAAAAACCTCTGGTAAACTCCTATCTTTCAAATCGGCGGTTTTCTATTTCTTCATTGATTTCCTTGGCTTGATAGGGATAAAGCGGCCATATTAAAACTGGGGGTTGGAAAGTCAGTGGCATCCATAATTCAAATCTGCTTTGCAAACCCAGTTGCATGTAACTTTCTGCTCTCCTGAGTGCTGGTGTGAAGTTTAAAGGGCTGTGAGGCTCTGTTTTTCTTAGACCAACCATCAATTTCTCCCACCTTGCCGCAATCTTAGAAGAGGCAAGTTTCCAAAATATATATTTTTGCTCTTTGAACTCACTGTATACCTGTTGTCTGATATCAAAAAATTTCTCTCTTTCCTAAGGGTAATTCGATCCATAAGTAACTTTAAGCCAGGTTCTAAAAATTGTGCATGGATCTGAACTCTCAGCTCTTAGAAGAATAGGTTCATCTCTTTCTGCTTCTTCATATGTTTCCAATTGTCTCCCATAATTGACCTCATTTGCAGCCCAAGACATAAGTTCCCTTAAATGGATATCACCTATATAAAGGAGTGGGTTCCATTCAATTTCAGCAAGAATTAAATAACCATGTAAATAAAGTTCACACATGGATTTTTTCAACCAATTAGGGGCCACTTCATAGGCATCATAGAATTCCTTGGCAGTTTCAATATCAGGATCCAAATTTCTGGAGATCCTCATTAGTTTGAACCAAAGAAACTGTTCTTTGAGGCACATTGCATATACTTTGGGTGGTGGCCTACACCATTATTTTTCCAGTTATTTCCATCATTTCATTCATTTTCTTCTGCATATCTTGAATTTCTTGCTTTTTCCTTTCAATTTCCCTTTGTAGCTTTTTCTTTTCTTCATCTCATAAACTTTGCTAGACTTCAGTTTTGGCGAGATGGCGAAAACATAAAGTTTGGAATGACACAAGCTTCCAATTAACTTTCAAAAATTCCAAAAATGCAATCAGTAGAGTCCTTTTGTACACAACTAAATTTGGGAAAACTTTAGTGGGCAATAGATTATCATAGGGCATTTCATGCGGTTCAAGCACACCTTCTTGTTGTAGGACAAAATCCTCTTGCTGCAGGATGAAGCCTTATTGCTGCATGGGAGAAGATTGTTCTTCCTCAGAAATTTTCTCAGCCACACAAGCTAAGTCTTCCAGACTTAGCATTTTCCCCTTATCAACATTACTGGGTTGTGCTACCTCAAGAACAATAGAGGAGCTTTGTGGAACATTTGCAGACATACTCAGGGAGTTATCATGACCTGATTCATCAGAGTCCTCTAATATTATGACAGTTTCTGTTTGAACAGAGGTTGCAACAGGCTTAAACTGTTTCCTCAATGAACTCCTTCTTGGTAGTTTTGCATAAGGAGCAGTAGCAAAAGATGCTTCCTTAGTAGTCCTCTTCCTAGCTGGTCTTGAAGATCCAAACTCGACAGGGGAAGAAGATATTGGAGTATTAACGGGTGTTGCTGCAGGAGAGACAGAGACAGGGGAAGACCCCACAGGAGAGGATGAGGCAAAAAAAAATTGTCTTTGAGTATGTGGGTCCGACTCAGGAGTCTGCCCTACCCCAGATGACTCACCTACAATTGTCTTTCCTTTTTCTCGCCTAGCGGTAGACCTTGTTCGCACACCAGTAGAGGAAATTGGTATAGAAGCTGTAGGAGAGGGCGCTGCAGGAGCAATAGATTCTTGCTCTATTTCTGTACTTTGCGGACTCAATTCTTATTTTCTTTCTTCTAGGCTGCACAGGTGGTTCCCTAGGGGGTTTAGGCGGTTGAAGACCTTTTCGGGCAACAAACTCATTCCATGAAAGAGGTGAAACATCCCTTAAAGATCGCTCAGTCAAAATTTTTATTAGGGCATGATGTGTGACAGAGTTTTCTTTACCCTTTTGGGTTTCATGTGCACTATTTTGTAAAAGGTTTATCAAGAAATTTGGAACATTCACTGCTAGTCCATGTCTCATATGACTTAACAATTTGAAATGATATGAATGTAGGTAAGAGAAACACCCTTCACAAGTTAAATACCTGATAATAAAGATGGCGTACTCAGAGTATGGATAAGGCAGGGACATTCTTTTGCACCCTTGCTTTGATATTTCCTAAGGCCCATCAACTGGTAGGGTAAACTCTACCCTAGCAGAGATAGCATCCCTTCCAACAGGAAAATTTTCACCAACTGCCAGCAATCCAATAACTTCTGCAATTCTTTCCTCTGTCACAGCCACTACCAAGCCCCATACTGTAGCCTCATTTTCTGAAAATGTTCTTAAGAATTTGCTCGTAGCCTCTTCATCAAAAGAATTAATCCTCAAGAAATAATTTAACCATCCACAATTTGTGAATGCTTGCATTATCTGAGGATCCTGTATCAATGCCTCATGAGCCACAGGCTCATGCCTCACCAGTTGGCCACCCATGATCAAAAACCCTTAAAACAAAAACTCAGACTGATGCTAAAAGCTTGCAAAAGACTCTTCTTCCTTACTGCACTTCTTTTTCCTTACCAAGAATAACAACTAGATATTTGCTTAAAATAATTTTAATAACTACTTAAACTAAGTAGTTAGCTTGTTCTCAGGATATGGCTTCGCAATCGTACTTTAGAAAGTACAAGAACATAACTATTTTGGCAAACATAAATTTGGCATAGGAAAATTTCAAATTAGAATACCCCCGCCCCCTACTTAGCATTTGACATGTGTCCTCACATGTGCAGGGTGGTAAGTTTAAAGCGTGCAATGATGGCTGACATATACATTACAATAAATGAATAAACAGAAAGAATAAATTATGCGATAGTAAAAAGATTTTGCATACCTTGAAGTCAATTCTTGAGCATGCCACAAAGGACAACGACATATCATGAAATAATAGCTGGGAGATTTAATGCATGAATGAGGCAGAGTGGCAATATGGATGACGTGGCAGATAAAGTAATGAATGATGTGATAGATGAAAAGAAACGGAGAAAAGTGGTTTTCTTTTAAAAAAGAAAACTTTATTATGGGCGGTCAACACAATACTTAAAGAGAAGCTGTAGGAAAAAGGCCTAAGCCTTTTGCTGCAGGAAGATCAGTTGAAATAAACTTTTTCAAGAACTCTTTCTTTGACATCGACTTATGATATAACCGCAGTCAGTGTCCATTAACTAACAATTTGAAATGGACTAGATCAATTGTGGCCAGCTGTACTGATCCATTGTCAAACACATTCTCAACTTCATAGGGACCGAGCCAGCGGGTGGTGAGCTTACCTTGATTTTCTTGATACCTGGAATCATATAGCAAAGCCCAGTCACTAGCAAAGAATTGCTTGGTTTTGATGTGTTGGTCGTGCCATTTCTTCCTTTGCTGTTGGACAGCTTCTGTATACTGCAAGACAACTTTTCTCATCTCGTCCAAAGCATTTAGCTGCAGGAGACGTTCCTTGTGTGCTTCAAAAATATCTATATTGAGTTCGAGAGCTGTCCTCAAAGTTTTATATTCAAATTCAATGGGCAACATGGTTGTTTTCCCATAAAACAGTTCAAAAGGTGTAAACCCAGTTGTTGTCTTCCATGTAGTTCTGTACGCCCAGACTGCTTCTGGAAGTCTACTGCTCCAATCTTTCCTATGGAGTTGCACTGTCTTTGTTAAGATCGCCTCAATTTCCCTATTTGTAACCTTTGCCTGACCATTGGCTTGAGGGTGATAGGGGTTGGATTTCCTATGCTTGATTTTATAGTCATTCATTAGTGCAGTGATCAAATTAGATGTGAACTAAGCTCCCTGATCAATTACAAGCTCTCTGGGAACGCCAAATCTAGTGAAAATTTGTTCATACATAAATTCAGCAACCTTGTTATCACGAGCAGGAGTCATTGCCTTTACTTCAACCCACTTTGTTACATAATCTGTGCAAACCAGAATGTATGACTTACCATTGGATGGTGGATCAATTGGTCCAACAAAATTCATTCCCCATTTATCAAAGGGGGTGACTATTACCTGTGGATACAGTGGAATTTCATCTAATATGGTTGGTTTTCCCATACGTTGGCATCTATCACATCTCCTGGTATAAGCTACAACATCCTTGTGTAATGTTGGCCAATAATATCCTGTTGTAAGAACCTTCATTGATGTTCTCTTGGCGGAAAAATGTCCCCCACATGGTTCATCATGGAAAGCATGCAAGATATCATAAGTTTCATCTTCTCTTACACATTTTCGCATAACTTGATCAAGTCCTGTGTAAAACAGACAATTTGCAATCCATGAAAAGTTTAAACTTTTCTCAATTAACAGTTTCTTTTCTTTGGGGGAGAAGTGAGCTGGTATTCTGCTGGCTGCTAGATAATTGGCAATGTTTGCATACCATGGAGTGTGTGCAGCAATGGAAAATAGGTGTTCATTAGGTAACCTATCATCAATGACTTCTTGTTCAGCAGGTGCAGTTGTTTGAAGCCTTGATAAAAAATCAGCCATGACATTAGCTCTGTCTAGTTTATCAATGATTGTAATGTCAAATTCTTGCAACAACAGGAGCCATCTTGCCAACCTACCAGAGATGGCAGGCTTGTTCATCAGATACCTGATTACTACATGGTCAGTGTGGACAAATATCTGATAACTTGTGATATAATGCCTAAATTTATTCAAAGCATACACTATTGCTAGCTACTCCTTTTCTATAACAGTGTAGTTTAGCTCAGGACCTTGAAGGTTTTTGCTGATAAAATAGATAACATGCTCAATTGAATTTTCTTTTTGAGCTAAAACTACCCCTATACCAAAATCAGAAGCATCTACATGGATATGAAAAGGCAGAGTCTATTTTGGACCTTGAAGAACAAGGGCTTTAGTAAGCAAGTCCTTTAGCTGCAGGAAAGATTTTTCATAGGCCTCTGTCCAATCAAATGCAGAATCCTTAGTTAATAAGGCATATAGTGGACTGACAATTTTGCTAAAATCCTTTATAAACCTTCTATAATACCCTGCATGACCAAGGAAGCTTCTGACATCCTTTTATTTTGTAGGAGTTTGTAAATTCATAATAACTTCAATTTTAGCAGGGTCAACCTGAATTCCATCCTTGGAGAGATGAGGGCCTAGAACAATACCTTCTTGCATCATCATAAAGCACTTTTTGTTAGGGTTAGAGATGGCAAATCTAACAATTAAATACAGATTTTAATTAATAAACAGAGAAACTAAAACATACACAGAATAAATCATAATACAAAGAATTTAACGTGGTTCACCCAATCCCGGCTACATCCACCAAACTACAGCCATCCAATACTTTTATTATCCAGTAAAAAACCCTTTTACAATCTTGCAAATAATCACGTTTTTCATCATACAGTAATACCCATCTGAACCCCTTTTTACCAAGCTTAGAAGCTTCCAGATTTTTGGGTTCTACAAAATCGGATTTTTCTTTTTTCATTGATTTTTCCCTTTTTTGGTGATCATGCGAAAAATAGGAAGAAATTTTTTCTCGGGGGCGGCACCCAGGGCCTGGCCTAGCCCTGGACCCTGGCAAGGATAGGGGGCCGAGATGTACAGTATACCATGGGCTATACAGTATAGCATGATCAGTCACCACATACCAACAATCTCCCACTTGGAGACTAATCTTGGACAACACTGCTGCAATTACAGCTCCCACTGGAAATAAGTACCTTGGACCCTGCTGCTCTGTTATATTTGAATTCAACCTTGAAGACCAACCGAAGCTGAAGAGGATCTCACCTTCTCCCTTGTCACCACCTTTGTAAACATATCCGTTGTATTGACATCTGCATGTATCTTGTCCAACTTAACATGTCCATCCTCCAACACTGACCGAATGAAATGATATCTCAACTGGATGTGTTTTGTTCTAGAATGCAGAGCAGAATTCTTTGCAAGATGTATAGCACTCTGGCTATCTGTAAACAAGTAATTTCCAACCTGTTGTTTTCCCAACTCATCCATGAAAAATTTCAGCCATATCATCTCCTTTGCCGCCTCTGTTGCAACAACATACTCTGCCTCTGTGGTGGATAAAGCAACCACCTTCTACAATCAAGAAATCCAACTCATTGATGTCCCACCAACTGTAAATACATAACTTGTGGTACTTCGCCCAGTATCTATATCCCCTGCTAAATCTGAGTCAACATAGCCTTTTAAATCAGTATTAGAGCCCCCAAAACATAAACAATTATTGGATGTACCTCTCAAATACCTGAGAATCCATTTTACCACATTCTAATGCTCAACTCCGGGATGACTCAAATACCTGCTAACAACTCCTACAGCATGGGCAATATCTGGTCTTGTGCATACCATGGCATACATTAGACTACCTACAACTGAAGCATATGGTACCTTGGACATTTTTCCTTCCTCCTCTTGTGTCTTTGGACACATATCCTTAGTCAATTTAACATGACTAGGCAAAGGTGTGCTGACAGCTTTTGCATTCGCCATATGAAATCTCTGCAACACCTTTTCAACATAATTAGCCTGAGATAAAAATAATTTTTTGTTTTTCCTATCTCTACAAATTTTCATACCAAGGATTTGTTTTGCTGCCCCCAAATCCTTCATATAAAAATATTTTGCTAACTGTTGTTTTAGCTCACTTATGTGATCCATGTTAGACCCAACTACAAGCATGTCATCAACATATAAACATAAAATAATGTAGCTATCATTATCCAACCTCTTAAAATAAACACAATGGTCAGAATTACACTTGTTGTAGCCTTGCTCAGCTATAAAACTATCAAATTTCAAGTACCATTGCCGAGGTGCTTGCTTCAAGCCATATAAACTTTTCTTCAATATGCACACTAGTTTCTCCTTACCTTTGACCTCAAATCCTTGTGGCTGATCCATATATATTTTATCTTCCAAATCACCATAGAGAAAGGTTGTTTTAACATCAAGCTATTCTAAATGCAAATCTTCAGCAGCCACAATACTTAAAACAATACGAATAGAAGTCATTTTAACAACAGGAGAAAAAATCTCATCAAAATCAATACCATGTTTCTATGCAAATCCCTTTACAACTAATCTGGCTTTAAATCTTTTCTTACCTCCATCCTCCTCTTTCAGCCTATAAATCCATTTTTTTGGTAAAGCCTTTTTACCTGCAGGAAACTTGCATAATTCCCAAGTCTTGTTTTTTAGCAAGGAATCCATTTCTTCTTCCATTCCACACTCCCACTGAACCTTGGTATCCACCTGCATAGCTTCATCATAATATTTTGGTTCACCAGTATCAGTTAACAAAATAGTATACAAAGAGGGAGAGAATCTTTCTGGAGGTCTACTTATCCTTGAAGATCATCTAACAGGAGTTTGTGGTATTTGTTACTGTTGTTGTTGCCCAGCATGAGGAACCACTGAAACATCATTGTTTGGAATATCATCCAACACTACATAATCATTTTCTTTCTTCTCATGCTGCAACAACAGATCTTTGTACAACATTTTCTCATTGAATATGACATCCTTGCTTCTCACAATTTTTTTATTTTTAAAATCCCAAAGCCTATAACCAAATTCATCAATGCCATATCCAACAAATACACATTTCTTTGATTTTGCATCAAGCTTGGTTCTATTTTTAGAATCTATATGTGCAAATTCTTCACAACCGAAGGTTTTGAGAAAAGAATAATTCACCTTCTTACCTTTCCATACTTCCTCTGGAATACCACAACCCAAAGGATTAGAGGGACCTCTATTAATTAAATAAACAGTGGTGTTTACAGTCTCTGCCCACAATTTTAAAGGCAACCCAGCATGCAATCTCATAGTGTGTGCACGCTCCATTATTGTTCTATTCATGCGCTCAGCCACTCCATTTTCCTGTGGAGTCCTTGGAACCATTTTCTACCTACGAATACCATTAGAGGAACAATAATCTTCAAAATCTTTACTGCAATACTCACCACCATTATCAAATTTGAGACATTTTAACATTTTTCCTGTCTCATTCTCAACCAAGCTTCTCCATTTTTTAAAAGTTTCAAATACATCATATTTCTGCCTAAGAAAATAAATCCATACCTTCCTAGTTGCATCATCAATGAATGTAACATAATACAGAGCCACCAAGAGAAGATACTGAGCTGGTCCCCATACATCCATATGCACAAGCTCCAATTTCTCATCTTTCTTTTGCTTCCCATCCTTGAGAAAACTTACTCTTTTATTTTCCATACACACAACTTTCAATAAATCCATATTAACACATTTTAGACTGGTAAAACATTATTTGAATGAAGTACTTTCATACCTTTTGCACTCATATGCCCAAGTCTATTATGCCACGTTGTTGATTCAAAGTCCACGGCAAGAATCGTATGACCTTTCTACTTGAACTGCAGCAAGCTGTTCTCTAACATTGACTTTTGTAAATACTAAAGTAGAAGGAACAATATGACCTCACAAAAGATATAAGGTGCCTACTTTCACACCTTTTGCTACCACTAAGGCACCCTTTGTGACCCTCCAATTTTTATCACTAAAAGTAACAACACAACCTTCATCATCTAGTTGCCCTGCTAAAATTAAATTTTTGCTTAACTTTGGAACATGCCTTACCTCACATAGTAGCCAATGATTCCCATTTTGCAACTTAATCTTGATTCTTCCCTTTCCAACAATCTGATAGGGTTCATTATCTCCTAAATAAACTAGCCCAAAATCTTCTTGGACATAATCAAGAAAATAACTTCTATTGGGGGTAGCATGAAATGAAGCCCCTGAATCTAACACCCAAGAATCATCAGCATTATCAAGGGAAAGAATCAAAGCATCCTCATCAGATTTATTACTTACCACATTTGCCTCTTTACTTCATTTTTATCTCCTTTATTTTTTCGAGACCAACAATCTTTCTTCAAATGACCTGGCTTATCATAGTACCAGCAATCCTTCTTGTCTCTAGATTGGGACTTTCTATCCTTTTATTTTCCTCGTGACTTCCCACGATATCCAGAATTGTTTCCTCTCTCCTTTGCTCTGCCTCTGCTTTCTGCATTCAAAACACTGCCTGATGTGGATGTTCCACTTGAGCTTTTCCTATGGATTTCCTCGCTCAAAATAACACCAACAACATCATCAAACTTCAATGTATTCAAACTAGAAACATAATTGCTAACAACCATTACCAAGCTATTCCAGCTTTTAGGCAAAGAACACAGAATCAAAAGAGCCCTAACTTCTTCATCAAAGTTTACTTTTACAGAAGTTAATTGACTGGTGACCGTATTAAACTCATTTAAATGATCAGTAACTGACCCACCTTCTACCATTTACAAATTAAATAAATGTTTCATAAGAAATACCTTATTCAAAGCGGAAGGCTTTTCATATAACTTTTCCAGGGTTTTCATCAACTCTTGAGTTGTCTTTGCTTTTGTACTATTGAACGCCACTATTTGTGCTAGGCACAAATAAATACTGCCAAGAGCCTTTCTATCCAAGATCTCCCAGTCCTCATCTGAAATTGATGCAGGTTTCTTAGTTTTCCCTTCCAATGGCCGACATAAATCCTTCTGATAGAGATAGTCCTCCATCGGCATCTTCCATAACTGATAGTTCTACCCATTAAACTTCTCAACCTTCTTACCCTCATCTGCCATTGCTCCCACTCAACCGTGAGACTCCCACTCAGTCGTGAGACCTTCCTACAGACGATAATCAAAACACAACTCGCTCTGATACCACTTGTTAGGGTTAGAGATGGCAAATCTAACAATTAAATGCAAATTTTAATTAATAAACAGAGAAACTAAAACATACACAGAATAAATCATAACACAAAGAATTTAACGTGGTTCACCCAATCCGGGCTACATCCACCAAACTGCAACCATCCAATATTTTTATTATCCATAAAAAACCCTTTTACAATCTTGCGAATAATCGTGTTTTTCATTATACAGTAATACCCATCTAAACCCCTTTTTACCAAGCTTAGAAGCTTCCAGATTTTTGGGTTCTACAAAATCGGATTGGGATGTACAGTATACCATGGGCTATATAGTATAGCATGATTAGTCGCCACATACCAACACTTTTCACTGTTCAGAGACAAATTTTGCTCTCTACACCTTTCCAATACTTTTTCTAAATTCACCAGTGCTTCTTCAAATGTAACCCCATAGGTAGTGAAGTCATCCATATAAATTTCCATACAGTCATGAGATATATCAGCAAAAATACTAATTACTGCTCTCTGAAATGTTGCTAGCGCATTGCATAGACCAAAAGGCAAGATTGAGTAAGCAAATGTTCCCCATGGACAGGTAAAAGTGGTCTTATCTTGATCTTTAGGGGCAATTTTTATCTGATTGTACCCACTGTAGCCATCCAAGAAGGAGAAATAGCTTTTACCAAACAATGACTCTAGCACTTGGTCTACAAACGGCAGTGGAAAGTGATCTTTTTTAGTAGCAGTGTTTAACTCTCTGTAATCTACACACACTCTCCATTTTCCACCTTTCTTAGGGACAATAACTAGCGGAGAGACCCACTAACCGTCAGAGATTGGATAGATAAAACTAGCATCAAGCAACTTTTGAAGCTCATTCTTAACTATTTCTCTAAGTGCTGGATTTAATCTTCTCTAAGACTTCCTAACTAGTAAAAAATCTTCTTTGATATAGATCCTATGAGTACGAATTTGAGGATCTATTCCTTTCATGTCACCATATTCCCATGCAAAAGCTTTATGCTGATCTTGCAGCATTTTGAGTAGGACAGCCTATTGAGATTGTGACAACTTGCTATTGATATTCAAACAGTGACCTGGAGATAATTCTATATGCTTAGTGAGATCACTCATAGAATCTACAGGTGATGTTTGTACCTCTTGTGGAAGCAAGTTATGAAAAATTGCAGGAAATTTAGGCAACAAACTCTCAGAATTCGGTTGTTGTAGGAAACATTGTAGATGACTGCTATTTAGATCAGATGAACTACGTGTATCAGAGTTAGACTGCAGAATTTGAAAAAGCAAGGCATCCTCATTCTAAAGTTATGAGAATGGATCAGTTTAGAGCATCATTAATTGAACCAACGAATTGGATTTTTTAGTTTCTTCCCCCGCATCTGGCCAAACAGGTTGGGACAAATCTGGTTGAGGTCGAGCAGGTGGATACAAAGCTAATTTTTTTGTGGACTGTCCATCAGAAATAGTCATATCTCCATAATTACATCCTATAAAAGCATCAGCAGTTGCTAACCATGGTCTACCTAAGATAATAGGGTATCATCCCAAAGTTGCCTTAGTAGATAATATTGTAAAATCAGCTGAGTACTCCCAAGATTCAAGACTGACAATTACATCTTCCACCATTCCATCAGGTGTGACAGTGGAACTATCAGCAAGCTGCAGGACTGTAGGTGTAGACCAAATGTTTAGGATGTTCAAATTGTCCATAGTATGCTTGGTCATGACATTAATGGCAGCACCAAGGTCAATTAAAACATTTTTTACAATTTGGCCATTTATATGTATTTGCACTACAGGACTTCCAGGGTCAGTGTACTTTGGAATGACTACATTTCCCAACATTATATCAGCCAATTTCCCTAAAACATGAATTGTTTGGGGATCCTTTTTCTTCCATCCATGTTTCTTCAAACAGGCCTCTTTAATGGCTTTTCCATAAATTAGAACATCTTTAATGGCCTGAAATAAAGTAATTTGAATTTGTACATTCTTTAGCTGATCCAGAATGTCAAAAATGGGTTCTTCCTGGGATTTAGATGCAGTACTTTATAACCTCTGAGGAAAAGGTGGTTTTTCTTGACTTTGCAAAATAGGCTCCTTAGAAACTGTATCAGTTATAGGCATATGCTCAGTAGGATCAGCAGGTACAATAGGTTCTTCAGGGGAAGAATCTGGTATCTCAGTAATTAGAGGCAGTTGTGGAGCAGGAAGAGTGGTTCTAGACATCAAATGGATATCACTAATGTTTAAGGCATAAGCTGGATATTGGTTGGCTTCAGCAAAATACATGGGTTGTTGTTGTTACTACTGTTGCTTATTATTGGGATTTGGCAATGGCTGAGCAGGCATAGGAATTTGTTTTGGAGGGTCAGTATTTGTGGCAGTTGCTGCAAGAAGTGGCATGAGGGCCTGAGGTTGTGGCTGTGGAAGCTGCAGGAACCCAGGGGACTGGTTCTACCAGTGCTGAGAACCTTTCCATTGAGGATTTTGCTGCCAATTACCTTGAGGTGGAGTCCATTGTCCTTGTGGCTGCTGCCAACCTCTTTGAGGAGATTTCCATTGGGGGGTTTGATAGTTAGGCCAAGATAGTTGAGATGTATTCCAAGGTGGTGGTGGTCCATATGTAGGTTGTCATTGATTACTATAGCTAGAATAAGGATTACCAAAAGTCAAAGGGTCTTAAGGCATACCTTGTCTTTGAGCCCATGGTCTCCTTTGTGCAACAAAGAACACTTGATTATCATCACCTTCTACTAGCTTAAAGTTAGTAGGTAATTTCTTAGCTTCCAGATTAGCCACCATCTTGCATCTACAGTCACATTTCTTCTATCTATAATGTGGACAAAACTCGGCCAGGATTGCTTCAGCTTCCTAATGTTTCTTCTGAGCTTGCATAGTGTCCAACTGTGTAGCCATATTGTTAATGATATCCTGCTTGAAGTCAGACAGCAAATTTGTAATCTCCATCCAAGAAACTCCACTGGAAGAAGACTTTCCCACTGTAGCATGATGACCTCTACCCTTCTTCACATTTGCTCGGGAGTAATTGAGAATATCTTCACGAGATCATCCCAAGATGCTTGAGTGATATCACCGCCTCCCATCAGGTCCAAGGCATCTATGCAAGTATCATTGATTCCTCTTAGAAAAAGTAATTTCTGAGATTCTTCATTAAGAGTATGGTCTGAATTATTCTTTAGAGAAAACAGGAATATTGATATATAATCCTCCAGACTTTCATCTTCCTTCTATTGAATTTGAAATATGTCATCACCTTTACTGCCACTCTTACAATATTCCTTGTATTTCTCAAGAAATTTTGTTTGCATGACTGGCCAACTATCGACAACACCCTTTCCCAGACTCATGAACCATCTAAGAGCTCCCTCCTTCAAGGTAGCAAGGAACAATTTCAGTTTGTGGGCATCTGAAGTGTAGTCATAACTATGAAAGAGGATATCAAACTCGAACAAGGTCTCTGGATCTTCTGTGACTAAGCCATAGAACTTGGGAAGTAATGAAGACAGAATGTTCTTAAGGTTGTCATTGTTTTGCTAAGGAGTAATGGGGAATTCAAAAGTAGGAGGTCGATTCAGTGGATTATGAGCCATGTTCACCTAACCAGGTATAGGAATAAATGGATTTTCTTTAGGGTCTTCGTCAAATGGGCTGAATAACAAGTCAGCACACAAATCTTCAGCAAATGGGTCAATATCTAAGTCTCCTTTGTCCTCAAATAGGCTATAAGCTGGTTCAGTTTTCTTGATAATGAATGGTATGTTGGGGAGAAATCTTCCCTTAGTCTCTCTTCTTCTATGCATGCAATGAAAAGGAATGGTATTTTTAAAAGATTTTGAAAAACTGACTAAACTACTGCAAACGATGACTATAGCAAGTTCTTAGATTGACACCATCCCCAGAAACGACGCCAAAAATGGTCATGCCCACAAAAGGATATAAAAGTCACAAAAAAACTAAACCTGGGAATTGGACATTCCAACAGGCGACTAACATCTTCTCATGGTCGTTCATTTACTTTATCAAACCAGGGGACGTATACTTTAAACGGAGCAGCACGGTATGTGCACTAAGAACTATTTTCTAGTCATCATCTTTAGAAAACAAATACTTAAAAGAAGTATAACGCAAAGCTTTCTAACTCAAACACAACTCAACTAAAACATAAATCATAACAGCTATTATTAAAGGACAAACTGTGAACTGGCCTTTGCTGCAGGAATAATTCAAGGTTGAGTTTGTGTTGAAATCTACAGAAATAGATTCTAACTAGTAATCAACATGAATTGAACAGTTAACTACAACAACTTACTACAAAATACTTACTAAGTGGGCCCCCTTAGCAAGCATCAACGAGATTACACAAGAAGTTGACTCAAAGCTTCATCGAATTTTATTCATATTCAGAACCAAGATACATCAATTACTCTGTTTTAAAATAAAACTTTAACACAGAACTCTATTACTTATTCAACTTAATTTCAACTCATACTATTTCATCCTCGTTCACTCACGCAGGAGGAACGATTATTTAAATGAAAAGGACAACAAACTAACTAACAGAGGAAGTCGTGATCATAAATATATTCTGAATCCGCGGAACAGATATTCACAAATGAAAGTCTATTTGCTCGATGCGACCCAAAGAAAATATAACATTACACACTCCCTAGAGATTAAAGGACTGTTAAAGCTCCTTCCCAAAGATTCGGTCAAAGAGTTATTACTGGAACAACTTCTTCAACGGAGCCGAGATTCTTTGCGCTTGATCAACATCTGCTCCCTCCAACAACCTGCAATAAATGACAGAGGTGAAGGAAAGCATAGACACAACTGACACGACATCCATTCATTAATCACATGTTAATCCTATTCCATTATCCAAAATCATAAGCATACATCAACCATGCGGGAGGTCAAAAAGGTAATTAATGAAGTTGTCAAGCTACAAGAATATGGAATTCATTGCTACAAGATACCACCCGAAAAGTCTTTAATCAACAGGTTTAAACAACTATTAATAACAAAAGTATGAGTATCAAAAGTTCAAACTATGAGCATATTTAAGGCTCATCAAGCGATATCAAAGAAACACCGCTTCATCGCTCGTCGCCAAGTCAAAATATGCACTTCTAAAGAAATCAGTGATGAGCGATAAAGTAAAATGATCATCGAGACTTAAGTGAAAAACCCTAAGCATGTGCACTTAAGTTGTTCTAATGAAGGGGACCCTCTAGGATGACATGAGAAAATGAGCTCGAGAACTTCTGAGTTACGAAATGCAAACGATGTAAAGGCCAAAAAGAACCTTTATTCAACCTTATAAATTTTTAGAAATTTAAACCTAGGCGAGTGGGACCGGTCACTTGATGATAGTGATAGACATAAGAAAGTTTTAAAATGACCGAAAATAGGAAATATGAAGCCAACGACCAAATAGAATGTTACAAGCAATTCTAACGAATAAAACCCTAAACCCTCATAAAACAACCTTACTTCCAAATGTAACAAGGGTTCAAGATGAAACAAATTTTTGTAGGGTCCAATATGGGCACTTTAAATTTTGAAAATTTGAAAGTGTCATCACAACCAAAAGAATTGACGAACTGTAGAGTACTTTCTTGATCCTTTAGATAGTTTTGTATTGCACCAATCCACAATCCCATGGGCATCTTTAAATTTTACATCTTCAAATTTCAATTGCTCTCTATCAAGAATTCTCTTAACACACACACAATCTACATCTTGTTCTCCTTTAACATGTCTAGCTTCAAAAAAGCTCCACATAGGTCAGACATTATGTTCCAAGTTGTGAAGTCTACTTAACCAATAGAAAATTTGAGCATTCTTGAACTATTCTACACAACTATCTGACCATATGAGATGTTCTATATCATTTGGATTCCTCTTTCTCTTAAATTTGTATAAAATATATTGAAACAGTATTGAACAAAATCTAACAAGTGTAACTAGTTGTCACTCAAATAGAAATGATACTCCCTCAAAAAATTTATATAATCCTACATACTATCATCTGCATGCTTGTATACAATATGAACAAACATATCCACTTGAACTAAATTGTAATATTGTGATTGGATTTCCTCTTGCAGAGTAAGAGTATAGCTTTCCACAAAATTAACCACTAATAGTATAGTTCCAACTGCAAATTTTTTTATACATGTGTGAAATTGTCCATCAAGCCATCAAGCATGTTGAGAGTGCTTGACATATTTTGGTGCAATCTTACTCTTAAATTATGATATGAATGCATGTATAATGATTTTTTCTATAGTTAAATCACTTGATGCTTTCCAATTTTTTCATATTTTAAAGAATACTTAACATTCTTAAATTTTTTAACATCTACTAATTGTTGTCCAAAATCATTTTCAACACTTTCATGCATACAAACTCCTAAGAATGAAAGATTGCCACAGCTGGTGCATTGTCTAGAAATACATGAACTTAAATAAAATAATTTCCCATTAGATCTTTCACAAAAAAAAAATTGCTATAAACTCGTTGATTGTTTAAAGTGGCATATTAATACCGCATTCCTGCATAATCATGTTAGTATGTAAAGTACAATGTGTATATCAAAAAACATCTTAATAATAATGAAATTGCACATATGTTTTACAACAACAAGATATTCATTTCTTATTACTATTCACATACCAAGGTTTACATTTTTCAAAAGATCTAATGACTTATTCTAATATGACCAGGTAACACTAAATCATCACAAAATTTTCTATAAAATTTGGTTTGAGTTCTGTCTAATAGGTGTTTTGGATGAGGATCAAGAATTTTGGCCCCACTCTTAATTTCAAAACATCTCTAGCATTAGATGATACCCTAGTATTATCATACCAATATTTTTCAACCAAATATTTGATTTCAATATTCAATTTCACATTAGACCTTGGGAGTCAACCACTAAAACTCCAACATTGGTTGATTTGATCATTTTCTATACTTTCTCTTCTCTTTGCCGCTCTATCGATGTTTTAGGATGTATTTTTATAATTTCACTAATATTTCTTAACATTCTTTTATTCAAAGTTGTTTTATTAACCATAGTAGTTGTTATAGCTCGTCATACTGCATTCTTATCTTTAGATTGACTATTCTTTCCAATAGAGTCAATGGCACTAGCAATAGTAGATATAGCATGTTTAAGTGATTCATCTTTTCTTCTTCATTTAACAAAAATGCCTAACTTTTTCATCACTTTTACCATTTTCCACATTCTCATTAATTGCATCATGAGTTGACATTGAAATGATAGCTTTTTTTATTAAATAATTGTTTGTATAATCTATTGGCATGTGTTAGATTATTTATCTCTAAGAAATATTACTAGAAATATTATCCAAAATAGTAATTTTAATTTAAATATATATATATATATATATTATTTTCAGCATCACAAGGATTTTCATTTTCATTTTCAACTTCAAAAGGATTTTCATTTTCAAATTCATCAACAAAACAAATTTCATTTTCAACAAGAAAAAGATTCTCATTTTCATTTTCAACAACAAAATGATTTTCATTTTCATTTTCAACAACAAAACGATTTTCATTTTTCATTTTCAACAAAAGGATTTTCATTTTCATTTTCAACAACAAAAGGATTTTCATTTTTATTTTCAACAACAAAATGATTTTCATTTTCATTTTCAACAACAAAATGTTTAAATTCATTATCTCTACCAATATAATCGATCTCAACATTGTTAAATCCAACTTGTTTTAAATCTTCTAGAATCAAATTTTCCATATCATTCAAAGGTTTATTTGAAGATGTACCTAGATTCATGCATGTTGTCATATTCTCCAAAGAATTGAAAGGTGAGTTTGAAGACATACCATGATTAGTTTGTATAATTGTATTATTTTCTACATTCACCTCTTGCAAATTTGCATCATCTACATCCATGGTCTCTTCAATGTTTTTATCTTTAATAGTCATGGTACCAGATGCTTCAGCATTATTAATTTTTCAAACCCTCATTCTTATATCTCTTTGTCTTTCTATCTCCTCTCTCTTTTCTTCAATTTCTTCAAGGGTCAATAATCTCCTATCTTTCCTCTTTTATTGACTTTATGATCCCATGATTACAAAATTCTAAAGTATAAATGAATTTCAATGGTAAAAGTCTCTTTTTTATTCCTCCTTCGAATGAGTAGAAAATGAACACAATTCCACTCCAAAACTGTCCAAGTGTTGCCCCATTTCAAAAGTCAAATCAAATTGCAAGTTCAAGAGCTTGTAGAAGATAAAATTGATAGAAAATGGAAGAATTGGTCATTGTCGGCCATACATTGTCAAGTTGTAGAATTGACAGTAATATTTTAGCAAAAAAAAATTTTAAATGGTAAAAAATGGAACAAAATCTCATTTACAAAATGGGATCCCATTTGCTAAACAGGATACCATTTACTAAATGGGATCTCAGTATGAACAAGATCCATTTTGGAAATGGGATCCCATTCTTTTTTCCAACATTCAAAATATTTAATAAAGCAAACAAGATCCCTTTTAGGAAACGAGATCTCGTTCCTAAAGTGGGATCCCATTTTTTTAAATATGAATTTTTGGCCATGTTTATGCTTTGTTTTTTGGTTCAAGAAAAGGCTTGGGAACCTTAAACTAATCTTTGGACCTGGATTTACCTACAACTTGAAGGTCATGTCAATGTCACAAGAAAATAGTGACTTTGGACATATGTCTGAAGACCTTTTTTGTAGAATTTTTTGATGAAATTAAAATTTATTATAGATGAGACTGTGTAGACTCAAAATATGTATTTTTTTCTAAAATTGGATTATTTTTTCTATTTTTCAAAAAAAATTTGATGAAACTAGTCTATAAACTTGAAATATCAAGGTTTTTTAATATTTTAATAACTTTTTTTTTTGAAAAATGAATTATACGTCAACATTCTTTAGAAAATTATTTTCAATTTAAAAAAAACAAAAATGATAAGTTTAGGTCATCTTATATGTGATGTACACAGGGATTTTTCAAAACAACAAATATGACCAATAAATAATTAACAAAAAAATTACAAAAAAATATCATCAAAATTCTTTAGATTCCATCTCTAAGTGCTTCAAATTTTAAGATCAAATGTGACAAATTCTAAAAATCAAGAAAACCACTTCCACTTTTTGACCAAAAAGTGGGCTCAACTTCTTGCACACACCCGGGTGATCCCACAATAGTGGTTTACAATTTTTGGCCAAATTGGACACTAAATTTTTAATTTTTAACTAAATCTTCACATTCAGGCACCTATAGCGGCTAAACCATGAGGAATTTGAAGATGATGCAAACTAGAGTCTCGTCACATTTTTTCTATAGATTCTAAAAATATTTTTTCAAATTTTTAAAATTAGATTGCACTTATTTTTCCATCTCCCACAAAAAATGGTATTTTTCTAAAAATAGCATTTTTAAAAAGTGACGCACACCGTACAATGCATAACTTTTTTTTCCATGAAAGATAAAATTCCAATTCTTTCGAATTTACATTTGTGACTCTGATATCTAGTGCTTCCACTTGGTTAGATATTTTTTTATTGAATATTTTTTCTTTAATCAAGTTTCAAAGTCAATCAAATGACAATTTAGACATAGCGCGACCATATAACGCATAACTTTTTTTGTATATATCAAAATTCAATTTTTTTTGGTTGGATCAAGGACTTCAATATCTGGTGCACTCATAATTTTCAATTTTTTTTTTTGATAATCTGCTATTTTTCCACATGTGCAGAACAAAGACCTTTATTTTTGATGAAAAACCTATGTTTAATAAAACTAAAAAAACAAATACATAATAAAACCAAAACATATTAAAATTATATTCATTGGATAGCTCGTTCTGAAGGCTACTTGATTCCAAGTTTGGTTTCTAAATATTCCCCCATTTTCATTCTCAACCAGAGCTTGAAAGCGTAAAAATTTAGGTTTTTTGTGTGAACAAATTAAAAAATTAGGGAAAAGGGGGGTTCGCTAGAACCAGGGTTCATTCGAACCCCCAATAATATGCATTTTTCCTTTATTTTTTGGGTGGGAAATGTGGGCCCAATAATTAATGGGTTCGCTCGAACCCTAGTTCGATCGAACCCCTTTATGGTTCGGTCAAACTTGTAGTTCATGAACCCTAAAACCAATTTTTGCCATGGGGTCATTTTTTCAATTTTCCTTCCTCCATCAAATTGTAAACCACTATTGTGGCTTCAGGCCCTATATATGTATACACATATTCATACATATATGTATATATATATATATATATATATATATATATATATATATATATATATATATATATATATATATATATATATATATATATATGTATACATATATCTATACATATATGTATATATATATATATATATATATATATATATATATATATATCTATTTATGTGATTTATGTCTTTATAGTTATGATACTCTATATCTCTCAAGTTTAGATTGCAAACAAAACACAATAGTGTACATCTTCATTTTTAATAATCGATTATGTTTGATTATTTGTTATTTTCACACTTTTTTGACTGATTTCATCATTTCTTATCATGTCATCTCCATCATGTGATACTCTCCATGGTTTGAGATCACATCGACCTATCATTTCTCCTATCTTTTTCATATCATTGTGCATACCATCTAGGGTTACATTATCATGAACCCCTTGACTTAATATGATGAAATACTTTTCTAGGTTGTATAAACTACATACAATCAACTTTTTTGGCTGTATTTTATTGTAATCATTATTTTTTCTAGTCAAGGGATTATTTCAAACATGATTTTGACCCCATGTCTTTAGAAATTCATGTATTTTTCCAATTAAGGAATTATTATCATGAAACCCTAAAATTGTATGGGTTTTTTTCTTAAAAACCCTTTCTTTTTGGGGTATATATCTAAAAACCCATGTTTGTATTTTTCTTATCCATGTTTAATTTACACTCATTTCATTATCCATAAGAACACAGTAGCATACATTTTCTATAAACTAAGTTTTTTTCTACTTTCCATTGCACATACAACATAGTAGCATAAATATAGAGGAAAATATTTGTAACTTTTATTTGTAACATATATTCAAAAGTATAATTTTCACACCTCCTATAATCCAAAACCCTCATTTTAATTCATGAAACTATCTGCTTAAGGGATAATTTTACATAATTGTTTGACCAATTTCATCATTTCTCATCATGCATCGTTGTTTGCTAGATGATGTCTCCACCATGGCATATGTAAGTTGGATAGTCTCCATAGTTTTAGGTACATCAACCTATCATTTCTCCTTTCATTTTGCACACAATGGCACTCATGAATCTATATTTTCCCAGATCTCCTATATTTATTGTATCATTGTGCAAAACCATCTAGGGATTAATTATCATGACCACATTGACTTTATACAATGACATACTCAAATAGGTTGTACAATCATATATTTTATTATTTAAAACCTATTTTTCCATTCTGTCTAGGGGCCTATTAATCTATATGTATATATGTTTTTTTGACCTTGTCTATTTTTTGTTTTTGTTATCTACAAATATATTGATACTTTTATGACCTTTTCTATTTTTTGTTTCTATTATTTTAAAAAATATTGATGCTTTTCTAACAAGTATAACATGTTATACTCTTAGGTTTTATATGTATAACATAAGCCAATATTGTTATTGTTTGTTGCACATATAGGTTAATTGAAAATCATGGCATGAGGGAAGAAGGGAAAAGGATCAAGTGGAAGGAACACAATTGGAGTGAGTCATGGAGTGACATTCAATATTCCACAATCTGTTGAGGAAAAGTCAACAATCCTCATCCAAAAAGTAGTGACATTCAATATTCCACAATTTGTTGAGGAAAAGTTAGCAATCCTCATCCATGAAGTAGTGAAATTCAATATTCCAAAATCTACTAAGGAAGAGTATGCAATCCTTATCTACAAAGATGTTAATTCAAAAAATATAGAGCATAGAACTAAATATTCAAGTTCTAAACTAGCTATTCATAATAGTCAATCATGTTTGGAACCACTTATTCATTTTCAATAGTCAGGTAGCATGCACTTAAGGTCCCCAAATCTCTTGAAAACTCATTGGTCTATGTTTTACATAGAAAGTGTAGTATTAGATGTCAAAGATAAGAATATTTCAATCAGGTGTGTAGCAATCAAGTGGGGAATCATGCCTAGCAGTTTGAGAGCATGGTTTAATGGAGTTACAACCACCAAAAGGAATGAGCCATAGACCATCCTATCTAAAAAAAAAGAAGTTGAAGTTTTTGAATTGTGGAAGGACATGGATAATATTGGCCATGTGGCCTTCAAATCTCTCAACTGAAATCAATGGTGAACCAAGTGATTGAATCAAGGCCTAACCAATTCACAAATGGGATGTAAGGGAGGTCATGGTGGGTTGGCTTTTGACAAAGGCATATTGATTTTACAATTATAACTATAGAATGGGTGGACACACATAGAAATATTATGCTACGACCCTCCATAGTGTCATCCTTTTATGAAAACTTGGAGAAGTTGTATAATGAGCACAAGTATGGGTCAAGAAAAATATGGAGCTACATGATGAAATAGGTGTGCAAGCTGGTAGAAATCATGGCATACAAGTTATTGCAAGGATGGGTTCAAGATGTGTACCACATTTAATCTTGAAAATTAGAGAGTGTGTCATTGTTTTATCTTGTGTTAATGTCTAGTAGGACATGTTATACCTAGTTTTTACTTGTTTAAGTCTAAAAGACATATGATTAACTACATTTATAATTGTGAGCAAGGGGCATGCATGACAACCCAAGAGCATGCATGGATGACTAAAGAATTATTTGTTAATTGACTCAAACACTTTTCTACATCAATCCCTGGCAGGGTTTCACTAACAAACATAGCACTTCTTGTCTTTGACAATCATGGCATCCATGTGGCCTTCAATACAATAGAAGAAGAATGACATACAAGCATAAAATTTCTCACACTACCTGCACATACCAGCCACAAGTTGTACCCCCTAGATGTTAGTGTATTTTCTCCCTTCGAGAATAACTTCAAATAAAAAATGAGTGTATAAATGTCTAGCCACCCCAAAATTTAAATAGGAATGGAATATTTGGCAACTCTTACAATTGAGGCATTTGTATAGGCAATGAATTTGTAGAATTTTTTAAAAAAAATTGCAACCTTAGGCAGATAGTGATCATGTAGGGGGCGACATAGAATGTCAATTTAACAAACACTTTGACTTATAAAAAACTCACTTATTCTATCTCAAAATGATAATCAAAGGTTAGATTAAAAGAAAGTAATTGTACCACAAGGGAAAGAATAGAAAGAAAGACAAAAAATGGAGTGTCATCATTAAATCTGGTTGGGGATGTTTGCTTCTTGTAGGCATGGTGAGGATTTGAATCTCTAAGAGGAGACCAAAATAAAGATAAAAATGGAAACACAAACACACTTCATCATGACCAAATAAGGATCATGATTACATGAGGGCACAAATAGTTCACAAACACATATAAGATAAAATAGATAGTTCACAAAAAAATATAATAGTTTAGAAAGGTTCATAAAACTTCACCTTCAAGAGTAGTGCTTATGGTGTTGACCATGAACCAATAGCTCCATGAATTCTCTATCCAAACTCTTGAGATAAGTAGTAACTTGACCATATTTCTTAGTAACATGGTAGGGCCCAACATATATCACCTCAAATTTTCCATGTTTTCCCTTGTCTCTAGACCTAGAATTCCACATGAAGGTAATCTCCCCAATCTAAAAATACATCTTATCAAAGAGGTAATAATTTTTTTATATTAATAATACTCTCATGGTAAAAACTTCTTGTTTCTTCAAGATTGGTTAACTCATGCATTCTTTAGGAAATGATGTCCACTTCTTCCCCTTAAAATTGTTGTAGCATCTTGTATACTAGGGTAAGTGCAAGAAGTTGGGTCCACTTTTTCATCAAAAGGTGAAAGTGTATTTATTGAAAATCAAATTTTGTCATAGTTGGACCGAAAATTCAAAGAACTTATGGATAAAATCTTCAAAAATTCTTGTAATATATGAAATGTATAATTTTAAGTCTTGTTTTCAAATATGTAACTTATTCTAATACCAAGATGATACAAATTATTTTTGTATAGGATTATACAAAAATATATTTTTTTAAATCACTTTTTTAGGATAAGACCATGCACATGTCTACCAAGCATTATTTGATCTAAATAAAATAATTTTCCTAATTCCAAGTTTGAAAAGTATGTGTATTATACTGAATATTGATGGACATTTTGTTATAAATTTTTTCTGAATTTTAAAAAATAAAAATTATTGGCCATAATTATTATTTCTAAGAATGCCTCATGTGTGACAAGCATAATTTGAGCTAAACTAATTATTTTTTTATTTAGTTCATTGTGCAAATATTTGTGTGTAGACTGATGACATAATTTTTTAAAAAGGAACTAAAAAAAAAAAATTATTAAAAAATATGAGCACCTGATATTTCAAGTTTATAGACAATTTTCCTCATAAATTGATTAATAAATATAAAATGTAACGCCCTGTCATGCAAACCCCAAAGGACACTAAAATATCTAACATTTATGACACATTTTTTTTTCAAAGTAAACTAATATGAGTGATCAATTAACATACACTAGTAATGATAATATATATATATATATATCAACTAACTAGTCCCTTGGGGTTACATGACTATATTACATTGGAATATCTCTAACATAATCCCAACCCATGATGATGAGTAACTAACTATGAGAATTCAACTTAACCATTAGGTAGAACTAATAATCAATGAACGTACATCTATAACTTTATATAAATGAAAACCATCCATCACATCTATGAATTTAAATATAAATATTTCCACAGATACAACACCACTAAGGATCACATTATGTGAAGAAATAAAAACATAGTAATACAAGGATCAATGTACCTTGCATAAAAGATAAGCATATATCAACGATCATAAGATAATGCCAAGGATTACAACCATTACATCTATGATATGGAGACACATCGTTCAAGGATTACATCAATACAATAGTACTTCCCAACATGAACGGGAATAGTACAATAACATGGAATGAAATGTATGAATATAAAGCATCAAGACTAGTTCCAATCTCTGGTACGACTCTGGAGTCACTGCAACTGGTACAACTCTACACAACTCGATCTTTAGTTGGGGACCCAATGGGGTGCAAAGCACATTCCACCCGACCATGTGGACCCTAAGGCCCACTCCCCATGCTAGGAGATGACAAGAAAGACCCACAACCAAAACAAACAAGTGAACAATGGAAAACAAGACTCCATGACAAGAGCAACAACAACACAAGAAAACATCCAACACATGAAACATCTGCTTCTAGAGGTAGAAGAACAATGAGGGGGAGACAACAAATATACAAGGTTGCTAAAGGGCGGAGTGTCATCACATAAGCTCGACATGGGTTAAACCCAATGCGGATCTTCATAGGTTACTGGCCCCCTACCTGGTTAAACCCTATAAACCTCAATCAATCCTCGGCCCCCATTCTCACTCATGTGGGATCAACATACCTTTCAAGAGGACAAGGCAGTTGATCTTTTCCATTCCAGGCCTTCCCACTCATCTCAAGCCTAAGCGAGCACTTGAGCCATGAGTGAGGCTAACTTATCTAGATTAAAGTGAGATACTACCCAAACCCCTTAATTAATTATTAAGTTATTACTAATGAAGGAAACTCTCAATGATTTACCCATACACCACTTTGTGCATTGACCCCTATTGAAAGCCACTCCCCCTACTAGCAACAAGAAACTCACAATCACCAACAAGGTAAGCCAACTTGCACCGACTAGCAAAGCCATATAAATATGCACATAAACGAGGCATGCAACACCTCCCACAAGATCTTCATAGTAAAACAATTTCCACAGTGCAAGGCTGAAACCCACATAAATCAATATAGAATCAAGTTTTCACCAAGATTCATCATAAAATCCAACACTAAACTTGATATGGGTTACCCTATGCGGATCTTCCTAGGTTGTCGACCCCCATCCTAGGTTACCTTGGCAGCCTCACCTAATCCCCAACCCCTATAGGGTGATCCCATAATAGTGGTTTACATTTTTTGGCCAAACTGGACACTGAAATTATTATTTTTAATTGAATCTTCACATTTGGGCACCTATAGCGGCTAAACTGTGAGGAATTTGAAGATGGTGCAAACTAGAGTCTCATCAAATTTTGTCTGTAGATTCTAAAAATATTTTTTTCAAAATTTTTGGAATCAAATTGCACTTCTTTCCATCTCCCGAAAATTGATTTTTTCAGAAAACAACATTTTAAAAGTGGCCTTTGAGTATAGCATAACTTTTTTTCCATGAAGGATAAAATTCTAATTCTTTCAAATATAGATTTGTAACTTTGATATCTAGTGCTTCCACCTAGTTAGATATTTTTTTATTGAAGATTTTTCCTTAATCAAGTTTCAAAGTCAAACCAATTACAATTCAAACACACGACCATATAACGTGTAACTTTTTTTGTATATGTCAAAATTTTATTTTATTTTTTTTGTTGGATCAAGGACTTCAATATCTGGTGCACTCATATTTTTCAAAAAAAAATTGATAATTTTATATTTTTCCACATGTGTAGAAAAAAATTTATTTTCGATGAAAAACCTATGTTTAATAAAACTTAAAAAAAATACATAACAAAACCAAAACATATTAAAATTATATTCATTGGATAGCTTGTTCTGAGGAATACCATAATCATTTGAAATAAATTTTAAATGAATTCATTTGATCCCCAAAAGCTAAATCAAAAGTGATTTTTTATGACATTTTGATAGGTGTAAAGGAGACGCATTTATAGGTATGGTTTAAAACTAGCGAGGTTCTATCCAAGGGGGTTTGATCTAAGGTGATTTGATCAAACCCTCTTCAATTGGAATCCTTAAAATGGAACTTTTTAAGGCTTTAATCATTATATTTTCTAAAAATATATGATTTCAGCTAAAATTCGTTCCTCTCAGGAATTGTAAACCACTATTATGACAGCACCCTATACCAACTCATGCAAGCAACAACTAACTCCCCTCTAACCTCTAGAAGACTAACAACTCACTGACACCATGGTTCCCCATCAAGATGGCAACCATAACAAGATCTCAAGAACTATTTCCAATCCATAATTTACGAGTCACAAGTGTGGGATAACGAGGACAACATTACCAAGAGATCACCAAACTCAACCAAAACCAACATAATCAACTCAATCCAAAATCAACCAATATCTTCTTGATAACCATTTGGGCACAAATGGCTCCCTCCATTAACGATGACCAAAAAAAATTCAACTTAACTTCCAAAATCACACACATAATTCATTATAAGGAAACAATCAAACATTGCAACCTTGAAATCCACAATTTAAATCAAACTCACAATAACAAGCGATCAAGAACAACTCCACAAACAAACATCATTGTCACTTTTAATGACTTGGTCACTTAATCTAGGGGCTTAAAACAATTATACAAACACTAAAATTAATTCCTCTTAACAACTTCATAAACACTTATTCAAAACACATTGTCTAATAAGAGAAAACATAAGATATTGTCATATTAATTTCTTCAACAATGCACTTTCCCTAAGCAGACATAAATACCCCTCTAATAATAATCATCTGATCCAATTTTATTAAATAATAATAACACATTAAATAACATTCTCACTTTCTCATTATCATACCTTAGCTAATAACCCTAATCTATTCGAATGCAACTCACAACAAACTATTGTTCCACTATCAAAATAACTTTCAATTACCCATATACCCACTTCACACATAGACATAAATATATATTTGTTTTCATATAAGAATAATTTCACACGACTAAGTAACTTAAATAATAATATTTAATAAAACATATAAAATATTTCTAATTATTCTAATCATTAATAATATTTCATTTATCCATTTCTTTTTCTCTTACTTAATTTATGTTTATATTAAGATTACTCATCTTTGTATTATGTGAAAATATTAATAAGAATAAAGATATCAAATTTATATTCCATTTATTTTCTCTTAATAAAAAGTTTTTAAAAAAACACACATTTAAAATAAACAAAAGAGATGCTTTTCTTTTTTAAATCTAATGTCACTAAATGCCTATTTATTTAATTCTTTTAAAGTTAAGACTTTTTCCCACCATGGAAGAGTAGCTTCACTATTAAAAGAAACCCAATGAAACTATTTAAATTAAGAAAAGTCTTCATAGGAATTATACGTGGCTCCTAAAAGAAAGCTCTTACTATGCTAACTGTATGGTTCCATGGGGGGCTTGGGCTTCTATTTTTATGGATCAAGCGGTCCCATGGAGCACAAAAAATTATGCTATAGGATTAATTGGAATCTCCTCCTGAAAAATAGCAGCCCCTATCTTTTAGGACTGCAAATTTCAGCGGGTGGGGCTAGAAATTGCCCCTATAGCTTAGGATTTTTTTCTACCACTTGTCTATCACTTTGAATTTTAAATTCCTAAAAAAACTAAAAAATGAGAGAATTTTTATTTGTTTATTAATTTTTATCAAATTACTCCACTTCGTCCCTTGAATTTTGGAGCTTAAACTTTTAAGCTGAATTGCAAAATTGAATTCATGGGACCACCATCTTTAAAATATTCCTAAAAAATCTCAGCAGCACCACTGAAATTTTTTAGGAAGCCCCCCTCCATGGGAGGGTACCCTAAGTTTACCTTAACTCTTGGATTACTTATAACGCTAAAATGAATAGATCATCTGCTCTAATTTCCTCGACACAAAAAGTGGATGAATATGCATTTAAAAGTTGTCTTGATAGTTTCACAAGAGAATGGAAAAAGATTAACCTAGCAGCAATATGTATGGTACAGTGCCACAAACGTCGAATAGCTCTCTACCTAAAAAGACGTAATGTAAGAAATTAAAAGGAAATAACCTGAAAAGGCGACGGCTAGCATGATGATAATACAGAGTATTGAATTAATTTAGAAAGCAGAGAGTTGATTCTTATACTTTGAAAGATAGCAAATGAGTGAAGGATGCACAAGGAAGGTGGAAAAGCTTGCAGAATTTGCAATGTGCAAAAATCAATGAATACAGTTTGCAAAGGTAGATGACAAAGGAGAGGCGAACAGAAGAGTTGCGTTGAAGCTTGGAGATTCGAATTGCAGCCCATAGATTCAAATTGACATACCCAGAATATTGACACATTCGAAATATACTCTCACAAGCAGAAGCAAGCTCTAAGGCAACGAGTATCATGCAAAACGGCCTACCAAAGATAGAAACCTCAAATGTCATTCGATTACACCAAGTATTAGGCATGAAAGCCATGAGAATCGAAACATTCAATGAAGGGTATGAGCTCAATATCAAATAAAAGCCATTAATCACCAACATCAAATAAAAGGCATGGAAATATTCGCCAATATGCAAAAGTATATGTGTAGTTAATGAAAGACCATAAACGCAGGGAAATAAATACAACCAGACTAACAAGAGGAGAACAGACTCATAAAACAAGCATCGAAGCAAAAAAAATATGATGGAGAACTCGCCCAGAGTCCAATGCTCAATGACGAAATAGACGTGCTGAACATCACATGTTTGCAGCCACAATATCCTTCTCCAACAATTTGATCACTTACAGAGATTGACACCTTCAAACACAATTTTCCCAAAAACCAACTGGATTCTTTTTCTGAATTAATTTGCAGAGCTAAGTTTTCTTCTTCGAAAACGAATATTAACCCTCTATTTTCCAAAATCAACACTATAAAACTAGGGAAGAGTTTTCGATATGAAAATCAACATTAAAAGCAAGTTTCTGATTTGAAAATCAGTTTGGAGTCATGCATGTACACGCACCTGTTTTTTCCTATTTTAACTTTGTTTTTACATCAATTTGAAATCTTATCTTCTTGATTTGTTTAGAATCACATTGTTTTACCATATTTAAATAATTATTTTCACATGATAATAAGTTATCAATTATTATAAAATACAATTTAAATACAATACTTTTTACAAGGCAATTTAATTTATTTATATAATAATAAACTATTTACTTTATATTTCATAAAATTAATTTATTTAATTATTATTTTAATTTTCAAATTCATTTAAATTACCTTGTAAATCAATTTTAATTTAATTAATTGATTAAACAAGGCCATATAAAACTATTAAGTTTTTCACATAATTTAATAACACAATAAACAATGAAATCACAAATAAACACTTACGCCAATGTCCGGAAAGACCAATACAAAGGGGCACTACATAAAAAATTACATATTTGAAAACTAGACATCATTATCTATAATGGGTTATTATTTTGTCAAAAAAAATTATAAAAACCCTCATTAGCCATATTGCTAAAGCCAAATTCTATCTTGTTTTCATGAAATTTTACTTGTAGGTACAAGGCTAAGGGGTGAGTTTCCAAGCCTAAACCAAAAGAAACTCCATCCATTTTAATAATACAAATTTTATGAAACATGTACTCATTCTAAATAGGAGTGGGAATATGGTGTAATTAGAAATGGGTACTCATTTTAAAATGGGTACCCATTTAAATAAAAACAAGTATCAATTTAAAAAAAAAAACCAAGTACCTACTTTAGAATAGGTACAAATATTAAAAAACAAAGTGGCTACCCATTTTAGATATTTAGTTTTGGGGTCTTGATCCTAAACATGTGCACATTTTTTTAATGGGTACTTGTTCTTGTTGAGATTTATTTTTTGATTCTTCCCCTAAATGTGGACCCAACTTCATGTACTTAACCATTAGTGACTTAATGTTAATTAGTAGTTTGGAATTTGCACTATATACTAATTGAAAAGGAATCTTACCACTAGCTTTCTTATATGCAACCTTCTTTTTCCAAAGAAAAAAATTCAATTTATCATTCCTTCACTTCTTATTTACATCCAATTCTTTTAACATATTCATGATGTTATTGCTACAAGAATTATCTTGTCCATTTCCCTATAGATGATAAAGGGGTGAATGTGTTAATAAGATCCCATAATATGAACACACATCAACAAAATCTCTAGACTTAAAACACATTGCATTATCTTCAATTATTTTGGATGAAGAATAAAATGTGGTAATGATAATATTTAACAAGAAATCAATCACTAGTTTTGATGTAGTATTTCTTGTAGGAATTGCTTCCACCCATTTTAAGAAATAGTTAGTGGTTACCAACATCCATACATATATGTTAGATATTTCTATTATCTCCCACACAAAATCTATACCCCACAATTGGAAAGGATCCTTTGTGTAAATGGTAATAAGGGTGAGTGCACTTTGAAATTTTAACTTACCATAAAACTTCTAACAAGCATCACATCATTTTATAACTTTAGGCACATCTCTGAATAATGTGGGCCACCAATATCCAAATCTCATAATATTTGGAGTAGTAGTCCTTGACATGAAATGACCACCACATAGCCCTTGGTGGAATTCCATAATAAATTTTTTAGACTTCTCATCTAAACACTTTAAGAGCACACCATCAAGGTTTCTCCACATTATCTATCCCTAGAGCAGTGTGCATCTTTGAGCTTCTAGCTTTATTTTTTATTTCTTTCAACTCTAGTGGATGGCTCAAGTTTTCTAAATAAAATATAATGTCCTTGTACCAAGGAAAATATTTCAAAGAGCATGGAGTAAGAGATGGGTTAGAGTTCAATTGATGTATTTTAGGTACATATAAATTTGTATCAGCCATTAATTTGGTGAGGTCTTGACCTCTAACTAGCTTGGTCATATTGACTTTCATGTCATACTCTTGGAGCTTGTTGATCCATCTAAGAATTTTTTCTAATGCCTCTTAATGCATGAATATATCTCAGACAATTGTATGCGGCACAAAAGATGTTATGTTAGCTCCTCTGAGATATTTTCTAAAATTATTTACCACCTTAAAATAAGAGAATAAACCTAATTTTCTATTATGTAATAATTCAATTTAGTATCTCTTAAATATTTGATAAATAAATCTATTGGATACTCATATCGATCATTCTTCTTCTACAATGAAACAAAAAAGTACTATTATAATTCAATTTAGTATCTCTAAGTAATATATGGTTGAAAGAATTTTTGTTGTCTTTAGTAAATCTTTGATTCCTACAAAGGAATTAGTTGACTCATTTTCCTAGCTTGACCACTACCCACAACCTTGGAGATAGCCTTTATTTTTTCTATGAAGTTAGGAAAAAACCTCCTAAGAAATGTTATATACTTAAAGAACAATTGAATTTTCATAATAATTTTGGGTAGTGGGATAAGATTAATGGCTTTAACATGTTTTGTATCAATCTAGGTTACCCATTCTTTAAACGCTATGTACCCAAAATTTTACCCTCTTCCATGTCAAAGATATATTTATTAGGATTCAAGAAAATACCATATTCTGAACATATATAGAAGATTAACTCCAAGTTCTTACAATGTTCATTTCAATCCTTGGAGTAGGAAATTAGTTCATCTTGTTAGATAAACATGATCTCATTTATGAGGCTTGAAAAGGTGACATCCATTGATCGTAAAAATTTAGCTCCAAAATTCTATAAACTAGATTGCTTTTGAACATATAAAAATGTTCCCCATAATGTGGTGAAGGTTATTTTGGTTTCCTTGATGCTTTTATCACAACTTGATTTTAACCTATGAAATCTTCCATCATATACATTAGCTTAGATCTTGTCACCTTCTATAATTAATGGTCCATATTATGTAGTGGATAATTATCCTTGAGAGACTTGATATTAAAATTTATAAAGTCCACATGTAACCTAATATCATTATTCCTCTTTCTCACAAGGACCAAGTTTGATACCCACTTTGAATGCTTGATCAATTGGATGATACCTCATTTTAAATTCATCAACTCTCTTTGAATTTAAGGAGATAGAGAAAGGTTGATAGGTTTTCTTTCCTACCTAAAAGGCTTTGCACCAATATCTAAAGGCATGGTATGCTAGAAAAAAAATTCCTTGAAATCTTTCATCTCATCATAAGACCAAAAAATTAATTATTTTTCCTTTTCAACAATGCTATGAGCATTTTATTTTATGTTAAGTTTTTGTGAAGATAAATCATCCTAGGGGCTATATTAGTCCTCAACCTCACATCTTCCACATCTTCATTAACTATGTCACTCCTTATTATATAACACTTAATATGATCAAATATTATTTTTAAAGCGAGAAGGCCTCATGGAATGGTATTTGTTTTCATATGTACAATTTAATTTCCAAATACAGTCTCCCTTTATCATTTTCTTCTACGATAGGTTTCCAATCAATAAGCTAATTTTCAAATGATTAACGCAATTCAAGAACTCATATGTTTAAGAAATTACTAAGGACTTTCTAGTAAGAAATAGTGTTAAGAATGTTGGGATTGGTAAGAAATTCAATGCTATACCTATATTCATGGGATGTTAAGTAAGTGTCAAACATTGAAGCTAATACACAAAGGGTGTCATTTATCTCATTTCTTTTTTGTCAACCTATTTGATGTTAAAGTATCAATCATCTCAATGACATCCTATACAAAATTTCTATACATCTTTAATATTTTTTTAAACATATGTACCTCTAAATTAAGACACTATAAGTTTTGAATCATTAATCACTCCAATTTATTTTATCCTGTGTTTGAAATACATATTGAGGACAAACAATAAAGCATCATACTTGGCCACATTATTAGTGCATTCAAAATTTATTTTGGAACTAAACTTATAGTGTGTGTCACTCAATGATGCCAATTAACTCTTGTGCTATTTCATTCTCTTGATAATGCACCATAAAAATGTATGTTCCAAATTCCATCATTGCCTAGATATTTATGGGGAGAAAACTAATAAGTTTTAACTTTATTTTCAAACTCATCTTCAAAATATCTAATGAAACAACCTAGTTCAATGTTAAAGTAGCAGAGCTTATTCATTACTTCATCTATATTATCTAGTTATATGTAACATATTCTTCTCTCTATGTGGTTGGTATTCTTTCTCATGTAGTGAGATAGTAGAACATGAAATTTTTATTTGAATGCTACCACCAATTGAAGCTATCCACTTCCTCAACATCATAATACCCCATTTTCTAGGATACTCAACTTTAATTATTTCTAGTGCAAATAATTTAGTAGGGTATGCAACAAGTTGCACCTTAAAGGTTTTCAATACCCCAATTACATTTACCTCACATAAATCCATGAAAAAATATTTTTCATATAATTTAGAAACTTATAGACCGAACTAATTCATAACTTCTAAATGGATCACATTGTTGGATTCTCTAGAGTCTAGCATATAATTTTTTCCTAGTTTATCTTTTATTAGAAAAGAATTGTAAAATAGATCAATTACTTGCTAGTTGCTAGTATACACACTTCCCAACTAACTCTTAGCATACTCTTGATCATTAGTTTCATTTGTACCACTTTTGGGATTATTAACAAGTTCACATGGTTGGTCAAAGATTATGGGAGCATTAATATGCAATAATGTCCTTTCTCTATGTTCAAAGATCCTATATGATTCCCTTATTGAAACTTGAACCTTATTTTGATAGACTACTTGAGCCATATCAATTGGTTGATTTTCTAGTAAAGGTTCATGGAAAATAGAATAATCACAACATTAGTGCTAGGGATGAAAGATATTATCTAATCACCAATAGCAACTTGTTTTGAGCTAACTACATTTCCTTCTTTATTTTCCAACCTATTCCTATCATTATTTTCTTTTTTAATTTACTTCTATTTGACATTATCCTAAATCATTTTTGCATTTTCCATATTACTAATAACAACATTTTTAAGAGTAGATTTTGTATGCATCTTTTTTTAAGTGGTGACTTGTTTGTACTTCCTATTCCTATCATTATTTTCTTTTTTAATTTACTTCTATTTGATATTATCCTAAATCATTTTTGCATTTTCCATATTACTAATAACAACATTTGTAAGAGTATATTTTTTATGCATCTTTTTTTAAGTGGTGACTTGTTTGTACTTATACTTGCACTTTTCCTTGCATTTTCATCCTTTTATTTTTCTTTACCTATTTGTGTTTTTGGTGTATTAGGAACATCATTTTGAACTTGACCTTCAACACCTACTTGCCTATTTCCTAGCTTGTAATTACATTGTATGTGTAGGACAACTACTTCATTGAAAGATTTAATGTCTTCATTAGATGAATAAACTCTATTGTGCCTCTATTGTATCAATTTATTGAGTTGGTCAAAATCTCTTCTTGGAAGCTCATACTAAACATGATGGCTATCCTAGTCATATTAAAAGAATCCCTCTTCTTTGTAAATATCTAACTAGTTCACATTGTCATCTTCACAATACTTAGTTGTAGCATCCTCTTCTTGAAATTCTCTATCTTCTATAAGTGTTGTAGATATTATTTGTAGTATGTATTAATACTAAAAAAGAAAAATCAACTACACTTCCAATTTTCACAATTTTTTCATTTTAGTTAGCCTTGTCTTTATTCATTGTATCAAATTTTCTTATTTTATTCTACAAACAAATTTTATTGTAGCATGAAAGATGTGTAGAGGTAGATGTCATCCTAAAAACCATATAATGTAATCTATAGAATTTTGACCATTATAAGGTCCACTTAAATTACATCCATGTAGAGGTGTGAGATTTGTATTTGAAGAAATAATATATGTGAAATGAGTAGAATTAAATCCAAATATCATTGCTAAATCTAAAAAAAAAACATTAATTACAAAAATTATTATTAAATATAAAAATTTGCAGTGTTGATCATAGAGATTGTTTCTAAATTTGAAAAAAATAACATTAATAATAGGGATCATTGCTAAATCTAAAAATTTATATCATTGATCAAAGAGATTGATGTTAAATCTAAAAAAATTTAGTGTTGATCCCAAAAATCATTGCTAAATCTAAAAAGTTGTAGCATTGATTGCAATGATTTTTTTAAAATTTGTGAAGGTTTTGATAGCAAAAATCATTGCAAATGAATTGAACTCATCTATTGATAAAATTATGAAGACATCTTGTTATGGATAATGATGAGTAGAAGAAATGAAAGGTTCGCTAGTGTTATAATTGTTCTAATCATTTTGAGAGATAATAATCAAGCATATTCAAAACAAAATCATTTAAGTGACTCCATCATCTAGTTAAATTTTATGATAAAATAAAATTTATGGTGGTGTTAAAAATATATATAAACTATACTAAATCACCCAACATATTTACCATATAGAATCATGTCTCATGGAAGACACACATCTCTCCATATATATTATCTATTTAAAGATCTCTAGATCCATATATTTAAAGATAGTGAAAATCTTTAAATATTCAAAACAAAATAATTTAAGTGACTCCATCATCTAGTTAAATTTTATGATAAAATAAAATTTATGGTGGTGTTAAAAATATATATAAACTATACTAAATCACCCAACATATTTACCATATAGAATCATGTCTCATGGAAGACACACATCTCTCCATATATATTATCTATTTAAAGATCTCTAGATCCATATATTTAAAGATAGTGAAAATTTATTCAAACTATCTAATTTTAACATCTTTCTCCTTGATCCATGCATGTTATGCATGTTATCTATTTAAATATCTTTAGATCCATATATTTGAAGATAGTGAAAATATATTCAAACTATCTAATTTTAACATCTTTCTCCTTATTCATGCATGTTATCTATTTAAATATCTTTAGACCCATATATTTGAAGATAGTGAAAATCTACTCGAACTATCTAATTTTAACATCTACTTGAACTATCTAATTTTAACATCTACTCAAACTATCTAATTTTAACATCTTTCTATTTGATTCATGGATGTTATCTATTTAAATATCTTGGGTGTTATCTAATTTTAACATCTACTCAAACTATCTAATTTTAACATCTTTCTCTTTGATTCATGGATGTTATCTATTTAAATATCTTGGGTGTTATCTGTTAAATATTCTCTTTGATTCTTGGATGTTATTTAAACTATCTCATTTTAACTTCTACTCAAACTATCTAATTTTAAAAATCTACTCGAACTATCTAATTTTAACATCTACTCAAACTATCTAATTTTAAAAATCTACTCGAACTATCTAATTTTAACATCTACTTGAACTATCTAATTTTAACATCTACTCAAACTATCTAATTTTAACATATTTCTCTTTGATTCATGGATGTTATCTATTTAAATATCTTGGGTGTTATCTGTTAAATATTCTCTTTGATTCTTGGATGTTATTTAAACTATCTCATTTTAACATCTACTCAAACTATCTAATTTTAACATCTTTCTCTTTGATTCATAGATGTTATCTATTTAAATATCTTGGGTGCTATTTGTTAAATATTCTCTTTGATTCTTGGATGTTATCTATTTAAATATCTTAGATGTTATGCATTTAAATATCTTTGGATCACCTTTCGCTTTGGTTTTGGTTATGGATGTTATCTAGTTAAATATCATTGGATCACCTTTCTCTTTTCTTGGATGTTATCTATTTAAATATCTTAGATGTTATGCATTTAAATATCTTTGGATCACCTTTCTCTTTGGTTGTGGATTTTATTTAAATATGGATGTTATCTAGTGAAATATCGTTGGATCACCTTTCTCTTTGGTTTTGGATCACCTTAATATGGATGTTATCTAGTGAAATATCATTGGATCACCTTTCTCTTTGGTTTTGGATCACCTTTCTCTTTTCTTGGATGTTATCTATTTAAATATCTTAGATGTTATGCATTTCTCTTTTCTTGGATGTTATATATTTAAATATCTTAGATGTTATGCATTTAAATATATTTGGATCATCTTTCTCTTTGGTTGTGGATTTTATTTAAATATGGATGTTATCTAGTGAAATATCATTGGATCACATTTCTCTTTGGTTATGGATTTTATTTAAATATGGATGTTATCTAGTTAAATATCTTGGATCCATATATTTGAAGATAGTGAAATATCTTCAAAATATATTGAACTTCCTGATTTTAACACCTTTTTCTTTGGTTCAAGAAAGTTGGTTCAAGAAAGTGTCTAGCAAGATTCGTTTGATTCGCCTTTCTATGACAATTTTTGTTATCTTCAAATATATTGAACTCTCTAATTTTAACACCTTTCTCTTTAGTTATGGAATTATGGATGTTATCTATTTAAATATCTGGAATGTTATCTATTTAAATATTTGGGATTCATATATTTGAAGTATATATTGATTTGAAGTATATATTGAACTCTCTGATTTTAACACCTTTTTCTTTGGTCCAAGAAAGTGTCTAGTGAGATTCACCTTTCTATGACCTTTTCTGTTTACACTTTCAAAGGATTTATTTTGTCTAAAACTGCTTCCGATAATTAAATCATTTTAATTTTTATGATTTTAAAAGAAATACCCATAAATTATAATTAATGGCATGTCAATGACCTGCTTATAAGTCATAGTGTAAGAGACAAAGGCAGTTTGAACGATGTTCAAGTTATTATTTATTTGTAAGAGAGTGATACTCGTTAGTTTAATTTAATGCGTAGAGTTGGTCATGTACAAAACATCTCAACTTTTACGTATCCGGAGCTCATCTTTGGAACTTCAAAAGGTGCTTGGAAGAGACCATTGCTACTGCAACTGAAAATAAATTTTCTGAAAAAGATTTAAAGCTTAAAGAGACGGGCTACCATTCAAATCTAAATCTCCTAGACAAATACACACTGAATCGTGCAAGCACACATGCTACTTCGACTGAATATGAGTTGCTTGAAGAGACCGGAACTGTAAAGTATTCCCACTCCCGGCTTCACATACTTAGTTCCGTTCTGAAATCTTCTTAATCATTGGCAGACTTACTGTATCAAATTACTCTTTGTTTTGTTCATTAGCCCATGGTAGTATTGTTTGTCCTCGAACTCCCTGTGGCACGATCATGAACCCATTATTCCATTGCGAATGGGAATGAGCCATGTTTATGCCCATTCCCATGGACCCCAAGTTCATGTTCATGCACATCTGGGGAACCTGCAGAAAGCATGGGATTCCCACTGGTACGCAGCTATGTGATGGGTTCATCTTGTTTGGAGAAGAAAGCATCTACAACAAATTCAAGTGAAGATGGAAGTTGGAGAGGTTATTACATATTTCAAGAATAATTAAACATGGAGCAACTTACTTGTACTTGAAGTTGAAGCTGTTTGACGTACTCAATTGCTTCCTCGAGAATGGAAGCTTTGTTTGTCTGTTAAAAGTAGTGGAAATAAACAGTAATTTACATATTAGTTCAAAGACTTTGCCTCTGTGATTAAACTTCTACAGTCTATTATGGAAATGAAAGCCATGCAAATAAGCCAACCTTCTGCGAATTAGGAATCAGAAGTTGAAGAGCTTTCAATTTCTCATTGAATCTATTCCTTCGCCTCTGGTTTTCATAAAAAACCCTGACACTTAGATCTCTTTCTTCCAAGCCATTGGGTAAACATTCATCACAAAATCACTCAAAGTCGTGATAACTGCATAAACGATAAAAGGAACAAGAGTTTTAAGAAAAAAACCTTTTCAGACAAATTGTTAACGTGGGTAGCTCTGTGTCCTTTGGATGAAGTATTGCTCGTGGGAGAAACAAGTCTGCATACGTTGGCACACTCATCTTCAGAGTCCTACATGCAAGACAGTGAGGTACATGTTAATTTAAGTTATAAGGCTGGTTTAGTTTGCTATCACGTACAAGTCTTGAACAGCTGCCGTATTGTGCTCAATCAATCTGTTATTTACGTGGAAAACAATAACAGGTGTACGTGGTCCATCAATCAGTTATTTACGTGTGGAGTAATCTGTCAATAGTTGACCACAAGCTATGTGTCTTTGCAATTATTTAGTGGCATCTGTACCCACGGGGGCACACGCATGCTGCGTTGAGATATTAAAGCCTGCTTTATACACGTCTCATACTTTGTGCAATTAGTCGTTACCAAAATTTGAAATGCCCATATGCACAAAAGAGAAGCTATCCAAAAAATAACAAAAGGAGACAAAGCTAGAACTAGATTGGTGCATATAGATTCCTTTAGATTCTCAAATTTCTCAATGGTTACCTCTTTCCACTAGAAGGAAGCAAAAAAAAAAAAATTCAACAAAGTTTGTAAGAGGTGAAGCTACTATGAGCAATAATCTTATATAAGCCCCAAGAAAGCTCATATGAGGATCCACCTCGACTCCCTCATGTAAAATGATATGATCTACGAACTGTATTTGTTCATATTTACCTTGACTCTCTCATTGTCAAATAATACGATCTATGAACTCCACTTGTTTATTTGGATGGATTAACATAAAGAATGTCAAAAACTTAAATCTCTTGTTGGGAAGTGTTCTTCCCAAATCTTCGGAAAATCTTGCTACTTATTAAGATTTCATAAGAAAATAACAAAATAAATTACATTAGGAATGATCTAAAGATAGAGTTCATCAAGTTTAAAATATAGATGGTGCATTTGTGAGTCTTAGAGGCATCACCAAAACTTGATGGTGGCCTTCATGGGTTTGAAAAATTATCTTATATATCCTCATCTCTTATTTTGATTTGGTAATAACCACAATGAAGATCAAGTTAGTAGAATAAATATTACCAATAATCTCATCTAAGAAATAATAGTAATTGAAATGGAAAAATTATCTTTTATGGTGTACTTATTCAAGCCTTTATAATCATGATACATCCTCCAAGTGTCATATTTCTTGCATGCACCATTATCATTGGATAGTAGTAAGCACTTTAACTATGCCTAATAATAACTACTTCTAGCATCTCCTAAACCATCTTCTCAATTTCACTTTTTTGTACATATGAATACGTGTAGGCCTTGATGTTGTGTGGTTGGCTCCCTAGTATTAGATGAATGACATGGTATTGATGTTTATTCTTAGGTCTAATAAATGTTTTTTACAAATTTTACTATTTTATTTTACATCAAATACAAATTGTTTCCTTTTCCACTTATTTTGGGTTAATATGAGGATTTGATATGATGTATCATTTGCTCTATTCTTTTTTATTATAGTGTTTAGAATATTGTTTAAATATTTAAAGTAATTTTCATCTATTAATTTGGCCTTCTCCTTTAGATTTTGGGGCTCTTTTTCGGAGAAATATCTTCTCTTATTTCCTTCTTATGTTTGTAATTTTTCTATTATGTTTTTGAATTTTGAGACCACAATGTCATTTTCATCTTTATTGGTCTACTGGATTTTTCCCTCACTTACATCCCACTTCTTCTAACATCTACTATTTTTTTGGTATCTATCCATTCATGAGTTATTACTACAATTTTTTTTATTTTTTCTTAAATATCTCAATATCTTCTTGTAAGAGAGGGGGACCACCGCGTGCAAGACCCCAGGTCACGGAGGGTCAAGATGCAAGAGGCTGCCCTAACTTACCTCATCTAAGTGCAATGTTTAGGATATGTAAGGCGAGGGTAATGAGGACCGTAGGGTCCCTCAGTTACTCAGCAAGCCCTGAATGCAGAGAGAGGCTAGGCGAGCTGGTTTCTAGGTTTAACACTGCATCTCAGGAGACTCTCTGTCTGAGGACAATAGCGCGGACTTTGGACGATAGCGCGACGCACTGGCGTCTCAAAAGCGTGTTGTCGTTCGTATGGCTAGATAGCAACAAAGATGAGGTTAAGTCACTAAAAACTAGCTAAAGGCCCAGCGAACTAACTAAAGGGCCAAAATGACATAACTAAGTAAATCAAATAATCTCTAATATTATAAAGTAAATAAGCAAGAGTGATAAAGACGAGGATAATCTCACCAATGAATTTGTTCACCAGTTGATTCTTTGAAAGCTCGCACTCCTACACACAACAAGAAGGAAAAATGTTGGGTGGATGTATAGGTGCCTACCTCAGTTGGACCCCCGTTTAGGTGTTTCCACCACCACAGATAGCCAAAAGAATGAGATAAAGAAGAAATGCAATGAAAACACAAACACTACAATGCAATACTATGCTACTCACCAAATGATAGAGGAGAGGAGAGGGAAGCTTACCACCTCCACCAAGAGCACTCAAGGCTGGTTGGGGGAGAAATTAGAGGAACTCAAGCCTCTGTTGTGAATGGCATGGTCTCAAAAGTGCTCTACTGAGTTGATGGAGTGTGATGTTTTTGCAATGGAATGCTTGGAAGTGAGTGAAAGTGAGCTTGTGAGAGTGATAGAATTAAGCCTTGTTGTGATGAAGAGTTCTGAAGAGTTGTGTAGAGTTGGAATGCAAGTTCAAGGAGTGAATATGAAGGAATGAGGAAGAAAATAACCATATTCAGGTCAGTTGGTCGAAGGAGGCGTTACAACTTCATTGTCAATGGGAAGAGTAACGCCTCTGCTGGCTCAATCGACAGAATCTGCCAAGGACATAAGCATGCCACACGGACGTCTGCGCCCTACGTGAGCATCCCTAACAAAAATGCCTCCACTAACACACAAAATAGGCTCCACGTGGACTGCCAACAACAGACTTAACTAAATTTAAGCCTCCAACTTTGGTTTTCTAAGGTGTATAAAGGAAAAAATGGGAATTGCACCTAGGGTGCAAATTCGCTCTTATACACTTATTTCCTCAAATGTTCCTTCCTTTTTGTATATTATTTTTCTAATAATTCTTCTTCTATTATATAAGGTTCCCCTAGTTTGTATTTATATTTTATATCCATTTTCTTACATCTCCTAAAGTTTTCCCCTTTCTTTGGTATTTCATTAACATCTTAGCATTGCATAGTGCAGTAGGGCCTAATATTTCTTCAAATTTTATTTCTTTTACTCATCTATTCTTGTAAAATTGTGTAGCTTTGGGGAAACTAAAAGAACTGTGTGTAACATCACTACAAAATCCACAACTTGAATCTTGTTTATTCTAGCTCTTACATTCATTTGCATAATAGCTAAGTTTACCATGGTAGTAAAAAATTGGTTTTCAACTTCTTGCTCATTAACAACCACCTCTTTTTTTGCAATATTTTCATCTACCATACCCTTTGGAGTCACCGAAAAAGTATCCCTTGCTTAATTCAGGAATAATTAATGACAAATTGGACTTGGTATTGCTTTGATCTAGTGTTGTGATGTGTTTTACACATCCACATTAGGTTTCAGGCCCTCTTGAAGCTAAATAAACCTAATTTTTCCTTAATTTAATGTTGTAAAGTGTATTTATTGACACCTTCACATTAAATTTAGGAGGCTTGTAAATGAAGTGGACCTAATCTAGTGTTGTAATGTTTTTTACACATTCACGTGAGATTTAGGGCCCTTCGAAGCTAAATAGACCTATTTTTGCCTTAATTTAGCATTGTAAAGTGTATTTATTTACACTTTCACATTGGATGTTGGGCCCTCTTGCATTTATCACCTTTATATCATCATTAATAGGCCCTTATGACCCTATATTATGCATCCCAAGACATATTTTAATCAAAAACCTGACAAAATCAACATATAAGCTTAATTTCTTGACTCCCCGACACTTTAGCTAGCAAAATAGCCCCTGTGGGACCCATTCGCCACTTTGGGAAAATGGGTCCATCTAGGTGGGACTCATTTTCCTAGCTTGGCGAATGAGTCCCATTTGGACTATTTTCAAGGTTTGAGCAGGAAAAATTGGGTTTTAAGTTCAAATTTCTTCTATATCAGCCTTGGGGATCTCATAAATGATCATTTAAGTGGATTTCCTATATAAACAAGCTTTCAAATCATTATTTCATCAAGCATTTATATTAGCAATTCAAGCATTCAAGAGTTAAGCATTCCAAGTCTTCACATGGTCATCAAGATAGCTTTCAAGATCATTTCTAAGGCACTCAAGGGGAGAATTCTTCACCAATTGTTACAAAATTCCAAGATCCATCATCATGTCAAGAATATCAAGCATCAAGATTGATCTAGTGTTGTGATGTAGCATTGGAGATCCAAGGTCAAGCATTGTTCTACTCCTATTGTCAAGATCAAGATCTACATCCTTCATGGACATTTCATATTAAGTTGCAGATTTACAAGACATCATCCAAGGTATTATTTTCCATGATTCATGTTCTTTATTTCATGTTTCATGCCTTCATTTATTTGTCTCGTCATTTTGTTTAATTACCTAAAAGGTGTTTGACCAAGGCAAACCACTATTCCCTAACAATCAACATTTTTTCTCTCTTTGTGTAATTGTAGATCTAGGTGCTTTGAAGACTTGAAGATTATTGAATATTAGGTTACAAGCTTGTTGGATTTGTCTCCCCATTTGTAAGGTAATAATCTTCACTAAAAGGTCATCTACAACTCTGAAATCATAATTTCAAATCTAGAAATCAATTAGGAAGGACAAAGCAGACTGAGAAGAGAAGATTCAAACTTTGAATTTCTAGAAAATCCAAACTAGACTCATTCACCACAACTGGCGAATGAGTCCCACTATAAGTGAATTTTCAGAGATCTTTGTAGATTTGGATACCCATTTGCCCGAAACCTGCTCCTATTGAAAAATTTAGATCTGGGATTGATTCACCTAGAATGGAGAATGAGTCCCAATAGGCCAAAATTTTAGGATCAATATCATTTCTAGCCTTCATTCAAGCCTCTTCAAGTTTCCAGGTGCACACATCCTATTCTATAGCTTTTTGTTTTGTTTCATTTACATTTCTAGGTCATTTAATTCAAGTTTGCATCATATTTAAAGGGTTTTGTATTTCATTTAGCATTTCATTGTCTTTTCCAAGTCTAAACTTGGTGGTTAACCCCTCATTAGATCATATTCAGTCCCTAGGACAACCCTATTGCAAGATCTCTTTCTCTTTTGCATTGAGATCTCTAGGGTTATCCTTGAGTGGAATATCTTTGAAAGTGGGTGTGATAGCACTTGATCAACATATTCCGCCATTTTTCAGAGGTTCCATTTTGGTGAACCTACATTTAGAATACCTTATTTGTTGATTTGGAGTCCATCATCATCCTAGATTTGGCCTGCATTAACATTGCATTATGATTTGCACTGGTTAATTTGCATTTTAGGGTTTCACATTTTGCATTAGTGAAAGCTCATACAACTTGCATTTTTGCATTTAATTTCATTGAAAATCATTCAAAATATTCATTTGCATTTGGTCTTCAGCTCATACAACATAAAAAGCATCAAAAATAATTGAAATTTTCGAAAAAAATTTGAAAAAAAACCCTAATTGGCACTCATTCACCAGTCTGGGCAAATCAACCCCATGTTCCAAATTTTAAACTTCCTTTGAAAGCATTAAAAACCTCATTTATGTGCTTCCTAAGCTTGCTGGTAACATATAGTATAAGTCTGAAAATTTTCAGGAACATTTGTTTTATGTATCTAGGTCAAAACATCCATGTAGTGAAATCATTTTTAAAGCGTTTCAAAAATCATTTCGGTATCAAAATTTTCAAATATGTAGGACATTTGTTTACATTTTAGAAACATTGCATAAATTAAATATGTTACACCCCTAACTTTAACTATGTTTTACTTTTTACTTTTGAAGTAATTAGTAGATGATTATGCATGATTCAATGATTTTATGTTTAGTAAAAATGTTTGGAAAAATTAATGTTTTCATGAGTTTGTTTATTTTACTCAAAATTGACATGTGTTTAAAATTTGTCAAGATGTGATAATTTCATAAGGATTATGAAATGATTAATGATACATTAATCTCGAGTTGGTGTTTACAAGTTGCATTCAGGAAACAGGTTTCCACCCTCTGAGAAAGGGAGGGAGAGCATCATCAGAGAGAAGGGTATAGATACAAGGAAAATAACAGGTTGTCGCCATCTTAGGTCTAGTGTTGGTGCAAAATGGTGAACCTATTTGAGTTGGGTAAGTGATACTGGGTATCCAAATTTGCAAAGATCTCTAAAAATCACCTATAGGTTGTTGTCATCTTAGAATACCCATTTCTCAACTTGACAAGTTGTCGATGTCATTTAAAGTCTATTTCATGTTGTTTAATGTCAACCTAATCGTTTGGGGGAAAGTGACATCATCAAGGTTGAACATTAGTTGTTTTTCGACTAAGACAACTTTCTATCAAACACGTCACTTCTTATGTCATAAACGAGTTTATACTGTGACCTCGATTGTGTAATTGGTATTAATACATATGTTTTTAGATTATTATTATGTAAATATCCTTGAGCTAAGAGAAGCTTTATTCTTCTGGAGTGATCTTTAATGCCCGATAACTCTATTTATGCTTGCAAGTTACTGAGTAAGAGATTTTATAGGCTCGTTAACAAAGGTTAAGGTGGGAATGTTTGTGAAGCAATCTGATGCAGAGGAAAAGGTGGGTTATCAAACTTAGGAGGCACAACTTCTCTCAAACATGGGTCATCTTCAATCATTCATCCTATTAGGCTTGTCCCTAGGCTTCCAAAGGCCAAATCAAGGAACTTACAATACTATCTTCCCAACTCAGGCAAGACTGACTTGTACATATTCAAAATTCTCTCATAATGCTTTAAAGACATACACCATGCCTAGAAATGGCATATTCCATCAGACTTCCACTCAGACCTAGTAGGCCTAGCCAATGCTATCAAGAGGACAGTCAATTTTTTTAACCCAAAAGACTTCATAAAAGGCTCAAAATCTGGGTTTTGAATCTCCAAGGGTCCCCACACATAACTACAAATACATAGGTCTATATTGAATAAGGAATTAGGACTTCTAGTCCAAAGACAGACTGTCCTAAAGGCCTAATTAGGTATGTGCACAACAACTCCAATGATATCTAGGCTCTCCCCAACACCCCTCAAGCCTCACAATGTTTCTTCAGGCATCAATTAACTCCATTATATCCTTCTCAAGCAACAAATCCTCCATATCAACCTTCCTTTGGATATTTCTCTCCAAACTAGACAAATTTAGCCTGTCACATACAAGAATGCCAAGCTCAACATACACACACCCTTCCAAACATCTGAAAGCCCTGAGATGAAACCTATTCCAAATGAAAACATAGTTTACAAGCCTCCATTTCCACCAAGAGCTGGAATTTCCTCATGATGGAGAATGGAGTTATCTACATTTTATTACAGAAACCCTAGTTATGAGGTTTTCAAACCCACCAACACTAAAATGGGTGTATCTCCCTTAATTCTTGATGAAACATACCCACACCAAGTGAAACAAAAATTTAATTCATTTCCCTATCTAATCATAACATCCACTAACCCGTACAAGTACTGTAACAGGCCGTACAACAAGAAAAATAGTGAAAAATGTGCCTTTTCTCAAAAAAATTAGTGTTTTATTGATTCCAAAGTTTCCAAAATCCTCCAACAGCCTCCTCTCGACCTCATGGGAGGTTTACATAGTCTTCCCATGCCCATTCCAACTATCTCTAACTAATTTTTGAATTAGTTGAACGTTGGAAGACAATTAAGTTCTTTTTTTACACCTTTTTATGACCATTAGGCCTTTTTAGACGTTTTACATCTTTTACATTTTGAAGACTATGACTCCAAACCTACTTGAATCAATAAAAACATGCCTAAATAGGCTTACAAACATGAAATAAATTATTTCCATCCCTTACGCACACTTGTGGAGGGTTTTGACCTCCTTTGACCAACTAGGTTTTGATTGCCCACAACAAGCAAAAATGGCAAAAATGCCTTACAACTTATTTCAAATCAATCACAAATGGTCCTTTGGACCTTATTACATCACATAAACACAAAGACCAAAAAAAATCACAAACCAAAAAAAACTAGGTCCATTGGACCCATAGGTGCTCCTGCACCACTAACCCTTATGTCTACATGAAATTTCATAAAAAGATAGTTAAAGGAGTGGCCATTTAGTTTGGGTATCTAGTGTAGTGGAGAAGATTTTTTTAAAACAAAGTGATCTTTAAAGACACATCGCTCCACTTCTAGTGCATGCGAATGAAGCTAGATTTTAGGCAAAGTGTCTTCCTATGATACCGCAACTTATTAGTGAATCTTTTAACAACCTTGGGTTCAATTACCCGCAACTGAGTGGGTAGTTGTTTAACAACTCTTAAGATGAATCATATGGACTTTAAGGGAAAATGCTATGGGAGGGACGGTTTTGGTTATCAAGGGTAGATTTTTTTGGAAAGAGACACCACACAATTCATTTGGTGTTGTCATTGATGGAAACCCTAGTCAATGATTTGATCTGCACATCAGCATTTGATCATACCAGAAGTCAGAATGAAGTTTTGTGATTAATTGTCAAAGTAGAACATAGCATCCAACATAATTGTGTTCATTGATTCATATGCAATTTTTTGTTATCATTTTGAGTTGTGGATCTTAGGGAAGGTTTTTTGATGTATGATCTATGTTATCCTTGAATCTTAGAGCCTCGTATCAATTCGTGTGCAAGTTAGAAGATCTGATTGATTGATTTTCTGCTTAACAGTGCAAAAAGGCCAACTTGATGAATATAGTGTGTTATAGATATTTGAGGAGTAATTGTTTAAGTGTTTTTTATGTTTGAGAATGTTGATTTGGGTCCTCACTATGTTGTGGCCAACTTTGGTTGGTGCGCATTGAAAATTATTTATGATTTGAGCCAACAGTTTGTAAATATTTTATTATTTTGTTGAAGTCGACATGTAGCAATGTAATCTCCTGTTCTGGATATATATAAGCTATCATTTATATCATTTGGATATATGTACGAAGTGTGTTGATGTGTTGAAAAAGTTAGAAGGATTGTAGAGTGATTGTGCACAATTTCACTTGTGCAGAAAAGGATTTGTGATATGAATTAAAGTAGACAGAGTAGAAGAGAAGAATCAAATAGAAGGTCAAGAAAGTGATTGATGTGCTTAACCAAAATTGTAATCAAGAATTAGCAGATGATATTTTTTGAGTTCAAATCTTCTGGATGTAATCCAAATCTTTTATAAGACAGTGAGTCTTCCTTTTGTATTTGAGCAGTGAGCTCTAGGCAATGTGCATGAATGCATGTGAATTCCTTTTGTAAACAATTTTATTTGAGTCAACTCATATTTTGGATTGATCTCCACTGTGTTTTTTCCCCTAATAGGGTTTCCACCTAAAAAATCCTTGTGTTATGGTGTTGTGGTTGCTTGTTTTGTGTTCATGCATCTCTCTTTTGCTTCAATGCTATAAGTGGCTTAAAGATCAGGTTAATATAGTTAAATTTTGTAGAACACTGATTCACCTCCCCCCTCTCAGTGTTCCTTGATTCCAACAGTTGGTATCAGAGCCTAGTTCCTTAGAAGAAGTTTACAAGCTTGGGGAAGATCTAGGAAAGTAACTCAATGGAGTCAAGCAGTCTTCAACAACTTTTGGTGGTGCTAGGTGATCTTGATCAGTCCAAATCTGAAGTTCGAGAATTGCAAGCAAGCCTCATGAATGCTAATAAATTCATTCAATCATTGAAAGATAAAATCAATAAGTCCAAGGCGAAGAGAAGGGAACTTTGTGATCAAATCAAGCAAAAAGAGAGTAAAAGCATTGAAGATGAATAATTGAGTCAAGCCCTAAAGGAAAAGACAGAAGAATGTGAAAAGTTTACCAAGATAATGTTTTTCTAAAGCATGAGATGGAATCTATTGTGATGAGGATGACCAAGTAGATTGAAGACCGAAAGAAGAATGAAGAGAATCTTGCTCAGTCCTTGAAAGAAAAATCTAAAGAATGCAGTCAAATTACTAATGGATTCAATCAATTGGAGCTTGAATTGGAACAATTCAGAAATAATGAAGAGCTTGAAAAGCATATTGTTATTCTTAGAGATGAACTTACTACTGAAAATGAATTCAAGGAGAGAAGTTCAAGATTAGCTCAGCCAAGCTTGATGAACTAATTAAAAGTCAAAGGACTGGAAGTGACAAGCAAGGTCCTGGATATGAGCATGGAGAAAGCTTTAGATCTGGATAAAGGAGATTTAGGCAAGGAAATTAGATTAACAAAGCTAGAAGGTATCCGGTAAGACAACCTAATGCTCAAAGGTTCAATGGTTACTATTTTATTTGCAATAAATTTGGTCATATGGTTGCTCAATGTAGAAGTAGAATGAATTCAAGTGGTCCATCATTCTCTAGTCAGTGTTTCAATTGCAATAAGTATGGTCATAAGTCCTGGTTGAATGCAGAAATATGTCAAACAACCTTTTCAATAGGGATGTCAGATGTTATACATGCAATAGATTTGGCCATATTGCTAACCAGTGCAGATCAAGAGAAAATCAATGGAATAATTGGTCTAGACAAAGAAATGTGGTGTGCTATGATTTCAACAAATCCGGTCACATTACAAGATTTTGTAGAGGTAGAAAGGATCTGGTAAATCAAAGGAAAAACATGCAAAAAGATGAAAAGGGAAAAGGAAAAGCTAATACAGATGAGATCAAGAAGCAAATGAAGAAGACATGGGTGAAGAAGAGTCCCTCTGATGCAAGAAATAGTTTAGCACCATAATATGGTTATGGTAATTCCTCTGAAAATTAGTTTAAGGCCTCTGGCCTAGGGGGAGTTCTCAAGAAAATATTTTAACCCCCTTGTCGGTAGTTGGAACCGAAATGTGGCAGATTGCAATGATTGCATTAGTGATGTGCAGATGTTTTTGGATCTCTTGTAAGGGAAATTTATGCAAAATTGAAGGTCCGCAAAAGAGTTTTCTTTCACAATCTGTGAGAATAAGGTATTTGGAAGACCTAGGGTAAAAGCATTTATTGCGATGAAAAATTTAGGTGCGCAAATGATAAAAAGTCATTTCTATCCCTCATTTGTCACATTGCATTTCAAGAAGAAGAAGTTTGGAGAACTCTAAAGCGAACTTTGGAAAATTTTGGTGAAGATTCAAGTTTGAAGGCAATTCGGCGATCAAACCCTAATCTGGCGAAAGGTATTTATCTATAAAATTATGAATTTGAAAATTCTAGAAATGGTTGCTCTGTCGGTTGTTAATATTAAGGATAGACCCCATCCAAAATTCAAATGGCACCCATTCAAATCCATCGAAACATAACCTTTAGGTACATTTTCCTCTATTTCGTATGGTGTTTTGCATATAGGAGATATTAGGGCATACAGTCATTCAAATGTTGAAGAATTAGGAAGCTCCCAGTTGCTGAATTTGTACACCAATCACATTGTGGGAGAAGATATCCATGTAAAACCTAAATTCAAATCTTTGGAGGAGAAGAAATTCACTCAAATTTTGAAGTTTCTCATGTTTGAAGAAAACGAATGGGTTCGGTATATATTGAATTGAGTGCATACCGATTTTATGTGGTTAACTTAGCCTTTTAAGATCACAAAGGAAGCTATAAGGATTGTTACTGGTTTGAATTCATCTGGTGAGTTTTCCGACATTGAAAGTTGTGAAGAATCAAAGTCACAAATGCAACCAGTTCAGTGTTCGACAAAAGAGTTATAACAATTGATGATATTATTGAAGTGGATGTGATATTTGCTTCATGGTCATTGGGTACAAGATTTATCACTCTAGCCAAGACAATTTTGTATTTGGCACAGCAATCTATGCAGCATATTAGATGGTCAAAGAAAATGCAGAGTATGACTTGTGTGAGTTACTCTGAAGCCAGTTAATTGAAAATCTTGGCAAAATTAAGAAGGATAAGAAGAATTCTTTCAAGTATGGTAATTTGTTGCTATGTTTATTCTTTTATTTCATGAATGAAGTTCTGGGAGTTGGAAAAGTTTAATGGAAAGGTGATAAACCAGTATTTATTCAAACTAGATATCAAGTGTAGGGAATTGGTGACAACAAAACTAGAAAAACTGCTATTTGGGGTTATTTCAAAAAAATTCAGAATGAGATGCAAGCCAGGGAAAGGATTCCTACATCTATTGTGAACAAGTATAAGGACACAATTTGCTTCATGGTTGATATTGATCAATGTTTGATGGAAGCTACTGATCCTAGAATAGTGTGGATAATGCCTATGGGTTATGAGGTTGAAGAACACATTTTGGAGCTATATGCTCAACACTTGCTAAGTAAACCTCAAGATCCAATAGAATAAAAGTTTGGTACCTTTAAGGAAAATAATATGGAAGTTCATACACAATTGAAGAATCCAATGATAATCCAAAAGGTGAGAAAAGAAGTGGAAGATTTTGTAGAAAGCATGGGGATATCAGTTGAAGCAGTGAGAGAAGCTAGGAGGAAAAGAGAACAAGCTGAAGAAGGAGAGCTAGCTAGAACTAAGTTTGCTAGTCTGGAAGCATCCTCTGCTAGATCTAGATCCACAAGGAGCTCTTCTCTCTCATTCAGTCCTACAAAGAAGTCAAGTCTTGTGAAAAGTCAAGCCAAGACGTCTAGTAGAGAAGGAAAGAGGAAGAAGGACAAGAACACAAGGGTCTATGTTGTTGTTTCTGAAGATGAAGAAACTGAATCTGATGAAGAGGTAAAATAAATAAAGCATATGGGCACCAAAGCATCTAAATTCTCTAAGAACAAGCTCTCTAGTGAAGAGAAAGCAAAGAAAAAGGTGAAAACTGATAAATTAGGTATGTTTGTGGAAGCAAGAGACATTGCTAAGGTAGTAAAGGAGTTTTTGGAAGAACAACAGGAGGAATTTGATCTTGAACTAGTTAAAGGACCTATCAACTTGGATACTTTATCTCCCATTGAGAAGCTAAAAGTTGCATCATTTGATCAAGCCAAGGCAAGGGAGGAGATTTTGAAATCTCATATTGAAGATAGTGAGTTGTTAAGTCTTGCATCTGGTATTTTGGAGAAGATCATGCCTTCATATGCCAAGGATTCATCCAATTCTCCATCCATTCAGCTAAAGAAACTTGTTAATTCTATAAGTACTCACTTTGAGTCACTTGAAAAGTCAACTATGGATAAGGTTCATAAGGAATTTGATGCTAAAAGGTTCAGTAGGCTGAAAGGGATGATTGTTAATGATAAATCTTTGTTAGCTACCTATGTAAAAAATATTCAAGGTGCTTTGTCTGAAGGTGGAAACATTTATAATTCATGCTTATCATTGTCTAAATTCACTAAGGACATTGAAAAGAAAATGAAAGAATATGAGAAATAGTTAGCAGATATCTCTCAAGCATTTGATCATCTAACCATTTCTGTTGGAAAGCAAGAAGGTCAAGTAATATCCATGCTTAACAAGATTGAAATTATGAAGAATCAAGATGGAAAAATTGTTGAAATATTATGTGAGCTAAGAGGAGTAATTGGTCCTAAGATGGAGATAATGCTTAGTGCATTGAAGGAAGCACAAGATGACATGGCGGTCAGTAATTCGGCGAACCTTGAGTCTGCAAAGATGTAATCTTACTTATTTTGTGGTCACATGACTATCTTGGAGAGTCTCAAAAAGAGTCGGGACACTAGTTTGAGCCTATTGAAGAGTAATTTTGTAGATATATTCAAGTTTATGTAAGTAGTAGAAGCATGTTTGTACATATACAGTTTGTGAATAGAATTTATTTATTTATTTTTGGTATGCGGATTCTTTCATTTTCAAATGATGTCAAAGGGGGAGTATGGGACAATGAAAAATTCCTTAATCATCTCAGGGGGAGTTGTGCTTTTGAAGTTTTGAAGGTTGCAGTGTAATTTATGTTGGTACTGATTTGACACTTAGTCATTTTTCACTAAGTGTTGCCATCAATGCCAAAGGGGGAGATTGTTGGAAAGAGACACTACACAAGTCATTTGGTGTTGTCATTGATGGAAACCCTAGTTAGTGATTTGATCTTCATGTCAGCATTTGATCATACTGGAAGTCAGAATGAAGTTTTGTGATTAACTGTCAAACTAGAACAAAGCATTTGACAGAATTGTGTTCATTGATTCATATGAAATTTTCTATTATAATTTTGAGTTGTGGATCTCAAGGAAGGTTTTTCAATGTATAATCTATGTTATCATTGAATCTTAGAGCCTCTTATCAATTTGTGTGCAAGTTAGAAGATCTGGTTGATTGATTTTCTGCTTAGCAGTGCAAAAAGGTTGACTTGATGAATATAGTGTGTTGCAAATACTAGAGGAGTAATTGTTTAAGTTTTTTTTGTGCTTGAGAATGTTGATTTGGGTCCTCACTATGTTGTGTCCAACTTTGGTTGGTGCACATTGAAAATTATTCATGATTTGAGCTGATAGTTTGTAAATATTTTATTATTTTATTGAATTTGACATGTAGCAATGTAATCTATTGTTGCGGATATATATAAGCGATCATTTATATCATTTGGATGTATGTACGAAGTGTGTTGATGTGTGATGTGAAATTCAGAAGGATTGTAGAGAAATTGTGCACAATTTCACTTGTGCATAAAATGATTTGTGATCTGAATTAAAGCAGACAGAGCAAAAGAGCAGAATCAGATAGAAGGTCAAGAAAGTGATTGATGTGCTTAACCAAAAATATAATCAAGCATTAGCAAATTTTATTTTCTCAGCTCAAATCTTCTAGATGTAATCCAAATATTTTGTAAGACAGTGAGTATTCCTTTTGTATTTGAGCAGTGAGCTCTAGGAAGTGTACCTGAATGCATGTGCATTCCTTTTGTAAACACTTTTATTTGAGTCAACTCATATTTTGGATTGATCTCCACTGTGGTTTTTCCCCTAACATTTTTTCCACATAAAAAAATCCTTGTTTTATGGTGTTGTGGTTGCTTGTTTTGTGTTCATGCATCTTTATTTTGCTTCAATGCTATAAGTGGCTTAAAGATCAGGTTAATAAAGTTAAATTTTTTAGAACATTGATTCACCCCCCCTCTTAGTGTTCCTTGATTCCAACAAAGTTTATAGCAATCCCTGAAGATAGAAGTTAGTTATTGGGGGTTTTTCAGTTATTCACAGTTATATAACTATTTTTTAAGTAACAATGAGGGGGAAGGGAATGATATTAGGATTTTTTTTAAAAAGAAAAGACAAAGGAAAAAAAAGTGGAAGGTATGGATGTCTTTTGAACTTTGATATGCGTGTGGAGAAGGTGAGGTGTTGAAAGAGAAGGCCAATATTTGGATAAAATTTATAGCTCAATAAGAGGTGAGGTCATCTTACTCCTTTACTGCGAATAATGGTTATGGTATAGGCTTTGTTCTTTGTATATAAGCCTTGTTTTCTTTATTTAAGAACTTTATTATCTTATACCTATTATAGACTAATACTCTTTATGAAATGGGCCAATGTACTTAGAATATAGTGTTGTGACTGTGTTTAGCCGATAGGCTTTGAAACCAAAGATATTTTCCATGGTCGAAGACTTAGTCAAATTTGTGCATATTTAGGCCAAGAGTTTTATTGTCTTTGTGTCATATGAGGCTATATACAAATTTATTGATTATAAGGATGATTTATGTATAAAATGGTCGATAGATTTATATAGACCTTCAGGTAGTAAAAGCTTGACAGATATACATATATTTAATTAACCTTTGTGTAGCTTTAAGCTGACAGAGGCATATAAATCTTGTATATACTAATGATCAATGTTGATAATAATCATATCTTTTGGTGTTTTAAATCGCAAACAAATGTTTAAGATCTCTTTGGTTTACCAATGAAAAATTATGGATAGTATGAAGTGTAGATTAGTATAGTGGTCTTAAGGTTGGTTGAATGGTGTCTACTACTCTTCTAAACCTTGTGTTCAACGATCAATGTGTTAAAATTTTCTATTAGCATACATTGCACCCAAGAAGACCAATGGTATCATATTTTGACATAGTTAAATAATGAGCTATTTTTATTATGTGGCCAAGATAATATATGAGAAGATATCTCTACATGAGGCCGAGACAATGTTGAGACATGATAGCGTAAGACTCAGTAATAAACTACTAGATATAATACTTATACTACAAATTTTGAACCTATTGAAAACTTGTTTTAGAAGGGTTGAAATCAGTAAGCTTAAGTAGAGAAAATATGGCAAGCCAATAAAAGGGTCAATTTAGGGTGAGTAATAATAGATGTCTATTGATAAATTTATCCACTCTATTCTTTCGAGAATGCATTAGATGCTTCTTTCAAGAGAGATAAAATGACTTTTTCTTTCCCTTCCTCATGTCTTCTTAAATGATGACATTATAGTCTTAAAGGAATATCTAGGTTGAAGACTATGATAGTTCAATAGATGTATTCTTGCTTTTAGAAGCATAACATTGCTATTTATCTAAATGGAGGTTTTAGTGAAGATAATAACCTTATGATATTGAAGTGACAATTTTGCATCATGGATATAGAATTCCTTAT
>VDFB02000015.1:270707914-271181676 GCA_007258455.2 Sequoia sempervirens | reverse complement strand
TTTATTCTTATGTTTTTTTCATAAGTCTATTGGTTTCATTTAGGTAATATTTTTTTATATTTAATTTTTGTCACAGCGGGACATTGATTGTACGGAGAAGGCTCTGGCCCATAGCACAGATCGCGATGTATCTTCAAGCGCTTCTACCTGACAGGTTTACCTCATTGTAATTGTACCAATTAGATATGAGCAAAATGTTTTATTATTATGTCTTTTTCATAATTTTTTTGGGTTAATTTTGATAATGTTTTTAATATTCTTGTTGCAGTCGACTAATCGGGGAAAGGCACCAGCAGTAGACGAGAGCATCCATAGTGAGGTGCAGTCAATATTTTGTGATGATAACATCGCTTATTCAACAAACCCTCTCGATATGATAAGGAAGATCCAAAAAAAATGCAATGAAGAAATGGTTAATTTGATGTTCATAATGCCTCAAACAGATGAGATAAAAGAGAGGGTTAAAATATTGATCGAGATTACAAACTTGCAAGTAAGTTGTCAGTGATAGTCTTTAATTATAACATAAGTTCATTCATGGTTTTATATTTTGTATCTTTTATGTCATGAACTAAAATATGTGTTGTTTTACAAGGTTATTTGCCTCATGATGCTCCTAGCCATGATTAGGGTACTGCAAGTGCTGCTCGAGGAGTAGGGGTTGGTACAATTGTCCATCCTGATCTTCCTATGCATACATCACATCATCTGATCCCATCATCTGTGCCTATATTGTTGTATGAAATATCAGCAACACATACCATGTAGGCATCCGTTAATGCACCCTCGCAAATAACATTATCTAATATGTGTCACATTACGTACCTCGGGATGCAGAGGCCACTAGTACTGGTGATGTTTTAGCAGTATTTCCTAGATCTTCCCGTATTACTAGTACAAGAACATTTCTGGTCACACTTGTGGTGACCGAGGATTTCGCTCCCATAAAGATATAGAAGGTCCCGGTGTAATTTTAAAATGTTTTAATTATTATTATATATAATCCAGTTGAAATTTACTTATTGATCATTCTTTTTAGACTATTGATCCCATGATCATTTTGCAGGAAATGATGTTTTTTATAAACATCTAATTGATATTACATTGGAGCTCTTCGGGCCCACCATACGTACATGGTGGAATGCCCAAAATGAAGATTTAAAAGATGAGCTCATTAACTGTTTAGTTGTGTTGTTCGGTGATAAAACATTCAACCGAACCAAGGTCCTTAAGAAAGCTGGTACCTATCTAAAGTATGCTAGGGACCAATATAGGTCACATTTAGAGAAGAACAAAAAGTACGAGCATCCCCCCATGATTCAAGAGGGAGGGAAGGACCTAATGTTGAATGGAAAGGAGAAGGTCAAAAGAAAAAGGAAAGACACCACTCGGCCAAGGAAGGTATATAATACTATCAACAATGTAATTATATACTGATTACTCTTTCTTTTTACATAATCTAATGTATTTCAAACTTTCATAGGCTGCCCGACACATCGAAGGAAACAAAGGAAAGACTAGAAAAACATGAGCAGTGCAAACTTGGATTTAGTGGTTATATGACATTAGCCGCACAAATTGTAAGTATCAATAAATGAAGAATATAGTATCCAAATAATAAATTGAAATAATTTTGGTTTTATCACACCATAGAAGCAAAATTCATGATCTTATGCAAAATGTAGGGTCAATTCAACAGAGTTCCCACATAAGATGACCTGAAGATTGCCTTCCATCAAGGCTATGGAGTCATGGTTGAACGCCTAAGAGTCTTGACTAGGCAAACACAACCTTCCACTACATCCGACACGCAGGTAAATAAACTCAATAAAGTTTATTTAAAATTGAATACTTGTGTAATCTATTCAATATTAATTTCCACCATAAAGTAATTGCATGCCTATTTGTTTTAAACATTCAAGCAATGATAATACTACACATGACATTGGAATGCAGCCTGGTGAGGGTGGAGCAGAACGTGCAGATGAAGGTCATGGTGTGCATCCTTTAGAGCATGTAGAGCGTGATCAACGTGTTGAGCATGATCAGGCTAGAGAAGATCAGAAACATGATGTGGCCCCATCGGGTAAAGAGGACCACCCTCATGTTCTCTTAAACATATTTAATTTCAATTGGTGTATTAATTAATGTAACCTTTCGTGTTTCAACTGCAGATCAGGATTTAGAGGGTGTTCAGCATGTTGAACATGTTGAGCATGAGTCTATAACAAAAGTTCAGAGTCGATGTGGACCCATCGTAAAGAGAACCACTCTTTAATTAATGAAATAATTGTAACAATAATAATAAAACATATCGCTTTAACATTTTTTTCTTATTAGCAGACCCCTTGAGGCGGCGTCCACATCATGAGTAGACGACTAGGTGTACATTAAGATCACGAGAAGAGGGTAGAACAACTAAAGGGGGGACAATATTGATTTAGAAAATGATACTCCACTTTAGCTTTACGTAGCTTTAAAAAAGAAACAAAAAAAAAGTGATTGTAATCATATCATGACAACCATATTTTTGATAATATGTAAAAACTGAAAGAATGAATATTATATGTTAATGAATGAATGTGAATATGTTAATGAATGAATGTTATATGTTAATGAATGAATGTTATATGTTATTAATGGATGAATGAATGAATGTTATTTGTTATTAATGAATGAATGAATGATTAATGTTATATGATTGGGTATGGGGAATTGAGATTGATGTGAGGGGGGGGGGTAGGGGCCAAATGAGCTTCCACCATCACGTGGTTGGCCCTGTTAAGTAGAGAATATTAAACTATTCTCGAAACAAAGCTCAATAAGGTAATGCACTTTTCAATATAAGAAATGCATCGTTTGAAGCATCAAACCAATATGCAAAGATGAAAGAAAGTGCTAAATTTTCACTATAGTGGCAGAAAAATGATTCTTTATACCTTGAATCCATGCTCTGCATCATAATTTTAAGTTGTTTCCATTCCAATGTTCTGAGTTTAGTTTGTTTGTATGGCTTTGTATGAATACCACATTGTGTTGTGTGTGGATTTGGTTTCAAAGCTCTGTTTCTTCTATTTTTAGTGGTGACATAACTCTAAAATTTGACTTTTGTGCATAATAGGTTAGTGGAAAAATTGACAGCTCTGGAGGGTTTAGAGGCTCGATTGAGATAGATACATGGATATTTGGATCTTGTTGTTGATGGGAGGCTTCGACTTAACCATGAAATTTTGTACCATCTGGAGGTATGCAAAAGTTTCTCTACTTACATTCATTCTTGATCATAAATGTTGTAAATGATATTAATGCTTCAAGCTTAAGATTCATTTCATTGTTAATTTCATAGAGGAAGACTAAAATCTTCTTAATGTCATGTGTCAGGTGTGAAAGCATATGAATCACTTGCCGAAGGCACCATTTTGTATTCATCCAAAAACTAATTTGTTCTTTTTTAGGCTCTAGAGATGTAGCTCGGCTAGCTCTTTCCTTTGCACTTTTTATCTATTTTGATGATTACAGTAGATTATTGATGCAGAGTGGCAGGGGAAGAAAATCTCTTAAGAGCTTCTCTCAAATACTCTTACATAGACTCCTTAATACACCATACAACTAATGAGAAACTTAAGCACTATTTCAACTCCACACACCCAAATGCAATTAGGAGGCTTGGAAATGACTCAGAATCTCTTAACATGGCTAAACTAAGCCAACAAACAAGACTTCTCACTTGGGAACACTCTTTCATCTATTGCTGCCATATTAGGCCTTGTAGACCTTATAGCCCTGTCTAATGGGACAGTCAACATAAAATCCTTCTAATGACTAAAACCAGACCAAACTCATTGGTTTTTGACACTTGATACTATCCTCCACAAACCCTCAAAACCACAAGTTTTTACTCCAACACAAAAGGCAACAAATGACCTGTTTTCTAACGTTGCAAGGAGGCCTAAAAGACACTTTTCAATGCAAGTATGGTTAGAAAATAGGTCATTTGTTGCCTTTTGTGTTGGATTCAAAACTTGTGGTTTTGAGGGTTTGTGGAGGATAGTATCAAGTGTCAAAAACTAGTGATTTTGGTATGGTTTCAGTCATTAGAAGGATTTTATGTTGACTGTCCCATTAGACAGGGCTACAAGGTCTACAAGGCCTAATATGGCAGCGATAGATGAAAGAGTGTTCCCAAGTGAGAAGTCTTGTTTGTTGGCTTAGTTTAGCCATGTTAAGAGATTCTAAGTCATTTCCAAGCCTCCTGATTGCATTTGGGTGTGTAGAGTTAAAATAGTGCTTAAGTTGCTCATTAGTTGTATGGTGTATTAAGGAGTCTATCTAAGAGTATTTGAGAGAAGCTCTTAAGAGATTGTCTTCCCCTGCCACTTTGCATCAATAATTAAATAAACATGGAAAATGACTGAATAAAATAATTTCCCGAGATTTTATACGAAGGGACGTGACTTGCTTGATCTCTCACCGATGGTACATTTCAACGAATGTATTTTTTAAAAAAATTGCATTGTTTCGTCGAAATTTTGACGAACGCAACAAAAGAATCACCGAAAAGGTCTGATGAAGTTTCTATACTTGTGATGAAGGCTTCGTCATAACTTCTTGTCAATTTCATCATAATTGCGATGAAGTATACTGACGAATCACAGAAAAGGTCTGACGAAGTTTCTATACCTATGACGAAGGCTTCGTCATAACTCCTTGTCAATTTCGTCGTAATTGCGATGAATCACAAAAAAGGTCCGACGAAGTTTCTTAGCTGTGACGAAGACTTCGTCATAACTCCTTACCCTTTTCATTGCCATTTCGACGAACCTCACCAACGAACCACATAAAAGGTTCGACGAAGTTGCTTAGCTGCGACGAAGGTTTCGTTGTAAATACTTACCCATTTCGTTGAACTAGCGACAAACTTTTGGTGTTCTTTCGACGCCCATTTCGTCGATATTTCGACGAACATCTGAGCCATTTTATGATGTTGACGACCAACGAATCTGCGCCGTTATTTCGATGTTTAATTCGTCATCGGACATGCGACAAAAAATAGCGACGAAAAGTTTTTCGTCATTTCGTTGATACTCCGACAAAGATTTGTCAAACCACCGATGAATGTCAATCGGAAAATGGTGTCAAATTTAGTAGTGTATCACTAGGGATCATGCACATTATAAAGCCCCCATGGATCACAAGCTATCAAGTTGTGTTATGCTAGGTGACCATGGATGTGACATGTTAAGCTCCATAAAGCACATAGGCTAGCAAGTTGTGTTATGTTTGGTGGCTTATAATGTATATGGACTCACAAGCTAGCAAGTTGTGCTATGCTAGGTGATCATGTGTTGCTAAAGGCTTATGGAGTGTATAAATGAATAATGTTGCAGGGGATGAATTGATTGTTAGTGTGAATAAAGTCTTGTACCTAGTTAATTCTTTACTAGGGATTTAGGGGACTTAGTTCACATTTTAAGTTTACTTAGGATATAAACTTTCTTCTAGAACTCTTAGTTGTCTTATCTAGAAGTCATAGTTGTCTTATCTAGACTTTACATTATCCTAGGTAGTTATGAGTTATTTGTCTCATGTGATAGGATTAAGACACTTGTCATGATCTTGTCTTATCCTATCTCTCATCCTTTCCTTTATAAGCAAGGCATCTCTAGCATATTTTGTATAGCATAGTATTGCATATTGTATCATATTGCAATTCTTGTTTGGTGGAGGAGCATCTTCCATTGTTGCTTCTCTCTATTTCTTGTGGAGGTTATTTGGTGTTGTAGATTGAAGATCTCAGTTGCTCACTTCAACATGGTATAAGAGCTTTGAATCTTGCAATGCCCTTCCTTTATTCATTAGAGTTTCTACCATTAAGTTTTCTATTATGATTTGAGTTTCTTGTATGATCTTGAAAGTTCCCCGTATGCTCTTCTCTTGCATTTCAATACGATCGTGAGAATCAAAAAGAATTTGCAAAGATTATTTATTCATATATTGCATGTATGCATTTTGGTGAGATCTGGTGATTGCAACACTTTTGGCTATAGTGGTAGTATTTTTGGCTATCCCATTGTGTCCATGAGGCTCAAAAAAGTTATATTTGGATTTTCTTTCACTCAATTTGGTCACCATTTGCAACTTTGGAAAACAAGGGTTTGAAGCTCATATCTAGGAGGTAGCTAATATTTTAGAGAATTTTGGGTCAAAACAGACCCTGCCATCGCGTTTAGGAGGCTGATCAAATGAATTTTGACTGTAAATTCACCCATTTTCAGTAAAGTTTATTTTTGAGGATTTTTTTTGCCCAAACAAGTCATACAACCTCTTGAGTGGTATAGTCATCACTATTCTATTTTTCGCAAAAAAAAGAAGAAAAAATATTTATGTGGTTTTATCAATAATTTTGGTGTAAAATTTGATTTTATGGGGCAAAATTCATTTGAAAATTTTATGCAGTTTAAATAAAATCCCTAGGCGAAAAAATATTGGTCAACATTTTGCAAGGAATATTCCCTATCCACAACGCTTGCATCAAATCCTCATGATTTCCTTTGTTGTCAACTATCACATTGCATGCAAGGTACAATAAATTCAGTCGTAGGTCTATTTATTCTTTGGATCAACATTTTTTTAAAGTCTACAAACTTTTGTAAAGTTTAACTTAGCCGACCATTTACACAACCTCCTTGTCTGATCAGTTGACTCCTTTCTGCATTTATATCCACTATAGACATCATAACTATCACATTGTTGTCCTATGCTTGCATGGATTCGATATATTCTCTGGATCTGCATCAACAATTTTTACTCTTTGGTTAGATCCATGGTCAAAGGTATTTGTCGATCATTTCATGCATTGTCTGCAAGTCACATCATTGCATGCATCATCTATCCTTTTTCTAGGAAATTAGCATATATGTCAATCAAATCCCTACCATCAAATCATCACCGGTAAAGACTTTTCAATCGGTTGTGTTCTATATATAATAAACTTTGCTTTATAAAGTTTTTTAGGCTGACAATTTTTTTAATATTCTGTAGGATTTTTTTTGTAAACTTTGTTTGGCCAACCAAAGTTTTAATATTGGAAAGTTTATTTCCAATAAAAGTTTTTATATTAAACCTTGTAAAGGTCGACGATGTATTGGGGTGGGGTGGCTGGCGGGTGGCACAGCCACAGGGGCACCGCCCTCGCTTCACCCACTCGCCACTAATGGTGGCAGGGCTAAAATGTATATTTTTTAAAACTTTAAACCTACAGCAGTCATATTAATGACTAGGAGCCACAATTTTTAGCCCCCAAGGGATTTATATTTTGCACCTATTTAGTCAATGCATGGTCAAATAGACCCTTTTTTTGTTTTTGCATAACTTTTGATCTAGATGGAGAAATTTTGCAAACAAAATATTGTTGAAAAGCTGGCAATGTGTATTTTCCAGTGGTATAGGCGATTTTTAGAAAAAAAATTATTTGGTTGCATTTATTTCCTATTGAAGTCAGATGTCCATTTTTCACTCCCAAGCTCATAAATTTTGCTCCATTCCTCTATTTTTTACGACTCTTGCGGCGTTGGAAAGGTCTCTCTGAGCTCTTTAGAGTTACTCATGCAATTTTTTCTAGATTTGGCCCCTGGTATAATTAATTTAGATTTCTATGTTTTAACACTCTAGTTAATTACTTGGATATTTTGGCACTTGGAATCTTTTTCTTTGCATGGGATGGAGCTTCATTTGGGTTGCTTTATATGTATTTCCAGTATTTTGTCCTTTGTGGGCATTTTGAGCATCATTTTTAAGCACTTTCTTATATGTAAATGCACTGAAATAAAGCAACACACTATATCACATGTATTTTGGGGATTTTGCACATAAGGTTGTGTCATATTTTGTACTCGCATGGTATTATAAAGTGCCATGGGGGGTTATGTAGTGCCTTTGTTATTTTCTATCACACCTTTTGTCAAGTGAGTGTCCCTCCACAACAACATCGAATCCATGTGATTCTTTCCTCATGCATGTGTGCCTTATTTTTGCACACCCTTTTTTAGTTTCAGGTACTTTCTTGTGCACTTTCAGATGTTTTTTCTTTCCCTTCATGCACTACATGGTGATACAAAAAGTTTCAATGGATCTATCATACCTCTCCCAAGTCAACATTATGGGGGGTATTATACTGTTCATGCTAATGCTTCCTTGGTTTCGCTTTGGAGTGAACTATGTATCTAGTATTTGTTCCTATGTACTAGGCGGATGCAATGACTGGTTACCCATGCATTTCGGTGAGATGTAGCATTTACCATATAGACACTCCTACATTCTTGTTTATGGAGGTAACCTTTTATCCTCAGTTGATCAATGTTCTTTAGACTATAGGCACCTATATTTTCAACTTACATTGGTTGACTAGTGTCGTTGGGGTCACTCTTGAAATTCATGTGCCATCTGTATTTTTGATTGACAAATGTTTTTCCCTTGTTTTCCATCTAAATTTTTATTGACATATGTTTTTCCCTTGTTTTCCATTTGATCATTGTTTGAGTAGTGTCATTGGGGGCACTCATGCAGATTGTTGTCTTCTTGATCTTGATCATCCTATTTTTCAAAGGAGGTTCTTCAGTTATAGCACTATAGCAGTCATCTTTTGACAGTTGTTTGAAGTTTCTTCCTGCTTCAGTGACGTTCTTTAGGCTTCTTAGTCCATCTTGTTTTCTCTTTTGGAGAGGAGTTTTCTCCCATAGGGTTTTTCTCCCTTTCTCTATTTGTGAGAGTTTTTTGTTTTGTACATGGGTACCTCATTAGGCCTTGTTGTTGGGACCCATATTTTGTAGGCTTGCATTAGTTTTTTCCTCCCTAAGTTGCACTTAATGGGGGTGTTGGTGTGAATAAATTCTTATACCTAGTTAATTTTTTACTAGGGATTTAAGGGACTTGGTTCACATGTTGAGTTTACTTAGGATATAAGCTTTATTCTAGAAGTATTAGTTGTCTTATCTAGACTTTACATTATCCTAGGTAGTTATGAGTTAGTTGCTTCATGTGATAGGATTAAGAAACTTGTCATGATCTTGTCTTATCTTATTTCTCATCCTTGCCTTTATAAGTAAGGCATCTCTAGCATATTTTGTATAGCATAGTATTACATATTGTATCATATTGCAATTCTTGTTTGGTGGAATAACATCTTCCATTGTTGCTTCTCTCTATTGATTGTGGAGGTTATTTGGTGTTGCAGATTGAAGATCTTGGTTTCTCACTTCAACATTGATAAACACAACTTAGGGGGAATTATGAAAATAATCACCATAATGGGTGCACATCAATAAACCAAAGATCAATAAGAATGAATGGAGAAGGATGCATGTGGGGACACATAGATGGATAGGTAATATATGACCTTGTTAAAATATTAACATATTTAATATGTTGATATTTTGAGGAAAAGAATGGAGGAAGAAAGAAGAGAGGGGATCCTCAAGAGGGATGTACACCTCCAAAACCAGTTATCCTTTCCCTCCAATGTATAGGTGAGGACAACCATGCTAAAGACCATATGTTGCTATGATAGATGAAATATGGTTGCACGTAAGATTGTACCACCATGAATGGCAATGAGAAGACATAGAGCTAGGAAGACATGGATACACTAGAAAATGGAAGAGGGGATGTAGAAAAAGGAGAAGGTTGGTAACCTAAACCCTCTTTAGAAAAGTGTTGTGTAAGCTTCACATGAACCTTAAATTCTTGTTCTATGCACCCTAAACCATTTCCAGTGTATCCAAGTTTAGTAATAATTTTAAATCCAAGCCCATAATGTGTATCCAAATTAGATGGAGGAGGAGAAGCCACATTACTAATCTTGTCTAAATGAGAATTATGATCACTTTTTAAAGAAGAAGCAACAACATTGACATGAGAAGAAGAATTAGTCATTTTTCAAGAATGCAACTCCTTGTTGAGTTTTGAGATGTCAAGATGGGGAGGGTCAATTTTAGATTTGACTAGTCTATAAGGGAAGAAATATAAAGAGCCCCAATCATCATCGAGACATGTGTTAGAATAAGAAGAAACATCATGGAATGATGGTGTCAACGTAGAATAAGTTGGAATAGTAGGTTTGAGCTACTTAGTACAACTAGATTGTGCAAACGAAACAAAAGACTCCTTTAGGATCTCAAGTTTAGATTGTGAGATTTCGTAGTCTCCAATAAAGGAGGGTGTAAAATCTAGTGAACCCAAATCATCATCTAAATATGCAATCGAAGGTAAAGCACCCCATTTTTTTTTAAAGAAAAAATTTGCTATGAAAGGAAAATATTTAGTTTTGAAAAGAAAACATGTTTCTATGTCCTTTTATTTATTTATTGTGTTTATTGTGGTAAAAAGAGGAGGATCTAGGATAAATTGACTAAATGTGACAAAACATGTAGATGTTGTAGAACAAATTGATAGAAACAAAATAATATCTAAGAAGAATGCATAGAAAGGAACCTAGCACCAAAAATTAGAGTTGACTGTGTAGGATGCCAAAGCCACATAGATGCTAGCACACTGTGCATGTGTTTAAAAGATGCCATAAATTAGGGTTTATTTAATTTTTGTACATATCTCCTCTCATAGATTATTTTAGGAAGAGTAATCCACACATTTTCTTTCTTTCATTTGATATCAAAATTTAATCACCTAAGATTCTAAGCATTAGGAACAAGGGTTTTTCCTACCAATCTTGGATTTAATGGGAGATTATGCAGAAAGATATCTTATTATATGAAAAATACAAGCACATCAAGGATAGAGATGGGTAAGTTAACAAGCACAAAATTTGATCTTTGGAAGATTAATATGGAGGATATTCACTTCAATAGAGATCTATGGGTTATAGATTATGTATCTAAACCTATTATAATGAAACAAGAAGAATATGATATATTGGATTGAAAATATAAGGGTATCTTTAGACTTTTTTTGGTTCTTTGAATATTTTTGAATACCGACAAAGAGACTACCATAATGAACCTTTGGAAGAAGTTGGGTGAGATTTATTAGGTTAAATCCCTAATAAACAATTTTTTCTTGATAAATAAGTTATACACCTTTAATATGGAGGATGGTGGTTCTATGGATGAACACTTAAATACTTTCAATATGATCATGACCTAGTTACACTCTTTTGCAGTGAAGATGGAGGAGGAGGACTAGTGTATAAATTTTCTAGGCTATTTGCTAGATTCATGGGACCACTACCACCAAGTTTATAAATCTTCTAGTTTGTTGGACTTAATCCTTTCTACTTTATTTAGTCTTGTTAATATACTTTCAATTTATAATTCTATATATTATGTGTCTTTCATTGATGAATATAGTACAAGAACATGAACCATATATTTATTTAGTGGTAAATCTAAAGTTTTCAATCATTTTGAAGAGTTTAAGGCTTTGTAGAGAATTAGACCAGTAGGAAGATTAGGATTTTAAGGACTAATAATGGTAATGATTCTTGTTTAGTATATTTTGATATATTTTATAAGGACAACAAAATAGAGAGACATAAGAGAAATATATACACCCCTTAGCAAAATTGAGTTGCATAAAGAATAAGCATGATGTTGATGGAGAGGGATAGGAGTATACTTAGTGGATCCAACTTGGAACAATTTTTTTTGGATAGAAGGAATTGACACATCTTTTTACCTACTTAATAGGTCTCCTACATCAATTATTGTTGAGAAGACACCTATTGAGGTATGGTTAGAAAAAATCCTTCATTGATACTTCTTTGGGTTCTTAGTTATGAAGCATATGCACATGTACCTAGGGAGAAGTGGTCTAAGTTTAACAACAAGACTATAAAATATATCTTCATTGGCTATGGTGTCAATGTGAAATCATATAAACTTTGGGATCTCGTGGTCAATAAAATAATAGAAAAAGTATTATTTTTAGAGAAGTTAAGCCTCATTCAATATTATTGTAGCTATAGAAGGATGTTGTTTAACTAAACCAAAAGATTGAGAAGGTTGAACCAAAGTCCCATGAAGAATATGAAGAAGAGTAAGAGCTTAAATAATTGAAATATTTTCAAAGAAGAGATAGAATCTCCACCCTAGTCATTAAGTCTACTTAATAAAGATGACAACTAGATAGGTATACTCCTAATTGGAGATATATTTTTTCTTTGATTACTAGCATTGATGAGTCTAGGAATGTGAAGGAGGCTATGTTATGAATGATACAAATTCTTGGAAAGTGACCATGGATAAGGAGGTGGTTGCATTGAAGAAAAATGACACATGGGAGTTAGTACCTTTGCCTAATGGACAAAAAACTACTAGATGCAAATGGGTGTGCAAAAGAAATATTAGTTTAGATATCAATGTTAAGAAAATTACAAGGTGAGATTGATTGTAAAGGGGTATTCCTAGGTTTAGGGAGTTGATCATGGTGATATTTTCTCTCTAGTTGCTAAGTTGACATCCATTCAGTTCTTATTATCTATTGTAGCAAATTTTGATCTTAAGGTTGAGTATATGGATGTGAAGATAAATTTTCTTCATTATGATTTGGAGGAATAAATTTATATGACACAACTAGAGCACTACATTGAAAAAGGTAAATAAAATTTAGTTTGTAAGTTGAAGAAATATTTACATTTTCTTAAGAAATCACACAGGATGTGATGCCAAAACTTTGATTCCTTTATATTGGGATTGTAATTTTTGAGACCCTTGCATTTATTATAAGATGGGAAATGATCATTTCATTGTTATCACATTATATGTTGATGATATGTTATTTTTTGGTAATGATAAGGACATGGTTTATAAATTAAAGTATCAACTTCCAACATATTTTGAGATGAAATACTTAGGTGGTGCTAGTTTGATCTTCGGTATGAACATTAGAAGAGATAGATAAAATATAAATATTTTCTATGGATGGAGAAAGTATATGAACTTGGTTGATGAGCTTTTGTACAGGTTCAACATGATAACTTGCAAACTATTGTGTGTTCCTATTTTGAAAGGGACTAAGTTATTAGTAGAGTAGTGTTCAAATTCTCCTAACTTGAGATGGAGGATATGGCTTGAGCACCTTATACTAGTTTTATTAGGAGATTAATGTATGTTATGGTTTATACTAAACAAGACATTGACTAAGTGATGGGAGTTTTGAGCCAATTCATAAATAATCCTAGATGAGTACATTGGGATGCAGTGAAGAAGGTATTCAATTATATATGGAGTACCTCTAAGTACTCCATTTATTACCAATTTTAGTTATACAAGGGATTGACACTCAGTGACTATTCATGGATTTATGCTTTTGGATTGGGCTAGTGATGTGTATAGTAGGAGATCCATTGGTGGATATGTTTTCACTGTGGTGGTGTAATTAGTGGACGAGTAAGCAACAAGCTATGCTGCCTTTGTCCACTACAAAAGTAGAGCACATGGAAGCTACTCATACTTATAAGGAATACATATAGCTTAAACATTTATGTTCAAATATGGGGTTAACTACAAGAGCTATTATAATTCTTTTTGATAGCCAAAGTGACATGTTTAGAAAAAAAAATACCTTTCATGTGAGGATTGTGCATATTAATGTATATGACTAGTTTTAGTGATATGGTAGAGGATAGGGGGTGATGCTGGATAAATTTGACACTTTATATACTATTGTAGACGCATTGAAAAAGCCAATGTGCACACACAAGTTTAGGTGGTGTTGTGAGTCTATGGGCCTCTTGGTTCCTAACAATTAATTGATAGTATTAGTACCCCCTTAAATTATCTTGTAAGGTGTCTAATAAGTGGGATAATTTTAGGAAAGGTCTCAAATTTTCTTCTAATGTGAATAATACAAGAAATATAATTTTTAGGCTATAAAATATAAAAAGTCAATTTCTTGGCTATAGAAGTCATTTTTGGCCAAACAAATATTTTGGGTTGTTTGATATTGGTTCCCTGATGCTCAACATCTAGATATATTTTAGCTATACATTTTTAAAAATAGTCCCAAACAACCTCTCAAATCAAACCTTATGCCCTCTAGAAGTTGGGCCTCCTACATTGGAAATATGAAAACATCTATGATATATAAATTACCCATAAGGAGTCACACTTGCTCATCAATTTATGATGTGTGTAAGACATCTTTGAATGTAGACAATGAAGCCAAAATGGAGTGCTCAAGTTGGTGAGTGGATTATTATGAACTTATGACACATGAAATGAATATGCTATTTTAGCCATGGACTCATCTTGGGATTTTGGTGTTGAAATTTTAACCAAGGATTTGGGCACCACATTTGGGGTGGTTTTAGCTCATGGTTTCCTAATTACCATTTGATAATTTCATGTATTTACTCTCTTATTTATTGGGTGCTTGACATGGAGGTTTTGATAGTGAATTTTATAGGTATTGTTACATTGCTAAAATTACTCTAGATCTCTAGTTGGTGACTCCCATAAAGGCTTAGACTTTGCAAATGTATTGTAACCTTTGATTATTGAATAATGAATTGAGTCATTTTTGGATGCAAAATTTTTCTCTCAAAAGGGTTTTCCTCACATAAATCATTTTGTTATGGCATATTGATGTTATGTAAGTATTTCCTTGTAATTGTATGATTAATTTAATTTTTGTATATACATCCTCTTGTATATTAGTGTAGAAATAATATTCTACACCTTTGCTTCCTTTCAAGTACAGACAAAGAAAATAAAGGGCAATCAAGTAGAGGCTAAACATATTCAATTTTTTGAATATTTAAAACTCTCATGGACACATATGTTTTTAATTCAAACTTCTATGATTTGGATATGGATGGGTTAGATATTATTCTTAAATATCCTTGGTTGGGATCTCCAGAGACAACACAAATTAATTTACAAAATAGTTTTATGAAAGATTTAGTATAAAAAGAAAATAGTTACATTACAATATATTACACATAATGGGGGCCATTAATAAATCTAACAAAAGAACCCTAAAAATTCTATAAAATCTTAGTGAATCTTGATTAAGTGCATTAATTTTCATGGTAAATCTTTCATTTGAAAATATATTTATCTTCTTAGAAAATCTATGCAAATTACTAGAAAGATATAAAAAAATTGGTAAATCCTAGTGAACACTAGCTATGGGCATTAATTACCATGGTGAATCCTTAAACAAATTCTTTATTAATACAATCTTTGTTAAAGTAGTATCTTGGGGGTGACAACCATCAACAAGGTTAAGGGGAAGCACCCCTTTTGGGGTCAAGGGAGCAACACCCTCACCACCAAGCAAATATACACTATCAAGAAAGATTTGGAACACACAAGGAATTGACATTTTAAAAGTATTGATTGATAAAAATAAATATCTAAAATATCACAAAAATGAACCTACAGCTTATATTGTTGCATGACCAAATGGTTGATATTTCATTCTATAGAGTTATAAGCACTTTTCTTTTAAAATATCTTCCCATCCTATAAATTATTTTGGGTCATTAATCAATGTTTAATTGCATGATCCAAAACAATTTTAATCTTTAAGGAGACATTTTAAAAGATAAGTGCTTATAACTCTAGAGAATAAAATATCAACCATCTGATCAATGTATAATCACATGACCAAAAGAAATTGTGGATACTGGATCGAGGAAAAATATTTCTTGACATGTTCTTATAAAATTTTACAATAAAATTAGAACCATTAGATTATATTAGAAATCAATGGGGTAATGAAATTAAAATGATCACATTTATTACAAGAGCTTTAATGCTTCTACTTACTAATTGCATATAATCTAGTAGAAAGTTTAAGATAGTAGTTGTTTGGGGTGGAATTTACCATATAAAAGAGCCATTAATATGTGTCACAAACTATATAAAATATCTTTAATCTTATCCATGAAAAATTTAAAAATAATATCAGTACTAAAACTCTATGCTACCTATATTCTTTGAAATCATTAGATTTGAAGCTTTGTATGCCTAGGTTTGAGAGTTTATGATAAAGGAGACAAAGATTCATATTAAATTCTTGAAAACTTAATCAGGTATGTTTAAGTGGTAAATCTTGTGAAATATTAATTTTATAATAATATGGCCCCAAAAGAAAGTGAGAATCTAATAGTAATAGTGATGTGATCCCAAAAATAAGAAGGAATATAATATTAAATGCGAATATCATCAATATTTATATTTATAATATAAATTATTGGTAATTATTCTCTAATCATGCATCATTTATTGTAACAAAATAATTCATTTAAAATTTTAATAAAATAATGCTTAGGCAATTTGACCAACACTAAACTAAAATTTCATTAAAAATAGGTAATTTAGTCACCAAAAATTGTGGCTTTGATTTCAACTATTTATCATTTGGTGAAGATTCACTGTTAAAAATATTAATGATGAAGACCAAAGAAAATTCAAGGTAAAGCAAGTTTAGGAATCAACTAAAGATTACACCATGAATCAACAAAAAAAAGTTAAGCAAGATGTAGAGAAAAGAGGAGGAAAAGGCTATTTTTCTTCACAAGCCAACAAAACAACTGGCAAAAAATGATGAAGAATCAAAGAAGGTTCCAAAGATATCAAAGGGTGCAATATATGGGCATTCACATTCTGCGAGGCAAGAATCATGGAGGAAACTATTATGGATACATGAAGAGGTCAAACACTATAAATATACATGGAACCCAAGGAACAATTACAACAATAAATGACATCATAGTAGTAATCATTATTCATGGTAGAAAAGGAGGAGTTACTATGATAAGGAATGAAATCAAATGGGTGCAACAAAATATAGGTCAAGGATGAAATCTAGGTATTGTCAAGCTAAAATCATTATGGAGATCACATATGAATGGTTGAATGATAGGACATGGAGTCATATTTGTAATTATTTGTAGAAGTCTTACCATTTGGATTCTTCTCATGATTCAAGAAAAAAATATGTCAAGGATGGTTGTATATCAAGTACCAAGGGTTTGATATTACAATGTATATAGGTGGATAGAGATGTTGTCATGTGGTACACATCCTTTAAGTTAGAACATATTGTGTCATGTGGACAACTTGTGTAATTAAGCATATCAAGTAATGAGTATGCCTACACTAGGTTTAATGGCTCACCCCTATATTATAATGTTAGGAGGCCTATGTAAAGAAGGTGAATATCATTATAAAGAGACGTGGACAGTATATTATGTATTTGGGGTCTCTTGGAGATGTAGCGTGGAGTGGATTCTTCCAAAAAAAGTATTGTAAGGCATTTCCTTATCTCAAGGGTTTATTCTATTTATGTATAAATTAGGTATTAAGGCATTCATATGCTGGCACATGGTGACATCATGTGTTGCATGCATGGTGCCCATATTGTTTAGGAGATCACATAAGTGATGATTTTCAAGGTGCACATAATGTTCCCAAAAGTTTGCATGAATGTGATCATATAAGACTTGACCTAGGTCACTTTAATAGTCACATATCTAAATCTTAAAACTTATAAATTTTATATTGAAAATAAATTTCGTTGGCTGCCTCCTACTAGTTGTTGTATGCCGACTTAATGATATTCAGTATTGTTTTAAGAGTTATATTTTGTTGTATAAAGAAATTTACATTCATTTGAAAATTACCTAGGGCACTTATTGATCACATCTAGAATTCAATTTAAAAAGGGAATAAAAAGAATCTGGTAGCATTATCACATCATTACAACATTACACATCATCCAAGGTCCATTATATGTTTATTTGTGGTACTCAATCTTGGTTCATTGTTGTTAAATCAATCATCCTAGGGATTTGATTGAGGAGGAGACCCCTTGAAATTCAATGGATTCCTTAAAGGTGTTCCTAAACACCATCCATCATTACATGAATTCAAACATCATAATTTAGGTGAACAATAAATTCTAACACTCACTTTTTTTCAAATAATCCTTGTAAGAGATAATTCAAATCCACACATCAAGTTTAGGTCCTTGCTTATGAAGATTAGGTCCATACTCTTGTAGATGAACTAGAGTGATTCATAATTAGCTTGTAGATTCTAAGACATTTGTTTGAAAAGGCCCAAAAATCTAATGTTGTGAAAAAATAGTTCCCTAACATCTTCGACATCACTTTTTCATCTTTAGAATCTAGTTAAGTATCACTTTTAAATTTTATTTAAGTTTCACATCAACTTAGTTAAGTATCACAATACAAAAATAATCTAGGTTGATTAAATAAATGCAATCAAATAAACAACATTTAACCTAGATAAGAGAAGAGACAATTAATTGCAATAAATGTAGGAAATTAAATGCAAGGGCTTAATACTTAACTAATGATGGATGAAAGATGCTAAAGGTGTGCATAATCAATTCACAAATTCCCAAAAATTACTTTCCTTAGTTTGGTGACGATTTTAGAATCTATACTATCTCAAAAATATATATGGTTCAATCATAAATCCTCTAATGTGAAATTGATCTAATGTACATGGAATTGATATGCATTGTACACCAATGATCTAACAAAATGTGCACAAGTAAAATAGCTTGCCTTTGCCTTCTTGATATCTAAATTTGTTAAGGTGATGCTTAATAATACCTTTGAGGAGGTTATTGACTTGATAGTTGTACTCATTCTCCTAGATCAACCCCCTTGGCGAGCAAGATTAATAATGATGAGAAATATTGAAGAGAACATTCACCAACATGGAGATGACCTATATGCAGATCTAGTTCTTTGTCTCATTTGAATTGAAGTGTGTTCTAATTATTCCTTTTATCCTTCTTGATCCTTGTTTCCTCTCTTTTTTACATGTCTATCAATTGCACATTAAACTTCTTTAAATACCATGACATAACATCTCACACAAACATGTGTTGTGTTGGCTTATAAAGACTAATAAGAAGAGTCGAGAAATTTAGAATTTGAATTTGAACATTTACATTTTGGGGTCATTCTTCCATACCTTAGGATTGAACCACAATAATCTTGAGTAATGTGGAAATGAACGATGGGGATAAAATGATAATCTCAAGGCCATCAAGATATGTAAATAAGTAAGTGCAAATGGAGGTAAAATTGAAATCAATAGCATATAAATGTATAAAAATTGGTGTTAATAAGGATAAAATAAATATAAAAAAGAATTGGATCACAAGCCAAATCATGTATACAAATATCACTTATCAGTATATACATTAAAACATACCACCAAAATGAACACATAACTAAATGGGAAATAACATGAGTATGTTAGTTTCACCCAGTTATCTATTATAAATAACTATGCTTTTTTATGTCAAGAGACATTCTATAGTGACAAGGGGTGGAGCGTAATCATGTGAATGTGTTAACAATAAATCTTACCTTTTACCTTGAATTTGACAATCATTTATATGTCATAATATTAAATATAATAATAAATATAAATATATGAAACATAAATGAAATAATATATTTTTTTTATTATTATTTTTTTATAAAACTTTAACACTATTGATATGATTATATATGTGAAAGTAACAAAAAAAAAAGAAAGAAAAGAAAAAAAACTTAGATTTATCTAAAACTCAATATAAATAATCTATTTTGAATAGATATTTTAAACATCTATGTTTCAATATAAATAATCTATTTTTTACGCCAAAGGCATATCCTATTTGAAGAAGACAAAGCTAAAATTGCCAATCAATGATTAATATTAGTCTGCTGACTATTAAACGAATCTCAACCGTTAATCATTTTTTCGCCATTTTTTCGGTTGTTTGCCACCGATTTTTGTCAACGTTTTTCCTTGCCTTATGCTTTTTACTCACAATGACAGGGATATATTAAATTCTCTGACATAATATTCAGAATGGCGACATGGCCTCCTCTTAATTGCCAACGACCTTGTCTTGTTGTAGCAGCAATCCGATGGAAACTTGTGAGAGGTGTTTTGTTTTTGCGGTGGTTCATACAGTGGACATTTGCGTGTAAGCTGCAACTTCATTAAATCATTATGTAGAGGTTGGGGTGAATAAGCTTTAAATTAAGTGAGAGCAGGTGTGAGAATGGTATTGCTGCCGTTTGAAGCATTATCATTTTGTCTCCCTCGCCATATGGGTATAGCTCATTTAACCCACAAGGAAAGTTTTGCTGATCATGTCAATCATATCAGTCATATCAGAGCGATAAAACATTTGTTTAACCATTTCTGGTTTTATAAACTTACTCGCCGTTTTCCAAAACATACTGGAACACGTTTTGCCAGACTAATTAGTTTACTCCAGTCAGTCACAAAGTCAGGCTACTACTACATTGTGTCACATGAATTATGACGCTTTGTAAGCAACTACCTAATAATGATAGCTATTATTGTTCAAAATTGGCCTGTGGTAATCAAAAAGTACTTTTAAATGAAATAAATTTACCAAGCCTTTCACATTGAAACCAATAGCGTGGAAATTTTTACTCGTTAATTTCTCATGACACTCATAATGCCATGTGAAATGGTAGTTTAGGATTTAAGAAATCTTCACACTTTACCTAAAATAATGGTAAAGCATTTCAAATTTATTTTTATATATAAAATAAAAAAGTGTATTTTAATGATTTGAAGTTTTTGAGAGTGTTTTTCTTTTAAATAATAGAAACACTTAGTGTACATGGAGTATGTTACTCAATAATTTCTTTAACATGATCGTATAATTAGAAATTAAAATAATTAAAAATTAAAATTATCACATATCTTAATAATGAACACATTTAAGTTTTAACAATGACATCTTGTTTTATTTTTTTATTTTTAAATAATTGTTTTCATTTATTTGAAAGAGTTTTTTTTTTTTTGAATTTATTTAATAATTAGCAAAATTAATATATTTAAATTAGTTAAAAATTTGATTAAAATATTTGATTTATAATTTGTTTAATGTAAAATTTGATATATATATATATATATATATACAATTTGATTTATAAATTTATTATATGAAAAACTATTAATTACTTAAAATGATTAAATTTATCATTAATAATTATTATAATTTTATACAGTAAAAATAGATCAAAATTTATTCTAATTGACTTTCAACACTTAAATTGACTTTCCACACTTCTTCCGCGTACCCATTGCACACTAAGATGCGATTGCTAGTACCTAAATAGATATTTTAAACATCTATGTTTTTTTTTAAAATTCCGTTAATTTTGCCTCATAATTCCCACTCGTTGATGCGGGCTTCCCAGAAACGAAACTCCTTTGCCTAAACATACCAAAATAAGGTATTCGACGAGTGACCTGAAACATAAAACACAGAAATCTAGAAAACCTCAGAAGCCTCAAAAGTCTGTCGAAGATGGATTTCCTGAAACAGGAGCTGGAGCGCAAGCGGAAGCGCCTCGAATCAGATTTTGGTGGAAGGAAGTTCGTGAAAAGATCTGAAATAGAGCGCAAAGAAATTGACAGAATTCGTGAGGAAGAGCGTAGGGAACTGGACCAGAAAAATGCCCACAAGCACAGGCCGTCAGATGACGGCACAACGCCAAATCCCAATTCGCCAACCCCGTCATCTGCTGTCAACAAAAACTCCGTCAAATCGAAGGAAGATTTAGCAGAAGAGCAAAAAATTGACGAGTTGGCGCTCCCAAGAGCTGAAGTTATCCGTCGTTTACGCTTCTTAAAGCAGCCAATAACCCTTTTTGGAGAAGACGATGATTCGAGACTTGACAGGCTTAAATCCCTGTTAAAAGCCGGAATTATGGACCCCGATGCGGACATGACGGAGGGGCAACGGAATGACTTTTTGAGGGATCTTGCGGAGCTGCAGAAGCGTCAAAAGACGGGAATTTTGCAGCGGAAGAAGGGGAAGGAAAAAGAAGGGGGTTCTGACGGCGAAGGCGAGGTGGGATCTGATGATAATGGCGGCGAAGGGGGCTCTGATGGGGTTGATGTTGAGAAGGACTTGAAGCGCCTCAAGAGTAATTTTGACGAGCTGTGCGACGAGGACAAGATTTTGGTGTTTTTCAAGCGCCTTTTGAAGGAGTGGGAGCAGGAGTTAGAGGACAGGTCTGAAACTGAGAAGAGAACAGGCCGGGGTAAATCTATGGTTGCCACTTTTAAGCAGTGCGCCAGATATTTGAAGCCCCTATTCAAGTTTTGCAGGAAAAGGGTAAGTTTTTTTATTAGGGTTTCTATGTTTTTGAGAAATGCATCTTATAATTCAGTCAAGAAACTGAAATTTTGCATCAATCTTTCTTATGTGTCGTTACCCGAACTCAATAAAGTCATCCTTAAAGATTTTAGATTTTCGCAGCCAGACATAATATTATGTATGTATCTATCTGGATTCCACCGTGTAATGTTCTTAATTGAATACAGATAATTCATTTTTCTTCATCTTTTCGAATTGTAGTATTTACCCTCTAGCTCTCCATTAAGGAAAAACCTAAATCTTTCTTCGTCTTTTCAGTCTTAGTAGTTGCGCTCTAGCTCTCCACCAAGAAAAAACCTATCGCAATCTCCTCTACTGTGTACTTTCCATATTCGTAGATATTCCCTAGATTTCCACAAAAAATACCTACAGCAATCAACTAAACTTTTGTGACGTACCAATTTGCAGCTACAGTCAATTTATTAGGAGCCCTAATTAGGGAACCCTAAAAGAAAGAGCCTCTCATTCTTGTTCTGCGAGGGATTTTTCCCTTTAAAAAATGTAGGAAAAGTACATCGTACACTACAGAATAGTAATATTAATTTACAACAGTGTTACGTGATACTAGCAGGCCTGAATTTTGATTACTGGCAAGCATTACATTTGTGTAATGGTTGGCAGAGAAAACTATCATTCACTACTTGTGTAGAGCATACCATCACATTGCACTGAAGGAAGTTAAAAATGTCATAATCCACCAATATGGTTGATGAAAAGAGTAGATAAAGATATCAAAATTTAAATGTTTAAAAATTTATAAGCTTTGCCCTACCAAAGTAATGTACATATATTTCTCCTGATTTTTATTTTTACTATCTAACCAAAATGGATTGGTTGGGACTTGAACATAGGACTACCAAATACTGGTTTGAGTGCTCTATCAAATGAACACTCAGTTCTTTGTGGTTTGAAGATTTGAAATATGAATCTTTCAAACAATAGTTGCAACTACATTTGACACATGTCCACAGGCCTACAGGGTAGTTACACGTTCTATATAATTATATCAATATGGATAAATTATTTGTAAGTTATACTTTTGCAAGATCTCTACCAAATGAATTACCAGTCCTTTGTGATTTGGAGATTTGAAATATGAATCTTTCAAACAATAATTATAAATACATTTGCCACGCGCTCATGTACCCACAGGGAATGTGCACATTTTTTCCATATAATTATATGTATAGATGATATGTAAGTTATACTATTGCAAGATATAGAAGATGGGATGTTAAAAAATTTACAAGTATTACTATTTTAGATAAACAAAGGTTTAAGAATTTAAAGAAGTAAAAATCCATAGGGTATTCATGGGACCTTCTTTTTTAAGATTTTGAAAAATTTCCGAATCACAAAATTTTCTTGAGGGAATAAAATCTTGAGGAAATGCGGTTGTCTTTTTTTATGATTTTATCTACTAGCAATCTCACCTTGGTGTGCAATGGGTACACTGAATAGGTGTGGAAGGTCAATTAGGAAAAAAATTGGTCTATTTTTGGCAAACATTTTGCAGCATGCGAGGTCATTTAGCAAATGATGTTGTTTGTGCAACAAAGGTCTCAATGGAGAAGTGATAGCTTCAAATCAACTATGCATCCTTTTATAGGGATCGAAACACAAGTGAAACAAAACCTCTGAATGAGGAAGATAATTAGGCTCCATTACCAACAGGCTCATGTTATGTTAGCAGTAGAGAGAGAGGGAGAGATAGGGATAGAGGGAGAGATAGAGGGGGAAGAGAGAGAGAGAGAGGGGGGGTAAGGAGATAGAGGAAAAAATAGAGTGAGGCTTAAAGAACAATGAGAGAGGACTTGAGAAAGAGCGGGATATACAAAGAGGGAAGAGGGAGATAGAGAGACAAAGAGGTAGAGGGAGAGAGTGATAAGAGAGATAAAGGAACTAGATACGGAGATGAGAGAGATTAATAGTTAAAATTGCATCTATAACATCTAAAAAAAATTCCTTCCATTATGTTGTGATAGATGCCATACAATATTATAGAGCTTCTATACCAACATTTGCAACAACACCATTTGACATGTCATTCACAATTGTACTAATTGGGAAGGTGGAATTTGTATAGGAGAGAGGGCCAAGGGAGGAGACCACAAGGAAATTATAACATGTTTGTTGGTTTGAATCCATTGTGATTGACCCACTATATATTTTTTGCCACTCCTCTTGTTTACACTTTTTGTACACTTTTGGGAGTCTTAAAGTACATTATGCCATTATTTTCCTTATAACCATTCTCATCCATGCAGTGCTAGAGAAGGGATGCAAGACAATGAGAGCGTTCTCACTTATTCATAAAAATATTGCACAAAGGAGATATCAGATTCGGTGAAGCATAGCTGGCAGGCACAATTCGGAGATCAAGTTTAAAGTCCGTGTGAATGAAGCCTTGCACTTCCGTACAAGCCCGAAAGGCTATATCAGCTGTGATCGAGGAAACAGGGGAAGAAGTGCCTTTTAAAGTTTTAAGGCTGTGGAAATTAATAATGTTTTGGTTGTGAAACCTGGTGAAAGAATTCCTCTAGATGGCCTTGTGATATCTAGTACAAGTTCTGTACATGAGAGTAGCTTGACAGGTGAATCTGTGCTTGTGGAAAAAAAAGTGGGTAAGGTGGTGTGGGGTGGCACTACAATTATTTTGCTGATTCAAAGGTTTTGTTTCATTGAATTCATTCGTGTTTGGATCCTTGTAAATGGATGCATATCACTTCTCCATTGGGACCTTTATTGCACAAATGTACCCAAAAAATAGACCATTTTTTTTCAAAATGACCTTCCAGATCTTTTTAGCATACCCATTGTACACCAAGGTGCGATTGCTAGTATACTATTATTCTACAAAGAAAATTGTTAATATAGAAAACTGTGGGGTGAAAATAATTAAATTGATGTGTTAACATCCTTTCTTTCTTATATTATAAAGATAAGCAAGCTGTGTACTCTGTTCTTAAGATCAGATTTGTACACATGCTCTAAAAGTGCACATGTACAGGTTTATATGGATATCAATTAAAGAAGAATTTAGGACCAGATTTGCACAAAATCCTTTCAATTATAACTTCAATGTGTACGTGTTGTATCAATGAGAATACATACATGTATATGTTCATATAATCCTATGTTATATGCCTATCAATGAAATGTGTATTTAGAAACCAAACTTACAATGAGAATAAATTTGGGCATTATTTGAATTAGTACATATTGCTGTAGGTTTCTTAGGTTTTGAACTTTACAAAAATCATCAACAGATATAGACTCAACATGACATTTATTCATACGCCCCCTTGATACAAATTTTATGGGTTTAGAATATTTTGGGATATAAGAGCTAATAAAACCCTAATAACCAAGACCACATTTGTCCCTATTTGTTTTCTAAGATTCCCAAACTCGCACAATGGGTTTGGATGAAGTAACAAATTTTGACTCAATGGATTTATTCTTTTGTGACTTTGGTTGGTTGCATTTTTGGGTCATAGGTTTAGACACAACATTTTTCCTATGTGACACAATACCTTTCTTTAAAGACATTTTGGTCTTACATGCTTGCTTTGTTGAAATGCTAGAAGAATGTACATTCTATTTAGCATCTTTATGTTGTGTGTTTCCTAATTGATCTTGTAATCTATTAAGTTCTTTTCTCAATAATATGTATTGGTTGCAAAATTGCATGAACAGAGGTTTATATTGTCTCCAACATTCAGATATTAATCTTGCCTCATTTATTGTTCTTACATAAATTTGTAAAGACAATTTGCCATCAGTGTTTAAAGTGGACATGATTGTAGATAGAAAAATAAACAATTTGATAAACACCTTATAACATCAGTTACACCCTTATTACTCCATATACCCTTATTACTCCCAAAGATAACCTTATTACTCCATAATTTACTAACTTTGCATAAAAATGTTAAAAACAAATTAGCACAAACATCCATTTTCTTGGCAAAAGGAAACTGTGAGTTACCATGCCAGTCAAATTCTTTGGTCTAAGTACTGTCAACATCATCTAGATGTCACACACAATCCCCTCACAGGCTTCTGTATTCAAACTTGGATCAGCAATAGACACGGTCAGTAGTTATACTGTATTACAAAAGACATTTTGAATGCTTGATCACACAAAATATAAACAAAGAGAAACAATATTTACAATCAAATGGTAGTTGACACTTTAAAACAATTTGGTTCTCTTTTCTTCACAGAATGTGGTAGACTGCTTCAAATTCATCCACAGAATGAATAAGTGTTGTAGAATGATATAAGTGTTTTATTTCATCGGCAGAAGAAGAGTTTAGCTGCCACATAATTATCTAAACTGAAGATATTTTAGAAAACTTACAAATGTGTTTAACTCTGATGATTAACAAGTCAACAGATCTTACCCTTGCACATTATATTTTACTTCCGGTGATCACCAACTTAAACCTTAACTGTTCCGATTATTTATGGAAATTGATTCAATCTTTTTTGCATACCTCGATGCTGCATCAGTGTGAATTTCAATGCTTCTGTTTTTGGCTTCATAAAATACAACTACTCTTCCAGTTCCTATAATCAGAATTTGAAATAGAAGGAAAATAATTCTTGATATTCTAAATCATAGTGACTTCATGTTCCAAAGAAACAGATTGGCACATATATACCACAATATTTTCAGATGTATGTTGCATAAACAACATACATGTTACATCTGACTAGGGTTGATAAGGTCATCATAGAATTACACAGGGCAAGGTGCTGGATGATCAAGATATCTCTTAATTGTTACTCTCTACTTTCTTGTAAATAAAGCAACTGGAAAAAGCAAGGTAGATGCATAGAAATAGTGCACTCAATGCAGCCAAAAGCCAGTAGTAGTAGTCCAAATGTGCTTTGTTTAGGTTGTCCGCAAACCAGTTCTGTTTATTGCCTGTGCTAGTCACTTTTTCAATAAGAGAAATAATAATACTGCTAAAAAAACTGCCAATTCCAAATACACTCAAATAAAGAGCAATTCCCAAGCTTCTCATTGTGTCAGGCATCTGATCATAAAAGTACTCTTGCAAGCCTATCATTGCAAACGTTTCAGATATGCCAAACAGAATATATTGTGGAAGCATCCAAAAAATGCTCAAGGGAATTGTTGCATGGGGCATGTCTATCAATGCTGCAACGACCATGGCAATAACAGAAAAGAATATACTGACACGTATTCTCTAAAGCAATGTTATACCACGCTTGTTTCCAGTAATACTTCTGGCAAGTGGAACAAAGATTCGATCATACATGGGCACCAGCACAAGATTAGTCAGGCTAATAAAGATTTGCAAGGTTGCTGCAGGAACTTCAATATTTCACTGATCGTCCTATTCATTGTGGCACCCTGTTTTGTGAAAAATTCAAAAATGTTGAAGGTTGTTGAAAAACTATCCCATACATCAAACAAGCCACCCAAATGGGTAGTAACCTTAAAGCAAGTTTCACCTCTTCAACCTGTGTGACAATGCATAGCCTCTAATCAATATTTATTTTATGTTCACAGTCTAAACCTATTGCGACTGTTGCTTTGTCAAGAAGCCTACAAAACAGCAGATAATTATTTTCAGAGTTTGTCAATTCCATTTTAGAAAGCATAAATTTTGATCATAAAACTAAACAAAACTATTGCTATTTGTCATTCTTTCAGTCGACACACAGCAGTATTAATAAGATAGCTTCTGAATTCTACTGTATGTTTTTCATTCGCTGTTTCGGATCACACAGCAGTATAATTACATGCATACAAAGATATAGAAAGAGGATTACCTGAATTGATTTGTGGGCATAAGCTTTCTTGTTTCACCCTTGCAAAATTCTTGAGTTCCGTACAATTTTTGTTCTCCATGAGAAGGAATACTCAGAGACACCACTTGTGAATCGCTGCAACAAAACCTTGAGCAATTTGAGTTACTGGACTGGCAGAAGGCAGTTTATGCCGGTACATTCTTGTCCCACACAAGAAAACAGAGAATGCTATTCCCATGGCTATAGTTGCAATGCCAAAACCCAAACCCCACCCAACATTTTCTTGAATGTACACAAGCACAGAAACAGCTTAAATTGAGCCAGTGCATATACCGAAATACCACCAATTGAAGAATGAACTCTTATACTTCCTCTGTTGTGTTTCCCTCATCAAATTGATCTGCACCAAATGCTTCTAAACAAGGTCTGTGACCTCCTTCACCCAAAGCAACCATGTATAGGGAAACAAAGAAAAACCTCACCTGAAACGCTGAAGGTCTGGAGCAAAAAATTGATGTTTCGTTGCATGAGGATGGGCTAAGGAATGTCAAAGAAGCTGAAAGAGTTAAAGTACAGAGTAACCCCTGCAGCCAGAGAACATCTCACTAATTAGTTTTAGTTATTTTCTTGAAAGCCCAACTATTTGTAAATCAAACAGAAAACCAAGCCAAATTTCCATTCTTCTTAATTGTGCTTAAGTTTATAACTAAAAGCCCAAACTTAGATCTTCAGCAAGGCACTTGCTTTGCTAGTAACCAAAACACCAAACTGAAAGATACTCGCTTTCCTGGTATTTCTGGATTCCTAACTAAAAGTCCTAAATGAGATATTCAGCAAGTAACCTCTTCTTGTGGACAAATGTGCTTAGCCAAAAGCAGGGAAAATTTTAAGCAACTAGAAATATCTTTAGGAGTTTGAAACAGTAAGCAAATCTTTTCAAATTTTATACAAAAGACGTACACGGTAAGCGAATCTTTTCAAATTTTATACAAAAAAAAGACCATGTATTATAGGTTAACAATAACATTGGAGAAAGGTACCAAAGATCAACTTCATTTTTTTCCTTTTACAATATCATTTAGAAAAATATTATCTTTGCTATCTTGAAGATGCTAAATCCAATATTTCTCCAAGTGATTGAAGCTCTGGTGGACTTCCTGAAAACTTAATATGGTTGCTGTACACAGTTGAATTGGGTTGCCATTTAGTTCAATAAAATGCACTCTGAATGTTAAAATCACTAATAATCAAACAGAATGCAATAAAAACAGGAAATTTTATTGAGTCTTGAAGAAAATTGAGTATATTTATAGGATCTATAGCGTTCTTCGGTGCTGAAAAGTTTCCTAGAAGTTTGGTCTGCTGAATACCCACTTATATATATATATATAAAAGAAGGGATATGTATATTCACAGGATTTTTAATTTTCTTATAAACATATATATGGTATGGATATAATATAAAAAGGAATAGCAAAAAACACAAGCATTTGTTCTTCAAATAGAAATGATGATCTTCAAATTTCAGGTCCCTAAAATAGACCGGATGAAGCCCAGAAAGCATGAGTTGGCAAAGTTGAGTAGCATTAGCCTAATAGCCCATGCCAACATTCCACAAGGAAGGTACTGCAGTGGGACTGGATACGTCAACTTAACTCACAGTGATTTGCCTATATGGCAATTGACTACATGACCAAAGGGATCTACTTAACCCACAGAGCTGTCAGGCTATTTTGAAAGGCCCAAAAATTCAATCTATATTCAGGACTTAGGACTGGACATCAGTGAAAGTTAAATGCTGAGTGAGGACAATGCTGCAAGCCATGTTTGCTGGTACAGATGTCATTGGTAAGTGATGAAACACAGCAGCTTTCTGGTGTATTGTTGTCACATGGCAGTGTGGATAATTATTTCTTTGCTGCGCAACTAGACCAAACCTGCTTCGTTTACTGAACAGAGCTATTAGAAGCTTTCCCTGGATTTATTTTTGCTTCAAGTCTTCTCATAGTGAGAAATTAATTGTCCTTGTACTCATTATATGTTTAAAAGAGACCTTCAAAGGCAATCCAATTTTCTTTACCAAGTACACTGGGGACAAGTTTTCCTGTCATGTCTACTCTTTGCCTATTATGTGTTTTAAACAGGTATGACCTTTTCAGAGACAGACATGCTGCCCTATTTCAGCATTGGATGTTTGGAGATCAACCAGTAGGAGCACCTGGCTTCATCCTAGGATTAATTGTTTAGTCAGTCTCTCTCAGCCAGATCATTCTCCTGTAACTTCAGACTATAATATCTGACAAAGTTCCTCTATCCTTAATGCTTTGATGGATGTCCATACTGTTCCAAAGCTCCCATTTTGGCATGGGCAGGGAGGATGCTAGGAAAGGTTGTGGAATTTGGCTTTAAACCTGACAATTGCATTTGCTTGGAAATTTCTAAAGCCTTCTCAACAAATCCATTTCGTGGATATCCTGCAATCATTGCAGTCAATGAGACCACATCTCTTTGAGGCACCTTGTCAAACAGTTCACGTGCCTTGTCTATGCTTCCACATTTTGTATACATGTCTACCAGGACAGTTGCAATTACAACATCTGACAAAATTCCTCTATCCTATATGCTTTGATGGATGTCCATACCCTCTTCCAAAGCCCCCACTTTTGCACAGGCAGGGAGAATGGTAGCAAAGGTTGTGGACTCTGGATTTACGCCTGCCAATTGGTTGGAAAAGCTATAAACCCCAATGTGTGCTTACCATTCACCTATTTACAACCAACCGTACAATGTGTAGAGTTTGATGAGGAGACAGAATTGCAGGGAGCAACGTCTGTATACTATGAATAAGATTAACCTTGCAGTTCTTGTCACCTCTCCCTCTCTTGTTGCGTCTCCCAGCTCAGTGTTCTTGCCAGTAGATGCTGCAGATTTATGGAGTGAAAAATAAACAATTAAACATTGTTAAGATCAGAGTTATGGCACCATATTCTGGCCTACTACTCACCTTTCTCAGTGTCATGCCCTAAAAATTCCCAACTTAAAACAACACAATTACCAAGAATTTTTAACTCACAACCCCTACTAAGGCAAATTTGAGTTCAAGTTGATCTAAAATTGTTGACATCACGTTTACGATGTCAACGCATCGTTTAACTTAACCTAGTTGCTTTTGCTCTAATCTTCTCTAAGACATGGCAAGTTTATTGAACTATGAACATCATCTTTCCATTTTCCCTAACTACGATCCATCAATTAAGGTGCTTCACATTGCAAAACAAGACTTGACTATTGCTAGTTAAAATGATTAACAAAAGGCCATTAAGTAAGCAAGCTTTTACAACATGCAAATATGTGCAGGATTAAAAGATGGCACCAAAAACAAGCACATTCATTTGTCACCTTAACACAACGAGTAATTTCCTTTACCTTAAGATCAAGAATATAAACGATAAACGAAGAGCTCACCTATTGGTTAGAGTTAGTAATTCATACTTACGGTTCCAACATTGTCAAATTTGAGGGTTCAAGGATTTGTTCAATTTTGAACTAAAAGTTTGTTTCCTCGTTAGATTTGTAAAAATATCTTTTAATTTATTTTTTAAAACCAATTGCCTACTCTCTTTGGCCTAATTGATAAGTTGAATTTTCAATTCCAATTTAATTAGATAGTTATAGTATCCTATCGAACTTTATCTGATTTTGAAAATACGTAATTATCCAGTTTCTATATTTAAGGGAACTTCACTCGTACATCTGACCTTTGTTGGTTTAGATTATATTACTCATTGAAATTCTTCCATTATCTCCGATGATTGTGAAACCCAACTTATTAGGAAAATTCATTACATCTATCTAGAGTTATGTTATGACAAAAGAATCTTGCCTTCAATCCAAAGTCCTGTTAACTAATTTTTATATGTTCGTTTATAGCTCACTCTAAAGTAATTTAAATAGTTATTTATCTATTTCTTCCATCTATATGTTTCCGGTTAAATTTACTGATTTCTTTTTGATATCATTTAAATCCAGAAATTGATGACCATTTAATTATACTAGGAAGGAAATTAGTTTAAGCCTTTCCCTAACGGTCTGTGCTAGGCTCCTTCAGTTTAACTCCAGTTCAACGTGAGTACATAACAATGCCTTATGATGAAATTCAGATTACTCCACTGATGCAAACTGTCTACTGTTTACCCATATTTTCCTTTTATGGGTGACAATTCTTGTGTTTCTTTTTTTATTTTGAGCTTTACTTTGTATGAGAGTCACATATTTATTATTACATTAGCTGGTCAGTTAAAAGGATTCCTATGCTGATCCAACTACTCAAGCCCATTTGGAACTTTTAAAATTCGGACGTGCTACCAGACGGTTTTCTGCTCGCTAAAGAAGTAATTATGGTTTTTCAGTTACCCATCCCCCTCAACCTAACTCCGACCAATGCTTGCATTGCAGAGCAAATGCTTTCTATATGAGCAGGGAAAAGAACAGCAGTTTAGCAGATCACAGTGGAATGGAGGGATTAAAGGTACATCGATTAGTCTTAGGGATCTGGTGGAATGATAAGGGAGGTGCGCAGCCTTGGCCTTTGGCCAGGCTGCGCCTGTGATGGCCACTCTTACATAATCGTTGTCAACTTCCAAGCGATAGCCACTGTAAAGCGTGGTTCCACACTGGATTCTGTAACTTACAATCTTGCTACAACCACTAATGTATAGCCTGTTTGATCTAAAGCCTTGATGACACTTTAATGCTGTCATAGAATTGAGAATAAGTTTAAATAATATCGGTTTATCTTGTACAAGTGTGGTTTGCGACTTCTCTTTTATTTTGGGGTTAATAGTTTTAAATCTAAGTTCATGAGACCCTTTGCTGTCAAACATCGACAGAAAGAAAAGAAACAGGAGAGAATACTTGTATGCTGCCTGGTTATACTCTTTATTTCAGAGTTTAATATACTTCCTAACCAACCTGTTTTAATCTATTATTTTTTTATTCTACTGTTTATCATGAAACATATCCATTAATACAATGCATGTTCACAGGCCGAACAGATTTCTTAAATCTGAATGGAGCTTTCTCATGAATTCTAGATTCTACAAAGTACAAACACATTTTTATATTGTCTTAAAGAATATCTTTTTTGGCAATGCTCTCATACATATATATACAGAGGAGAAGAGAACACAATCTTCCTTGTTATTTTGCTACCCGGTTATCCAGATTCTATTTGATATGCCCACATTACATAGTCTTTCTTTGCTAACAAAATTGTTTTCAAGTTACTTAAAAATAATTGATAAATTGCAAGTTTATTTGCTAAATAAAATTCAAATAAAGGTAGTGATCCCTACTTAGATCAACATTTTCTATGCATTCAAGACAACCAATTTTTTGATAATTCTTTTGAAAGTAACTTTTTTGTAATTTTTCCATACTACAATAATTATTCCTCAAGCCAACTAACATTACAAAATATGTTTACTTTGATTTATATGTTGCACAACTTGATAAAATACTTGGGAAGAACATCATTTGCCAAACTTCTCCTTTTCTTGTTTTGACTCTTGCAAAAGTTTAAAGACTAGAAGGATACTGCAATACTAGACATGAACATTCTTTGGTCTCAACACAAAATTTCTTTTCTTCCAATTACTTGGCACAACTTTTCAAGCCTCTTCAATCACTCCGCAAGGAAACCTGGAAAGGATCAAATGATGGAAAAAACAACAATGTACCGATAGGGCTCTCCACCCATCTGCAGGGTTATAAACAACCCACCCCTGAGCATGGGGCAATCACTTAGCCACAAAAACAACATCACCACAAAATAGAAACACTTCAAATACAATATACTTAACATGTACAAACAAACATCCATCACATTATTACGTTTCCAAAGGCATAGAACATAAATCTACCACATAGGTTTGCCACAAGGGAAACCCATTTAGGGGGAGTGGGGGCTCAACCAAACATGTGAAATATATATGCATATAAACATCAAATCACATCTCCACAGTTGTACTCCACATAACCTCCATACCAACACCATCACAATGCCACACCAATGCTACAAAAACCACAACCAAATCAACTCCCTTATTCCTCCAACATTATCTATAAATATACAATGGGATACTCATATCCCATAAATGCAAGGGTACTCATACCCTCCGGTAATGGCCATTACTTGAACGGGATACTCTTATCCCAACAATGAAAAGCCCCTATGTGAAGGAGCTACTCCCACCCAAAACCCCTGCACATGGAGGACCAAATGCTCCTCTATACAAGAGGGGGTCAATTCCCCTAAGAAAGAACACACAAAAATGATACAACACATACAGCAGGATCCATCGCATCAAAAGAGAACCCCAAATAGAAAACCCCAAAATCAAACCCTCAAATCAAGTTCACCCTTTTAAGAAACACAACATATTACTATTAAGGAAGAAGAATACCTCCAAATGCTATAATCCCAATAATGGTAGACTCTATTGGATGGCCTCCTCTCTCCAACAATCTCCTCCTTCCTCCCAAGATCTCTCAAAAAATCAATTCAAGATCACAAAAGTGCAAAGAACAAAAAAGCAAGGTAACCACTCGATTCCATCAATATTAGAAATCTCTGTACACTCAACAAGATGTGTCAGAATGATAGAAATATATGCGTATACATATAAATCAAATAAAATACATCATTTTGCATATCAACACAAATCAACTAAAATATCATATATGATTCTTCATTTTAAAACACACAAATCAATTAACCATATCTAGATTATTACATGCACACTATATATAACATCCATCAATATTGTCCATGAAATATAAAAGTGCATCATCATCATCATAAATACTATTGAGTATCAAAATGTATCAGGTACATCATGAGCAAAATAGGAAGGCACACAAAAGGGGTCTCACATTCAGCGCCCCTTTGGTATCTCTAGTGTGCCTCCCTCTCCTTGCAGCTCCTTGGTTGCCATTGACAATCTTACTCTTGATACGCCTCTTTACCAGTGGCGGCCATGCTTCTTGTTTCGGCCCTGCAGCATAGACAAATGCATGGGATAAAAAAAAATGTCTGCTTGATAAAAGTGTGATGCTTGGTAATGGGAAAATGGCGGTGGAATAAAACACAAAAAATTAAAACTGGTGAAAAATATCCAACGGATTGAAACATTACAATCGTCTTGCACGCTTTTTAGTAAATTGAATCATTCATTTCGAAAAAAATCAGCCGGGCTTCCTTCAGATAGGGAACGCTTTTGGTGTAATTATCTAGGAGTTTCAAATGTTAGTGTTTGGATTTAACTTTTTAGAATATCGGGCAATTCCAGTATTAATTTCAGGAATGTTTTTTGAAACTTTTTGATAATGTTCCCAAGTTTTTCTAGAAGTTTATGTAGCTTCCATTACCATTTTCTGTTCTTTCCATAAATCCATTTCAACTTGGTTTAAACAATTATGATTCAATGTCAACAAATTTCTTTAGCAGATTTCAATGCAAAGATGCATATTCAAAATACTAGATTGTAGCAGCAGCTAGTTCAAGTTCTAAAGCAATCACATATCTTGTTTTTCTATAAGTTATTTTATGGACACAATTTATCCTACAGAAATGCTCATGAGATAATTTCATTTTCTGTGTGTGCAGTGCCTGCCGGCTGACATTCGTCAAGCTTTGATGGTTGTGGTGGAATGTTGCATGAAAAGGGACTATTTGGCTGCAATGGATCAGTACATTAAGATGGCTATTGGAAATGCACCTTGGCCCATAGGTGTGACCATGGTTGGTATTCATGAACGTTCAGCTCGAGAAAAGATCTATACAAATAGTGTTGCTCACATCATGAATGATGAAACTACTCGGAAGTACTTGCAGTCAATAAAGAGGCTTATGACGTTATGCCAGAGGCGATATCCCTCCCTACCATCGAAGTCAGTAGAATTTAACAGTTTGGCCAATGGCAGTGATTTGCAGTCTCTTCTAATGGAAGAGAAGCAAAAGACAGGCAATCACAATGCTGAAGAAAGGCTAAGATTAATGGCAGTTGGGGCAGCAGAGGATCCAATAGCATAGCTGGTATGTGCAAAGTTATGCTTTTGTAAATGGCTAAGAGTGAAGACCAAGCCTCCAGGAATGGCGATATATGATGAACATCATTCATTCTCTGCTCACTCAACGATCTTAACCTTGCATATAAAACATGAAGGATGATTTTAGGTGTTTACAAATGGTCAATGCAGGCTTCATTGATTGGTTTGATTGAACATATACAAAAAAAATTGCCAATCAACCTTGCAAAAAGATTAACATGCCATGGTGGGGTTTATGGACATTTTGTGTATTAGCATGTAAAGTCAAGGAGCTAAATCTGCACGTCACTCATAAAGTGGGTCAACATTGTATTTTTTGATTTTATGGTTTGGACAATCTTTTGGTATATGCAATACATTGCATTATTTTTAATTGTCTTTGTATAGTCTGCTTCTTGCTTTAAACAATAATTAATTGCCAGTGTAGTGTTCCAAATTCTTTATCCTGGTCAGATAAAGTAACAAAACACAAAGACTGTAATATTGAGTAGAACCTTATTTGATGAAAGTTTTAATTCCAGAATAAAAACAACAGAGATGGAATTCTTAGAAATGCCAACAATTGTTTAGTGAAGTTGATTTCTTCTTGTTGAACGAGAAAAAGCTGCAGCTTTGCTTTTAGGACGATGTCACTCCATTAATGCACTCAAATAAAATGGCTGTTCTGAACGAACTTCAATGAAAATTCTTCAAAATATCAGTAGCTGTGGACTTACTGTCATGCCCCCAAAATTGCTACAAAAAGAAAAGAAAATATATAAACATTAACAATATATATATATATATACTAAAGAGGATTAACAGCGATACACTGACAGCAATTTGATTAAGTATGAAATAGCAATTAAATCCTCAGAATTACATTTACGAAGGCCGACTCCCTAATGTTTAAAGATATTAACAATGCAAACCAATACTGTTTATGTGGCCAACTTCCTAGTTTTAAGCGCTCCGACATAAGGACTAAGCCGCCTCATTCCAAGGATGTCATGAGAGGTGTATAGGGGAGATGACCCAGTAGTTGTGCACCCTAACTTCACACTTCTCAAAATCCTACATGGACATTTCAAATCACTCCCAATTTTTTACAGCAACTTACTTGGCTAGTCCCTTGCTTATAACTTTTTTTTAAGGGCCACATCAGCATGCTTTTTGTCAAGGTGTCCAAAAAGGCCCAGAAAAAAAGTGAGACCAATACTCATGCATTCACAGCACGGGTAGTTGAGCGCTGATGTGGCATCATATGATTGGTTGCTTTTTAGATCAAAGGAATACATTTTGTTTAATTATGGGTAGTTAAGTCACAACTATTGGGCATTATATAAACAACTACTATCACAACTATTGAAACATGCTCAACTATTGGGTCCTCTCCCCTAACAGTAAAGAGTTGTCTCCTTTTACAAAAGATGTGCCCATTCATGAAGTCGTTGCTCTTGAGAAAAGGATAAATAGAGGTTGTGAAATGTTGGGAGAGCATGGGGGGAAAAATATAAGCATCAAAAAGGAAAATGGAGGTCAAAGGAATAGAAATCAAGGAGAAATCAATTAGCAATTGAAATAAAAACAACAGAGAACGAAATAGAGTATCATTTGGGATTGGAGCAGATATTAAGAAGTATGTAGAAAATCGTTCAATATAAATCAATACTAAGGGAAGTAAGTTCAATATGATCACACACACACACACACACACAATTATTCAATAATGATGCTTGCAACAATTATTGAGCCTTATAAGTAATTATGGTTCTCTAATATGAATATGGATAATAGATTCTTATTCGTTTGATTTATATTAAGCAATATCTTTTGAATATTAAGAATAGATCGAACACCAAGGCAATTGGAGCAGATCAAACATAATTATACTAGGGCGAAAGTTAGCAACTGTTAATATATTTGCATCTTAGAATATAACAGTGTTATATTTTAGCAAGTATTGTGGTATGCTCTATCATGATTATTGTGATATATTTATTGTTGTCTTTTATCAATCAAACATAAGGTTGAAGGAAGCAAGTTAGGGAGATGCAATTTATGGGCTCTCCCATGCTAAGTAGCCCACCCCAAGGGGGGAAACTGTCTTAGTCTGGACGTTCCTACTGCTTGGGGCTAAGGGGTGAGTTGACTTAGTTTGGACGCTGCGTGCTCTTGGGCTTAGATGGGTTGAGTAGTTTACATGCACTTTTTTCAAGGCTTTCCTATCAAGCCAAACTATAACTAGTTGTTAGGATGGATTCAAAGAGTTTTAATCATAAGGAGGATGGATAAGGTAGCATGGATAGGGAATGCAGATATAAGTTTACCCACTAAGTAGCCCACTCCAAGGGTGGAATTATCTTAGCTTGGATGTCACTGCCACTTGGGACCAAGGGGTGAGTTGTCTTAGTTTGGACACTGTGCACTCTTGGGCTTAGTTGGGATAGCTTCGGGTGGACTTGTCATGTTTCCCATCCAATTCCTATTATGATTAAACTCCCATTATGCATTATGGATATGGTGTAGTTTAATAGTTATATATTTACATGGTTCAAATATTTATATATGTTTGATCATATGAATTATATTCCAATATTATCTAACATGATTGTAGGACCTAAACCAAGATTTATCTATCTTAAAACATTTAATTGGTAAGTTATAACCCTAACTACATTGAAACTTGTGATTCTAGGGCAAGATTTAGGGCAATCCCAAAAAGGGACATTACAATTGGTATCAAAGTGTTAATTTTGCCAGCCTATAGACAAACCAACTTACGTGTGTTCACGTGTTACTTTGTGACTATGTATACTCATGTGTATAATTCGTGACTTACGTGTATTCATGTGTATACTTTGCAACTTACATGTATCCATGAGTATACTTCGTTACTTATGTGTATTCAAGTGTATACTTTGTGACTTACGTGTATTCATGTGTTTTCTTAGTATTCATGCGTATACTTCATGACTTACGTGTATTTAAGTGCATGCTTCATGTATTCACGTGTATGCTTCATGCTTCGTGTCTCACACATATTTTTGTGTGTACTTCATTTATTACTTGTATCCACATGCTTCCTATGTATACTTCATGTATTACGTGTTTTCACGTGTATGCCTCATGCTTCCTACGTATACTTTATGTATTATGTGTATTGATGTGTATGCGTCATGCTTCATGTCTTACGTGTATTTATATGTATACTACGCGTATTGCGTATTTCTATGTGTTTGCTTCATCCCAGATGTTTCTTCAACAAGATTACTCCATATGATTTCTTTATGTCAAAATGCTTCATGAGTTGGGAAGCACTAACAAATAAACTTATCTAAAATTGAATTATTATTAGCATCCAAATACAATAATGAAGAGTTCTAACTATTAAGTGAAAAGGTGTGACTCTCCTCAAACTTGAAATATAAAGAGAGAGCATTTCATTTGAGAGAGACATCCATACCATCATTTGAAGAATCCAATTGAGAATAAAACACTAAGTAATTTTGCAAGAGAATTAAATTAGATTCTCAAGAATAGTGATGATGTGAGAAAGGATGTAACTTCAAATGTGAGATTGCGACCCTTCAAGTATGAAAGGTTGTGACCCTTCAAATGTGAAAGACTATGATATACAAAAAGGGAATCATTTCCTTATGAAGAAATTATCAATAGGGGATAGGTCAAAAGAAAAGTAATAAACCCCAATCCATTTGGTAGATAAGACAAGAACTGGATATTATCATTGCCTAATGAAATGAGAGAAAACTTATCTTAAATAACAGGTCTATCCAATTTCCAACTCTTGGTTTTGAGGAATAGCAATACATAAGACAATAAATTACCCTCATACTTTAAAAGGATGGTATTAACCTTATCGCTAGTATACTAACAATCACTCTCCAAAGACATCATGATAGAATTAAGTTAGACACAACCAAGATAATAATGACTAAGCTATAGAGTTTTCAGCTTCTAAATACATCAAGGTATCACAACAAAAGCTAATTACAAAAAAGGAGTAATACAAATCTACAAGGTTGATTGGGGATCTTGGTAACTTCAGGAGCATCCTAGATTGTGATTGCTTGAGGACAAGCAATTTTGGGAAGGGAAGACTATTATGCCCCTGAAATTTCAACAAAAAGAAAAAATATATAAACATTAACAATATAATATTATTATAATTATAATTATAATTATATATATATAATATATCAACTACAAAATATAATATATACATAAATATACTAAAGAGGATAAACAACAATACACTGACAACAATTTGATTGTATGAAATAGCAATTAAATCCTCGTAATTACATTTACGAAGGTAGTGGTTCATAAGGCCGACTCCCTAATGTTTAAAAGATACTAACAATGCAAACCGATACTGTTTATGTGGCCAACTTCCTAGTTTTAAATGGTTCCACATAAGGCCAAAGCCACCTCATTCAAAGGATGTCACAAGAGGTGTACAATAGTAAAGAGTCGTCTCCTTTTACAAAATATGTGCTCATTCATGAAGTCGTTGCTCTTGAGAAAGGGATAAATAGAGGTTGTGAAATGTTGGGAGAGCATGGGGGGAAAAATATAAGCATTAGAAAGGAAAATGGAGATCAATAGATTTATTCACGAGAAATGTATGAGAAAATCAAGGAATAGAAATCAAGGAGAAACCAATTAGCAATTGGAATAAAAACAATAGAGTAAAAGAAATAAAATATCATTTGGGATTGGAGTAGGTATCAAGAAGTATGCAGAAGATCGTTCAATATAAATCAATAATAAGGGAAGTAAGTTCAATATGATTACACACACACACACACACATATAAATATACAAGTTCATATCAATTAGAAATATATATATATATATACAGTTATTCAATATGATGCCAACAACAATTATTGAGCCTTATAATTAATTACAGTTCTTTAATATGAATATGGATAATAGATTCTTATTCGTTTGATTTACACGAAGCAATACCTTTTGAATATTAGGAACAAATTGAACAACAAGGCAATTGGAGTAGATCAATCATAATTATTTGCACTCAGCAGACAAGGGCAAAAGTTAGCAACCGTTAATATATTTGCATCTTAGAATATAACATTGTTATATTTTAGCAAGTATTGTGGTATGCTCTATCATGATTATTGTGATATATTTGTTGTCTTTTATTAGTCAAATGTAAGGTTGAAGGAAGTTAGGGAGATGTTGTTTATGGGCTCTCCCATTCTAAGTAGCCCACCCCAAGGGTGGAATTGTCTTAGTCTGGACGTTCCTACCACTTGGGGCCAAGGGGTGAGTTGTCTTAGTTTGGATGCTGCACGCTCTTGGGATTAGATGGGTTGAGTAGTTTATAGGCACACTTTTCAAGGCTTTCCTACCAAGCCAAACTATGACTAGCTGTTAGGATGGATTCAAGGAGTCTCAATCATAAGGAGGATGGATAAGGAAACATGGATAGGGAATGTAGATATAAGTTTACCCACTAAGTAGCCCACTCCAAGGGTGAAATTGTCTTAGCTTGAACGTTCCCGCTGCTTGGGGCCAAGGGGTGAGTTGTCTTAGTTTGGACGCTATGCACTCTTGGGCTTAGCTGTGATAACTTTAGACAAACTTATCATGTTTCCCGTCCAATTCTTATTATGATTAACCTCCCATTATGCATTATGGATATGTAGTTTAATAGTTGTGTATTTACATGGTTCAAATATTTATAAATGTTTGATCATATGAATTATATTCCAATATTATATAACATGATTGCAGGACCTAAACCAAGATTTATCTTACTTAAATCATTTAATTGGTAAGTTATAACCCTAACTACATTGAAACTTGTGATTATAGGGCAAAGATTTAGGGCAATCCCAAAAGGGGACATTACACTTACTTAAAGTCACATGGTTACTTGTATAGAACAAAGTATATACAAATTCAAAGTTTGTGTAGGCCAATCCTGAAAAAATGTAGACAATCAATGAAGAACAACATTAAACAAAATATAAAATTCAAAAAAATCTCACTAGATTCATATTGTAACATGAATTTTTCTTAAAACTCTTTCAAGAAAAAACAGTGAGAACACAACACCACTAGATATATCATCACATCTTGAAGGGATAACAATATTGTTAAACTTTTCATGGACTAGCTAGGTGTTGAACCAAGGATTCCATTTGTTGCTGGGTTGTTCTACAATTGAGATGCCAACCCTTTTGATGAATTGTCCATCTTTGGTTCCTATGTGGTTCATTTTTGAGATGCCACCTTGAGCCACATTGTAGGTGCTTGGGGATCCTAGATTGGTTTTTCTTTGCTGACTTGGGATTTCATACCATGTTAAACATTTTATACAATAGCTAGAAGTTGAATCTAGGGTTTCTCATTTTCTACTTAATGCTCTTCCACTAAGCTACTAGCACTCTTGGCAACTACTTCATTTATAGTTAAGGTGTGACTCATTTTCCAACAAATACAAAGAGTTCCAATGGTGTTGGATGATGTCTTCAACTTTGAGTGTAGAACAATTTTTGTTGTATGAACCTTCCATGCAAAAACGATGTTTAAATATTGTCCCAAACATTTGATTTATAGGTGTAATGAGGAAACCACCATAAATTTATCTAATCTAATAAAATAAATGCATAAATAAAATAACAAATCAACTTGGATAATTGATTGGGATTGATCATAACAACATTTATATGTAGAAATTATATAAATCAATTGTATGTGTACTAAGCTCTAATTTTGATGTAGAAGACTTTGTCTAAGTATCAATAATCTATTTGTCAAGCCTTGGAATTTTCACTTTTTGTCCCTAACCTAAAAATTTGACTATGTACTATTCGAGATTAAATATTTGAGTGTGGATTGATTTGTTGAAATGATCTTCTCACTTGTGAGAATGATCTAGCACTTTGTAGATTGCAGAATAGTACTTGATCTTGATATTTTGATGTTTAAGTATTGGTAGCGATGAAACACACACTTATACTAAGAGGGGGGTGAATAAGTATAGATCAAACTTTTCTTTTCACAACCTAATCAATCACATTAGTATTACCTCAAAATTTAATTATCCATAGCAATAACATACATGCAAGATCTAGAAATTAAGAAGACAAGAAGAACACACGATTTTATGTGGAAACTCTTACGAGAGAAAACTACAACAAATATTTTTTGTATAAATATTCTTACAAATTTCATAGGAACCAACACACTGGAGACTCCAATCCCCACCACTGAGCACCAACCCAACAAGATATGCCAATCTATTCTAATAAGAGGCACCAACCTCTCGATCTCCTCAATTAGAAGGCTCCAACCTACAAATGAATAATATGATAATTTGTTTGCAACTTCCTCTTAGATCCACCCTTAACAATTGCCCACGTATTTTCAATACAATCCACTCATAAATTTGCAATATAGTTTTCAATATTTCTGCTCATAGAAACACCATAGTCTTGCTTTCATTTCTCCCTTCTTCTCACAAAATTGATGCTAAAAACCTCAAATAATTTTGTTCACATATCTCTTGTAAATCTGCTCAAATATATTTTTATTTTTACGCTCTTCATATGAATAATAATATTTGAAATTTATTGCTTTTCCATCTCTTTGAAACCTCTATTTATACTTGTTCAAACACCTCTTCACCCAAGGGAGGCAACTCGTCCAAGGGGGGTTGGCCCAACATCATCAAATAATTTTTATTTATTTTATTATTGCGTGCCCAAGGTGGGCACACCACTTAGGGGGGTCGTTCCTCTTTCAAAAATAAATAATTTATTTTTTAATTTTTGAATCCCACTAAAGAGGGCACCACACAGAAAGAGGTCGGTCCAAATTACATATATATTTTAATATTAATTTTTTTCTTCACATTGTTGGTGCCAAACTTAGATTTGTAAGTCAACCATCACCTTTGACATTATATACAATAATTTTTCCAACAATCTCCCCCTTTCATTGATGGCAACCTTGCTAAGAAGTAATCTTGGAATGAAATAGGACCATACTTCTCCCCCTAACTAAAATATACCCCCTTACTCTACTTCTCTCCCTTTGACATCAATGACAAAGGTTTTCTGGGGCTAAAAGATAAGACAAACCCTCCTAAATACATGCTTCTTTTGAAGCATTTAGTAATTGGATGAGAGTGATATCACTCCCAGTTTTGATCAAGTACTCAAAACTCTCTTTTGGAAGTGGCTTTGTGAATTGTTCACAATCTATTCTTTTATAGCAACATACTCCAAATTCACATGTTGATCATCCACTTGCTCTCTCAAGAAATGATATTTGATTAGAATATGCTTTGTACTAGAGTGCATATCCAGGTTCTTTGAGATGCTAATTGCACTTGTATTATCACAAAATATAGAAATGGGATGATCAAATTCAACCTTGATGTCCTTCAAAGTTTGTTTCATCCAAAGGACCCGAGTACAATACACTCTAGCATGGACAATGAAACTGAAGCCTGTTTCTTACACAACCATGATACAAGATTGTTGCCAAGAAATAATGCACCTACACCTGTGCTTTTTCTGTCATCAACACTTTCAGAACAATCCACATCCGTATATGTTGTGAGAGAAAAATATTCACCTCTGGATACCAAAAACCAAAATCCATAACATCCTTCAAATAATTGAATATTCTCTTGATTGTTTGCACATGAGTTTCTTTTGGTGCTTCCTGAAACCAAGCCACAAAACCAATTGCTTGCATTATCAGGTCTTGCAACTGCCACATACAATATACTTTCAATCATGGAACTATATAGAGTTTGATTAGCATTAGGAGATTCATCATCCTTACTCAATTTGCATCATGAAGCCATGGGAGTGCTCATTGGAATGAAGTTCTCCATCCAGAATTTCTTCAACATCTCCTTAATATTCTTGGTTTGTGAAATAAACACCCCCTTAATTGATTGGAAAATTTGCAATCCAAGGAAAAAAGACAACTCACCAAGCATTGACATTTCAAAATCCTTGTTAGCAAGAAAATTAGGGAACAAAGATTGAAGTTCTGAGCCCCAAGTACTTTATGAGTGTTGTAGTTTATATTGCGGAATTAGTCATATAAAGGGAGAAATGGTTTGGTCCAGACAAAACATCAACTAGTTAATTAGACATAAAACAAATATCACATAACAAAATATCAAAAAAATTATGATATCAACATATTACTAATATCAAATAAACACATTCATATATCCTTATATCTCCTTTTTACATCATATACATTGATCACATATTTCCCCTACACTCTATATATATTTGTTAGATTCTTTATAATCTTATTTTTTCTCTTCCTATCTCTCTCCTCTGTCATACATATCTTTTCCCATACATATATCTAAGGGATGGTACATGACCCATCTACCCTATCTCTACCTTAGATGGTGTCACTTGAATTTTATGTTCTACAAGTTCTTTGTGACAAGGATACAATATGATTTACTCAAATATGTCTGAACTATTGTACTTTCCTACCAACATCATATCCTCTTTTAAAACGTTGGCTTGTCCTCGAGTCAACGCTGCTCATGATTAGTATGATAGTGTTTAAGTCGTGCTCCATTTATGAAGTATTTTAATATTGTGCCATCCAATGTCCTTAGTTGTATTGCTCCAATTTCAAGAATTTTGTTAATTTGATAAGGGCTCAACCATTCGACTTTTAGTTTTCCTTGCTTCTTGAATTTTCTATCATAGAGTAAGACCATATCATTGACCTTGAATTGTTTAGACTTGATGTTTCAGTCGTGCCATGCATTTTGTCTTTATCTTTCTATCCATAGATGATGTGCTGCCAATTGTCTCGCTTTATCTAGTTTATTTATTTCTTCTAGGTGGTGTTTGATGGATTCTTCGTTAGTCAATATTAAGGTCAGTGTTGTGCGAAGGTTATGGATGATGAAATTTAAAGATATGTTGGGCTCCATTCCATGCAAGAGATCAAAAGGAGTGTTCTTGGTAGATTGTTTGCATGTAGTGCAATATGCCCAGAGCACTATATGAATTTTAATGTCCTTGTTTGCATCACACATCTTGATTAGAGTAGTTCCAATAATTTTATTTAGTTCTTCACTTGCCCCATTTTCTTGCAGATGGAATGGTGTGCCATGGTTATGGGTGATCATGAAATCATCTAGTAATTCCTTTATTATCTTGTTGACAAAGTGTTTCCCCTAATCTCTAATTATGCTCAATGGACATCCAAATCTAGTAATTATATTATGGTAGATAAACCTAACTACAATACATGTGGTGCAATCTTCGGTCGGTTCATCCTCAACCCATTTGGTTAAGTAGTCTAGATACTGATAATAATGAATCTAGCCTTGGAAACTTTCGTTGGAGGGTCTATGGGTCCTATGAAGTCAATAACCCATTTCTCAAATATGACTTGTGCTAGAACTAGCTGGAGGGGCATTTCATCTTGAATAGTGGGTTGTCATGTTCTTGGAAATTTTTTAGTTCTTTGTGTAGTTCTTAGCATCCTTATATATATTAGGCCACCATAATCCAACTATGTTGAAAATAAAGGTAATATTGTAGCTTAAAACTTGTAAAACTATAAGACTGTAGATTTAATTAAGTGTTCTTTGTCACAATTCTTTGTGTATGATTAATCTGTTTAGATCAATTTTGCCAATTGTAGAAAGAGACAAAATATTGTAGAAGAATGAGACAAGGAGATAGAAGTGACACACCATATATGTGGAGAAACCATTTCAGGAAAAAACTTTGCCAGAATCAATAATGCTTGTACTATTTAACCTTTGAACAAGATTACAATAATACTGTATCAATCCTTGATTGGAATGCTTCCTTGCCTTCAACAATCCTTCTTCACAACCTGCAATAAACTCTCATGGATATCTCTTACACTTGCTATAATTAATAGACAATAAAATGAGCATGTAAACTCATAAGAGTTGTACCATAAAAGAGCATAAATCTCCTCACAAAAATCTACGCCTGGATTGGGAAAGTAGAGTTCCACAATGTAATATGAAGTCAAACCAAAGTCTTCCTTAATTTATGCACCCCAAATTGAACACTTAACTGAACTTTGGTCAAGCAGATATCATACAAACTTTACCTCAAAGTTGGCACCCAAGAATGGGCCCACTTGAATGAGCCTTGTAAATATCTTCTCATGCAAAAGGTGTTAACTGAAAGATGCCAACTTAGGTGCCCAAGGTGGACCCAAGTCAATCTTAGTTAACTGAAACATCTCTCCACCAATTCATGCAAACATTATGCATGATTGATCATCCCCAATTAAATGAAAGTATCCACCTGTTATTTGTCATGCAACTGAAGTCATTAGTCATGCAACTCAAGTCAACTCAAGTCAACTATCATTCAACTCAAAATAACTACATGCAACTAAAGATAACTGAACCATAACTGAAATGAAATGAACTGAAATGAACTGATACTGAACTAATAGTGCCACACCACTCATGTAAATATCAATCCCTAATTTGTAGGATCAAAACATGCATTACTGAATTGTTATCAATCCTCGAAATAGTTAATTGAAGCAAGGTGGGTTCCACCTTCCATGTGGGCGCCCCATGTGCTCCTATCTTGTAGGAGCTCTTCTTGGATGTCCCCACATGTTCCTATCATTTAGGAATAATCACAAATGTCAATTTACATGTTCATTTCATTTGAATTTAATCTCTTTCTAATCCTAGTGTTGGGGAACACTTTCCAAGGACTTAGGAGATACATGAAATATGTTTAGGATTGCAATTAAATGGCATCCTATTCCCAAAAAACTAGTAGTATTTTTTAGGTAGTGGTGTCTCCACAATTGTGTCCCTTGAAAATTCTTTGATGTGCCTCCCTTAAAATTTGTTCGCATTCATGTTCATAGACTACTCTTTGGAGGATGCCATTTCTCCTCTTCTTGTATAATGCTCCTTCAATTAAGGTAAAAGGGAGAGACTTCCATAGTAAAACTTATTAATCATGTGTTGTCATATTAGTGGGATATTTATCAATAGAGAGTAATTGGATAACATCATAAAATTATTTTGGTATCATAGTTATCATAAAAAGATGGGTGCAAGGTAAATCCTTTTCATTTTCCTCCTCAGGCTCTTCGCCTATATCGATTCTAGATAAGTAAGTCTGGATTCCTTCCTAGTTTCACCATTATGTTAAAACTAAATTATTGAAATAGCAATAACCATCAACCCTAATAAACTGACCATTAACCCTAAAAATTCCTACTAAATAACCATTGAAAAAGATGAATGAATAAATCTCTCCTTGCAATGGATTCCAGTATTTCCTCGGTGAAAGGATTAGGAAAGGGATCATGAATACATGCTTTGTTAAGTTCTCAAAAATCTACACACATCTAGATTTCTTTCATCTTTTTATTTTTTGCTACCATGGGGATAATCCATTCAAAATATTCCACCGATTTGATAATCCATGACACCAACATTTTATCCAATTTTGTTTTGACTCTTTTCTTCATGTTAAGGTTAGGGCAGTAAGGCCTTTTCTGGTGCAATTTGGTTCTATCCTTTAGCTATATTTTCATGACTCCCACTTCCTCAATTATTCCTTTCACTTAGTGAATGTATGGGGGAATAGTTCCTCATATTCTAATAGTAATTCATTTATTGATGTCACAACTGGTTCTTCCTAGTAATCTCCAATTTTTTCCATTTTAGGATTATCCCCGAGGAGTATGTTCGAGCTTCTCTTAACTTGAGGGGATGATTATAATAATGATTTTCAAAATCCTTTTTTAGTTGTAGTTCCCTTTCTCCTTCTTCCACAATGATCTCAATTTTTGGTTCTGGTTCTTCTCCATCCTTTTGTACTTTATAACATTTTCTTTCAACCGGTGTGTTTGTTTTTCCATCCATTCAATTAGCTTTCAGATTCCTTGGTTTCTAGGTGGCAGATATTGTAGTTGTTGATGATTGGTGTTCTCTTAAATTGGTTTGAAGATATTCTCCTTGATTTTGTTTAGTGTAGTACATATTTGTTCATTTTTTATCCTAGAAGGAGAATGTGTGGATAAAATATTGTTAAGTTCCCCCCAGTCTATAGTTTTTGCTCTTCTTTCTTGATTAATATACTAGGTTTGTACTATTGGAATCAAGGTCCAATAAAACAATTGAATGTAGAGGAAGTGGTCATATTATCTATCTCCTTTCTATGTGGTGATGTAAATATGAATGTGATCATTTGGGGTATTTAATCCTTCATATTTGGGAATTAGGGTGTATTCTCCTTCTTTTTGCATTTATTAGGCCTTGATCAAAGTTTAGAAGGCATGACATGTGGGAATAGTATTCTTGTGTGTATGCCACCAACAAGCAACATTACATACCAAGGTTTCCTTTACATCTACTACTCCTAAAAACCTTGGTAACTTGATATGTGATATACCCCTTTGGATGTGATTAATGTGTTTTGTATTTTCTATATCTGTTGATTGGCCTTTTTATGATATGGTGTCCAAGTGGTCTTGTATCATAAATACCCTTCTGAATCCATAAATCTTATATTGTGGTGGTTGTGCAGTGCCAAAGTTTTTGGAAATTGAGCAAACAACCTGTGATCTACTTTCTTCTATTGTTTCCACATAAGACCTATCTCTTATGTTTCTTAGTGGGATGTGTATTATTCTTGTATTATCCATAAAAGACATTTCTTTTCTTGAGTCTACTATGCCATTAGAACTAAAAAACCATCTTAATCCTAGTAATGCTTTGAAAGTGTTAAAGGGTTCCTTCATCTCAACGACCTTGAAATCTACAATTTATTTAAGTCCTTTGATGTTTACCTCTACATTTTGCCATGTTCCCCAATTTTCCATACCAGAACCATCTGCTAAACTGATACTTATTGGTGTTATGACTAACTTGGGTCTGCCCAATCTCTTCCAAGCGGTTTCCAAAATAATGTTTAGGTCTACACCTAGATCTACCATCACATGTTTAAATTTGCTATTATTAAGGTGTGTGGTAATTAAAAAAGGGCCATTCTTCTAGTTTTGGTCTTCTATAATTTGATGAACTTGTTTTTTCTTGTTCCAGTACTTCCCTAGTAGTTTTAATTTGACTAGGAGGTCCTTTTTCTAAGCCAAAGAGGCCAAATTATTTAGTATCATAACTTCTTCAAAAAAATAGGCTATGTCATCATTTTGTTGTATAATTTATTGTTTTGTATTTTCTACTAATCTATCATGTTGTTGTTTGATTCACCAAAAGTAATCATATTCCTCTTCTTTCAGACCCAATTCCTCACTAACTTCTTCAATTTATCTTCATTTAGTCTTCCTTGTATTAGTCCCTTGTCTAGTAAGGACTATAGCCTTATTTCCTCATTCCAAACTTACTCTTTTTCTTTCTTTGAGTTTTTGTTCTTCATTTGATGTATCAATTGACCATTGATCCATTCTTTGACAACCTCTTACTCCTTGCGGTGGCATTATTTTGATTACCCTAGCTCCTCTATGGCCTTATAAATCATCGCTTCTTGATTGTGCTATATTTTGATAATATCACATTTGAATATGTCATGGAAATCATCTCCACAAAATGAAAATTTCCTCTAATTATTTTCCCAACACTCTGTAGCATAATGGTCTACCTTCCACAATTATAACATACAACATCACCTTTTCAACAATTGTTTCTACCACGTCCTCTTCCTCCTCTATAGTTTGATTGTCTATTATCTCCAATGTAATCTTGCGGTGGGTTCTTCAACAATGCATAAGCATTTCTATTATCTCTCCAAGGTGGTTGTTTGTATCCTACATCATATAAGGGACCTTATACAAGTCCTTTGATGTATTTCATCTTTCTATCCATCTCCACATCAAAGTTGAGGTTCATGGGGCATCTTGGATTAAGATGATTTTCTGCATTCCGAAGTTGAATTTGATTTGCAAGACAGTCCATAGTGAGGTGGCTGTCCCATTCTTGGCAAGTTTCACAGTATAATGAATTTGTCTTAATTGGGACAATTTTTAGTTCTATGTGTAATCTATTGCAGTTCTCTCTCTTTGGGCCTTAGGGAAATCATTTCAAACATGAACTTCCCTTGAAAAATATGTGTACCAAATCTCCTTACCTTTCTTTGCCTCTCCTCTTACTAAAATGCTATTTGTATTATCAGTTGTTTACCACTAATTGTAATTTCTCAAGATTCTATTTTATGTCATCCTTTTTCGGTCTACACCATGTATGAGTTTATATGTGGTATACCATTGTAATCAGATTTGTACAAGTATTAAATATCCTTCCATCTAAGGCCACTCTTATGTCTTGTAATTTGGAGATGAACCATTCAATCTTATGTCTTTCTATTAGAGGTTCCTTCAATTTGTGGCATACTTCCTTGAATTTTTTGTCATATTTCTTCATAGATTCATCTTCTCTTTGTACTAAATCCCTCATTTTACTAATACTCTCTGTAGGAATTTTTGGTGTGTCAAAGTTTTCCAAGAATTATTGTTTTACTTCATCCCAACTTTTTCATGTTTCAGATAAGTTTTCTTGTACCAATCCAGTACCCCCTTCCTTAATGAAGATATAAATTCTAATAACTTTTGTTTTTCCTCATCAATTTCTCATCTATCCCACAAAGATTCCAATAAGAATATGTGTTCTACAACCTCTGTTGTATCTTTTCCAAATACTAATATTTTGATTGATGATTCCATTTTTTTTTCTTTTTTCTTTCTATTTTAGGTTTGCAGATTTTTGGAATATTCTTTTCTTCCTTTCTTTATTTACTCTTATTTTTGTGTGGGGCTTCTGCTCTCTTCCTTGATCTCTTGCTAAATTTATGTCAAAGTACTCTTTTCCAAGTATATTTTGTCAATCTACTTCTCTTTCTTATTTCTCTTTCATCTCTTTACTTTGCAGTATCTCTTCCAAGATCAAAATTATTCTACTCTTATATGGCTTAGGGGATGGGTCCTGGTTAGGGGGTGGCGACTCTTCAAATCATCTCTTCACCTTCTTATTTGTTAACAACATTACATTTATTAGTGAACATAATTATTTTCCCAAATTAAAGCTAATCTCTTCTTTTCCTATTTCTTCTTCCTTTACTTTTTTTTTATGCTTCTATTAACTAATTCTTCCAAGTATTCTTCTTAAATAGATAGAACCTTTTCCAAAGTTTGCATAAATTCGTTAAATCTATCATCTAAATTGGTTATTAGTTTGGATAAATTTGGCCTGATTGTAGGACTTTTGGAGGGTTTCAAAAGGAGTGGAGCCTCTCTGCTATTACATGATCCTAACAACAACCTTTTAGAATTTCCATAATCATCAATGTTCTTTAAAATAGTTAGTAGTTGTTCTAATTTTTCCTAGCATGAATTTGATTTCTCCAAGGTCTTCCATTCTTCTTCTATGTTTTATTTCTCTTTCCATTTGTCAACACCCACATTGGCATAGTCAACTGCACCCTTATTGGCATGCTCAATTCTAATCTTCTCCATAATTTATATTCTTTTGTGGTGTCTTTCTTCTCTTTCAACAATCCGTCTTTGTCTTCTCTCCTCTCCATTTGGGCTTGCCATGCTCATTTTTCTTGCTAATTCCATTTTCTCTTTAATCTCTCTTGTGTTTTTTTTATTTTTTTATCTCCTTTTTCCATGGGTGTGGTTGATTTGGATTACATTAGTCTTTTATTATTTACCATGGTAGTTATTTAGTAAATTTTCTTATAGGTCACATCTCTTTGAGGACCCCTTTTGAAATTCCTCCCTATTTTCATTCACCATCCCCTTGGTGCCTGACCCCCTCTTATCTAGTGTAGATTCTAAGAGGATAATTCCACAAATTTGCATATCTTCCTTATTTTAAAACATGCAATGTCAATAACTAGAAGAAAGAAGAACAAAAATATAACAAAAATAAAAAGGTAGATCAAGCTTCGACCATTTTTCCAACACGGTGTGGATCAAGATCTAGGTTGTTTGTTTGAAAAGAAATGCATACTCACTCTGAGGTAATAGAATTCTTGGTTGTTTGCTGGGTGAGAAGTTTTAGAAGGTGAGAAGCATACACTCATGGCTGGTACATGCTCACACACACATGTGAGTGGCTATGGGGAAAGTCATGCCTCGGTCGGGCTTCCCACTCAAACCATATCAAAGTTATACCCTTTGATAAATTTAATAAGGTGCCACACAAAAATGATTTTCGAGCTTCATGAGGCAAGCAAAACTTCGTATGCTTGAAAATCATAGACATTATAAATGCAAAATAGTGTAAGGAATGTTCAAAGGGATTTTTCTTAGTTCATGTGCAAGGTCTCTTCTTAGGGAACATTGTGCCTAATGTCTCCAAGAGAGGATAAGTCAAAGAAATATCTCACTCTTGGAGGAAATCAAGCCCAATGACACCACCGAGAAAAGGATGCATTGCAAGAAGAAAGAAAATAACACAACGAAATATGAGTGTCGATGTATTCCCCCACTTTAAAGCAGTTGCTAACACCATTACTGTGAGAAATTGCTTTAAAGTAGAAGAAGACAAGAGAGATTATTCAGAAAGCCCTACGCCAGGTCATATGTTTTTGATAAGCTACGTCATGAATAAGTTTTTTGCATGCGAGTCAACTTAAGGCATGCCATCCACATCCCAAGATTGCTCTTATATGTACATGAAAGGTGATCAACTAGCCAAAAGAGACAACGACAAGTGACATATGAGGGGGCTACCTAACCCATTGCCCCCACTTAGTGCAGGACAAGGATGAGCCAAATAGGATGAAGATAAGTTTCAATTAGAGGAACTAGGTGCTTCAACACAAGGAAGAGCACCATGGTCCTTAAGATGTTGAACTTTGTTACTTAAAGCCCTACATTCATTAGTAGCATGACCATGAACTCTGTGATATGTGCAAAATGAATTCTTGTAGTAAAATTTCTTTTGTGTTCTTGGAGGTAGGGATATCAAATGATCTTGGAGGAGTCTTGACAAGATACCTTCTTGATCAAAAGTAGAGGATGTTTCATTATTTTGCACAACAAAGATATCTCTTGCTTAATATAAGGTGTCATACCTACACAAGACTCTTTAGATTGCGAGATTTTTTTCTCTCCTTTACAGGAGGGTGTAAAATCTAATGAACTCAAATCATTAGTGTTTTGCGTGATGACATTGACATTAAGCAGAGATTTATTTGTTTGTTTTGTTTCTTGCAAAGGATGACCATCAAGACCACTAGTGTCTATCAGTTCAGGATGCACTATTGTTAAAGTCAACTTGGAAGAATGTTTTGTAACCATGTTGGTATCAAGTGAAGGCTTGCCTATTTCTATCAAAGGAGAATAACCAAGACCATGAGTTGTTTCTTGCGTGATAGGCTCTATAGGGTTACAAATACCTTGTTATCTAGCACCAAATCCTTTTCCACTATACCCAAGTTGTTTCATATGTTCATAACCTTTTCCATAAATATTTTTCATTGCTTTTGGATTTGGTGGTTGTTCGTAAATAGCTTCGTCAAAGGTTGTGTAATTTTTTGTCTTTTGTTCTAAAGTGGTTGAGGTGGATGCTTTTGAAGGGTCTTTTGAATTTTGTGTTGACATTACCACTTTATCTTTTCCCTTTTCAGAGTCTTTGTGTATGATCTTGTATTCTCCTATGAATGTTGGTTCAAAGTCTAAGGAAACCCAATCATCTTCTAATAGCTTTGTGACTTCTTCAATGTGTTTTTCTTTGTCTTTCTATTGTGTGGGTTCCACTTGTGTGGTTTGTGTTAATGTTTCCAAAGGATTTTCCTTGCCTTTCTCAATGTTTAAACAATTGTTTGGGTTAGGGTGTGCTTTGAGTGTGTACACTTTGTTGTTGTAAATATACTTCATTTTTTGATGAAGACCAAAAGGAACCCCATTCATTGCATGAATCCATGGCCTTCCTAGAAGGAGATTATATGAAATATCGTGAGGCATAACATGGATCAATGTTTCTAATGTTGCCTTTCTAGCTGTAATAGGTAAAGTGATCACACAAGTGGTTATTTTCCTACATTGTCAAATCCTTTAATAGATAGAGAGTCAGGTTGAATTTTTAATTTATCCACGCAAGCCTATCCATAAGGGTCACACTACACACATTTAGGGTAGAGCCATTGTCGATAAGGGTTCAATTTAGCCCTTTTCTTTTATATTGAGATGTTATTATGGAAGCTTCATTTTGTTTTTGCACTTCCAGAGGAGGGAGCTCACTTTGGTGGAAAAAAATGTTAGCGTTTATTCCTCGAATCATGGATGATATGTGATTCTGTTGCGCATTAGAAGGAATAGGAACTTGTTGTAAAACACTCTGAATCATGTTATGGTAGTGAGGGAATGCTTGAATAAGGTCCCACAATGGTATCTTAGTGGGAGTATTCTTAAGTTGTTCAACAAGATCATACTCGTTTCCGCTTTGTGCAAGAAAACGAGGACCTGGTAAAATAGGATTAGGCAATGGGAGGGATGTTGAAGTTGTTTGTCTTGGTTGCGGATTGTTTCTAGTGTTATATGTATGAGCAACAGTATTATGACTCGGCTGCTGCAAAACATTATTCTTAGGTGGGTAAAGGATAAGTTTGGGTTTTTTTTGAGTTTGAGGTTTGTGTGAAGGTGGGTAAAGGATGAGTTGAGGTTGAATAATATTAACATCCCTTAGTGAGTGAGAGTATAATGTTGCCTCATCATATTCATCTAAGGACACTATATCATTATTGTCAATGTTATCCTTTTCTTGCACCATGATATCCTCTTTAGGAGTAGAGTTTTTAGGATAACTAAAAACCAAATGTTCTTGACATTCAAGGATTGGTTCTTCTAAAATGACTTCATCACAAGTAGGGGAATGATCAATGGTTGGATTTTCTTGATTATCAATAGTGGGGATATTAGGAGAAGGATCTATTTGATTTTCTATTTTCTCTAAAGTCTCATGCTCTTGTGCCATGCTATGTACCCTAGTAGGAGAGCTTGTAAGATGTTCATCACATTCTATGGTTAGATTTTGTAAAGTAGATTCATCACTAGTAGGGGGGGCATCAAGAGAAGGGAAACTATGATTTTCATGCTTACCAAATAGATCCTTCCAAATGGTAGGAGCATTAGGGAAGGGAGGAAAATGATTCTCACGAATCTCAATAGGTTAGTAAAAGCACAAAGCTGTGTCACACTTTCAACCAACTTATCAACACAATTGAATTTAAGTATTTCTAACTAAAAATAAATTTTGGTCAAACATATGATCTAGTAAGATTCATTCTAGCTAAGTTAGATACTTCCACAAATTTTTCAACTAAAATTGTTGGCTAAAAATATATGGAGCACCACTTTGAGTCCAATTTACCAAAAAAAAAAATTATTTGAAAAACTTGAAGTTTCAATAACTCCTACTAATGTAAATAACATTTTTTTTAAAATATAAAAATACCCTTTTGTAGATCCATAAGTGTAGTTTTCAAAGATATATTTATTTTAATAGTAATTATTATTTATATTTTATATTTTATTTTTACTAAAAATAGGTTATCAACACAAAATATTAGGTTGATTGCCATGCCAAGGAAAAATACTAAAAAATTATTAAAAAAAATGATGCACTAGATAAAAGAATCTATTTCAAGATGGTATATTTTTTTTCCATTTTAGATAAATATTTAATATGAAAGTTGACATCCAATGGAAATAACTATTTTTTGATTCATGCACATTTTAATATTTATTTAAAAATATACATTTATCAAAATTGGAAAAAAAAAAATCCATGCACTAAAGTTTCAAGTTATAAATACACAATTTTTTTGAAAGAAAACAAATAAAAATTACTATAAAAAGTTTGATGTCTCATGCAACTTCATTTTTGAGCATTTTATCAACAACTAAATTATAGTGCTAATTTATTAAAAATGGTTTAAAATATATTTTTAATTTTTTATAGAAAATATAAACATAAAATATACTAAATTTAATACATATTTTACTAGTTTACATCATTTCAAAGTTCAAAACATATATGCCACTTTTTAGTGATTCAAGTTTAAAAGTTGGATCAGTGTTGGCTGTTTCCTTTATAAAGTGTGACATAGCTTTGTGCTTTTATCCAGTGTGCATCTTCTAACACCAACCTATCCTCTTTGCATCAAGGAGGGATATCAAGAGAAGGACAATTTTGATTGTCATGGCTATCTATGATATCATCCTCACAAGCAAGGGATGAGTGGAGACGAGGTAAGGTGATGTTTAGAAAATTTTCTATGATCTCATCTTCTTGTTTTTTAATATATTCCAAAGGGGGAGGAGGAGAGGGACAATCAAGACTATCAATCCTTGTATCTTCTTTCACCAAGATACCTTTATCACTAATAGGAGAGGTATTGGGAGAAGAAAAAGTATGATTTTTATGATTGTCTACACTTGCATCCTCTTGTATTGGGACATTCTTACAAATCTGGTAGATACCAGGAGGGTATCATACATGCTTTGTAATACCCCTGATGTTGTTTGGACTTGATACTTCTGTGGTTTTGATTGATGCGTTGTGACTGTGATTGTTATTACTTATTGTTTGGTGTGTGGATGCATAGTTTAGTTGACTGCTACAATTGACATTATTATTATGATTTATGATACTGTGTGTGGTGTTTAGATTATTTGATTATGCAATGGTTTTTCCTTAGTATTATATATGTCGATGTTATGATTCTATGATGATGTTAATTGGATTCAGTATTATGTTATGATGCAGTAGATAAGTAATCATGTTATCATATGATCAGTTAGTTTAGAAATGTTATTTCATCATTGATATTGTAATTGTTAGTATAGATTAGGTGAGAGGACAGTGTAGCACCACTCGTTTACGAGTGCCTTGCTACACTGCAATTCCTTCTCACGATATGACACTTTATTTATATACATGTGTTACTTGACGGTTATTTGTATGCAGGATTTGCAGGAATAAGTCTCGATTCCACCTGCTTCGGCAGGACAGGGCGAGCATTAAATTAACCCAATGGGTAAAATGTTGAAAAAGGGAGTTGATTTGGAAGTGTCCCCGTCCCAAGTCCGTCGTCCTGTTGCGAGTTGTTGTGTCATGATTGAAGTTTTGTTCTCGTTGTTGTGTAATTTGACTGTTGAGTATTTATTTTATTTATGGTTAGTGTTTATTTAATTAATCTTATTTTATAAGATTAATTAATGTTGCCTTGATATTTTAATTAATCGTAAGTTGGTAAAATGTTGAATTTTAAATATTTGGTAAATTAAAAAGTTATTTAATTAATTAAGAATGTAAGAAATTAATTTAAATGAATATTGATGAAGATAAGTAAATATTATCTTTTTATTAATATTAAATTAGAAAATCTTGTGTAGATAATATCTTGATAAAATAATTAAATTTTAATTAAAAATTGTTGATAAGGGTGTGCTTTTAAAAGCTGGAAAAAGGACCAATGAGAAAGGAGGATTTTTTTTTGAGAAAAAAAGCTGAAGAGCTTTATTGATTTTGATTTATTTATATTTTTATGGGAGAGTTTTTCACACACAGGAGTTTTCTCTGAATATTGTCTGTAAAAAAGAAAGGAAAGAAAAATAGTTTTGTGTGTTTCTGGGTAAAAGAATTGTTGTTAAAGAAAAGAGATATTCAAAAGAGAGTTGAAGGCAGGGATCGAGAAGAGGCTACAGAAGGGATTCTACATCGACTGAAGGAATCCAGGTTTTCTTCTTTTAAGTTATTATTATTTTATTGTTCTACAGACAAAATCTGGTTTGCTGCATTTTGAAAATCAATTTCTCTAGGTTTTCTTTGAAAGAGGTTTCTGTGATTGGAATTTGTTATAAATGTTTGAAATTTTATGTAGAAAAAACTATAGTGAAAATCTTTTTTTTGGAATTTCTTCAATATAATTTAACTATGAAATTATTGTTTTGAAAAGAAAATTAGTCTTCTTTTATGGGTTAAAATTTTATACCAAAATTGATATTGGACTGATAGAAGATCAGTTTATTCATTTATTTGATTTGTAGATTGTATATATATATATATATATTCGTTATTCTGGTTTTGGTATTTTATTTTCTTTGAATTAATATAAGGTATATATATTTTGAATCTCAGAGTTATAAGGGTACGAAATCGAATTTAAAATACAGGTTTAAGGTAATAAAATTCATATAATTCGGATTTCGAAATTATTGTATGGAAGAAAATATGGTATATAAGAATGCATTTTTTTTAAAGTCTGTGTCCTTTTAGTTTTGATCTGTGAGCGAAATTGTTTAAATATAAATAATTATATAAAGAATTTTATAAAAAATAAATAAATTTATAAAAGATATGAGGAGGGAGAGTGGTCGGCGATGGCCGTACCACCCCTGACCCCCCCTCTGTGGTGGCTGTACGCAGCCTCCACAGGCTACGCACGATAACCAAAGCTGCGCACGACAACCAAGGCTGCTGGTCGCAGCCTGTGGGGCTACGGCCTCCCAGACTGTGGTTGGGATGGGCAGTAATAAAAGTTTAGTTTATTTAATTTTTATTTAATTTTTTGTTTTATTTTTGTTTATTATTAATTTTAATTCGAATTTGATTTAATTCGAATTTAGTTTATAAAATAATTTTATAATTTGATTTTCATTTTATTCAAATTCGATTTATAATATAATTATATATATATAAAGATATATATTTATGTATATAATATTTTCTGAATGATATTTTATAAATTTTATAATATATTTTTATAAAATGATTTTTATAAAAATGTTTTATTCTTAAATATATTTATATAACAATCTTGTGATGCTTTGAATAAGAATTTAATATGTTGAGATTTTGAGTTAATGAGATAATATTTTACAAGTATGCAATGTTATAGTTTAATTGAGAAAATTAGAAATAAATGATGTGTTTTGATTTGAATGGAATATTCTTGAGTTGTTGACTTATTTGTTTGATAAAATTATTGTGTATTGGAAATATTTTATATGGCATTTTTATGTAATTGTTTTCTTGAGATTATTCGTTAAGTCTATTGTGGTATTCTCTTCATTGTTTTATTGTGTCATATGGGAAAACCCTAGATTTATCTTATCTTTCGTAGGAGCTTAAGTTATTGTTAAGGGCTTCCAGAGGTGGGATACTGATGTTAGTTGTGATCTCGTATTTTGATGCTTGGTCTATGTTTTGACCATAGTTATGATTTAGTTTGCTCTTGGATTGTACTGTTTGTGGTTATGTTTCATATGTTATGGCGAGATGGTTATGCCTCGCAGAGGATCCATTTGATTGGTTCAATTTTTCTTGTGGTACAATCCTGTTGTGTTGGGTATTTATGTGCTTGAGTGTCTAGAGAGAGTGTCTCTAGTGGGGGCCGGCGCACAAAGGGGCTGTCAGGGTAACCCACCTAGAGTTAGAGTAATCAGTGATAACCTAAGCAATTTAATCGTGGGTGGGGTTTAAACATTAACAAGATAATTATGATGCCTCGTCTGCCTGTTAGTGTTATCACAGACTAAAGGGGACTGAGAAGGCCGTGGTTGGCAAGATCGTTGCCTTGTCTTCACGAAAGGTTAACGATTCCGCATGAGTAACCCTATGGAGCGACGCCTTGAAATAGGCTGTCAGGAGAACCATAGATGGAGGCGGCATCTTGAACTAGGTTGTCAGGATAATCCATGTATAGATGGAGGCGACACCTGGTGATAGGTTGTCTAGATAATTCATGTTAAGCCATGCGATGACACTCTCCTCTAACATTCTGTTTGGGTTGTTTTTATTGAAGTCCTTTGGAAGTCGTCTTTGATATTATGTCTTGAGTTTTATTGATGGTGTGTTCGTGACTTGTTGTAATAGTTGGAGAGTGATTTATTGTTATGTGTTGAAGTGATCTACTGCTATGTCTGTTGGTGAATGATTGTCGTTTAGTCTGAATGTTATGTTATCTTGTATGAAGTTAGTTTTGTGTTACTGTTGATGTACTTGGTCAGGGATCCTTCCTTGTTAACTCCTAGCACAGGGGTGGTTGGGTGGAACGTGCTTTGCACCCCGTTGGTTTCCCTTTTTGGTTGCGGATGTATCTTTTATTGCAGGGTTTTTAGCAGATGTTGTTAATCTAGTGTTCTTATGTACCAAATGTATGCTTATGCTTCTTATGTAATTTATTCATTGATGTATCGTCTCCCACGTGTGTTGGGATGACCTTGATGTAATTTGTGTTTATGTTCATCATGTTGTACTTTCATATTGATGTAATGTATATTCAGACCATGTAATCATTCAGGAACTATCATATGTAATCTACTAATTACGTATGTTGTATCTGTGAAAGTATATATATAGCTATTATCTTTATGATTAATTCATTTGTGTATTGTATATATGGTTTAATATGGATTACTTTTATTAATGTGGTTATTGTTAATGGATGTATTAAATGGTGATGTGAGAATGAATGGTTTTACATAATTGTTTAATTATTGTTTAATCTATTATCTTTGTTATGGGTTAGTGTAGTAATGCTACCTCGTGTACCCAAGGGGTTTAGTTGTGCAACTTAGAACATTGTAATGTTGGAATACTTAAGTATGTTTAATATGTTCTTTTAAAAAAATTTTGTTGCGTCTTTATTAGTTCCTTTGGGGTTTGCACGGCGGGGCGTTACACGCTTATCAAAGGTTCTACTTTGCTTTCCTAGAATATACCCATGAGTAGAGAAAATAGAATCATACAAGCCATTTGATATCCCAGAAACACTAAATTCTTGAAAAGAACACATGCTTACATGATAAAGTAATCTATTTTGTAACATCCCTCCTCTTAATACTCAAGTAAACTCAAGAATTTACTAGAAGGTAAATAAACTTAGTAAACATGAGATTTTTTTTTTATAAATTTTGCATAAGCTCAAGAAATAAAACTTTTCTAGAAAATTTCAAACTTGAAATCGTATGAAATCTCAGCTAGAATCAACTAGAAGTCCTTACAATTTTCATTTATATTACATAAAATGCAATTGGAAAAGAATAGTTTTACCTCATAATTTTGACTATCATAAGCCATAACATGGAGTTCATTGCATCTAGAATGTTGATATCTATCTTCACGATCCTTGGTGATTCTTCTGCTATAGAGGAGAGCATCATTCGAGTGCTTTTCCTCCACACAGACTCAAGCGGTCCCCCACACACTTCCTAACTGGAAGTGGCCCTACCCTTCACGAAGGGTATAGATATAAGGAACTATGAAGTTTCTCCATCTGAGTCCTGGTGATGTGTCCTACAAAACTCAATCAACCATACAACTCTAGATTCCTTCTAGCTAAGTATGATCATTTTGATTGGTCATGCCATGCTTAGACACACACCTCTGACTCATCTTAGAAACTATCTCATCCTATAGTTTAACTTACTTTATTTGGTACTCTAGACACAAACTAGTCTGTACATAAAATCCATTCTAGCCAATCTGACTTAGAACTAATCCTTAATCCAAGATATACATGTAATGTAAAGATTTAGGTATTTCTAACCTTTTTAAAAGACCCTTATTGCATTCTTGCAATTTCTAGGGTTTATTAATTTTTGTCATTTTACTCTCTAGATTCAAATACCAAACATCTTTGATGCATTAAACCGAGTTTTGACATTATCATAGAATCTCTTAAGGTATTGTAAAGACTCTTCCTATCTTGTTCTATGGTTTTCTCGACCTTTCACTGTCAATCAATATATATATATATATAATGTCACATCTGACATAATAGTTATAGATTTCCTATATCCTCCTTGTTTCAATACTAGGGTTTAGCTTCTCTAACCCAATACATGGAAATATCAAACATCCTTGTTTTCCAAAGGTAATAGCATAAGTGTAGCAAAACATAAGAACAAATACTTCTAGTCTTTCCTAGACCAATTGGCATTGTGTTCACATTTTATGTAACATGAAAAAACATAGTATTCAAGGTATTCCCTCACCAATATACTATCATTTCATATCAATAGTTTTGATTAGAGTCAATCTTTCAACCCTAAAAAGGTTTGATTTATAAAAGATAATAATATGCTTTTGTCCCTTTGGTCTACTTGAAGCAACTAACTTCAAACATAAGTTAGGTTTTGAACTCATATATATATAACATCCTAGTATATATATATATATATATATATATATATATGCCACATAAACCTTCATCAATCAAAATAGTTTACCACTTTCTTGTGAGATTGAGATATGAATCTCATAATATGCCCAACCTTGGATTAATCACTCTGGTGTTTCCCAACCTGGGGTTAACTTTGTCTCAATAAAATGAGTTCTATAAAGGCTACAAGTTCTATATCTTGTATTGCCTAAATTACTCTCTCTCTCTCTCTCTTGAGAAAACATAACATAAGTAATAGTTAATCAACATGCTATCTAAATTTCCACATACTTGGCTCACCTATTCTCCTGGATTAGTTTTACAAAACGACATGCAAAACTCAATTTCGTATAAGGAATTCTATATCCATGATGCAAAATTGTCACTTCAATATCATAAGGTTATTATCTTCACTAAAACCTCCATTCAGATAAATAGCAATGTTATGCTTCTAAAAGAAAGAATACATCTATTGAACTATCATAGTCTTCAACCTAGACATTCCTTTAAGACTATAATGTCATCATTTAAGAAGACATGAGGAAGGGAAAGCAAAGGTCATTTCATCTCTCTTGAAAGAAGCATCTAATGCATTCTCGAAAGAATAGAGTGGATAAATTTATCAATAGACATCTATTATTACTCACCCTAAATTGACCCTTTTATTGGCTTGCCATATTTTCTCTACTTAAGCTTACTGATTTCAACCCTTCTAAAACAAGTTTTCAATAGGTTCAAAATTTGTAGTATAAGTATTATATCTAGTAGTTTATTACTGAGTCTTATGCTATCATGTCTCAACATTGTCTCGGCCTCATGCAGAGATATCTTCTCATATATTATCTTGGCCACATAATAAAAATAGCTCATTATTTAACTATGTCAAAATATGATACCATTGGTCTTCTTGGGTGCAATGTATGCTAATAGAAAATTTTAACACATTGATCGTTGAACACAAGGTTCAGAAGAGTAGTAGACACCATTCAGCCAACCTTAAGACCACTATACTAATCTACACTTCATACTATCCATAATTTGTCATTGGTAAACCAAAGAGATCTTAAACATTTGTTTGCGATTTAAAACACCAAAAGATATGATTATTATCAACATTGATCATTAGTATATACAAGATTTATATGCCTCTGTCAGCTTAAAGCTACACAAAGGTTAATTATATATATGTATATCTGTCAAGCTTTTACTACCTGAAGGTCTATATAAATCTATCGACCATTTTATACATAAATCATCCTTATAATCAATAAATTTGTATATAGCCTCATATGACACAAAGACAATAAAACTCTTGGCCTAAATATGCACAAATTTGACTAAGTCTTCGACCATGGAAAATATCTTTGGTTTCAAAGCCTATCGGCTAAACACAGTCACAACACTATATTCTAAGTACGTTGGCCCATTTCATAAAGAGTATTAGTCTATAATAGGTATAAGATAATAAAGTTCTTAAATAAAGAAAACAAGGCTTATATACAAAGAACAAAGCCTATACCATAACCATTATTCACAGTAAAGGAGTAAGATGACCTCACCTCTTATTGAGCTATAAATTTTATCCAAATATTGGCCTTCTCTTTCAACACCTCACCTTCTCCACACGCATATCAAAGTTCAAAAGACATCCATACCTTCCAATTTTTTTTTCTTTGTCTTTTCTTTAAAAAAAAATCCTAATATCATTCCCTTCCCCTTCATTGTTACTTAAAAAATAGTTATATAACTGTGAATAACTGAAAAACCTCCAATAACTAACTTCTATCTTCAGGGATTGCTATAAACTTTGTTGGAATCAAGGAACACTAAGAGGGGGGGTGAATCAATGTTCTACAAAATTTAACTTTATTAACCTGATCTTTAAGCCACTTATAGCATTGAAGCAAAATAAAGATGCATGAACACAAAACAAGCAACCACAACACCATAAAACAAGGATTTTTTAATGTGGAAAAACTGTTAGGGGAAAAACCACGGTGGAGATCAATCCAAAATATGAGTTGACTCAAATAAAAGTGTTTACAAAAGGAATGCACATGCATTCATGTACACTTCCTAGAGCTCACTGCTCAAATACAAAAGGAATACTCACTGTCTTACAAAATATTTGGATTACATCTAGAAGATTTGAACTGAGAAAATAGAATTTGCTAATGCTTGATTATATTTTTGGTTAAGCACATCAATCACTTTCTTGACCTTCTATCTGATTCTGCTCTTTTGCTTTGTCTTCTTTAATTCAGATCACAAATCCTTTTATGCACAAGTGAAATTGTGCACAGTTTCTCTACAATCCTTCTGAATTTCACATCACACATCAACACACTTCGTACATACATCCAAATGATATAAATGATCGCTTATATATATCCGCAACAATAGATTACATTGCTACATGTCAAATTCAACAAAATAATAAAATATTTACAAACTGTCAGCTCAAATCATGAATAATTTTCAATGTGCACCAACCAAAGTTGGACACAACATAGTGAGGACCCAAATCAACATGCTCGAACACAAAAATAACTTAAACAATTACTCCTCTAGTATTTGCAACACACTATATTCATCAAGTCAGCCTTTTTGCACTGCTAAGCAGAAAATCAATCAACCAGATCTTCTAACTTGCACACAAATTGATAAGAGGCTCTAAGATTCAATGATAACATAGATCATACATTGAAAAACCGTCCTTGAGATCCACAACTCAAAATGATAATAGAAAATTTCATATGAATCAATGAACACAATTCTGTCAGATGCTCTGTTCTAGTTTGACAATTAATCACAAAACTTCATTCTGACTTCCGGTATGATCAAATGCTGACATGAAGATCAAATCACTAACTAGGGTTTCCATCAATGACAACACCAAATGACTTGTGTAGTGTCTCTTTCCAACAATCTCCCCCTTTGGCATTGATGGCAACACTTAGTGAAAAATGACTAAGTGTCAAATCAGTACCAACATAAATTACACTGCAACCTTCAAAACTTCAAAAGCACAACTCCCCCTGAGATGATTAAGGAATTTTTCACTGTCCCATACTCCCCCTTTGACATCATTGGAAAATGAAAGAATCCGCATACCAAAAATAAATAAAAAAATTCTATTCACAAACTGCATATGTACAAACATGCTTCTACTACTTACATAAACTTGAATATATCTACAAAATTACTCTTCAATAGGCTCAAACTAGTGTCCCAACTCTTTTTGAGACTCTCCAAGATAGTCATGTGACCACAAAATAAGTAAGATTGCATCTTTGCAGACTCAAGGTTCGCTGAATTACTGACCGCCATGTCATCTTGTGCTTCCTTCAATGCACTAAGCATTATCTCCATCTTAGGACCAATTAGTCCTCTTAGCTCACATAATATTTCAACAATTTTTCCTTCTTCATTCTTCATAATTTCAATCTTGTCAAGCATGGATATTACTTGACCTTCTTGCTTTCCAATAGAAATGGTTAGAGGATCAAATGCTTGAGAGATATCTGCTAACTGTTTCTCATATTCTTTCATTTTCTTTTCAATGTCCTTAGTGAATTTAGACAATGATAAGCATGAATTATAAATGTTTCCACCTTCAGACAAAGCACCTTGAATATTTTTTACACAGGTAGCTAACAAAGATTTATCATTAACAATCATCCCTTTCAACCTACTGAACCTTTTAGCATCAAATTCCTTATGAACCTTATCCATAGTTGACTTTTCAAGTGACTCAAAGTGAGTACTTATAGAATTAACAAGTTTCTTTAGCTGAATGGATGGAGAATTGGATGAATCCTTGGCATATGAAGGCATGATCTTCTCCAGAATACCAGATGCAAGACTTAACAACTCACTATCTTCAATATGAGATTTCAAAATCTCCTCCCTTGCCTTGGCTTGATCAAATGATGCAACTTTCAGCTTCTCAATGGGAGATAAAGTAGCCAAGTTGATAGGTCCTTTAACTATTTCAAGATCAAATTCCTCTTGTTGTTCTTCCAAAAACTCCTTTACTGCCTTAGCAGTGTCTCTTGCTTCCACAAACATACCTAATTTATCAGTTTTCACCTTTTTCTTTGCTTTCTCTTCACCAGAGAGCTTGTTCTTAGAGAATTTAGATGCTTTGGTGCCCATATGCTTTATTTCTCTTACCTCTTCATCAAATTCAGTTTCTTCATCTTCAGAAACAACAACATAGACCCTTGTGTTCTTGTCCTTCTCCCTCTTTCCTTCTCTACTAGATGTCTTGGCTTGACTTTTCACAGGACTTGACTTCTTTGTAGGACCGGATGAGAGAGAAGAGCTCCTTGTGGATCTAGATCTATCAGAGGATGCTTCCAGACTAGCAGACTTAGTTCTAGCTAGCTCTCCTTCTTCAGCTTGTTCTCTTTTCCTCCTAGCTTCTCTCACTGCTTCAACTGATATCCCCATGCTTTCTACAAAATCTTCCACTTCTTTTCTCACCTTTTGGATTATCATTGGATTCTTCAATTGTGTATGAACTTCCATATTATTTTCCTCAAAGGTACCAAACTTTTATTCTATTGGATCTTGAGGTTTACTTAGCAAGTGTTGAGCATATAGCTCCAAAATGTGTTCTTCAACCTCATAACCCATAGGCATTATCCACACTATTCTAGGATCAGTAGCTTCCATCAAACATTGATCAATATCAACCATGAAGCAAATTGTGTCCTTATACTTGTTCACAATAGATGTAGGAATCCTTTCCCTGGCTTGCATCTCATTCTGATTTTTTTTGAAATAACCCCAAATAGCAGTTTTTCTAGTTTTGTTGTCACCAATTCCCTACACTTGATATCTAGTTTGAATAAATACTGGTTTATCACCTTTCCATTAAAATTTTCCAACTCCCAGAACTTCATTCATGAAATAAAAGAATAAACATAGCAACAAATTACCATACTTGAAAGAATTCTTCTTATCCTTCTTAATTTTGCCAAGATTTTCAATTAACTGGCTTCAGAGTAACTCACACAAGTCATACTCTGCATTTTCTTTGACCATCTAATATGCTGCATAGATTGCTGTGCCAAATACAAAATTGTCTTGGCTAGAGTGATAAATCTTGTACCCAATGACCATGAAGCAAATCTCACATCCACTTCAATAATATCATCAAATGTTATAACTCTTTTGTCGAACACTGAACTGGTTGCATCTGTGACTATTTGATTCTTCACAACTTTCAATGTCAGAAAACTCACCGGATGAATTCAAACCAGTAACAATCCTTATAGCTTCCTTTGTGATATTAAAAGGCTAAGTTAACCACATAAAATCGGTATGCACTCGACTCAATATATACTGAACCCATTCATTTTCTTCAAACATGAGAAACTTCAAAATTTGAGTGAATTTCTTCTGCTCCAAAGATTTTAATTTAGGTTTTACATGGAGATCTTCTCCCACAATGTGATTGGTGTACAAATTCAGCAACTGGGAGCTTCCTAATTCTTCAACATTTGAATGACTGTATGCCCTAATATCTCCTATATGCAAAACACCATACGAAATAGAGGAAAATGTACCTAAAGGTTATGTTTCAATGGATTTGAATGGGTGCCATTTGAATTTTGGATGGGGTCTATCCTTAATATTAACAACCGACGGAGCAACCATTTCTAGAATTTTCAAATTCACAAGTTTACAGATAAATACCTTTTGCCGAATTAGGGTTTGATCGCCGAATCGCCTTCAAACTTGAATCTTCACCAAAATTTTCCAAAGTTCGCTTTAGAGCTCTCCAAAATTCTTCTTCTTGAAATGCAATGTGACAAATGAGGGATAGAAATGACCTTTTATCATTTGCGGCCTAACTTTTTCATCGCAATAAATGCTTTTACCCTAGGTCTTCCAAATACCTTGTTCTCACAGACTGTGAAAGAAAACTCTTCTGCAGACCTTCAATTTTGCATAAATTTCCCTTACAAGAGATCCAAAAAAATCTGCACATCACTAATGCAATCATTGCAATCTGCCACATTTCGGTTCCAACTACCGACAAGGGGGTTAAAATATTTTCTTGAGAACTCCCCCTAGGCTAGAGGCCTTAAACTAATTTTCAGAGGAATTACCAAAACCATATTATGGTGCTAAACTATTTCCTGCATCAGAGGGACTCTTCTTCACCCATGTCTTCTTCATTTGCTTCCTGATCTCATCTATAGTAGCTTTTCCTTTTCCCTTTTCATCTTTTTGCATGTTTTTCCTTTGATTTACCAGATCCTTTCTACCTCTACAAAATCTTGTAATGTGACCGGATTTGTTGAAATCATAGCACACCACATTTCTTTGTCTAGACCAGTTATTCCATTGATTTTCTCTTGATCTGCATTGGTTAGCAATATGGCCAAATCTATTGCATGTATAACATCTGACATCCTTATTGAAAAGGTTGTTTGACATATTTCTGCATTCAACTAGGACTTATGACCATACTTATTGCAATTGAAACACTGACTAGAGAATGATGGACCACTTGAATTCATTCTACTTCTACATTGAGCAACCATATGACCAAATTTATTGCAAATAAAATAGTAACCATTGAACCTTTGAGCATTAGGTTGTCTTACCGGATACCTTCTAGCTTTGTTAATCTAATTTCCTTGCCTAAATCTCCTTTGTCCAGATCTAAAGCTTTCTCCATGCTCATATCCAAGACCTTACTTGTCACTTCCAGTCCTTTGACTTTTAATTAGTTCATCAAGCTTGGCTGAGCTAATCTTGAACTTCTCTCCTTGAATTCATTTGCAGTAGTAAGTTCATCTCTAAGAATAACAATATGCTTTTCAAGCTCTTCATTATTTCTGAATTGTTCCAATTCAAGCTCCAACTGATTGAATCCATTAGTAATTCGACTGCATTCTTTAGATTTTTCTTTCAAGGACTGAGAAATATTCTCTTCATTCTTCTTTCAGTCTTCAATCTACTTGGTCATCCTCATCACAATAGATTCCATCTCATGCTTTAGAAAAACATTATCTTGGTAAAATTTTCACATTCTTCTGTCTTTTCCTTTAGGGCTTGACTCAATTGTTCATCTTCAATGCTTTTACTCTCTTTCTTCTTGATTTGATCACAAAGTTCCCTTCTCTTCTCCTTGGACTTATTGATTTTATCTTTCAATGATTGAATGAATTTATTAGCATTTATGAGGCTTGCTTGCAATTCCCGAACTTCAGATTTGGACTGATCAAGATCATCTAGCACCACCAAAAGTTGTTGAAGACTGCTTGACTCCATTGAGTTACTTTCCCAGATCTTCCCCAAGCTTGTAAACTTCTTCTGAGGAACTAGGCTCTGATACCAATTGTTGGAATCAAGGAACACTAAGAGGGGGGGGTGAATCAGTGTTCTACAAAATTTAACTATATTAACCTGATCTTTAAGCCACTTATAGCATTGAAGCAAAAGAGAGATGCATGAACACAAAACAAGCAACCACAACACCATAACACAAGGATTTTTTAGGTGGAAACCCTATTAGGGGAAAAAGCACAGTGGAGATCAATCCAAAATATGAGTTGACTCAAATAAAATTGTTTACAAAAGGAATTCACATGCGTTCATGCACATTGCCTAGAGCTCACTGCTCAAATACAAAAGGAAGACTCACTATCTTATAAAATATTTGGATTACATCCAGAAGATTTGAACTCAAAAAATATCATCTGCTAATGCTTGATTACAATTTTGGTTAAGCACATCAATCACTTTCTTGACCTTCTGTTTGATTCTGCTCTTCTGCTCTGTCTACTTTAATTCATATCACAAATCCTTTTCTGCACATGTGAAATTGTGCACAATCACTCTACAATCCTTCTGACTTTTTCAACACATCAACACACTTCATACATATATCCAAATGATATAAATGATAGCTTATATATATCCAGAACAGGAGATTACATTGCTACATGTCGACTTCAACAAAATAATAAAATATTTACAAACTGTCGGCTCAAATCATGAATAATTTTCAATGCGCACCAACCAAAGTTGGTCACAACATAGTGAGGACCCAAATCAACATGCTCGAACATAAAAAAAACTTAAACAATTACTCCTCAAATATCTATAACACACTATATTCATCAAGTTGTTCTTTTTGCACTATTAAGCAGAAAATCAATCAATCGGATCTTCTAACTTGCACACGAATTGATACGAGGCTCTAAGATTCAAGGATAACATAGATCATACATCAAAAAACCTTCCCTAAGATCCACAACTCAAAATGATAACAAAAAATTGCATATGAATCGATGAACACAATTATGTTGGATGCTATGTTCTACTTTGACAATTAATCACAAAACTTCATTCTGACTTCTGGTATGATCAAATGCTGATGTGCAGATCAAATCACTGACTAGGGTTTCCATCAATGACAACACCAAATGAATTGTGTAGTGTCTCTTTCCAAAAAAATCTACCCTCGATAACCAAAACCGTCCCTCCCATAGCAGTTTCCCTTAAAGTCCATATGATTCATCTTAAGAGTTGTTAAACAACTACCCACTCAGTTGCGGGTAATTGAACCCAAGGTTGTTAAAAGATTCACTAATAAGTTGTGGTATCATAGGAAGAAAATTTGCCTAAAATATAGCTTCATTCGCATGCACTAGAAGTGGAGCGATGTGTCTTTAAAGATCACTTTGTTTAAAAAAAATCTTCTCCACTACACTAGATACCCACACTAAATGGCCACTCCTTTAACTATCTTTTTATGAAATTTCATGTAGACGTAAGGGTTAGTGGTGCAGGAGCACTATGGGTCCAATGGACCTAGTTTTTTTTGGTTTGTGATTTTGTTTGGTCTTTGTGTTTATGTGATGTAATAAGGTCCAAAGGACCATTTGTGATTGATTTGAAATAAGTTGTAAGGCATTTTTGCCATTTTTGCTTGTTGTGGGCAATCAAGACCTAGTTGGTCAAAGGAGGTCAAAACCCTCCACAAGTGTGGGTAAGGGATGGAAATAATTTATTTCATGTTTGTAAGCCTATTTAGGCATGTTTTTATTGATTCAAGTAGGTTTGGAGTCATAGTCTTCAAAATGTAAAAGATGTAAAAGGTCTAAAAAGGCCTAATGGTCATAAAAAGGTGTAAAAAAAGAACTTAATTGTCTTCCAACGTTCAAATAATTCAAAAATTAGTTGGAGATAGTTGGAATGGGAATGGGAAGACTATGTAAACCTCCCATGAGGTCGAGAGGAGGCTGTTGGAGGATTTTGGAAACTTTGGAATCAATAAAACACTAATTTTTTTGAGAAAAGGCACGTTTTTCACTATTTTTCTTGTTGTACGACCTGTTACAGTACTTGTACGGGTTAGTGGATGTTATGATTAGATAGGGAAATGAATTAAATTTTTGTTTCACTTGGTGTGTGTATGTTTCATCAAGAATTAAGGGAGATACACCCATTTTAGTGTTGGTGGGTTTGAAAACCTCATAACTAGGGTTTCTGTAATAAAATGTAGATAACTCCATTCTCCATCATGAGAAATTCTAGCTCTTGGTGGAAATGGAGGCTTGTAAACTATGTTTTCATTTGGCATAGGTTTCATCTAAGGCCTTTCAGATGTTTGGAAGGGTGTGTGTATGTTGAGCTTGGCATTCTTGTATGTGACAGGCTAAATTTGTCTAGTTTGGAGAGAAATATCCAAAGGAAGGTTGATATGGAGGATTTGTTGCTTGAGAAGGATATAATGGAGTTACTTGATGCCTGAAGAAACATTGTGAGGCTTGAGGGGTGTTGGGCAGAGCCTAGATATCATTGGAGTTGTTGTGCACAGACCTAATTAGGCCTTTAGGATAGTCTGTCTTTGGACTAGAAGTCCTAATTCCTTATTCAATCTGGACCTATGTATTTGTAGTTATGTGTGGGGACCCTTGGAGATTCAAAACCTAGATTTTGAGCCTTTTATGAAGTCTTTTGGGTTAAAAAAATTGACTGTCCTCTTGATAGCATTGGCTAGGCCTACTAGGTCTGAGTGGAAGTCTGATGGAATATGCCATTTCCAAGCATGGTGTATGTCTTTAAAGCATTATGAGAGAATTTTGAACATGTACAAGTCAATCTTGCCTGAGTTGGGAAGATAGTATTGTAAGTTCCTTGATTTGGCCTTTGGAAGCCTAGGGACAAGCCTAATAGGATGAATGATTGAAGATGACCCATGTTTGAGAGAAGTTGTGCCTCCTAAGTTTGATAACCCAACTTTTCCTCTGCATCAAATTGCTTCACAAACATTCCCACCTTAACCTTTGTTAACGAGCCTATTAAAGCTCTTACTCGGTAACTTGCAAGCATAAATAGAGTTATCAGGCATTAAAGATCACTCCAGAAGAATAAAGCTTCTCTTAGCTCAAGGATATTTACATAATAATAATCTAAAAACATATGTATTAATACCAATTACACAATCGAGGTCACTGTATAAACTCATTTATGACATAAGAAGTGACGTGTTTGATATAAAGTTGTCTTAGTCAAAAAATAACTAATGTTCAACCTTGATGATGTCACTTTCCCCCAAACGATTAGGTTGACATTAAACAACATGAAATAGACTTTAAATGACATCAACAACTTGTCGAGTCGAGAAATGGGTATCCTAAGATGGCAACAACTTGTAGGTGATTTTTAGAGATCTTTGCAAATTTGGATACCCAGTATCACTTACCCAACTCAAATAGGTTCACCATTTTGCACCAACACTAGACCTAAGATGGCGACAACTTGTTATTTTCCTTGTATCTATACCCTTCTCTCTGATGATGCTCTCCCTCCCTTTCTTAGAGGGTGGAAACCTGTTTCCTGAATGCAACTTGTAAACACCAACTCGAGATTAATGTATCATTAATCATTTCATAATCCTTATGAAATTATCACATCTTGACAAATTTTAAACACATGTCAATTTTGAGTAAAATAAACAAACTCATGAAAACATTAATTTTTCCAGACATTTTTACTAAACATAAAATCATTGAATCATGCATAATCATCTACTAATTACTTCAAAAGTAAAAAGTAAAACATAGTTAAAGTTAGGGGTGTAACATATTTAATTTATGCAATGTTTCTAAAATGTAAACAAATGTCCTACATATCTGAAAATTTTGATACCGAAATGATTTTTGAAACGCTTTAAAAATGATTTCACTACATGGATGTTTTGACCTAGATACATAAAACAAATGTTCCTGAAAATTTTTAGACTTATACTATATGTTACCAGCAAGCTTAGGAAGCACATAAATGAGGTTTTTAATGCTTTCAAAGGAAGTTTAAAATTTGGAACATGGGGTTGATTTGCCCAGACTGGTGAATGAGTGCCAATTAGGGTTTTTTTTCAAATTTTTTTAGAAATTTTCAATTATTTTTGATGCTTTTTATGTTGTATGAACTGAAGACTAAATGCAAATGAATATTTTGAATGATTTTCAATGAAATTAAATGCAAAAATGCAAGTTGTATGAGCTTTCACTAATGCAAAATGTGAAACCCTAAAATGCAAATTAACCAATGCAAATCCTAATGCAATGTTAATGCAGGCCAAATCTAGGATGATGATGGACTCCAAATCAACAAATAAGGTATTCTAAATGTAGGTTCACCAAAATGGAACCTCTGAAAAATGGCGGAATATGTTGATCAAGTGCTATCACACCCACTTTCAAAGATATTCCACTCAAGGATAACCCTAGAGATCTCAATGCAAAAGAGAAAGAGATCTTGCAATAGGGTTGTCCTAGGGACTGAATATGATCTAATGAGGGGTTAACCACCAAGTTTAGACTTGGAAAAGACAATGAAATGCTAAATGAAATACAAAACCCTTTAAATATGATGCAAACTTGAATTAAATGACCTAGAAATGTAAATGAAACAAAACAAAAAGCTATAGAATAGGATGTGTGCACCTGGAAACTTGAAGAGGCTTGAATGAAGGCTAGAAATGATATTGATCCTAAAATTTTGGCCTATTGGGACTCATTCTCCATTCTAGGTGAATCAATCCCAGATCTAAATTTTTCAATAGGAGCAGGTTTCGGGCAAATGGGTATCCAAATCTACAAAGATCTCTGAAAATTCACTTATAGTGGGACTCATTCGCCAGTTGTGGTGAATGAGTCTAGTTTGGATTTTCTAGAAATTCAAAGTTTGAATCTTCTCTTCTCAGTCTGCTTTGTCCTTCCTAATTGATTTCTAGATTTGAAATTATGATTTCAGAGTTGTAGATGACCTTTTAGTGAAGATTATTACCTTACAAATGGGGAGACAAATCCAACAAGCTTGTAACCTAATATTCAATAATCTTCAAGTCTTCAAAGCACCTAGATCTACAATTACACAAAGAGAGAAAAAATGTTGATTGTTAGGGAATAGTGGTTTGCCTTGGTCAAACACCTTTTAGGTAATTAAACAAAATGACGAGACAAATAAATGAAGGCATGAAACATGAAATAAAGAACATGAATCATGGAAAATAATACCTTGGATGATGTCTTGTAAATCTGCAACTCAATATGAAATGGCCATGAAGGATGTAGATCTTGATCTTGACAATATGAGTAGAACAATGCTTGACCTTGGATCTCCAATGCTAAATCACAACACTAGATCAATCTTGATGCTTGATATACTTGACATGATGATGGATCTTGAATTTTTGTAACAATTGGTGAAGAATTCTCCCCTTGAGTGCCTTAGAAATGATCTTGAAAGCTATCTTGACGACCATGTGAAGACTTGGAATGCTTAACTCTTGAATGCTTGAATTGCTAATATAAATGCTTGATGAAATAATGATTTGAAAGCTTGTTTATATAGGAAATCCACTCAAATGATCATTTATGAGATCCCCAAGGTTGATATAGAAGAAATTTGAACTTAAAACCCAATTTTTCCCGCTCAAACCTTGAAAATAGTCCAAATGGGACTCGTTCGCCAAGCTGGGCAAATGAGTCCCACCTAGATGGACTCATTTTCCCAAAGTGGCGAATGGGTCCCACAGGGGCTATTTTGCTAGCTAAAGTGTCGGGGAGTCAAGAAATTAAGCTTATATGTTGATTTTGTTAGGTTTTTGATTAAAATATGTCTTGGGATGCATAATATAGGGTCATAAGGGCCTATTAATGATGATATAAAGGTGATAAATGCAAGAGGGCCCAACATCCAATGTGAAAGTGTAAATAAATACACTTTACAATGCTAAATTAAGGTAAAAATAGGTCTATTTAGCTCGAAGGGCCCTAAATCTCATGTGAATGTGTAAAACACATTACAACACTAGATTAGGTCCACTTCATTTACAAGCCTCCTAAATTTAATGTGAAGGTGTCAATAAATACACTTTACAACATTAAATTAAGGAAAAATTAGGTTTATTTAGCTTGAAGAGGGCCCGAAACCTAATGTGGATGTGTAAAACACATCATAACACTAGATCAAAGCAATACCAAGTCCAATTTGTCATTAATTATTCCTGAATTAAGCAAGGGATACTTTTTCGATGACTCCAAAGGATATGGTAGATGAAAATATTGCAAAAAAAGAGGTGGTTGTTGATGAGCAAGAAGTTGAAAACCAATTTTTTACTACCATGGTAAACTTAGCTATTATGCAAATGAATGTAAGAGCTAGAATAAACAAGATTCAAGTTGTGGATTTTGTAGTGATGTTACACACAGTTCTTTTAGTTTCCCCAAAGCTACACAATTTTACAAGAATAGATGAGTAAAAGAAATAAAATTTGAAGAAATATTAGGCCCTACTGCACTATGCAATGCTAAGATGTTAATGAAATACCAAAGAAAGGGGAAAACTTTAGGAGATGTAAGAAAATGGATATAAAATATAAATACAAACTAGGGGAACCTTATATAATAGAAGAAGAATTATTAGAAAAATAATATACAAAAAGGAAGGAACATTTGAGGAAAGAAGTGTATAAGAGCGAATTTGCACCCTACGTGCAATTCCCCTTTTTTCCTTTATACACTTTAGAAAACCAAAGTTGGAGGCTTAAATTTACTTAAGTTTGTTGTTGGCAGTCCACGTGGAGCCTATTTTGTGTGTTAGTGGAGGCATTTCTGTTAGGGATGCTCACGCAGGGCGCAGACGTCCGCGTGGCATGCTTGCGTCCTTGGTAGATTCCGTCGATTGAGCCAGCAGAGGCATTACTCTTCCCATTGACAATGAAGTTGTAACGCCTCCTTCGACCAACTGACCTGAATATGGCCATTTTCTTCCTCATTCCTTCATATTCACTCCTTGAACTTGCATTCCAACTCTACACAACTCTTCAGAACTCTTCATCACAACAAGGCTTAATTCTATCACTCTCACAAGCTCACTTTCACTCACTTCCAAGCATTCCATTGCAAAAACATCACACTCCATCAACTCAGTAGAGCACTTTTGAGACCATGCCATTCGCAACAGAGGCTTGAGTTCCTCTAATTTCTCCCCCAAGCAGCCTTGAGTGCTCTTGGTGGAGGTGGTAAGCTTCCCTCTCCTCTCCTCTATCATTTGGTGAGTAGCATAGTATTGCATTGTAGTGTTTGTGTTTTCATTACATTTCTTCTTTATCTCATTCTTTTGGCTATCTGTGGCGGTGGAAACACCTAAACGGGGGTCCGACTGAGGTAGGCCCCTATACATCCACCCAACATTTTTCCTTCTTGTTGTGTGTAGGAGTGCGAGCTTTCAAAGAATCAACTGGTGAACAAATTCATTGGTGAGATTCTCCTCGTCTTTATCACTCTTGCTTATTTACTTTATAATATTAGAGATTATTTGATTTACTTAGTTATGTCATTTTGGCCCTTTAGTTAGTTCGCTGGGCCTTTAGCTAGTTTTTAGTGACTTAACCTCATCTTTGTTGCTATCTAGCCATACAAACGACAACACACTTTTGAGATGCCAGTGTGCCGCGCTATCGTCCAAAGTCCGCGCTTTTGTCCTCAGACAGAGAGTCTCCTGAGATGCAGTGTTAAACCTAGAAACCAGCTCGCCTAGCCTCTCTCTGCATTTAGGGATTGCTGAGTAACTGAGGGACCCTACGGTCCTTGTTACCCTCGCCTTACATATCCTAAACATTGCACTTAGATGAGGTAAGTTAGGGCAGCCTCTTGCATCTTGACCCTCCGTGACCTGGGGTCTTGCATGCGGTGGTCCCCCTCTCTTACAAGAAGATATTGAGATATTTAAGAAAAAATAAAAAAAATTGTAGTAATAACTCATGAATGGATAGATACCAAAAAAATAGTAGATGTTAGAAGAAGTGGGATGTAAGTGAGGGAAAAATCGAGTAGACCAATAAAGATGAAAATGACATTGTGGTCTCAAAATCCAAAAACATAATAGAAAAATTACAAACATAAGAAGGAAATAAGAGAAGATATTTCTCCGAAAAAGAGCCCCAAAATCTAAAGGAGAAGGCCAAATTAATAGATGAAAATTACTTTAAATATTTAAACAATATTCTAAACACTATAATAAAAATAGAATAGAGCAAATGATACATCATATCAAATCCTCATATTAACCCAAAATAAGTGGAAAAGGAAACAATTTGTATTTGATGTAAAATAAAATAGTAAAATTTGTAAAAAACATTTATTAGACCTAAGAATAAACATCAATACCATGTCATTCATCTAATACTAGGGAGACAACCACACAACATCAAGGCCTACACGTATTCATATGTACAAAAAAGTGAAATTGAGAAGATGGTTTAGGAGATGCTAGAAGTAGTTATTATTAGGCATAGTTAAAGTGCTTACTACTATCCAATGATAATGGTGCATGCAAGAAATATGACACTTGGAGGATGTATCATGATTATAAAGGCTTGAATAAGTACACCATAAAAGATAATTTTTCCATTTCAATTACTATTATTTCTTAGATGAGATTATTGGTAATATTGATTCTACTAACTTGATCTTCATTGTGGTTATTACCAAATCAAAATAAGAGATGAGGATATATAAGATAATTTTTCAAACCCATGAAGGCCACCATCAAGTTTTGGTGATGCCTCTAAGACTCACAAATGCACCATCTATATTTTAAACTTGATGAACTCTATCTTTAGATCATTTCTAATGTAATTTATTTTGTTATTTTCTTATGACATCTTAATAAGTAGCAAGATTTTCCGAAGATTTGGGAAGAACACTTCCCAACAAGAGATTTAAGTTTTTGACATTCTTTATGTTAATCCATCCAAATAAACAAGTGGAGTTCATAGATCATATTATTTGACAATGAGAGAGTCAAGGTAAATATGAACAAATACAGTTCGTAGATCATATCATTTTACATGAGGGAGTCGAGGTGGATCCTCATATGAGCTTTCTTGGGGCTTATAGATTATTGCTCATAGTACCTTCACCTCTTACAAACTTTGTTGAAAAAAAATATTTTTGCTTCCTTCTAGCGGAAAGAGGTAACCATTGACAAATTTGAGAATCTAAAGGAATCTATATGCACCAATCTAGTTCTAGCTTTGTCTCCTTTTGTTATTCTTTGGATAGCTTCTCTTTTGTGCATATGGGCATTTCAAATTTTGGTAATGACTAATTGCACAAAGTATGAGACGTGTATAAAGCAGGCTTTAATATCTCAACGCAGCATGCGTGTGCCCACGTGGGTACAGATGCCACTAAATAATTGCAAAGACAGATAGCTTGTGGTCAACTATTGACAGATTACTCCACACGTAAATAACTGATTGATGGACCACGTACACCTGTTATTGTTTTCCACGTAAATAACAGATTGATTGAGCACAATAGCAAACTAAACCAGCCTTATAACATAAATTAACATGTACCTCACTGTCTTGCATGTAGGACTCTGAAGATGAGTGTGCCAACGTATGCAGACTTGTTTCTCCCAGGAGCAATACTTCATCCAAAGGACACAGAGCTACCCACGTTAACAATTTGTCTGAAAAGGTTTTTTTCTTAAAACTCTTATGCCTTTTATCGTTTATGCAGTTATCATGACTTTGAGTGATTTTGTGATGAATATTTACTCAATGGCTTGGATGAAAGAGATCTAAGTGTGAGGGTTTTTTTATGAAAACAAGAGGCGAAGGAACAGATTCAATGAGAAACTGAAAGCTCTTCAACTTCTGATTCCTAATTCGCAGAAGGTTGGCTTATTTGCATGGCTTTCATTTCCATAATACACAGTAGAAGTTTAATCACAGAGGCAAAGTCTTTGAACTAATATGTAAGTTACTGCTTATTTCCACTATTTTTAACAGATAAACAAAACTTCCATTCTCGAGGAAGCAATTGAGTACGTCAAACAGCTTCAGCTTCAAGTACAAGTAAGTTGCTCCATGTTTAATTATTCTTGTTCAAGTTTTAGAAACATGTAATAACCTCTCCAACTTCCATCTTCACTTGAATTTGTTGTAGATGCTTTCTTCTCCAAACAAGATGAACCCATCACATAGCTGCGTACCAGTGAGAATCCCATGCTTTCAGATGCCCCAGATGTGCATGGACATGAACTTGGGGTCCATGGGAATGGGCATAAACATAGCCCGTTCCCATTCCCATGACCACGACCGTGCCCCAGGTAGTTAAAGGACAACCAATACTACCATGGGCTAATAGAGCTTGTGGTCATAGTGCTCATGGATAGTCCTAGTCTTCACATTGACCTTGTAGATTGACCTTATCTTCTTTTCAATCTACAATAGAAGTGTCTTTGATATAATTATTTTTGGAAAGCTAGAGGGAAATAATAATAAAATGATACGGCAGGTTAATAATGTTCAATTCCTTGTTGAATTGAGTTGATATCTAAGTGTCTTAGAATTCAACAAGGTCGAGGTGAAGTTTACATTTTAGGAGAAAAAAACGTTGGATTTTATTCAAGCGTTTAAAAAACTGTAAGAAGCTCCGTTATCGTTTCAAGAGACAGTGTGAACCTGGTGAGTGAGAAAGAGTCTGTTGGGCGAATATGTTGCTAATTGGTGACGGTTTTCCTCCCCGTTTCTTTTTCCTTTCTTGGATAACCTCCAACGTTACTTGTCCTTTCCACACGACTCTACATAACCTGCAAAAGCCACTGAAAACAAGACTGTAAATAACCTGCAAAAGCCACTGAAAACTCAGAATCCAGGGAGACACGGATGATTTATACGTCTTTGAAGCCGTGACAATATAACTGACTGCATTATATCTATATGGACTGTCCTGCGTTGGACAGGCAATTGCTACCCCTCTGTCTACTCCAGGAGGAGGAGGACTTGAAGCCAACATTATGGCGGCCTTGGCTTTCTTAGATAGCGACTTCATCGAACAAGATTATTTGTTGGAGAGGAACACCAGCTTTCCCTCTATACCAGCCTCTCCCTTCACCATTCCATTTGATCTCATCCAGGGAGAAAAGAACAATGGCTCTGCTGCTCTGCTTAAAGATCACACGGTTTAAAAAATAGTACATAATTGTTTCATTGTTATTGGTAGGCCAATGCTGCTGCTGCTTCTCCTCCTCATCTAAGTAGAACCAGTCGAACTGAATATTTGAGTAGTCGCAGTGAGAAGGAAAATGCTCAATCGGCCAACAAGCAGCTCTTTGTCGACATCGACTCTCATCATAAGGTACATTGTTCAATCCAATTTACATTCTTTCGTATGCATGATTTACCTTGTTTTTTCTAAAAGCGATCTAATTGTGTCTTTATTTAATTTTGTTCCGTCCGATTTACATTCTTTCGTATGATTTACCTTGTTTTTTCTAAAAGCCATCTAGTTGTGTCTTTATTTAATTTTAAGAGTACGTTTAGGAGGGCTATGTGTATTTCCATATTTGGAAATGACTAATGGCACAAAGTATGCAATGTGTATACACCAGGCTTCAACATCTCAACGCAACATGCGTGTGCCTACAGATGCCTCTTAAATATAGAAGAGCCAATACACTGTGGTCAAGTATGGACTGATTACTCCCCACGTAAATAACTGATTGATTGACCACAATACGATAGCTGTTTAAGACTTGTACGTGTTAGCAAATTATACTAGCCTTGTAACATAAATTAACATGCACCTCACCGTCTTGCATGCAGGACTCTGAAGATGAGTGTGCCAACGTATGCAGACTTGTTTCTCCCACGAGCAATACTTTATCCAAACGACACAGAGCTACCCACGTTTGCAGACTTGTTTCTCCCAGGAGCAATACTTCATCCAAACGACACAGATCTACCCACGTTCACAATTTTTCTGAAAGGGTTTTTTCCTTAAAACTCTTATGCCTTTTATCATTTATAGAGTTATCATGACTTTTGAGTTATTTTATTATGAATATTTAGTCAATGGCTTGGAAGAAAGAGATCTAAGTTTGAGGATTTTTCTGAAAACCAGGGGCGAAGGAACAGATTCAATGAGAATTTGAGAGCTCTTCGACTTCTGCTTCCGAATTCGCAGAAGGTTGGCTTATTTGCATGGCTTTCATTCCATAATAGACTGAAGAAGTGTAATCACAGAGGCAAAATCTTCGAACTAATATGTAAGTTACTGTTTGTTTCCACTATTTTTAACAGACAGACAAAGCTTCCATTCTTGAGGAAGCAATTCAGTACGTCAAACAGCTTCAACTTCAAGTACAAGTAAATTGCTCCATGTTTAATTATTGTTGCTGAATTTTCGAAACATGTAATAACCTCTCCAACTTCCATCTTCACTGGAATTTGTTGTAGATGCTTTCTTCTCCGAACAAGATGAACCCATCACATAGCTGCGTACCAGTGGGAATCCCATGCTTTCAGATTCCCCAGATGTGCATGAACATGAACTTGGGGTCCATGGGAATGGGCATAAACATGGCTCATTCCCATTCGCAATGGAATACTGGGTTCAAGATCGTGCCACAGGGAGTTTGAGGACAAACAATACTACCATGGGCTAATGAACAAAACAAAGAGTAATTTGATACAGTAAGTCTGCCAATGGTTAAGAAGATTTCAGAATGGAACTAAGTATGTGAAGCCGGGAGTGGGAATACTTTACAGTTCCGGTCTCTTCAAGCAACTCATATTCAGTCGAAGTAGCATGTGTGCTTGCACGATTCAGTGTGTATTTGTCTAGGAGATTTAGATTTGAATGGTAGCCCGTCTCTTTAAGCTTTAAATCTTTTTCAGAAAATTTATTTTCAGTTGCAGTAGCAATGGTCTCTTCCAAGCACCTTTTGAGATGTTTTGTACATGACCAACTCTACGTATTAAATTAAACTAACGAGTATCACTCTCTTACAAATAAATAATAACTTGAAAATCGTTCAAACTGCCTTTGTCTCTTACACTATGACTTAGCAGGTCATTGACATGCCATTAATTATAATTTATGGGTATTTCTTTTAAAATCATAAAAAAAAAATGATTTAATTATCGGAAGCAGTTTTAGACAAAATAAATCCTTTGAAAGTGTAAACATAAAAGGTCATAGAAAGGTGAATCTCACTAGACACTTTCTTGCACCAAAGAAAAAGGTGTTAAAATCAGAGAGTTCAATATATACTTCAAATATATGAATCCCAAATATTTAAATAGATAACATCCCAGATATTTAAATAGATAACATCTATAATTCCATAACTAAAGAGAAAAGTGTTAAAATTAGAGAGTTCAATATATTTGAAGATAACAAAAATTGTCATAGAAAGGCGAACAAAAATTGTCATAGAAAGGCGAATCAAGCGAATCTTGCTAGACACTTTCTTGAACCAAAGAAAAAAGTGTTAAAATCAGGAAGTTCAATATATTTTGAAGATATTTCACTATCTTCAAATACATGGATCCAAGATATTTAACTAGATAACATCCATATTTAAATAAAATCCATAACCAAAGAGAAAGGTTCAATATATTTTGAAGATATTTCACTATCTTCAAATATATGGATCCAAGATATTTAACTAGATAACATCCATATTTAAATAAAATCCATAACCAAAGAGAAAGGTGATCCAATGATATTTCACTAGATAACATCCATATTTAAATAAAATCCACAACCAAAGAGAAAGGTGATCCAAAGATATTTAAATGCATAACATCTAAGATATTTAAATAGATAACATCCCTGAAAAGAGAAAGGTGATCCAATGATATTTAACTAGATAACATCCATATTTAACTAAAATCCATAACCAAAGAGAAAGGTGATCCAAAGATATTTAAATGCATAACATCTAAGATATTTAAATAGATAACATCCAAGAATCAAAGAGAATATTTAACAAATAGCACCCAAGATATTTAAATAGATAACATCTATGAATCAAAGAGACAGATGTTAAAATTAGATAGTTTGAGTAGATGTTAAAATGAGATAATTTAAATAACATCCAAGAATCAAAGAGAATATTTAACAGATAATACCTAAGATATTTAAATAGATAACATCCATGAATAAAAGAGAAAGATGTTAAAATTAGATAGTTTGAGTAGATTTTTAGTTTGAGTAGATTTTCGCTATCTTCAAATATATGGGTCTAAAGATATTTAAATAGATAACATGCATGAATAAGGAGAAAGATGTTAAAATTAGATAGTTTGAATATATTTTCACTATCTTCAAATATATGGATCTAAAGATATTTAAATAGATAACATGCATAACATGCATAACATGCATGGATCAAGGAGCAAGATGTTAAAATTAGATAGTTTGAATAGATTTTCACTATCTTTAAATATATGGATCTAGAGATCTTTAAATAGCTAATATATATGGAGAGATGTGTGTCTTCCATGAGACATGATTCTATATGGTAAATATGTTGGGTGATTTAGTACAGTTTATATATATTTTTAACACCATCATAAATTTTATTTTATCATAAAATTTAACTAGATGATGGAGTCACTTAAATGATTTTGTTTTGAATATGCTTGATTATTATCTCTCAAAATGATTAGAACAATTATAACACTAGTGAACCTTTCATTTCTTTTACTCATCATTATCCATAACAAGATGTCTTCATAATTTTATCAATAGAGGAGTTCAATTCATTTGCAATGATCTTTGCTATCAAAACCTTCACAAATTTAGAAACAATCGTTGCAATCAATGCTACAACTTTTTAGATTTAGCAATGATTTTTGGGATCAACACTAATTTTTTTTAGATTTAACATCAATCTCTTTGATCAATGATATAAATTTTTAGATTTAGCAATGATCCCTATTATTAATGTATTTTTTTCAAATTTAGAAATAATCTCTATAATCAACATTGCAAATTTTTATATTTAATAATAATTTTTGTAATCAATGCTATTTGTTTTAGATTTAGCAATGATATTTGGATTTAATTCTACTCATTTCACATATATTATTGCTTCAAATACAAATCTCACACCTCTACATGGATGTAATTTAAGTGGGCCTTATAATGGTCAAAATTCTATAGATTACATTATATGGCTTTTAGGATGACATCTACCTCTACACATCTTTCATGCTACAATAATTTTTTTTTGTAGAATAAAATAAGAAAATTTGATACAATGAATAAAGACAAGGCTAACTAAAATGACAAAATTGAGAAAATTGGAAGTGTAGTTGATTTTTCTTTTTTAGTAATACATACTACAAATAATATCTACAACACTTATAGAAGATAGAGAATTTCAAGAAGAGGATGCTACAACTAAGTATTGTGAAGATGACAATGTGAACTAGTTAGATATTTACAAAGAAGAGGAATTCTTTCAATATGACTAGGATAGCCATCGTGTTTAGTATGAGCTTCCAAGAAGAGATTTTGACCAACTCAATAAATTGATACAATAGAGGCACAATAGATTTTATTCATCTAATGAAGACATTAAATCTTTCAATGAAGTAGTTGTCCTACACATACAATGTAATTACAAGCTAAGAAATAGGCAAGTAGGTGTTGAAGGTCAAGGTCAAAATGATGTTCCTAATACACAAAAAGCACAAATAGGTAAAGAAAAATAAAAGGATGAAAATGCAAGGAAAAGTGCAAGTATAAGTACAAACAAGTCACCACTTAAAAAAAGATGCATAAAAAATCTACTCTTACAAATGTTGTTATTAGTAATATGGAAAATGCAAAAAATGATTTAGGATAATGTCAAATAGAAGTAAATTAAAAAATAAAATAATGATAGGAATAGGAAGTACAAACAAGTCACCACTTAAAAAAAGATGCATAAAAAATATACTCTTACAAATGTTGTTATTAGTAATATGGAAATGCAAAAATGATTTAGGATAATGTCAAATAGAAGTAAATTAAAAAAGAAAATAATAATAGGAATAGGTTGGAAAATAAAGAAGGAAATGTAGTTAGCTCAAAACAAGTTGCTATTGGTGATTAGATAATATCTTTCATCCCTAGCACTAATGTTGTGATTATTCTATTTTCCATGAACCTTTACTAGAAAATCAACCAATTGATATGGCTCAAGCAGTCTATCAAAATAAGGTTCAAGTTTTAATAAGGTAATCACATAGGATCTTTGAACATAGAGTAAGGAAATTATTGCATATTAATGCTCCCATAATCTTTGACCAACCATGTGAACTTGTTAATAATCCCAAAAGTGGTACAAATGAAACTAATGATCAAGAGTGTGTTAAGAGTTAGTTGGGAAGTGTGTCTACTAGCAACTAGCAAGTAATTGATCTATTTTACTATTCTTTTCTAATAAAAGATAAACTAGGAAAAAATTATATGCTAGACTCTAGAGAATCCAACAATGTGATCCATTTAGACGTTATGAATTAGTTCGGTCTATAAGTTTCTAAATTATATGGAAAATATTTTTTCATGGATTTATGTGAGGTAAATGTAATTGAGGTATTGAAAATCTTTAAGGTGCAACTTGTTGCATACCCTACTAAATTATTTACACTAGAAATAATTAAAGTTGAGTATCCTACAAAATGGGGTATTATGATGTTGAGGAAGTGGATAGCTTCAATTGGTGGTAGCATTCAAATAAAATTTTCATGTGCTACTATCGCACTACATGAGAAAGAATACCAACCACATAGAGAGAATAATATGTTACATATAGTAGATAATATAGATGAAGTAATGAATAAGCTCTGCTACTTTAACATTGAACTAGGTTGTTTCATTAGATATTTTGAAGATGAGTTTGAAAATAAAGTTAAAACTTATTAGTTTTCTCCCCATCAATATCTAGGAAATGATGGAATTTGGAACATCCATTTTTATGGTGCATTCTCAAGAGAATGAAATCACACAAGAGTTAATTGGCATCATTGAGTGACACACACTATAAGTTTTTGAATGCACTAATAATGTGGCCAAGTATGATGCTTTATTGTTTGTCCTCAATATGTCTTTCAAACATAGGATAAAATAAATTGGAGTGATTAATGATTCAAAACTTATAGTGTCTTAATTTAGAGGTACATATGTTTTAAAAAAATATTAAAGATGTATAGAAATTTTGTATAGGATGTCATTGAGATGATTGATACTTTAACATCAAATAGGTTGACAAAAAAGAAATGAGATAAATGACACCCTTTGTGCATTAGCTTCAATGTTTGACACTTACTTAACATCCCATGAATATAGGTATAGCATTGAATTTCTTACCAATCCCAACATTCTTAACAACATTTCTTACTAGAAAGTCCTTAGTAATTTCTTGAACATATGAGTTCTTGAATTGCGTTAATCATTTTGAAAAATAGCTTATTGATTGGCCCTATCGTAGAAGAAAATGATAAAGGGAGACTGTATTTGGAAATTAAATTGTACATATGAAAACAAATACCATTCCATGAGGTCTTCTTGCTTTAAAAATAATATTTGATCATACTAAGTGTTATATAATAAGGAGTGATATAGTTAATGAAGATGTGGAAGATGTGAGGTTGAGGACTTTAATATAACCCCTAGGATGATTTATCTTCACAAAAACTTAACATAAAATAAAATGCTCATAGCATTGTTGAAAAGGAAAAATAATTATTTTTTTGGTCTTATGATGAGATGAAAGATTTCAAGGATTTTTTTTTCTAGCATACCATGCCTTTAAATATTGGTGCAAAGCCTTTTAGGTAGGAAAGAAAACCTATCAACCTTTCTCTATCTCCTTAAATTCAAAGAGAGTTGATGAATTTAAAATGAGGTATCATCCAATTGATCAAGCATTCAAAGTGGGTATCAAACTTGGTCCTTGTGAGAAAGAAGAATAATGATATTAGGTTACATGTGGACTTTATAAATTTTAATATCAAGTCTCTCAAGGATAATTATCCACTACGTAATATGGACCATTAATTATAGAAGGTGACAAGATCTAAGCTAATGTATATGATGGAAGATTTCATAGGTTAAAATCAAGTTGTGATAAAAGCATCAAGGAAACCAAAATAACCTTCACCACATTGTGGGGAACATTTTTATATGTTCAAAAGCAATCTAGTTTATAGAATGTTGGAGCTAAATTTTTATGATCAATGGATGTCACCTTTTCAAGCCTCATAAATGAGATCATGTTTATATAACAAGATGAACTAATTGCCTACTCCAAGGATTGAAATGAACATTGTAAGAACTTGGAGTTAATCTTCTATATATGTTCAGAATATGGTATTTTCTTGAATCCTAATAAATATATCTTTGACATGGAAGAGGGTAAAATTTTGGGCACATAGCGTTTAAAGAATGGGTAACCTAGACTGATCCAAAACATGTTAAAGCCATTAATTTTATCCCACTACCCAAAATTATTATGAAAATTCAATTGTTCTTTAAGTATATAACATTTCTTAGGAGGTTTTTTCCTAACTTCATAGAAAAAATAAAGGATATCTCCAAGGCTGTGGGTAGTGGTCAAGCTAGGAAAATGAGTCAACTAATTCCTTTGTAGGAATCAAAGATTTACTAAAGACAATACAAATTCTTGCAACCATATATTACTTAGAGATACTAAATTGAATTATAATAGTATTTTTTTGTTTCATTGTAGAAGACGAATGATCGATATGAGTATCCAATAGATTTATTTATCAAATATTTAAGAGATACTAAATTGAATTATTACATAATAGAAAATTAGGCTTATTCTCTTATTTTAAGGTGGTCAATAATTTTAGAAAATATCTCAGAGGAGCTAACATAACATCTTTTGTGCCGCATACAGTTGTCTGAGATATATTCATGCATTAAGAGGCATTAGAAAAAATTCTTAGATGGATCAACAAGCTCCAAGAGTATGACATGAAAGTCAATATGACCAAGCTAGTTAGAGGTCAAGACCTCACCAAATTAATGGCTGATACAAATTTATATATACCTAAAATACGTCAATTGAACTCTAACCCATCTCTTACTCCATGTTCTTTGAAATATTTTCCTGGTACAAGGACATTATATTTTATTTAGAAAACTTGAGCCATCCACTAGAGTTGAATGAAATAAAAAATAAAGATGAAGATAATTATTTAAATATGGTAAAACAATGTGATTCTAAGCAAATCAAGAAGATAAGATTTCAAACTGATGTAAAAACAAAGATACAATAGGAAAAAACGAGGTGCGTACACATGCACGACTCCAAACTGGTTTTCAAATCAGAAACTTGTTTTTAATGTTGATTTTCGTTTTCGAAAACTCTTCCCTAGTTTTATAGTGTTGGTTTTGGAAAATAGAGGGTTAATATTCGTTTTCGAAGAAGAAAACTTAGCTCTACAAATTAATTTAGAAAAAGAATCGAGTTGGTTTTTGGGAAAATTGTGTTTGAATGTGTCAATCTCTCTGTAAGTGATCAAATTGTTGGAGAAGGATATTGTGGCTGCGAACTGGTGATCTTCAGTACGTCTATTTCGTCATCGAGCGTTGGACTCTGGGTGAGTTCTCCATCATATTTTTTTGCTTCGATGCTTGTTTTATGAGTCTGTTCTCCTCTTGTTAGTCTCATGGTTGTATTTATTGCCCTGTGTTTATGGTCTTTCATTAACTACACATATACTTTTGCATATTGGCGAATATTTCCAGTGCCTTTTATTTGATGTTGGTGATTAATGGCATTTATTTGATATTGAGCTCATACCCTTCATTGAATGTTTCGATTCTCATGGCTTTCGTTCCTAATACATGGTGTAATCGAATGACATTTGAGGTTTCTATCTTTGGTAGGCCGTTTTGCATGATACTCGTTGCCTTAGAGCTTGCTTCTGCTTGTGAGAGTATATTTCGAATGTGTCAATATTCTGGGTATGTCAATTTGAATCTATGGGCTGCAATTCGAATCTCCAAGCTTCAACGCAACTCTTCTATTCGCCTCTCCTTTGTCATCTACCTTTGCAAACTGTATTCATTGATTTTTGCACATTGCAAATTCTGCAAGCTTTTCCACCTTCCTTGTGCATCCTTCACTCCTTCGCTATCTTTCAAAGTATAAGAATCAAGTCTCCGCTTTCTAAATTAATTCGATACTCTGTATTATCATCATGCTAGCCGTCGCCTTTTCAGATTGTTTCCTTTAGTATCACTGACATTCTCCACAAGAATTTTGCATCTGTTTTAAATGATGGAATCGGTCCACCTCTCTCAGAACAATTTCTCTCGCAACAAACTTGGAGATGAGTTTTTATGCAGTGTTTATTTCCTTTTGTATTAGGCATAGTGACGTTCACTTGTGCGCACCGTCCCTCTCTCTTCCCCTTATGTCACCACTTGCAGCTACTTTCATGGCTGTTAAACATTTGGGAGTTTGATAAAATCCCATGCGTGGAATTTGATGTGGTTATACCCTATTTGTATTTAGTATATCTCTGTTTTAGTCTTCAGGGAAGCACTCTTCTTAGTTGAGTTAGGTTATTTCCTTCTAATTTCTTACATTACGTCTTTTTAGGTAGAGATCTATTCGACGTTTGTGGCACTGTACCATACATATTGCTGCCAGGTTAATCTTTTTCCATTCTCTTGTGAAACTATCAAGACAACTTTTAAATGCATATTCATCAACTTTTTGTGTCGAGGAAATTAGAGCAGATGATCTATTCATTGTAGCGTTATAAGTAATCCAAGAGTTAAAGGTAAACTTAGTTCGTAAGAGCTTTCTTTTAGGAGCCACGTATAATTCCTAAGAAGACTTTTCTTAATTAAAATAGTTTCACTGGGTTTCTTTTAATAGTGAAGCTACTTTTCCATGGTGGGAAAAAGTCTTAACTTTAAAAGAATTAAATAAATAGGCATTTAGTGACATTAGATTTAAAAAAGAAAAGCATCTCTTTTGTTTATTTTAAATGTGTTTTTTTTTAACTTTTTATTAAGAGAAAATAAATGGAATATATATTTAATATCTTTATTCTTATGAATATTTTCACATAATACAAAGATGAGTAATCTTAATATAAACATAAATTAAGTAAAGAAAAATAAATGGATAAATGAAATATTATTACTGATTAAAATAATTAGAAATATTTTATATGTTAAATTATTTTATTATTATTTAAGTTACTTAGCCGTGTGAAATTATTCTTATATATTTTTTTTATTTTTATTTTTTTTAATTTTTTTTAATTTTTATTTTTTTTCTGTCTATGTGTGAAGTGGGTATATGGGTAATTGAAAGGTATTTTGATAGTGGAACAATAGTTTGTTGTGAGTTGCATTCGAATAGATTAGGGTTATTGGCTAAGGTATGATAATGAGAAAGTGAGAATGTAATTTAATGTGTTATTATTATTTAATAAAATTGGATTGAACGATTATTATTAGAGGGGTATTTATGTCTGCTTAGGGAAAGTGCATTGTTGAAGAAATTAATATGACAATATCTTATGTTTTCTCTTATTAGACAATGTGTCTTGAATAAGTGTTTATGAAGTTGTTAAGAGGAATTAATTTTAGTGTTTGTATAATTGTTTTAAGTGCCTAGATTAAGTGACCAAGTCGTTAAAAGTGACAGTGATGTTTGTTGTGGAGTTATTCTTGATCGCTTGTTATTTTGAGTTTGATTTAAATTATGGATTTCAAGTTTGTAGTGTTTGATTGTTTCCTTATAATGAATTATGTGTGTGATTTTGGAAGTTAAGTTGAATTTTTTTTGGTCATCGTTAATGGAGGGAGCCGTTTGTGCCCAAATGGTTATCGAGAAGATATTGGTTGATTTTGGATTGAGTTTATTATGATTTGGAAATAGTTCTTGAGATCTTGTTATGGTTGCCATCTCGATGGGGAACCATGGTGTTAGTGAGTTGTTAGTCTTCTAGAGGTTAGAGGGGAGTTAGTTGTTGCTTGCATGAGTTGGTATGGGGGCTAGGGATCAGGTGAGGCTACCAAGGTAACCCAAGATGGGGGCTGACAACCTAGGAAGATCCGCATTGGGTAACCCATATCAAGTTTACTGTTGGATTTTATGACGAGTCTTGGTGAAAACTTAATTCTATATTGATTTATGTGGGTTTTAACCTTGCACTGTGGAAATTGTTTTACTATGAAGATCTTGTGGGAGGTGTTGCATGCCTCGTTTATGTGCATATTTATATGGCTTTGCTAGTCGGTACAAGTTGGCTTACCTTGTTGGTGACTATGAGTTTGTTGTTGCTAGTAGGGGGAGTGGCTTTCAATAGGGGCCAATGCACAAAGTGGCGTACTGGTAACTCATTGAGAGTTTCCTTAATTAGTGATAACTTAAGAATTAATTAAGGGGTTTGGGTAGTATCTCACTTTAATCTAGATAAGTTAGCCTCACTCATGGCTCAAGTGCTTACTTAGGCTTGAGATGAGTGGGAAGGCCTGGAATGGAAAAGATCAACTACCTTGTCCTCTTGAAAGGTATGTTGATCCCACATGAGTGAGAATGGGGGTTGGGGATCGATTGAGGTTGCCAGGGTTTAACCAGGTAGGGGGCTAGTAAGCTATGAAGATCCGCATTGGGTAACCCACGTCGAGCTTATGTAATGACACTCCGCCCTTTAGCAACCTTGTATATTTGTTTTCCTCCCCTCGTTGTTCTTGTACCTCTAGAAGTAGATGTTTCGTGTGTTGGATGTTTTCTTGTGTTGTTATTGCTCTTGTCATGGAGTCTTGTTTGCCATTGTTCACTTGTCTATTTTGGTTGTGGGTCTTTCTTGTCATCTCCTAGCATGGGGAGTGGGCCTTAGGGTCTACATGGTTGGGTGGAATGTGCTTTGCACCCCATTGGGTCCCCAACTAAAGATCAAGTTGTATAGAGTTGTACTAGTTGCAGTGACTCCAGAGTCGTACCAAAGATTGGAACCGATCTTGATGCTTTGTATTCATACATTTCATTCCATGTTATTGTACTATTCCCGTTCATGTTGGGAAGTACTATTGTATTGATGTAATCCTTGAATGATGTGTCTCCATATCATAGATGTAATGGTTGTAATCCTTGGCATTATCTTATGATCGTTGCTAGATGCTTATCTTTTATGAAATGTAAGTTGATCCTTGTATTACTATGTGTTTATTGCTTCACATCATGTGATCCTTAGTGGTGTTGTATCTGTGGAAATATTTATATTTAAATTCATAGATGTGACGTGGCCGCTGACTGGGACACTGACGTGTGACAGATGACATGTGTCCTTATGTGATTGGTCCATATAGTGCTGACATGGATGCCACTTGTCATATTTTGGTTGGTCCAGTTGGCTATCCATACCGTACAGAATGCTGATGAGAGCATCAATATGGTCAAAGTCAACCTTCCTTGCATGATCTTTGACTGCTTGTAACTCGGGCAAACAAACTCTAATTTGTGCAAAATGAATGTCGTCAGAAAGCTCTCGATGAGCTCTTCGTGATGACGCTAACTTTTATCACTTTTGACATTGTTTTTTTACCCTTGTTTTCTCTATCCTAGGCCCAGTGTTGACCAAGGTTTGATCAAGCATATCTTGGGCTCTGTAGCTCCGTTTGACCCCGTTCGAGTTGCGTTGGAGTTATAATTTCAGCCACTTCCTGATGTTGCTAATTCTGGAGAGAATTGAGGAATTTCAATTTTTGATGAAGAGTTGCTGACTGTGCACTGATGTGTCACTAACTGTGCGCTGGCGTGGCTACCGACTAAGATGTGATGTTGCTGCCAACATGTATGTTGACTGTGCGTTGACGTGTCGCTGACTGGGACGCTAATGTGTCACTAACTGGGATGCTGACGTGGCCAAAAATGATGGGACGCTGATGTGGCCGCTGACTGGGATGCTGATGTGGCTGCTGACCAGGATGTTGATGTGTGTACAAATGACTGGGATGTTGACGTGTGTACAGATGATATGTGTCCTCATGTGATTGGTTCATACAGTGATGACATGGATTCCACGTGTCAGATTCTGGGTGGTCCACTTGGTTATCTGTACCGTAGGGAATGCTGACGACAACATCAGTACGGTCAAAGTCAACCTTCCTTGCATGATCTTTGACTGCTTGTAACTCAGGCAAATGGACTCTGATTCGCGCGAAACGAATGTTGTCAGAAAGCTCTTGATGAGCTCTTTGCAATGACGCTAACTTTGATCACTTTTGATGATGTCAAATTTTTACCCTTTTTTTCTTTGTCTCGGGCCCAGGGTTGACCAAGGTTGACCGAGCATATCTTGGGCTCCGTAGCTCCATTTGACCTCGTTCGAGTTGCATTGGAGTTAGAATTTCAGCCACTTCCTAATGTTGCTGATTCTGGAGAGAATTGAGGAATTTTAATTTTTGACAAAGATCCTCCAGATCATTTTAGGAATTTCTTTCAATTCAATTGTCCCCTTCGTAATTCTAAGATCACCATCATTAGCAAAGAATGGAACAATACAACAAAAATTAGGTGGACCATGTCTTTTAGGTTGCCTTGTTTTCAATAGACCTCCCCAACAATGCAAATGAGGTTCTTCTTTTTAATTTGATTCATTATCTAGATCATCTCCCTCTTGAGGTCCCTATTGAATTACAAGTTCATTCTCATATGTAGTTTCCTCGACCTTGGGCTCAAACTACACCTCTTTTTTCTCTTCTTCAATTGGTTGTTCTTGTTTTGAAGAACCTTTCATATTTCTAACTATCATATTTTGAATGTTTATTATCTTCTCTATCATTGGATTCCAAAGCTTGTATCCTTTCACTTTGTCATTGTAATTGATAATGATACACTTATTTTCCTTAAATTCTAGCTTAGATATCTTCTCTTTTCAAAAATGCATATATACATCACAACCGAAAACTCATGTATGCCAAATAGGACTTCTTTCCTATTCAAAGATTCTATGTGGATTTGTCAACAAGATAAAATTTAGATCTATGGATCAAATAATAAGTGGTGTTAATTTATTTTTCCCAAAACATTTTCTCTAGTTTAACACCTTAAGCATACTTCTAGCAGTTTATATTAATATTGTGTTCATCATTTTTGTAACCATTTTATTATGGAGTGTATTGAGTTGTATTTTGCATTGCTTTTCTACTTTTCTTGCAAAATTATTCAAACTTTGCACAATGAACCTCTCCAATATTTTCAATTCTTAAGACTAATATATTTGTATTTTATTTTTTGTTTGTTTGGTTCTCAACAACCTTGAACTTTTTGAAAGCCTAAAAAAAACAAACTAATGTTTTCCTAGAGAAATCATCAATAAATAAAACACAATATACAAAATTATGATTATAGGACTAAAAAATTCCCAAATACATCATTAGGTAAAAGTACAAACATGTTTCAAATTTTTGACCAATTAAATAGTTCCTACTGAAAGTCTTAACAAAAAACTACTCGATTGAAGGGGTTTCACTTGAAACTAAGGGGTGATGACATAGACCTATGTGGCATAAACCAATCAATCAAAAAGGTTTTAGGTGAATACCTTTCACTCAAAACCATTAAATAGAAAATAAAAAAAATAAAGGTGTCTGTGCATTTTGCTCAAAACTTGCTCGCTCAAAACACATTCAGTCAAAATCCTAATGAACAATCCATACTCTCAGTGACCCTAAAAGGTGACTAAGTTAGTAAATTTGGATCATGCATATTATTTTCTTGATGTTTTCTTCATTTGGGTGATGCATTTTTTTTTATGAATAGGAATATATCTATATTAATAATAAAGATAGAAATACATATTCACAAAAAAAGTGGGTGGTAAGAAGGCACACCTTGAGAGTCATATGGGCCATGCCCATAAACCAAAAAATACCATTAGTCACATGGGCCTAGCCCAGAAGTCCATGATTACAAATAGAAATGAAAAGGCCATTAAGCAACCAAAGTAGTACTAGCAGAGCCAGGAGGGTCTCTGTCATCCATTTTATTTCCCCATTTATTAGCAGGGTCTGGAGTGACATTAGGAGGAGGACCCCAACCATCATTGGATTCTTTTTCCTTCTATTTATCTTCCTTGTGCTGGGGAAAGATTGCAAGTGCTAGACGCGAAAAAACATTTACCAGAGTCTAGACAACTAGAGCCGCTACTAGGAGTAGTGACAGAGGGCCATCCAGAACCGTCACCACTACTCCTCGCCACTCCTCCAAAGGGCCACCCTTGTCCAGCCTTCGGAGGAGTAGAACGAGACTACCGAGGAGGGTGGGAACTACACCAAAGAGGAGGCTGACAACGGGGGTGAGCAGAGCCACTCCACTGTCGGGCCCGAGAGGGTGACCGACCATGAGTTGAGGTGGGTGAAGCGGGCACTCGAGCCATAGTACACGGGGCATTGCCCTAATGATCTAGAAGCACCTGAAGGTGAGCCACCTCAAGTGCAACTTTTTTAGCTTGAACTTGTATTTGCAAAATCACGTTAGAGCAAATAATAGCTTTAGAATAAAAAGAAACATTTTTATCGATTTGAGTGTGAGAAAATATGCAGGCATTTCTATCTTTCCAGATAGTGAAGAGGATTTCCACATTGAAAGTGTGTCAAAGTTGGGTATACTTAGTAGGAAGTTTCGACGAATCTCCCAGTAGGAGCATATACCAGGAGAAAGGATTCAGTTTGAAAGGCTGAAAGAAGTTGTGAATCCAATTCCAATACTGTTGAGCTATGGTGCAAATCCATAAGATATGCTTAAAAGACTTAGCTTTCCCACAAAAAGGGCAACAAGGGTCCTGGACTCCCAAGTGAACAAGCTGAGACCCCATAGGAAAGCCTTGGAAAATAATACACCAAGCAAAGTGGGCAAGTTTCGGCTCAACACTCGCAAACTGAGTGACATAGAATCTTTTTCGCTAGACATGAGTGGAGGATTGAAGAAGCCACCTCTGGTTTAGACTTTCAATCATAGGAAAATGTGGTGAAAGCCACATATAGCCAAGCCTAGGCTTATAATTCTTGAAAGGGGTGTCTGGGTACCACTTCTAGTCCTTCTATCAAGACTTGGACCCACGAATTCCCACTTTATGAAGCATATTTATAGGAATAGCATTAACCAAACCATCATAAATATCACAGTCCTGGTTATGGAGATTGTAGCAAGCACAAAAATCTTCCCATGACATAATGCGCATTGTGGGTCTGTGGAACACATGCTACAAAGTTTGGATGCCTTTCTTGTGGAACCTTAGCACCTTAAGCCAAGGTGATTTGGCCAATGACTGGACATTACTAGCAAAAAAGGGTGACCACCAAATGTTCTACTGGTTGAGCGAAAGCCCATCTCGGAAGCAAGAGCTAGCCTAGTGGAGCCAAGGCTTAACCGCTTCCCAGGCTCTCCAAATGCTCTTAGCCACAAAATTTCCCACAATTTGGACTGGTTCCTTCATAACTAGAATGGTTTGAAAGTCAATCCCCTTCCAAGCGGGTCTGTGAATAGGGAAGCCAGATTGGATGCAATGCCTGAGGAGAATTTTCTAGGCTTCATCTCCAGTAAGGGCTCAAATAATCCATTTAACACACAAGGCAGTCCCTTGTCTTTGAGTGGAGAGAAGCCCAAGACCTCCAGAGTCTCTAGGTAAGCAACATAACTCCTAGGAAATGTGGTGAAACCCTCTATGGGACTCCACAAAGGCCCAAAGAAAGTCTCTAAGAATATTTTTGAGCTTGGCATAGGGGGCCTTAGAAGGAGCCCAACAAGAGGAGTAATAAACATGCATAGCAACCAAAATCTTAGAACAAACTTGAAATTTCCCTGCCAGAGAAAGAGGCTTGGTAATCCAATAGGCCAGATTTTGCTCAATCCTAGAGAGCATAGCTTGCCACAACTCAACTGGAGAAGCCTGGAAGGCAAAGGGAATGCCCATAAACTGAAAGATTTCCCCTGGACCAATTTATTTCCAACTGTACTACTAAAACCAATTTGGAGTGGTTAGAATAGATCACTTGTAACACAAAGTTTTATGCCATTGAATTGTAGAACCAGATGCAAGACAAAAAATGTGAAGGCATTCAAGAGCCACCTTAATATTATTCTCTTCCTCTAGAAGGGTGAGGAAAGATTCATCAACAAAATGGCCATTAACAAGTTGAGCTTGGGAGTTAGGCAAGGCAATGCCTTTAACACATTGTTGAGAAAGCACACAGGCCAGTAAATAATCAAATCCTTCAGCAGCAAGCACATAAAGAGAAGGAGCAAGTAGACATCCTTTCTAAATGGAGCGGAAAAGACCAAAAGAAGAAGACTGGAAACCATTAATGCTAATACAAGCAAAGGCATATGAGAAAAGCATTTGGAAATCCTGAATGAAGTTAGGCCCAAACCCCAAGGCTTTCAACATGGCAAGAATGAAAGGCCACTCAATGCGGTCATAGGCTTTAGCAAAATCAATTTTGAGAAAAATGGCTTTCTGGTTCGAGTGCCTAGCCCACTCCATACCTTCCCACATGGTAATAATGTTATCCATAATAAATCTAGCTATAATGAAACCAATTTTCTCTGATTGCATAATTTGAGGCAAAAGATGGCGAATCTTCAGAGCCAAAGCTTTAGCAATGATTTTGTAAGAGACATTGAGGAGCATGATATGCTACTAGTTGTAGATATCCTTGGGATCTCCAGGATTAGGTATGAATTTAATATTTACTTTATTAATTAAATTACCTAGGGTTTTGGAATGAAAATCCTCAAGATAGACTTTATGCAAGTTGTGCCCAACACAGTCCAAAGGGCCTTATAAAATTCACATGGGAAACCATCAATCATTAGGGCCTTTTCATCAGCCATGGAGTGAATGACTTCCTTCAAGTCTTCAATTGTGAGCAACTGTTCACAAAAATCTTTCTGGGATAAAGATAGCCTATCTGGCACAATAGTGAGACAATCCTGAAGGGCTTGTTGTCGCTCTGACATATATTCCTAACCAGTGAAAACTTGTTCATATGTCGAACAAAGGCTTGGAGAATGTTAGGTAGCTCAAAAAGCACCTGGGATCCTTTAATTTTTTTGATGCTAGGAGATGAGTGCTTGGCACACAGAGCCAGAAGAAACTCCTTGGAGGCATGGTTGCCAATCTTTAACTAGTGCAATCTGGCTTTGATTTGCACACCTCTAGAAGCATAATTTTCTACAACTTGCTTTTTGTGTCTTAATTCTGCCACCCTGACTTGTAATGATGGTGAAAAAGGGCTAGTCGCCAGAGCCTCAGTAGTTGAATGCAGGTCAACTATGGTAGCCTCATAAGATTGCCAACAAAAAATGGCTAGTTGGCACCCATAAATGTACAAAAATATAGTCGTGAGATTGATAACATCATTCCACCAATTGATCCATCTTGTATTACAAGGTGGCCTACACTCTAAGTTCTAGACTCTATGAATGTGGGCCAACGTGGGTTGATGACAAAGTAGAGATGTATTAAAAAAGAACTGTGTTTTGTAGGCTCGAGGTTGTCTTGTCTCCCATTTAATACAAAAATAATTGGGGAAATGATTTGACAATGTCACATCCACTAACGACTTAACCAGGAGTGAAGAGCTGTCAAAAGAGAAGAAAGATCGAGTCAAGGTCATGGCATGATCAAGATGCTTAAATAGTATGTCAGAGCCAACCCTAAAATTATACCAAGTGTGCCAGAGCGAATGAGAATGGTGGGGGCCAATATTGGGATCAAAGAGCCCCAATTTATTATGCATGTAAAACCACGCCTCCCATTCACCGGCTGCCCATCTAAATGACAGAGTGCCATCTTTATCATATGCCATCTCAACCATATTGAAATCCCCACACAAAATCCAAGTAGCAATTGGAAATGAATCAACAATCCAACACCAAAGAAAAGAGCATTCCACAAAATCATTAGAGGCATAAATATTAATAATCCCAAAAGAGTGATTATCAATATTAAGAAGGAACTAGATGAGCTGATGTGTGGGGTTAGACCCATGGTCAACCACACAAGCATGCCACCATGGGGAAAAAATGGTGACAAATTTTCCACGTCCAACATCATAAGAAATAAAAAACATATGACTAGCTAGCCAAATAGAATGACAAGCCAAAGCGAGCAAAAAACTAGAAAATTTAACCTCTTGGAGACAAAGCACTTCAATACCAGCATACTTTTGCCAAGTATCCCTAACAAAATACTTCTTGGAGAGGTCTTTCAAACCTCGAACTTTCCATGAGAGGAAATTCATGAATGAAACTCCTCCATATCGTCGAAGTCTGACTCTTCCTCATTTAGAGTAGAGAAGTGATTTTACAAAAATTCTAGTAGAACTAACCCAATTTGAATATTTGGAGAAGAAAATCTCCGTTTCTCCTGCACATATTCTCCTTCTAATGGTGGAGAAGGACTGTGAGACCATCGTTGAGCTCCCATCACGAGAGGAGATACATTTAGTTGTGCTATCATAACGATAATAGGTTGAGAGATAGCCTTCGACTAGGGCCACGTCGAAATATTGTCATCCTTGACCGGGGCCTCTTTCCCCTTTGTTGAAGGGTTTGAAACATCTTCAGCTGGCTCATGGATTTTGGAAACTGTCCTAGAGCCACTAGCCTTGTGTTTATAGTTTGTAACTGTGGTCCATTTCTCATCAAGTTTGGTAGTAGAATTATCCACCTGACAGCCCGCTTTTCAGATTCCTACGATGGAGAAGGAGTACGAGGAATTGACAAAAGGAAATCCTTGATCTTGTGGTCTGTGGACTAACATCTATAACATGTTTTTAGCAGATTAAAATAAGTGACCTTCTGGGTATGCTAGAGAGCTCCAATTTGAATGTTAATGGAGTCTTTCAAATCTTGTGAAAGGTCCACTTCAACACAAACCCGTTTCTGGGGCCAGGCCTGGAAAAACCTATTTGGCTCAATACAAATGACCTTCCCCAAAGAGGATGCAATATGACTCAAAAAAGGCACACAAGGAAAAGGCAACCCTAGAAACTCAATCTAGATTAGGACCTGAAATTTGGTGTCATCTGAGACAGCAAAGTCTTGAATTCACAATTGGAAAACCAACAAAGAAGACTTGACATACTAGGGACCATGATTCAATATTTCTTGAACATGGCTGACCTCCACAAAATGGAAAAGGAAAAAACCCTTGGTTAAATTTTGGACCATATCAAGGTGGACCCCATGAGGGACCCAGACCTTGTGGACTCATTCTTTAAGCACACTTTTAGAGGGAGTCCTCCTGAAAAGTAACCAACAAGAGTATGTTGCTCAAGCCATTGAAAAGCATAATCAAAATTAGGAAAAGGTAAAACCACATCAGCTAGGGAGTCAAAAGAATTACCTTGTGAAACACTTTTAGAACAAAATTTTGGGGTCATTTGTTCGGAGGAGGAGCCATTGAGCAAAGCCGTCAAATTGTCAACACCAGCAAGAACTATTGGGTTAGAGCTAGTTGAAGGCATATTAAAACAAAAAAAATTGTAGTAAATGCGATCGTACACATAGGAAAAGAGAAAAATCATGTGCAAAGCACACAGTATGACGCAAGAGGGGCCAAGAATGACCACAGACACAAGAAAACCCCTGATGCCTTTTTTTTATTTCTATAGTAGTAGAACTTATTGAAGAGAAAGATAAAACCCTAAAACCATAGAACTTCCTCACTTGTTAGTCAATATTTTCCATTTTAACCCATGAAGAACTTCATATTTTCAATGAAATATTATTTCCACCACAACATAGAGCTCCCTTTGCAACCAAAAACATAAATCCAAGGAAGGTATCCATTTCCTCATAGAACACAATCAATGATTATAATGAACAAACTAAAATAGTATATTCAAATATTAAATTTACATAAAAAATGAAATCATCTTCAAGAAAAAATAAGATCCATAAGAAATCAACAAAAAAATATTGATTAGAAGAAAAATATTTACATCACTACCAAAATTCCCAATAAAAGTGTTAAAATTATCCATGGTATCATGATAAGCATATGCAAAACTTTATGAAGATTGTATGTTTGTATTCAATGGATTCAAGCCCAACCCAACCATGTCATTACTTAAACTCTCATTACATGTGATCCAAAGTTTACATGGAAATATGGTTCATGTCTCAACATCCTTGGGTCATGAAAGAATGATCAAGAAAATTTAGGAGTATAAAACCTACAAGACAAATCCAAAAAAGGCTTCTTACCTTATAACCATTCATACTCCAATCTCTATCTTCCATTACATGATGTATCAAATCTACAAGTATAATTCATAGATTAAAAAAAAAAAATTAGACACAAATTCTACAAAAACACACACTCATCAAAAGAATGTCATGCATATTTTTAATATAATGGAAGTGGGCCCTACCTACACTTTTTCAATTAAAAAAATATGTCATGCATGTAGCAACAAGCCACACACAACCACATGACAATATAATTTCATTTCTCATCCAAAAATTCCACAAATATGGAACCATCAAATCTATAAATCAAAATGATATATCACAAATCTACATCATACAAGAACATGCATGAAAAAATACTTTCAAGAGTTTAAATATTCAATGTTTTTTCATATGAATAGAGGCTAAATTCTATTATAATGTATTATATGTATGCATATTTATGTTATTATTCTAGGTTTATTATGCACATAAGATAAGCTTACTTAAGTGTCTCATTATTAAAATCATTAGTTCCTCTTTCAAGATATCTATCACAATTTTAAGACAAAAAACAACAAAAGAATTGTCTGATAAATATTAGAATGTTTCTTCTCCTAATAATAGTTTTTCAATAGATGCTATATTTTCTTCTGTCTATGATATTTTCTACATATGTCCAATGAAATATATTCTAAATTAGATGTACAAAAATCTATTTCTTTTATGCATGCATTGTGTTGTGATAATCCTAGTGTGATGTTTCATTTTCAACCTTTAAAGGATAACATATTCCATTCAATTAAATGCAAATTATTTTTCCTTATTTTTTATAATATTATAAGTAAATTTATCACTCATTCTCTATCTTTTACTCAATCACGTGTGACTTGGAAAAGTGATTGTCTTATTTTTTCTCATATCCATGCTATCAAAAACATGCTTAAAAAAGTTGATGGAAAACTTAGAGGAATCTCTAGTATGATTAATGGTTTTTATATCTCTCTTGTTCAATCCATACCTATAATAGTAGTATATAAATTAAGAAATTAAGCATATGAGACAAAGAAAGTCTAGGTAGCTTATCTAGGAATTCTTTAAAAATATTTGTAAGATTCTAGAAATGAAAAATATTTACTCTAAATCCTTGATAGTAACTAAAACAAATAAAATAATTCTTCCATTATTTCTTCTATAATTTCTTGTATGAATTTGATCTTAAACAAGTTAGATTTTGAACCCTTTGTACCATCATAATCATCTAGGCATTCCATCCTATTAGCATAGCAATTGAACTAATAACTACAATCAATTGAAATCTTTATGTTCATATGATCATATATATTCATTTTAATCAAGTAAAGAAAAACAAAATTAAGATTTCACTCAAACACACATATTGTCTAGCTCAATTAACGAACTATACACATCTTCCTACCACTAATATGGTTGTACTAGGTTCTCCTACCAAAAAATGGTTGTAAGAGGTTATTCTTCTTAATCCCCATCTCCAATTATATATATGATATGATGATATTAATCATACTTATGGAATTGGAAAAATCTTACCCATCTCACACAAATCCTACTCCTATTGTTGTTCATGGTGCTTCTCCTCCCATTCCTATTGTGGTTTGTGTGCTCATTCTAAATTATCATTTATTATTTCATACATATGGAATTCTTTATAATCATAAGAATTCTACTAATCCTACTTAACTTTGTTCTACTACTATCAATATATCCCCTCCAACTTGTCCCTCTACTACTTGAGCCCTAAAGAATATGATCTCATGGAGCAATTATGGTCCACATAGGATAACATTAGTTTTTTGGGATATCCTTCAAACATCTCTTTCTTATAAAGATGTATCCTTCAATAAACCTTACATAAAATATTTGTGCAACCATCTATATGCTCTACAAACTTTTGATGTATCTAAATTTTAGCAAAGCATTGTAAATTTTTCTTTGTACGGAAGTTTTTTAATTTTATGAATCACTTTCATGTTTTATGAATAATATGATCGAATGTATTAATTTACAAAAAAAATTCTTTCTTATGTTTCACTTTTACATGAATAATTTCATGAATCAATTTTTTTTATTTGATGAATAATTTATGATTTCATGAAAGAAAAATTATTAGGTTTTAAAGATCAACTTGTATATCAAATTTAAAAATATTTTAGTTTTAAAATTAAAAGTAATATTTATTTAATTTTAATTGTAGGTATTTTTAGACATGGTTGATTAGACCTCTCATCAGTTTAATCAACCTAATGAGTAGACTCATTCTAGATCTAATCTATATGCTGACACCATTCAGAGGTTAGATGTTACCTTGCGATGTTTAGAACAAATAATGTCAGAATATGTTGTCATTGATGTCAAAAGGGGATTAGATGTAACGCCCCGCCTTGGTTACCGTTAAAACAAAGTGTAAAGAATAAAATTAACCGAAACAATTTTTTTTTTTAAAAATATAATTACACAATTGTCATAAAGTTTCCAAGACGATGTTACTTTAACATAATAAATATACTCAACATATTATCATAAATATAAGTACAAATTTAATGTCAAGAATGATCCAATTTACAAAACTTAATACAATCAAATATCCAAATGTCCAGATTACAACAAGTGAGATTTCAATGAATCTCATTACATCAAAATGATGGTACAATGAGAATGCTCTTATACAAGAGGTAAATTTACAAAGAAGATAGTGATTATATCACAACTGACATCCATATCCACAAACATGCTCCACATCCACAGTCACGAACAATGAAGTAACTGGAACCAGCTGCAAGCATAGGATCAACTGCAAGAAAATCCAAGGTAGGAATAGCACGGTTTCCTCCCAACCACGTGGAACCCGAAGGTCCACTCCCTCTGTGTTAGGAGATAATGATAGGTCCACAAACAATGAAGACAAAACATTACGTTTATGTGGCTTACACTCACATTACAACATGACGATATCAAATCAAACAAATAAACACCATGTGACAAAACACAACAAAAGTTAACTCAACACAAAGATCACAATCATGGAATAGACAAAGAGTGTCATCACACTGTCAGGATAGGTTACCCTGGTGAATCTTCGTAGAATACCGGACCTCTCCAAGAGTTACCCTGGCAGTCTCTACCAATTCTCAGCCCCTATGCAGACTAATGTGGAGTCATTTCATCTTTCGAGAAGACAAGATGATGACTAGCCATTCCAGGCCTTCTTAGCCTTTTCTCAACCTAAACGAGCATTAAAAAAGTAGGCGAGGAAACTTTAATCTGAGTTAATGTTTAGTTCTACCCAACCCCTAATTCATTAATTAAGTTTTCACTGAATTACACACCTACAATAGGTTACCCAGACAATCTCTTAGAATTTCGGCCCCTACCGCAAGCCACTCTTTCTATAACATGACTCAACATAAAAGTCTAGGGGTAGCTATCAAGCGCAAAAGTTCAATACCACAGAGGGTTACATCTTTTACTAGAGATAGACCAAAATCTCTAAGATGTCTCTTTTGACAACAACAAAAAGTGTAAAGCTATACCCCCAAAAGAAAGATCAACATAATTGAGCAATACAATTAAAGTGTAATATACTTAACAATATTATCTTCTCTTCCCTAACTTTTAAAGAAATGAAAATAAACATCATCTACATTACATTATATATATATATACACCAAATAATTTACAATTAACTATACTTCCTGAATTAAAAATTCATAATAAGCAAATCATAGATATTAATATAATTCTAATAATTTCAAGAAAATGCATTTATTAACATTATAGCACAAGGATAATATAAATTCTTTATATTTTAAAATTTCAATTACTTAAAAGCAATTCAACTCACTATTATTATAAACATATACTTATTAGCGAACGGTGAATCACTTGCATTATATAATTTCACTAGAAAGAAATTACATTTAAATCATATACCTAAAGTCTTATTTATTTCATTTTTTCTTGTACATAGACTCACTTTAACTCATACTTGCGCTTTGTAAATATCTAATAACTGGTCGTTATCTAACAAGGAAACTGCCATCGATCATTTCATGCATAGGTAAGTCGACTAAAGACAAAGTATTAGCTCTCAAATAAATTTCACAATTTTAAATATTAGATAGGATACCATGCATTTAACGCAAGTGACAGTTATAGGAAAGCGCTTTCATGAAACCATATCAGAATCAATTCAAAGTAATTGAAGGATCAATATATATATAATTCTGCCATATATTAAATAAGGTCAACTCCGAATCTTTGTTTAAGAACAAGTCATCGATACCTATTTATTGATTAAGCATCTATACAGAGGACTTTAGCGGCTGAGAAGCCATATACTAAATCTATCGACATAACCATATAACATCAAAGAGTATCAAATATAATGAATAGGCATAGAAGATGATAGTGTGCAGTTAGATCATTACTTTGAAGATCCCTATACTTATCTTTCTATGTACTAGTTTAATAGTTTTATAACAGAGGTTTGCCATAATGGGGGAATGGCTACAGGAAATGATTCAAAATAAAACTTCTAATTAAAGATTATACAGAAAGTATCACTAGATGGAGGTTGTGCGCAAACTCTAACAGGGAGATCAATAATATAAAATAAAAAATCCTTCCACCAAAACAAGAAAATCGATATCAAAGTCAAAGTATAGAGATTTAAAGGAGGTTGCACACAGTTTTAAAGAATAGATCATAATAAAATCAATGTTATAAGCCTTCAGGTTAAATACTCGCCTACAAGAGAATGAATATTACTAATGACTATAGCCAACAAAAGAATTTCAGTCGACTGGTGATTATTATAAACATATATTGGCGTAGATTTGAGAATAAGAGTTTGTATCATACATAAGGTGAAATTCTATTGTTTCTTAGATCCAAATCATGTAAACAAGTAGGATTTTAAATATTTAAGCCCATTCCATGTTGAAGAAAAATACGGCTGTGTTCAGCTTAGTATGATAATAAAAGGTAAGCTTTTATGGCTAAAGAAATTCATAAATCTAAGCTTCCAAATACATAAATGGCAACACCTCAATCAGAAGGTACAAATCTTAAAAAAATAGTCATACTTAAGAAAAGAAAATGCACATATCATATAATTAAAGGAAAATCTTCCAGCTTTTCTTAAAATTTTGAATTCACGCAAATACATTCATTTCATAGTCAAAACAAAGACGATTTCAGATCTGAAGTAATTTAATTGCAGAATATTTATATTATTTTCTACTTTAAAGTTAAAATACTCCTCTAATCTGTTTCTTTGTGGTTTGTACAGGTTTAGCAAAACAACTTCCTTACAAAACGGCAAAATTCAACATTATGTTTCCATAATTTAAACACAAGAATTTAAAATCAAGAAGAAAACATGTTTAAACTTTGATAATCGGCCGAAAACGATTCTTTGAAAACTTCTGTCAATTCCACAATCAATTCACCAGACTTCAACGAAGAAATACAATTCAATCCAGCTTCAAAATTACGCTTGTAAACAAAATCTTAAGAGAAAAGTTCTTCTGAAGCAATTGCCGTGAAAAAATTCTCTAAAAACTGCTGTCATCAAAGTTTTTCCAAATTCTTCCCGTGAATGTAAGATTGCAATTCCCAAAAGATATTCATGCAAATCACTCTCAATCATAAAAAATTAACTGATAGATCATTACGCATTGTAAATAGATCAATCAGTTCAACTTATTCTTTAAAATATCTAATCAGATTTTCAACTACCAATCAAAGATTCATAACATGCTGAAAATATCTTTTCTTTAAAATATCTATTTTCCTCAAAAACCAAGTTTTCACAAATAGATTAGCATTATATATTTTAATTAAAAACATTTGCAAAGAAATAACTTTCACTTTTAAATTTGATAACTTATTTAATTTAGTTTAACAAATTAAATCACAAACATTTTTAAATACATTATTAGACATTTGTTAAACTTAAATATTAAATTCTCAAACACAAAACAATACAAACGAACACGACAGAATAAACTGGACAACAACATGGGGTAACACATAGATACTCGCTCAATAAAGAACGATGGTTCAAAATGACCTGTCAATACCTCCAACAACATAATTTTATTAAGTTAGGGTATGCTCAGACCTGACAAGCAGGTGGAGCCATTGCCCGGTACCTGTATCTGCAGGAAACATCAACGTTAGAACATATATATACTTATGTTAGAAAACACACCATGAAAAAGAATTACAGCGTAGTAGGGTACTCACGAAAGAGTAATGCTACACTGTCTTCTTCATTGACACAGATGAGCAAGATAAAACATAAGCAATCATCTCAACATGATAACCAAATGAAAAGTCATAAGCAAATAAACCATATCATGAATGTGTCTATCTCAGTATCATCAAACTAACACAACCAGATAATCAGGATGTCAATGTATCATCCACCAAATACAAAACAACATAGTATCCAAAATCACCTCTGAAAAGAAACAACATAGTATCATAGTAAACTAAAACATCTATCAAGCATAATCAAACTAAACAAAGTATCGAAACTGGAGGGACACTACATTAGAGGAGAAGTGTGTTGATCTTGTGCAGAAGTGCATATAGTTGTTATTGATGTCAAAATTGAAAATAAGGCAAAGGAGTTTGTTGGCATGATGACAAAAGATGGATGAGAGAGTAGTGGATCTGATGGAGAATTGAGTGGTAGATTTGTGATGGATTTTTTGAGAGATTTACAAAAAGGTATTGTGTAGGCCCAAAGGATGTATAACACATCCCAAAATGATTTTTTTTTTCTCTCAGAAAAAATTAGGGTTTATTGGTTAAACCCTAGAGTTGCAATCATGGCATCCTCAAAATGTTCTATTTTGATGTTGACATGGTATTGGCGGTTTTCAGATGCATTAGTTGCAACTTATGTCTTTATAGTCATGAGGGCGACTGCCCCCTCTACCTAGCACCTTAATGTCGTACACCCCCTTTCAAATTGGTGTGACAGTACGTGGTCGGCAAGAGTGAATATAGTCGTGGGATTCCAAGTTTTCCTAACCTATGTTGTGGGGTTCTCAAGTTTCGAAACCTCTCGACTTGGTGACTTAGCTAATGGAGTGATAAGGAAGAAGGTTCTCTTTGATGTTGAAATGTCGTGGGTTTGCAAAAGTTCACAACCTTCGACTAAAGGTTCTTATGTTTAGAATTTTAGCGACTTACTGATGAAGCGATAAGGAGTAAGGAGAACTTTATTGGAGTGATAGTGCGTGATCAACTAGATATTGGGAGATGTCTCTTTGATGGGTCAATGTTCTTGTTGGAATGACAGTATGTTGTCAGTGAGAGAATGGGCTATGTCTCTTCGACATAGTGATGGAGGCACTATGGAGATTTATCAATGAGACAATAAGGTGTTAAGAAGAGTTTCGTCCATGTCTCTTCGATAGACTGATAGCTATCTTATCAGCAAGAGTCTGGGAGAAGTCTCCTCGATAAAGTGATAAGGAGTATGGAAGTGTTGTTGATGAGAATGTATGGTTTCAGTGAGACTTTTGTCAATGTCTCTCTAACATGACGATGTGAAGGCAATGCTCGAGTGGGACCCAGACATGATGACATGGGTGATAGCGATGACGAAGCAGACGCATAGTGTAACGAGACTAGATAAACAATAATCCACATCCTTGTTGTGGATTAAGATGCAATGACATGGAAATGAGGTGGACAGGTGACATCGTCAATGGATTTTGTTGGCATGACTGATGGTTTTTGGTGAGACCTACTTGGATGTTTCCTCGACAACTTGATGACTCTTTCATCAGTGAGACATTGGCGTCTCACCAGGACCTTGAAGAAGGTCTCTTCGATAGGGTGATGAGAGTATGATGCTAACTATGGGAACCGGTAAGGTGGATGTGGCAGTGAGACCTAGTATGGTGAGGATGATGTGCATCCATATTACAGTCAGAAAGCAAATGTCAGGATGACATGTGGTAGAAATAAAAAATGGATAGTGACATGTGGTGACACGATGGTGTGGGGACCACTTATTTGTAGTAGCAAATGGTATCGGCATGACAATACCATATCAATGAGAGTGGATTGAATGCATCCTTGACAACTCGATGACCTTTACATTGGTGAGACAGAGTGATGTCAGCCAGACATTGAAAGATATCTCCTCAACAATACGATGTTTGTTTTGTCGACGAGACATCAATAGTTCGACAAGACTTTGATGAATGTCTCTTTGATAGGGTGATAAGGTGAAAAGCAAAGTGACAAAGAAGAACATGTGGTGAAGAGTGATTGCTCAATATACTAATTTGCATCGTTGTTGCGAATTACATGATGATGACATGGAGGATAGATGACATGTGGGCCTATGTACATGAAGGTGATTCATATCAAAGAGGAAGGTGAAATTCAATGAGACTTTAGTGAATGTCTCTTTGACAAAGCAATACATGATGTTAAGGGAATACTGCAAGATTGACGATGGTGATTTGATTGACCGCTTATCCAATGGTCAAGATTTAAAGGCATGACAGTGAACGAGGGTCACATGATTAGTCCACGAAAGGAGAAGATCGATGACCAAAATTCAAATGTAGAGATCTGTAATGGCTCGACAGTGTAAACAAGAGCTCTTGACTAGAAACTGACACAGAGCAGAGAGTTAATTAGTCCAACTGCACCCAATGACCAATTGAATGAAGATTTGATCTCCAAAGCGGTGATACAAGTTGTAGATATGATCAAGATAAGATCAAGATGGAATCAGATCGAATGATCGCAAGAATGCATTAAATGCACATCAGATTCTAGGGTTTGGCAGAATGTTATTCTTAGCAAATTCTCCGCACCAAAATTAAATGTTGTGCGACTCGATGCAAAGGTATGGTGATATCTGATAAACCTTATCATATGTCTTTATGATGACGATGTGTAACTCGATGAATAGGTAGCTTGCTGGTGAAGTTTTCAATTGAGGAAAACCCTAATCTGATGTGAGCTGATATGGATGGTTGAGAGAATCTTGAGGCTGAGATTTCAAATCAATGGAGTTAAGAAAAAAGAAGAAAATCAGAAAATTGTCGATGTTGGAGGATTTGTTGTGAGTGAGCAGTGTGTATAGCCTGCAAGCATAGAGAGAGCTAAATAGAGTAATGCATAGCTAAGTTGTAGCAAACAAAGTAAGAAAAAGCAACCTAGACTGTAATACAGATAATCATCTAGGTAAGTACATGTGAAAGTGCATAAGAGCACAAAGAGAGGGATAGAGATAGAACATTTGATTATTCTATGTGCAGAAGAGAGAAGTGCAGAGTGTGTTGCTGAGAGTGCAACTTTAGCAGCAGAGTGAAAGTTGTAGTAATTGCAACAATGTATTGAATGTAATGATGCATGATCAGGTTTTGTAGAACCAAGTCTTATGCATACTTGTGTGTGTTATCATAGAGGCGGTTGCCTCATTATACCAAGTTGTAGCTTAGATTAGGGTGTGTTGCATCCTTGGAGTTGTAGTTCCTAAATTAGGGTGTTGTTGCATCCTTGAGGTTGTTGCTTCTAAACTAGGTAGTTGATGCTTCCTTGGGTTGTAGCCCTCAAACATTGTAACATAATTTTCTTTTGTGACGCTGGATTTGAGCAGTAGACTCAAGCAGCCTTGGTCACTATGGTTTTTCTCATATCAGGTTTTCCACGTACATCTGGTGTCATGGGTATTTATGTTGATTGTCTATTTGCATGTTTATGTTTGCATCTTTAGTTTTCAATCTACACAGTAAGAGTTGAGTAAGAAATCTACACAAGGTATATGAAGCTAAGGAGGTAATGTGCATAAAGGTTTTGAGGGATAAATTTTTTAGTATCTACTGATTCATCTCCTCTTAGTAGATCAGTGTATTCCAACAAACAATACATAACACCCCAAACATATCAAATAGACATGTTATTCACTATTAGGGATGAGATTACATGTATGATTGACATCATTCGATCATACAATCCCTACAATGAGATCAACATTGATTAATTTTATGCTTCTCATTCTAGGAGTGTTAGTGGCCATGAGAAATGGTCATCCATTTCTAGGAGAGTTTAGATAGTGTTCATAACAGGTTCATATTTTATCAAGGATGAGATAGAGTGAGAGGGTATGTCATCACTAGGTGCACAAACCAACTTCTAGATACATTTATTTGTCCTAGATGGTTAGCAACACATCATAGATGGCATCATAATGATGAGTTGTCACTCTATTTTTATAAAAAAATATATGTTTAGTTTCATACATATTTTCCTAAACATGTTGGATAGAGAAGAGGGAGGTTTGCTGACAAACCTCAGTTTAGAGAACCAGACTTACCACCGCTTTTGAATAGGAGGGAATTAGTTTATCCAAAACTTTTGGTTCTTTTAAAAATTTGGAAATAGAAATATAATAGTAGAGCCATCATTCACCCCTTCTAGATGTGATATTTTTTAGAGAATTTCAACTATTGCTATTGAGGTTGATCATATGTCATTTGATCATTTTGGTAGATATTTATTATGTTTGTGGATTAGCCTTCCTCCCATCAAGGCTACATCCAACAACTATGATCTTTGTATTTGTGTTGATCTACCATTGCCACATGATGTGACATGGATGAGTGAGGTTGATACTTTGTGTAATTTGTGTGCATTCTTCACCAGTGATCTATTAGGTGCATACTAGTTTATAAGCGACGAACATATGATTCCTCTTGATGCTATATCAACATATCTTAGATGATATTTTGGTATACCGAGGATCCATGGTGAGGCAACTTTTGGAGTACAATACCACTGAGAGGGGGAGTGAATCAGTGGTATGATAAATTTAAGCTTAATTCAAATAATCTCTTTCAATTATTTTGAACATATGGAATGCATATTTTAGATTTGATCATTTATCAAATAAAAACAACATGCTTGTAAAGTCTTCAGAATTTGAATGAAAAAGAGCATAATAAGATCACACAAACTGAGAACACCATGACATAATTTTTATGAGTGGAAAACCCTTATAGGGATAAAGAATCACTCGAGAAAATGCCTCACTAGAAAACATAACTACCTCACTAGAAAAGCCTCACTGGCTACACATAATGCCTCACTAGAAAAAGGTCAATCTTTGTCTCACTAACATGACCTTACAATATTTTGTAAAACATGAAGAAATAAATGACAGAGGGTTTCTCTATTTCATTGCAATACATTTCAACTTTCAGAACCGATACTTTTCATGTCCTAAAGGTTCATTGAGATTGGAACCTATAAAACATAAAACATATCAATTTAGTTTTCACTATTTTTGCATAAAACTTTTACAAAAACATATTTTAGTATTCTACTCAACAATAATGACTCTTATCAGAGTATAATATCACTGTGTAATCTATCAAACCAATATCAAGTGACAAAGTCACTCTTTATAACATTCAAAATTACATATGCCTTCATCAAAAGAACCTGTGAATGTAACTGCCTTCAAAAACTGCTTGTACAACTATTGATAACTGTTTTCACAAAAATCACCATGGAATGGCATTACCAACCATTTAAAACTACTGCTAGTAAATAGACATTGTGCATTATAAACATATGTAAAAACCACTTAGACATGTTCGAAATTATACCACAAAAATAGGGTATACAAACTAACTCCAATGTAACACAAAACCTTAGTTTACACCTTGTAAACAACAACATATTTGACACAGGGCCGTGCCCTAGCAAAATAACCCTTTCATGGCATGCCCTAGCAATGGGGTGTGAAAACACAAATCAATAAACACATGTAGGAAAGGATGAATAAACCCTTGAACCTTTTGAAACCAACAACAAGTAAACCCTTGAAGCTGAAAATCCCAAATCAATTGTATGCTATAAATTTTTTAGGACCCTTAAGGAATTTAGAACTATAACCAAAAATTTTATCTTGCATACCTTTGTGAATTCAATAAGATTACCAAACTAGGGTATGAGTAAATGTTACCGATCAATGATGAAAATATTTAGAAATCTACTCCACTTGGTCGATACCAAAAGAATGTTCTTATACTGGTCGACATCTAAACATACTGCACAAAAACAACATTTTTCTACCATCATACCAAGCTTCCCATGACTGCTTAGTGCTATGCCTAATTGTTGTTTTCACCATAATATTCCTTTTTGTTTTTTTTGTTTTAGGGAAAATGATATCTAACCATATTCATTATGCCTTTTCCACTTTGCAAATATAAAACTACGCATCATTGTGTCGATATGCTATATCATGATATTTTGTTTAATTTGCATGAAACTAAACAAACATTGTAATAACCAATGCCTTGTGTTGATCTAAATTTCAAATGCTCCAAGTGTTAAGTCAAGGTTCATGTCTACGTGTAATTAGAGTTTCCTTCAAGTCCATGTAGTCACAATATCAAAACAATGCCAAATGATAGTTACCAAATATCAAACCAATGATTCCTTAAGCCTTTCATAAGTGTATCAAGGTGACAACCTATCTTGACATCAATGCTAAAACCATAATTTCGAAGGGGTAAAAAAACTCCCCCTTTGACATTGATGTCAAACCTGCCAAATACTTGAAAGAATAACACTTGTAGAACCTATATAAGCATCAAAACTACCCAATACATGAATGTAATGCACTTTTGATAACCAAGTAAACCAAGTTGTGATAAAACTAAACTAGCTACCAAACTATGATAAAACTAAAAATTGAATGTAAGTTGTGAATACAAGCTATGCAAACAGTGAATGTGAAATACCACAAAATTGAAGTTGAATCATTTAAAACTGAAGCTGAATCATTCTCCCCCTTTTGAAAACAATGCAAAAGGTCAAAGGGGAAAAAATCAACAAAGAGCCATTGTAGAAAATATTTAAACTATGAAATCAAGATATTACCAACAGTTGAACCTATAGGAATGAACCAAGCATCAAGAAACCAACTGTTCAATCCTATTAAAATATGTTTACAAGTCACTCCCCCTATCAAGAAGACCTTCAAGATTCATTAACACAACATATTTCATGATTAAGTCACTAACTATTATTATGAACAAGAGTGTCACTGTCATCAAGCAAAGATGCCACTCAACAAGCAACTGTATCAAGCAACTTGCATCCAAAGTACACTGAATGTTCCACTAACTAAATTTTGCATAAGGTCACCACTAATGCATCCTTCCATCAAATCACTATCATGTGATTACCATTTTTCAAGCAAAGAGACATGTAATCAAAAAGAGCACACTATATCTTGTCAAGATCTTTAGAGGCAACATTAGTAAAAAATGTATAAAATGCATAAATTGCAGCATAGGTAAGCCATACCATCGAATGATATTATAGTCATAGTCAATGAAACCATTTCATAGCAACCATGCAACATGATCTTTCTATTGAAAGTATAGGAACTTAACTTCTAAAACCAAAATAGCAAGTCACTATCCAAATACAATATGAACATATAGTCATCACCACCAAAAAGAGTTTGTTCCTAGTTGGATCTTATTGACATTGTTTTTGCAAAATGTTATCTTCAAAAAACACCACACAAGCTATTTTTCATTATCATCAAGTATATCCCACCATTACCACTGATGCAAGAAAGGTGTATAAGCAAAAATAATGTACGGTGATAAGAGTTGTTGATAAGCCAAAAATGTATACAACCATATTTTCATAGTAGATGATATTCATACCACTGTCCTTCCAACATTAGAATGACTGTCCTAACTTAATCACAACACTTATTAAGGTAGAAAGAACCATGTAAGGAGATGCAACTATGCATAGGATTGTCTCACAACACACTAACTGAATGTCACAACATAACACAAAGTGATTAGCACAAATGAATAAAATAACTAAAACAGTATGAATAGGCTGAAGCCAATTGTGAATATCAATTGAAGTTTATGAGTATCAACTAAATGTAAACTAGATCCAATAGCATTGCAAATGAAATGCTCACCAAACCATCTAAATATCAATAAAAAACAAGGCATCAAATGAAGTGATCATAAGTACCAAAGTAGATACAAACCAAAATATGTCTCAAGCCTGTCTCAATCACTGCCTTAAAGTAGCAAACCCTATCAACCACTATACCAAGTACCAACAAAATTTTTATCAACCAATAGCTGTGAAACCTGTGTAAATGAACCATATATCCAAACACCAATGTATATATTCCTCATTAAGTGTTGTCATAGGGAACATCAGAACACTATTAGACCAAAGGAAATATGCCACTATCAAATCATTATTATAATGATTGTCAAAGTGCAGAATACTATGAAATCACACATGCCACCATGGATGGAAGATAATAACTATGCATATCACTACCATGCCAAAAGAGTATGTCAACTTTCACTATAAATCCATGGTGCAAGAATATGAAAAAGAAATTAAAAACTGAATAAAAAAAGCATGGTGTTCAATATGTTAATCACTGACACATAAATGCATCACACATACACCATGAATCAAAATTGACTGTATGAAAACTTCACTGCATCAAAAATTGCATATAGAAACTAGAAATGAAAGAGAAACAAGATGAAAACATCAAGGATTAAAGAGTAAGCTTAGAATCTCCCCCTGAAACCATTGGCAACACCAAGACATTATCTATACACACTCACAACCACTTTACTATTTGTTGGCATGTCAAGGAAGCAAATCATTGGCAGATGCAAGATCCATAATCATCATGAAAATCATAAGCAATACTCCTCCTACATGCACACTTGCTCAACCAAGATATTTTACTATAAATTTCAAGGAAAAAAAAATGTGACACCAACAATATCCAAGTGAACCAAGTGTAAGTTAAAAATTTACTATCCTTATATAGTAGCATAAGCATTGAAGTTTCACTATCCAAGTTCAAGCATCAAATATATTGTCATTACTCTCCTTGTGAGTTATCAAGCTTTGAAGCAAAGAGACACCACCACTATTTCGTCATCCTTCAATCATTGCATTGTCACTCATTAAGAAGACACGGTGTCCAAGCATTGAATTATCATATGATTGTTATTAAAGATAAAAGATTAAAGATAAAAACAACATTACCAAGACCATCCTTTTCAAATGTCCAACCAACAAATGACTATCCAACTCGATTGTTCAACATGATATCACTCATGTTATCAAGACTTCCCTTTGATTATATAGTCACTAGATTTTCACTGTCTTTCAAAAGAAGTTCATTGTCTCCATGGTATCATTGATGGTACCAAAGATGAACACTAGTACTCAAAGCATAGAGCCATATATTATCCACTATCCATTGTGAGGACAAAACTATCTATGAATTCAAGCTATCCTCAACATACAAACCTTATAGTAAAGTGGACAAATCATCTTCCAATGAAAACATCCCTAAGGCACTCACAAATATAAAACATTTGAAGTTAAGGCTGTCAAGTAATATGCAATATGCATTGTCAATAAACTGTGCAAGCAATCAAGTAGAATATATATTTACTATACCATATTGAGTGGAAAGAATGCAGTCCACAAGGCATGAAGAATATCATTGTGCATCAAAATCAAAACACCAACCTCATTGTTCAAGTTTAGACAAATGTTTAAACATAGTCTAACATTTATAATGCATGAAAATCCTTAGTGAGTTATGTATCAAATCAATTGAGCATTAGTAAAAACTCTGTCCTGAACATCATTAAAGCACTATTTGCATGCACAACATTCAAGTTCACTATTACCAAAGATCAAGCAAGATAGTAGTCTACAAAAACTAGAACTATTACCAACATCAAAACACCAAAACACTGCAAAAACACAACTTCTTTGCTACTTACTATAGGGTTTGAATGATAAAACTATAAGCATCTCCCCCTATCCTCATGCTCCTTTTTATGCACTTACAGATGTCACTTGTGCAGTGTGCACAAGCTTCGACTCATCCTTCTTCTGGTTTTTCTTTCTTCTCCAAACCTTTTGAATGCTTATATTCTTGGGATGTTTCCTTCTCCAAACTTTCTTCTTTGGTTTTACAAACCTAGTTCTACAGTGCTTTGCAACATGACCATGTTTATGACATTTATAACATACTACGTTCATGTTCTCAGAGAATACATATTGACTCCTATTAGACCTTCTTCTACAATAACTTTCTTTATTCCCATAACCATTACATGAATAACAATAATTAGGAAATGAATAATTATACCTCACTGATTGACCTGGCCAAGTAGGTGGAGATCCTGTGAACCGGTTGGCTCTACTTCTTCTTCCTCTATTGAAGTCCTTGAACTGTCTACTATCAACAACCTTAATTTTTGATTTCTTCTTTTCTTCAGTCTTAGGGACAACAATGTGATAATTTAAATCTATCTTCACTCTTGGTGTTTTTCTAACTCTATAACTTTGTCCTTCTACAAAGCCCACACCAGTAACATCCTTGTGATGTTTTTGCTTACTTAACATCTCATTCAACTTGTTGGTGCTCTCATCAAATTTCTGATTCTTTTCTAACTACCTCCTAGCATTCTCAAGATCTTCCCTTATAGAAACTATTTCTCCTTCAAGATTTTGGCATTCAACTGTTTTGACTTCCAAATCAGATTTTACCATATCTGCTATCCTCTTGTTTTCTTCAATCCCTAATTTTAGATTGACAATCAACTCATCTTTTACAGTAAGTTCTTTTAACAAATAATTTCCTTTACACTCTTTTTCAATTAGGCACTCTCACTCTCTAGCTTTTTACAATCTTCCACTTTGGTTTGCAAGTTTATGCTAGTAACTTCTTCAACTCTTCTAGACTTTGCTAGTTGCAATTTTAGATCTTGATTGTCCTTTCTAAGTTTCTCAATCTCATTAAGGGCATAAATAAGTTCACCTTCAAAATCAATTTCACACTCATCTTCAATATACACTTGTTCAAAATCAATCACTAAGTGATCTCCTTCTTTGTCAACACTCTTCTCTACAAAATCATTTTTTGCACTAGATTTAAGTGGTGTTTGTTGTTCAACATTCTATTGGGTATTTCTTTATTCTCTATTTCTCTTACTTTTTTCCATAACGAGTACTGCACTACTAGAAACCCCTAAGTTGGTTAGACTTCTTGCAAGGGTATGGCTATGATACCACTTGTTGGAGTACAACACCACTGAGAAGGGAGTGAATTAGTGGTATGATAAATTTAAACTTAATTCAAATAACCTCTTTCAATTATTTTGAACATATGGAATGCAGATTTCAGATTTGATCATTTATCAAATAAAAACAACATGCTTGTAAAGTCTTTAGACTTTGAATGAAAAAGAAAATAATTAGATCACACAAACTGAGAACACCATGACACAATTTTTATGAGTGGAAAACCCTCATAGGGATAAAAAACCACTCAAGAAAATGCCTCACTGGCTTAATAAAATCCCATTGATCACAGAGCCTCACTGGCAACACAAAATGCCTCACTGGAAAACATAACTGTCTCACTGAAAATGCCTCGCTCACTACACATAATGCCTCACTGGCAAACATAACTACCTCACTGGAAAACATAACTGCCTCACTAGCAAAAGGTCAATCTTTGTCTCAATGACATGACCTTACAATATTCTATAAAACATGAAGAAATAAATGACAGAGGGTTTCTCTGTTTCAATGCAATACATTTCATGTCCTAAAGGTTCATTGAGATTGGAACCTATAAAACATAAAACATATCAATTTAGTTTTCACTATTTTTGCATACAACTTTTACAAAAATATATTTTAGTATTCTGGTCAACAATAATGACTCTTATTAGAGTATAATATCACTATTTAATGCATCAAATCAATATCAAGTGACAAAGTCACTCTTTATAACATTCAAAATTACATATGCCTTCATCAAAAGAACTTGTGAATGTAACTACCTTCAAAAATTGCTTATACAACCATTCATAATTGTTTTCACAAAATCATCATGGAATGGCATTACCAGCCATTTAAAACTGCTTCTAGTAAATAGACATTGTGCATTATAAACATATGTAACAACCACTTAGACATGGTCAAAATTATACCACAAAAACTGGGTATACAAACTAACTCCAATGCAACACAAAACCTTAGTTTACACCTTGTAAACAACAACATATTTGACATAGGGTCATGCCATAGAAAATACCAAATGTAGGAAAATAACCCTTTCAAGGTGTGCCCTAGCAATGGGGTGTGAAAACACAAATCAATAAACACATGCATGAAAGGATGAATAAACCCTTGAACCTTTTGAAACCAATGAAAAATAAACCCTTGAAGCTGAAAACCCCAAATAAACTATATGCTATAAAAATTTTAGGACCCTTAAGGAATTTAGAACTGTAACAAAAACTTTTGTCTTGCATACCTTTGTGCATTCAATAAGAATACCAAACTAGGCTATGAGTAAATGTTACCGGTCAATGATGAAAACATTTTCAAATCAATTCCACTTGGTCGATACCAAAAGCAAGTTCTTACACTAGTCGAAATCTAAACATATTGCCTAGAAACAACATTTTGCTACTGTCATACCAAGCTTGCCATGACTTCTCAATGTTATGCCTGATCGTTGTTTTCACCATAAGCTGCCTTTGTGTTTTAGGGAAAATGATATCTAACCATATTCATTATGCCTTTTCCACTTTGCAAAATAAAACTACACATCATTGTGTCGATATGCTATATCATGATCTTTTGTTTAATTTGTATGAAACTAAAAAAACATTGTAATAATCAATTCCTTGTGTCGATCTAAATTTCAAATACTCTAAGTGTTAAATCAAGGTTCGTGTATACATGTAATTAGAGCTGCCTTCAAGTCCATGTATTAATGATGTCACAATATCAAAACAATGCCAAATGATAGTCTCCAAATATCAAACCAATGATGCCTTAAGCCTTTCATAAGTGTATCAAGGTGACAACTTGTCTTGACATCAATGCCAAAACCACAATGTCAAAGGGGTCAACAAAAACTTCACAAGATACATGGGGATATCAAGATATTCTAGTTGATCCTACAACCTCCCCAAGAATGTTTTGATTGATCCAACAAGCCCCCTCAATATGTTTCAAATTAGGCTGAGGTTATTGCACCTAATTTTGGAGGAGACACATATACCATGCTTCTTTTGGAATTGACATTGCACCATGTACAAGTGTATCTATGTCCATTCATTCTTCTTAGATCAGTGGGATTGCTAGGGTTTTCTAGATTGCATTTTAGGTACAAATTTATCTATTACATTGAAAAATTCACATGTATATTTTAAAATTAATTTTAAACTAGATCACAAGTTCAAGTTCTAACTCTTGATTGAAATAAGATGAAAATTTCATATATTAGGAGCATGATGATGTTTTTATAGGATTTAGAGATTTGCAGTATGTTGGCGATCCTATACATCATCATGAGGTATTTAAAAATCATGTCTAGAGAGCTCAATTAAGTATGTGTATGTATACTTTTACATTCACACATTTAAAGTATATTTGTTCTAAATTTTTATGCACTTACATATACATGTCATGTATATAAGTTCTAAGATAAGGGCTTGCTTCTCTTCAGAGTCCTACACAACATCCACTACATGATGTAAACCTTGGATGCCAGGTAATTTTAAACACCTCAAGTCTATAAATTTAAAATTAAATTTAAGAACTATAATTTTTATTATATATGCATACATACATATATGTACAGATATTTAATTTTATATGCTTGGATATGTTTTTTTCTTGTGCATGGCTCGACACATGAATCGGGATAGGGCTTGACACAATGTGAAGCTCAATCTATCCATAGACATATTAGACGTACTCATTTCTAATTCATTTTATGTGCACATGTTATATACATACATACACACACACACACACAAACACACACACACACACACACACACACACACATATAAATAAATATATATTATGAGTTCATTATATAGACACATTCTTACCGTGATTTCATATTTTATGCACACATGTTATATACACTTAACTTTTACACATGAACATTATTGATTCATGATGTGTTATGTTTTATGCACACACTAACATATTGGATCATGAATATTTTGGATTATTATTAAAAAACTAACATATTATGTACCTTTTATTATGTTAAATTTTTTATTCAATTTAAATTGATATTGACTTGTCAACATACAAATTTGATAAATATACTTTTGGTTTTCAAATTATGCTTTAAAGGAAAAATACTAATGGTGGTTCATAATTTCTAATGGTCTTTAGATGTTATTTAGAAATATATGTCATCCATGTAAAAAGATCTAGGTCTATGTCATTCATAAAAATATATAGAAATATGTCATTCATAAATCTTTAGTACTTTCAATATGCATAATCTATGTTATTTAGAAATTGCATCAAAGAATCTAAATTTGTTGAGGCTTTTGAATGTAATGTGTTTGAAATTCAATTCTAAGATATATAAGTATATATTAAAGAGCTATACATTGAAGGAGAAAAATAGTACACACTACATTTTATCTTTTAAAACAAGACACAACCTAATGTAGGAGCATCCAGGAAAATTGGCAATCAACATCAACCAAAATAAGCTTCAGGTTTGAATTTCAGTTTTGGTGTGTTTTGGGGTTCATTTGACATCTCTTAGCTTTGGAAAGCTCTTGGTGTGTTCAAATTTGCATAAAGTCAGATTTTATCAAATTTTTGTTTTAAGGCTTCATAGATAGTTTTCAAAAATTATTTTTGGAAAACTCGTAAGGATTGAAGCATAATACTTTGGTAGGGGCATTCATGAGGTAGCACGTGAAATGTGTAAAAGGAACTAAAGTCATATTTTTTTAGTTTGAGAGATTTTAATGCTGAAAGTTTGTTAAAATAATGTCGGTAATTTTCAAGAAGTTTAAAATTTTAAAATTTGTGAAGGTTTGGGAAAAATCCTTTTGCAGGGTCCATGGGATACCATTCCAAGCTTGCATGCCAATTTTTGTGTGAATTGGATAACTTTCATTTTTTTTGCCTCCAAAGCACCAATTTGATTAATTTTATTTTGGAAAGGTATTATGCAGGCCATGCAAATTAAATATCAATTTTAATTTCATTATTAATTTTTTATCTATTTCATAAATCATATGGGGGCATTTGCAACATAAAAGAGGCAAAAAATCAAGATTTTAGAGTTTTAAAATGTTCGTAATAAAGAAAAACGCCATTGGGAGTAAAGACAACCAATGGAGGAGTTAATGGAGGCTTAAAACATCTCATTTAATGCTGCATAAACTCAAAATATGGATAGCTATTCTTGGGGGGAGTTGGGCATCCATTATGGGGCAATAATTGATGATTTTCAATGCATTTTTTGGGGGTTTTTGAAGAAAAATGTGGGAAGGAGAAAGACAACTTTGTAGAGGTATTCATTGGGGGTTTATATTGCAGGTTTGAGCAGTGCTTGTGAAAGAAAGATAAGGTGCCAGTGTGAAAGGTGTAGAGATTTTGGAAGAGCTGCGTGAAGGTATTAATAGCAACAAATAGAACTTTGAAATGGAAAGAAGAAGCTATAGGAAGAACATTTGTGCAGATTTGATTTCAAAAATGTATTGAGAAAATTTGTACTTGTGTAAATATGAATGAATGAATTTTTCAATTTGATTTGAAATGGTTTTCCCTTTGTTTAGTTTATGTTGTTTTGTGAGTTGTGGATTGGGGTGGTTTTTGTTTGCATCATGGTATTAGAGCCAGAGATTCTGAGTGCATAGGAAGAGTGCCAAACGTTAGATAGTCTATGCTAGGACTTGCGGGTGGAGAATGAAGTTAGAAGATTAGAGTGTGTAGATAGATCATCGAGCGTGAGACAATCTATACCTGAGAAGATGGGATGGGTTATGAGAAGGTCTATGAGAATTTTTTTCTAGGAAAAATATTGGGAAGAAGTGGAAAATAACTCTAGGCTAAAAGGAATATATTAGAAAAGAAGATTAAAGAGAAAATGATAATGTGGGAAGAGAGATATGGGAAGAAGAATGTTCTCTTAGAAGAAGACAACAAAAATAAGAGCAAAAAGAAAGAGTGTTGTAGCCCTTTGGTAGGAGATGAATGTAAGGAAGAATATGTGAGGATAGCCCATGGAAGTGAAATAGATGATGAGGTGCAAGTTGCAAAGATAACATGAGAATGAAGTGCATTGTGTGAAGTGGATGAAGAGGGTTTGCAATCAAAAATTGTGAACATGGATGGTCCTAGATTTGACAAGTGGGTTGGTGAGGAAGAGGATGATGGAGAGGAAAATGTTGGATGAAGTTATCTTCAATGAAGACAACAAAGAATAGGATGTAGCAAATAATGGTCCTTTAAAAGGAAATGAATACATGGGAGAAATTAGAATAGCCTTGCAAAATGTATACATGCAGGGTTTTGAGGACAAAGAAAGCGATGTTGAAGCAACAAAGAAGAAAAAGGTAAATTTTGACTTTAAGTTTAGAAGTGATCATTATTTACCATTTTTACAGGAGGAGATAAATTTGTAGTTGCAAATGGGTATGTGAATATTGCATATTTGTGTATAGAGGTTGTAGATGATGGTGCAGGAGGAACTTGGTGGAGGTGGTCAGTTTGTGGTAGGTTGGATCTCACGAAGAAGGAAATGAGGGAAGAAAAGATGTGGAAAAAGAGGATGGTCTATGGCGGAGGTGAGTCCATGAGAGAAAGCAAGAATAGAGTGCACATTTGATGGTGTGGGTGGATGGATGAGTAAGTTGTTGGACAGAGGTGGAGGATGAAATTGTCCACATCTAATGCATGAAAGGATGAATAGGAGTTTGCTGCCCCAAGCCCCTTATTTAGAACCAAAAACAACCTTTGTTTCAATAAGAATGGCTATGAGTAAAAACTTTTCACCCACTCGATGTGTCGAGCCTTTTTGCTACTGTCAACCAAATGAAATCCTGATACCATAAGCAAAAATGATATCTAATATTCATTATGCCTTTGCAAAATGTGTCGATATGGATCTTTTGCTTTGTAATAATCAATTAGTGTTAAATCATTCGTGTATACATGTAATCTGGTCCATCACAATTCCAATGCCAAATGATAGTCTTGATGCCTTAAGCCTTTGAAAGGTTTGTCTTGGTGTTTTCACAAGATTGGGGATGTATTCTAGTTGGGTTCAACAAGCCCCCTTTGAAATCTGAGGTCACCTCACATATACCATGCTTTAATTGGCTGTACAAGTGTGGTCAGTGTTGCTAGAGATTTTTTAGGTTATCTATTAGAAAAATTCACATGTGATCACAAGGAAATTGAAATCATTATTAGGAGCATGCAGCATATACATGACATGTCTAGAGAGCTTTAAGCACGTATATAAATGTGTCATGTATATAAGTTCTAAGATTAGAGTAGATGTATTGGATTAATTTTTAAGTGAGCATAGTACAGATATTTAATGCTTGGAAATGGCTTGAATCGGGATTACACAATGTGAAGCTGTATTAGACGGTGCAATGTTATCATACATACAGTTCATAAATTTTACCGTGATTTCATATTCACACATGTTGAACATTCATGATGTTTATGTTTTATGTTATTGGATCATGAATATTTTGGATTATGTACCTATTATGTTAGTCTTGGATAATATACTTCAAATATGCCTAATATAATTTCTAATGGTCTTTAGATGTTATTTAGAAATATATGTCATCCATGTAAAAAGATCTAGGTCTATGTCATTCATAAAAATATATAGAAATATGTCATTCATAAATCTTTAGTACTTTCAATATGCATAATCTATGTTATTTAGAAATTGCATCAAAGAATCTAAATTTGTTGAGGCTTTTGAATGTAATGTGTTTGAAATTCAATTCTAAGATATATAAGTATATATTAAAGAGCTATACATTGAAGGAGAAAAATAGTACACACTACATTTTATCTTTTAAAACAAGACACAACCTAATGTAGGAGCATCCAGGAAAATTGGCAATCAACATCAACCAAAATAAGCTTCAGGTTTGAATTTCAGTTTTGGTGTGTTTTGGGGTTCATTTGACATCTCTTAGCTTTGGAAAGCTCTTGGTGTGTTCAAATTTGCATAAAGTCAGATTTTATCAAATTTTTGTTTTAAGGCTTCATAGATAGTTTTCAAAAATTATTTTTGGAAAACTCGTAAGGATTGAAGCATAATACTTTGGTAGGGGCATTCATGAGGTAGCACGTGAAATGTGTAAAAGGAACTAAAGTCATATTTTTTTAGTTTGAGAGATTTTAATGCTGAAAGTTTGTTAAAATAATGTCGGTAATTTTCAAGAAGTTTAAAATTTTAAAATTTGTGAAGGTTTGGGAAAAATCCTTTTGCAGGGTCCATGGGATACCATTCCAAGCTTGCATGCCAATTTTTGTGTGAATTGGATAACTTTCATTTTTTTTGCCTCCAAAGCACCAATTTGATTAATTTTATTTTGGAAAGGTATTATGCAGGCCATGCAAATTAAATATCAATTTTAATTTCATTATTAATTTTTTATCTATTTCATAAATCATATGGGGGCATTTGCAACATAAAAGAGGCAAAAAATCAAGATTTTAGAGTTTTAAAATGTTCGTAATAAAGAAAAACGCCATTGGGAGTAAAGACAACCAATGGAGGAGTTAATGGAGGCTTAAAACATCTCATTTAATGCTGCATAAACTCAAAATATGGATAGCTATTCTTGGGGGGAGTTGGGCATCCATTATGGGGCAATAATTGATGATTTTCAATGCATTTTTTGGGGGTTTTTGAAGAAAAATGTGGGAAGGAGAAAGACAACTTTGTAGAGGTATTCATTGGGGGTTTATATTGCAGGTTTGAGCAGTGCTTGTGAAAGAAAGATAAGGTGCCAGTGTGAAAGGTGTAGAGATTTTGGAAGAGCTGCGTGAAGGTATTAATAGCAACAAATAGAACTTTGAAATGGAAAGAAGAAGCTATAGGAAGAACATTTGTGCAGATTTGATTTCAAAAATGTATTGAGAAAATTTGTACTTGTGTAAATATGAATGAATGAATTTTTCAATTTGATTTGAAATGGTTTTCCCTTTGTTTAGTTTATGTTGTTTTGTGAGTTGTGGATTGGGGTGGTTTTTGTTTGCATCATGGTATTAGAGCCAGAGATTCTGAGTGCATAGGAAGAGTGCCAAACGTTAGATAGTCTATGCTAGGACTTGCGGGTGGAGAATGAAGTTAGAAGATTAGAGTGTGTAGATAGATCATCGAGCGTGAGACAATCTATACCTGAGAAGATGGGATGGGTTATGAGAATCTATGAGAATTTTTTTCTAGGAAAAATATTGGGAAGAAGTGGAAAATAACTCTAGGCTAAAAGGAATATATTAGAAAAGAAGATTAAAGAGAAAATGATAATGTGGGAAGAGAGATATGGGAAGAAGAATGTTCTCTTAGAAGAAGACAACAAAAATAAGAGCAAAAAGAAAGAGTGTTGTAGCCCTTTGGTAGGAGATGAATGTAAGGAAGAATATGTGAGGATAGCCCATAAGTGAAATAGATGATGAGTGCAAGTTGCAAAATAACATGAGAATGAATGCATTGTGTGAAGTGGATGAAATTTAATCAAAAATTGTGAACATGGATGCCTAGATTTGACAAGTGGGTTGGTGAGGAAGATGATAGAGGAAAATGTTGGATGAAGTTATCTTCAATGAAGACAACAAAGAATAGGATGTAGCAAATAATGGTCCTTTAAAAGGAAATGAATACATGGGAGAAATTAGAATAGCCTTGCAAAATGTATACATGCAGGGTTTTGAGGACAAAGAAAGCGATGTTGAAGCAACAAAGAAGAAAAAGGTAAATTTTGACTTTAAGTTTAAAGTGATCATTATTTACCATTTTTACAGGAGGAGATAAATTTGTAGTTCAAATGGGTATGTGAATATTGCATATTTGTGTATAGAGGTTGTAGATGATGGTGCAGGAGGAACTTGGTGGAGGTGGTCAGTTTGTGGTAGGTTGGATCTCACGAAGAAGGAAATGAGGGAAGAAAAGATGTGGAAAAAGAGGATGGTCTATGGCGGAGGTGAGTCCATGAGAGAAAGCAAGAATAGAGTGCACATTTGATGGAGGAGGATGACAAGTAAGTGTTGGAAGAGGTGGAGGATGAAATTATTTTTTATCTAAATCAGTGATGGAGTTTGCTGCAAGTTGTCCACAACTTGAAAGTGTAGTTCTACTACTCCACTCCATTTTATGAGTTCTACTAAAAAAAATCTTACCCAATGTGTTTGATGCAGGAGCATCCAGGAAAATTGGCAATCAATTCAACCAAAAATAAGCTTGAGGTTTGAATTTTAGTTTTATTGTGTTTTTTCATTTGACATCTCTTAGCTTTTGAAAGCTCTTGGTGTGTTTAGATTTGCATAAAGTCAACTTTTATCAAATTGTCATTTTAAGGCTTCATAGACAGTTTTCAAAAATTATTTATGAAAAAATTGTAAGGATTGGAGTAGAATATTGTGGTAGGGGCATTCATGGAGGTAGCACGTGAAATGTGCAAAAAAAATTAAAGTCATAAATTTTTAGTTTGAGAGATTTTAATGTTGAAAGTTTGTTAAATTAATGTCGGTAATTTTCAAAAAGTTTAAAATTTTAAAATTCATGAAAGTTCGAGAAAAATCTTTTTGCAGGAGTCCATAGGATACCATTCCAAGCTTTCATGCCAATTTTTGAGTGAATTGGATAACTTTCATTTTTTTCACCTGTTGGCACCCGATTTTGCACTTCCAAAGCAATAATTTGATTAATTTTATTTTGGAAAGATATTATGGGGGCCATGAAAATTAAATATCAAATTTTATTTCATTATTAATTGTTTATCTATTGCATAAATCATATGGGAGCGTTTGCAACATAAAAGAGGCAAAAAATCAAGATTTTAGAGTTTTTAAAATGCTAAGAATAGAGAAAAACGCCCTGGGAGTAAAGACAACCCATGGAGGAGTTAATGGAGGATTAAAATATTTCATTTAATGCTGCATAAACTCAGAATATATATAGCTTTTCTTTAGTTGGGCATCCATTTTGGGGCAATAATTGATGATTTTTAATGCATTTTTTGGGGGGTTCTGAAGAAAAATGTGGGAAGGAGTTTGTGAGGAATGGGAAGGAGAAAGATACCTATGTAGAGGTATTCATTGGGGGTTTATGTTGTAGGTTTGAACAACGTTTGTGAAGGAAAGACAAGGTGTGAGTGTGTGAAAGTTGTAGAGTTTTGGAAGAGCTGTGAAGGTCTTAATAGCAGCAAGTAGAGCTTTGGGATGGAAAAAAGAAACTATAGGAAGAACATTTGTGCAGATTTTATTTCAAAAATGTAATGAGAAAATTTGTACTTGTGTAAATTTGAATCAAAGAAGTTTTAGATTTGATTTGAAATGGTTTTCCCTTTGTTTTCTCCAATTGTTTTGTTTTTGGATTGGGGTGGTTTTTGTTTGCATCAGAACTTCTACTATAGAGTCTAGAAGTTCATGAATTTGGCCTGAAGATTTTCATGAAGGATGAAGAATAAATAATCACTAATTTTAAAATTAAAATTTAAAAGAGATGATAATGTTCACTATGGGAAGTTTTAATGATCAGAAGGATCAATGCCAAGAGTAACTCATGGAAGACAATCTAGAAGTATTCAGTTTTCTATTAGGCTCAAATTTCCCCTATGGGATTTGTAGAAATAAAATTAACACCCTACACTCAAATCAGGAAAATGATTAGCTTAACAAAAAAAATGGAAAATTTCACCGTGTTGAGTTATTCTTTGGTTGGTCCTTGATTAATGACGTTTATGCTCCTTTGATGGAAAATAAATTGGTTGGAATTGTATGCCAATGGATGCAAATTCTAAGCGTGGACTCAAATAACAAAACTGTAAGAGTTTGCATTTCCCAAATAAGAGAAAATAGGGGGTATTATCAGAATTTTGAATTCTCTAGAGAAATGGACAGTTGAGATTAAACCAACAAGGCCAAGATGTGGGCTATGGTGGTTGAGGACTCACAAGCCCTGACGTGTAAATGAGGTGGAAGGAGAGTACATGGGGTGGAAGAAGGACAAGTACTTTGCAAGTACTTTGGGGAATGAGAAGATTTCCTCAAAAAGGAACTTCTTGTCTCCAAGTGGGAATGAAAGTGACTTTTGAGGAATTTTAGAATTGTTCAAAAATCTCCATGGGGATTGAGAAAGTAGTTGGAGAAATAAATGTGAATTAAAAATTTGCATGCTTGCAATAATCTTATGGACAAGACAAGGTTCCAAAAGGGGAAGCCTTTGTCCACATGTGACTTGATGTGAAAGTCAAAAGAAAGTAGAAGATGCATGGGAAAAAAGAGATTTAGGAGGAATCCAATGTAAATTTTAAATTCACATGGGAAATAGACTTAAATTGAAGAAAAAGGCATGCTAAATGTGGCTAGGACCTTGATTAAAGTTGTATTTAACATGATTGGATAATTTACAAGGATTAGAGGCAAGTGGCAAATTTAGTAGGAGAAAGTTAAATTAATCTAGATTAGAAGAGGGTTATGGAGAATATGAAAAGGAGACAGAAAATGAGGAATTAAAAATTAATTTAAATTCCAAGAGGTCACATGACTAAATTAAATAAAGTGGTATATTTATTTAATTTAGAGAGGAAAGAAGGTAAAAGTATTTAATTGCTAAATTAAATACTTTAGGAACCTTATGTAGGGCATAAAATATTAATTAAATGAATGATTTAATTAATACCAGCAAAGAGGATGAAGTAGACAAGTAAAGGGATGGATAAGGAGACAACTTTGACCATATGGAAGTGGTCAAATTTGGATGTCTACATTTTTCCCCTCTTCGAAATACTGTTCGAATAATAGGGTTTCGAAGAAAATAAAATGCGTATGAATCTATAGAGGAAGCAACCAAAAAAGATATGCCCCAATATAGGGGATACCACTTGAGCTTCCCAAATGGATGGAAATGGAAGGGGATGCTCTAGTCTCACGAGAGAAGATTCATGACGGAGAAATGAAGGGGAATGGTAGGGTTTTCCCTCTTGAGGAGGCGGATGGGGAATGAAAAGGGGTCTCAGGTGACTTCTTGAAAGTATAAAATGGTATGTCATTAGAAAATGCATGAAAAGCTGAGAAGATTGGCTTTTGAACGGAGTCAAACGAATGCACAGTGTGCAAACGGCGGCCCCGGGAAGATAGAGGATAGGGGAATTAGTTGGAGGAAGAATTTTGTTAAATAAAGGGAAGAAATTCCCTTCATTTAAAAAAGGTGAAAAAAGGGGGGAAAAGGTTATATAAGGTAATTGTAGGAATTACCTCTCTTCATTTGAACAGTAGTCAGTTGGGGAAGGAGGAGAAGAGGAAAGAAGGAGAGTAGCAAAGGATAGGATGCCAGAGTATGATAGTGACATTATCCATCGGGGGGACGAGGTATGAAGATTCTTTAGCCATTATGCCATTCCACGCTAGGTAAGCCCCAAACCCAACTTTGTGTTTTTTGAGCATTTCTTTGAGTTTTAGAAAATTTGAAAATATGGGTTTGGGTGGGGGGGCAAGGTAGAAAAATGGGTAGGAGGAAAAACTAGGATTTTGTTTTTTTTGGTTGGCTGGGGAGGGAAAAAAAGAGCTAGGTTGGGGAGGGAGATGGGCATGTCCTAGAAGAGGGTGAGGCTCCAGGAAAATGGTAGGTTCAAAGCTGGTCCCATAGAAAGGTGTGTTCGCTCGTGCCCGGGCGGGTCCGCCCACGCACAGGGGCAGGTTCGCCTGTGCCAGGGTGCATCTACCTGAGCACAAGGGCAGGTTTTCCCGTGCGCGGGGTGCAGGCTCACCCAGGAGCCTGGGCGGGTTCGCCTGAGCTCAAGCGGGTCTGCCTACGCCCAGGTGGGTCCAGCCGAGCACAGGGGCAGGTTCGCCTATGGCCGGGGTGAGTTCACCCGTGGCTAGGGTGGGTTTGCCCGTAGTCGGGGTAGGAGCGGCGAGAGGGGAAGAGGGAAAAGAAAGGATAGGAAAGGGGACCCAGGACAGGAGAGAGGAAAAGAAAAAGAAAAAGAGAAAATGGAAGAGAAAGATTGACATAGTTGACATGTAGTGACCCTCCCGTTGTGATATCCTGTTTTAGTTTGTTTTCGGTTTGATTATTCCTGTTAAATGTTTTAGTTTATTTGGATACTATGTTGATCTTGTTCATAGGTGATTTTGATATTATATTGTTTTGTACTTCGTGGATGATACATTGACATCCTAATTATCTAGATTGTGATTAGTTTGATGATATTGAGATAGATTCTTACATGATATGGTTTCTTTCTTATGACTTTGCATATGGTTATCATGTTGTAATAATTGCTTATGATTTATCTTGCTCGTGTGTGTCGGTGAAGAAGACAGTGTGGCATTACTCATTCGTGAGTACCCTACTACGCTACAATTCTTATTCACGGTGTGTTTTCTAACATGAGTATAAATATGTTCTAATGTTGATGTTTCCCTGCAGACACAGGTACGGGTAACGACTCCACTTGCTTGTCAGGTCTGAGCGTACCCTAATTCAATATAAATATGTTGTCAGAGGTATTAACAGGTCCTTTTAAACCATCGTTCGTTTTCGAATGAGTATCTCTGTGTTACCCCGTGTAGTTGTCCAGTTTGTCTTGTCGTGTTTATATATATATTGTTTTGTGTTTGCGTATTTAATATTTAAGTTTATTAAATGTTTATAAATATTTATACCAATGTTTGTAATTTGATTTATTAAATTAAATAAAATATATTATCGAATTATAAATGAGAAAGTTAATTCCTTGCAATGCTTTTAATTAAATATTATTATTGCTGATAATTGTGCAACTTGAATTATGTAAAATAGATTTTATTAAGGAAAGATATTTTTGATGAGATAAGTATCTTTGATTGTCAGTTAGAGGTTTGTTCTGATATTTTAAAGAATGAGTTGAATTGAATGAGTTATTTACAATGTGAATTGAACTATCAGTTAAAATTGAATGATTGAAATCTTTATTGCATGAATTAATATCAAAAAAATGGGGAATTGTGCATTCACGGGAAGAGCTTTCTCGGCAGTAGTTTTAGCAAATTGTTGCAGAAGAATTTTTCTTTTAAGATTTTGTTTACAAGCGTAATTTGATGCTGGATTGAATTGAATTTCACCGTCAAAGTCTAGAAAAATTGATAGTGGAATCAACAAAGGTTTCAAAATTTGTATCAGCTCGATTTCCAAGATTGTCCAGGTTTTCTTCTTTTTAAGTTTCTAAAAAATTTCTTCTATGAACTTTTTGGAAAAATAGTGGTTTGTCAAACTTGCAAAATAAAACAGAAAAATTATTAGATTAGGCAATCAAAATTTTATTTAAAATACAAATAAATTAAGCTGCCAAGAATTCATGAAATTAGAACTTAGTATTTGTTCTTAGAACTGAAAACGGCAGTTGATTTTTACTGTATGACTAGAATATTGTTAAAGAAGTTATAGTTTCGTTTCTTCTTCAAACCAATCGAATTATTCAGTTATTGTTACATTGTTGTTTCCTGTGCATGTGTGTGATTTTTATGATTTAGGAATTTGTTAACCTCGCTTTATCTCTGTTCTTGATCAAAAACCTCCTGTAGTTTACAAATTTTCTTCATGTACCATGTTCTTTTCTTTCTTTATCAGCGTGGTTAGCTGAGACAATGATTTGTCTTCTGGAAGATGGTAGTCTCTTTAATTTCTTTTATTCACCATAGTATATCTCATCTAACGAAATTTGTGCCAGCTGTAGATCATGTTTGGAGACACTCTGTCTAGGGAAATAAACTGTATAAATTAATCCACCCCTCTTCAAACATCTTTTATTCGTTAGACAGTAATTACTCCATTGAGAATTTGTGTTTCTTTCATCCCTATCTTCATGCGCATAGTTTGGAACTGAATGTTTATACATGTGGTCACTTCACATCCTCCATGCAACTTAGGTTCAGATTGTTGGTGTTCTTTTTATCAAACAGAAATAAGCTATATTATGAATCCTGTGTATGGCATGATTAAATCTTTATCCTCAAAATCTACGTTTTTGACTGAAGTAATCTTTTATGCTTCTAATTTTCTTTGGTATCTCCTTGGTCTATTTCTATTTACCTTAGCCTTTCTCATCTGTTAATTTCTGTGCGGGTTGTGGTTAGGGTTTGAAGACTTTCTTTTCATTAAGAGGAAATATACCTGTGTAATTTTAAAGTGATTCTCATTTGATATCTTCAACTCCACTCTTTTTTTTCCAACCTTAAGCGCCCAGACTTGTTCTACCTATGCCTAAGTGTGTTTGGATATTCTTGTTTAATTTTCCTTATAAAGTAGGTCTCCCTGTTTATATGTTTTAATCCTACGCTAAATTTACATATTTATGTTAGATTTGTCACCGTAGTCTGAGAATCTCTTTTAAGGCTTTAACCTTTGACAATGCCCGACCTCTGGTAGATGAGTTTCTATCCTGTAGACTTATATCAGTGATTAAATTCTGATCTATACCTTATAATTGTACGTAGTCTTCTTAGAATTACTGTTCTTGACTTAGATCTTGATTTTCTTGTATTGGTGAAAGGTTTAACATTAAATATTACAGATCTCTCTGCTAAAATTCGTGCACAACCCTCTTTTTAATGATAAATGCAGAGTAGACGTGATCAAAAGTTGTAATTTTGAGCTCATGATCTGTGCCTTACTTTTGGTGTATTAGTTTTGCATGTGTTGAATTTAAGATAACTGTAGATCATTATATATGTTTTGTAGATTCCATTTCTGTAATTGTCATTGAAAATACTGCACAATCTTCCTAGTTAAGCGGTAAAACTATAGTTTTATATTCTCTAAATCTGAAGAGGGAATAAAAGATATTTTTAACTATTCCATTTTCCAGTGTTTACTCCCTATCAAAGTTTGCGCTCAACCTCCACCCAATGATACATTTTGTATAATCTTTAGTTAGAAGATTTATTTTGGATCACTGTCCGTAACTATTCCTATATCATGGCGAATCCCTTTCATTTAACCGATAAATCAGTCCACAAAAATATATTGAGATCTTCAATTGTTATGTTTAGATTTGAAAAGGTTACAATAAGTTCTTACCTACAACTATTACTGGCGTTGGAAACATGGAGTCCTATCTTACTCAAAGTTGAGATATTTATTCATAAACTTATACTTGTCTTTAGTTCGACTTGGCTTTGCATGCAATATACGGGCAGATTCCTTAATTAGAAAATCATATTTTATAAATCTGTCTAATGCTAGATATTTATTATACACAAGTGTTGGTTAAGTATGAGACTAAGAACGAAAATAGAAGAAAATATAAAAACTTATGTTGTAAGTTATAATGCTACTTTTATTTTCAAGGTAATTGAATTATAAAATATAAAGAATTTGTATGATACTTATGTTATAATGTTAGTTACATTTTAGTTAATAGGTTTTTTAAAGAGTTGATTTAAACATATGATTCCTAGAATACTAAAGATAATTTTTGTTTATTTATTTATTTAATAAATTGTATCGTAGGAATTAAGTGATTTTTTTAAAATAGAGGAGCTCTTATTATTTGTATTGAATAATAATAATAATTGAAATAGTAAATTGTAAGACATTCTATAATGTCAATAGATTGTTATTTTTGAACTCTTAATTCATGAAGATTAAATGAGTGTATTTGATGAGATATGTACATATTATGGGAGTGAACATGTAATGTTATTGAGTTTTTATTTGTTCTTCTTTAAAGGCAAGAGAAGTGAAAATGGTATTGTTATGTGTAATACATATTGATCACTTTGCTCGATTACAAGTATTTTTACTTGGGGGTATAGCTTTGTATCATTTTGTGGTCTTTTGAAGTGACATCCTAGAGATTGTGATTTGCCTCTAGTGAAGGACATAAACATTCTGGTTTTGATTTTTGTGCTGGATAGCTACCCCTAGATTGGTTTTATGTTGAGTCATGTTATAGAAGAGTGGCTTGCGGTAGGGGCCGAAATCCTGAAGTGATTTTCTAAGTAACCTATTGTAGGTGTGTTAATTCAATGAAAACCTAACTAAAGAATTATGGGTTGGGAAGTTATAAACATTAATTCAAATAAAAGTGTGCCTCGCCTACTGTCTTAACGCTCGTTCAGGTTGAGAAAAGGTTGAGAAGGCTTGGAATGGCAAATTGTCATCTTGTCCTCTTGAAAGATGAAGTGACTCCACATTGGTCTGCATAGGGGCCAGGAATCGGTAGAGGCTACCAGGGTAACTCTTGGAGAGGGCCAGTAGTCTAGGAAGATTCACCAGGGTAACCTATCCCAACGATGTGATGACACCCTTAGTCTATATCATGATGGTGATCCTTGTGTTCAGATTTATTTTGATGTATTGTGTTACTGAGGTTTTATCTGCTATGATTGTTAACGTTATGTCATGATGTGATTTGTAAACCACGTAATCGTTATGTTCTGTCTTCTTTGCTTGTGGACCTATCATTATCTCCTAGCACAGAGGGAGTGGACCTTTGGGTTCCACGTGGTCGGGAGGAAACCGTGCTACACCTTCCTGGTATTTTCTTGCAGATGATCCTATGCTTGCAGTTGGTTCCAGTTACTTCATTGTTCGTGACTGTGGATGCAGAGCATGTTCGTGGATATGGATGTCAGTTGTGATATGATCACTATATGCTTTGTAAAAGTTACCTCTTGTATAAGAGCGTTCTTATTGTACCAACTTTGGATGTATCGAGATTTATTAAAATCTCTCTTGTTGTAATCTGGACCTATGGTTTCTCGATTGTAATAAGTTTTGTAAATTGAACCATTCATGACATTAAATTTTGAACTTATGTTTAAGATGGTGTGTAGAGTTTATTGATTAGGTTTAAGTAACATCGTCTTGGAAACCTTAAGGAAAATGTGTAACTAAATATATTTTAAAAAATAAAATTGTTCGATTAACTTTACTCTTTACACTTTGTTATAATGGTAACCAAGGCGGGGCGTTACATGACATGTCATTTTGGATGCAATATTTTGGTCAATTGCGGATGCGGGAGAGGTGGTCTAAGGTACTGAGGAGATGTATAGTGGCTATGACGAGCACAGATCATCAAGTGCTAGCGAAGACAGGACTATTGCACATGCTATCATATTCGATGATTAAGGCCCACAGGGCCATGTTGACAGCATTGATAGAGCGTTGAGATTTGGCTACATCGACATTTCATCTGCCAACAGGGGAGATGATAGTGACACTAGAGGACGTATGGAGGATTTTGAGGCTCCCTATAGCAGGGCTCCTAGTTAGCAAGTGTCAAGTAGAGGACGAGGCATTGGATGAGTTCATGCAAATTATGTTTGGTGATGACGAGCTACTGATTCAATGACAGCAGTTGGATGTGGACAAATGTCTGGCCTGCAGGGTACCAACATTGTCGCTATACCTAGTGGGGTTGATTAGCAGGATATTGCTGCCAGACCGGAGTGGTCGATTCCTACACCTCAGGTTCGTTGAGGTGATCCATCACATCATCGAGGGTCAAGAGGGTCAGTTTACATGGGGGACTTGTATGTTAGCGCAACTGTATAGGGATATGCACGTGGTATGTTATCGAGAGGTGCTGAGTGTGACACACGTCACACTTCTATAGGTGTGGGCCTGGGAGCATATCAGGGTTACTAAGTTGGTTGTGTTGAGAGCAGGAGAGCAGGATGACAGAGCAATAGTGGCCTGAGTATGGGGGATAGAGGTGGGAGCAATATTGCAGTATCGAGAGGTTGGAGATGTGGATGTCTGGAGGAGATGATTGGATGAGGTGTGGGTTGAGATGATAGTATGGAATCCGTATATGTTGTGTCGATTCAGGGAATGGAGGGAGGATGAGGAGAGACATATGGACTACTTCTACACCCGATGCTATATCATTGGGAAGGATCCATGCATAGTTGGGTTGTACATGCCAGATCAGGTGACGAGAGAGTTTGGAGTGAGGCGGGATATTCTCGCAGCGTGAGTGACATTCTGGTGATTGACACGAGAGCAACCATGGGGGGATGAGCTAGATCTAGCGGCGATGAGGGAGGAGTTGGAGACACTACGATTGGTGCCATACCCAGGCATGAGGGAGGGGATGAGAGATGCAGGGATGAAAAATCAATATGGTCAGTGGTTTCAGTGACATCCACCTCCACGGATTACACCAGCGGTGCATATTGAGGAGGCACTAGGGTTCGAGTCAGAGGATGAGAGATGACTGAGGGCTAAGAGAGAGGGACAGGGTCTGCGGGGACATCAGAAAGGAAATGAGAGAGGAGGATGATGGAGAGGAGCTGAGGAGCCAATGAGGGTAGGCAGGAGGAGGAGACGACAATGAAGAGCCCAGGGAGGAGGTGGAGCAGAGGAGGGAGGGGAGGAGGCTAGGGCTGCGGTGTAGCAGTATAGGGTACAGGAGGTGTAGAGGGAGAGGATACAAGAGGCTCGTGCAACCACAGTAGGTCAGCAGTAGGAGAGATAGGAGGCACATGCAGCCACAGGAGGGTAGTAGTGGCAGAGACAGGAGGAGGTCGAACCCAGTGGAGAGCAGGAGAGGATGATGGGGGGAGGAGGAGGGGATCCCCCGTGGTGATTGATGTTGATGAGGTGGAGGCATCGACAAAGAGTGAGGGGTATGAGCCATAGGAGATGGATATTGATATGGAGGTACATGACATCCTGCCACTATCGACAACACCACCTTAGGAGAGGATCCAATAGAGTTACTGCGAGGGGTCCTAGAGAGGCTGCAACTCAATGAGCAGTGGTTATGGCAGTCAGAGGTCGAGCGTAGTAGAGTAGAGGTAGAGATGAGTGAGCTACATGCACGATTTTCCTGAAGCGAGAGGGACTACTCAGATTTGGCCACAATAGTGACAAAAGTGGAGAGGACGTTACAGAGAGAGATGGATGAGGCATGAGATGAGGTGGTTGATCTGCGGGAAGAGGTAGATAGGTTGCGAGTAGAGGTGGCCAGGGAGCATGAGGAGGGGGATGCAACGAGATGGGAGAGAGATCATCTGGTGGCTGAGGAGGCAGTACGATAGGCTGTTGGAGTAGGGGTAGGGTAGGGGTCTATAGAGATTGGGGCAGGGACTGCAGGAGATATAGAGGGTTTGTGAAGACAGATAGAGCAGTTATGGAGAGAGTGGGTGGATCTACATCGGGAGCGGATGAGCTTGGGGATAGAGTGTACTATTTAGAGCAGATAGTTGGAGATATGGGATTGATGTAGTGAAGAGAGGAGGAGATGATGGTGTAGATACGCGTGCTGCAAATAGAGAGAGACGTGGCATAGGAACATGCACATGATATGGAGGTGGAGAGAGATGTAGCTATGGCATGAGTTTAGGTGTCACAGAGTGAGCTAGAGGTGGCAAGGGCACAAGTATAGTCTTTTCAGAGAGAGAGGGATGCGGTAGTGTCATAGGTATCAGCTCTTTAGAGAGAGTGAGATGTAGCTGAGTTGAGACTTCAGGCATTGCAGAGGGATAGGGATGCAACGGTGGCTCAGGCACATGCTGCACATAAGGAGAGGGATGCCATAGAGGTGCAGATGCAGATGTTGCGGAGTGAGCGAGACATAGCACAGGCTCAGCTGCAGGTAGTGCAGGTTGAGGAGGGGGAGCCAGGGGTAGAGGTACAAGGATTGTAGGCAAAATTATAGGTTGCATAGGCTGAGAGGGACAAGGCCACAGAGCAAGTACAATAGCTGATATAAGCACAGGAGGCCTGGGGGTAGGAGCGGAGAACCATTAGTGCGGATTTAGATAGGTACAGGCATGAGCGAAATGCTGCTAGATATCAGGTTGAGTGAAGAGATTATTATATGCAGGAGGCGAGCTACTAGAGGTGTGCCTATGAGCAAGCAATTCCAGATCCGGTGCAGTGCACAACACACTACATTAGACAGGTACCTCAGATGCCAGTACCGTTCTAGTCATTAGGGACACGTACCTGGGGGTATAGCGACTACTGGAAGACTCCTTCTCCTTATGGTGGTTACCAGGGGACTCCCACCCGTGAGTACCAAGGGACCCCCATGCATAGAGGGCCAATTCCTAACTCTCCTTAGAGATCAAATGTGGGCAGCTCATAGTAGAGCAGTCAAAGAGATGATGGCAGGATACCAATTTTTTGATAGGTGTCAGATGGAGATTTAGTACAGATTAGCAGAGAGCATATATGAGTGGCATCTTTGTATCTTGTACTTTATTTGATGATATACAATGGTTATGTAGTGGATTATGTTTGAGACATTATGATGAGATGTACATTGTATTATTTTGATTATGATATGTGATAGCCCTTATTGACACTATGCATTATGTTTTATGTGATAGATGATTTAGTTTGTGTATGCACATGTATATGATGTTTTAGATGTATGTGGATGGATGATGTGGTTATGCATGATGTTGATGGAATTTATGCCTATATGGAATTTATGTTTATGTAGAATTTATACTTATGTGGATTATGTGATTATGCATGTATTAATGTTTATAATGCATGATGCAATGAAATATTTGGTATGAAATGTAATTAGGATGGATCTAACAATATGTTTTGCAGGTGCTAATGCATTTATTATGTGAATGTTAATATGAACATGTATGGGTTAAATGAAACAAAGATGCTTAATCTAATCAGTCTATGAAAGATAAAATATGTTGTATTTACAATGTGACATGTAATATGAATGAAACATGAATTCATATAATGCAAACCTAAATTTCAATGAGGACTTGCATGGGAATGCGGGTAGAAGATAGGTGTAACATGGGTGTGATACTGCACCTTTCAAGAACCATTAGTACCCTAAGAGGAAAACCAAGGGGAAAAAGAATCAAAGTTTGCACAACCTAAATCATGAGTCATGGGTTATGAACAAGGTTGAATGAAGGTGCATGCAATAAAAAGAAATGCAGTTAGGAATGCAATTTTCCATCTTTGGAGCATTGATTTTTGCTATAGCATAAGATACCAAATACCATGATATATGAGACCAAGGTGAGTTGGCATCAAATGCATGAAACAAACACAAAAAACAAGGTTATCCCAACACCCCAAAGTCATGAGGACCTTGGTTGGGTCAGGTATTGGAATAACCACAAGCACAAAGGGATATTCCCAACGTAACACAAGATCCTAGGGGTCCTGGCGGGTACTACGTAGCAACAATAAATGATCAAGAGATGCCCCTATGCTAACTCATCAAAACCCACCATAATATGATGGATCATGGTGGTTTTGATAAGTGAGAATAGGGAGCTCAAACAATAAACAAAATCCAAAAGTATGAAAAGATCATAATCAAAGTAAAGCGTCCTTTGCCATAGGATCATGAGGATGGATGGGTGATGACATGGTCTGTTAGGAAGGATGCATCCTGTTGAGACCGATGATGGATACTAAACTAAAATGACCCAGGTGAAGCAAGATACTTTTCATTAACCAGATCTCTTGACACTAGAGGATTTCATTTGTGAAGAACCAACTAGATAAGGGTACTCTTGACAACATGACACAAGAGACTAGATGAAGGACTGACACACCCTATAGACCTAGGGGCTCAAGGGTTGATTAAATATTAGCCTTGCCTATGTGAAAGCACAGAGCCCTTGTAGTTCAAGAAAATACCATGGATAAAGTGGAAAGAGGACTAATGGAGGTCAATGAGACAACAACAAAACAAAGCCCTGTGGTTGGATCAAAAGATCGACCTTGCCTACATGCAAGCACAGGGGAAACGTAGTTTAGAGAAAAACAAACGATGAGCGACCATGGATAAAAGTGAAAAGGAGACAATGAGGACAGATGATGGGGGACCATCATAGGATGATCTAAAGGCCCTGGGGGCAGATCAAATGATCAGCCTTGCCTACGTGAAAACGTAGGGGCAACATAGTTTGACTAAGACCAAAGAGATTGATATGATAGGATGAGGCCTAGGTGGAGACTAACATGATGGATGATCCTAGATGATGACACAAACTGAAAGATGGAAAAACTGACGACAAAAGCTTAGATTAGGATAAAAAAGCTCAGGATGATGGATAACATATAATTGTCCAATGCTCAATCAAAATATACCAAGTGGCCAAGGATGGAATTGGAGAGGATGTCAGGATAGGATGGATGGAGTCACAAAGTAATTAGGATGCAAGGTAGATAATGATTAAGCCCTCTACAGATGAATTTATTTCTCTTTACTATTTTTGTATTTATTTATTTTATTTTTTGATTTTTTTGTATTTTTGCAGGTAGGGTTACTAAGCGGACTTAGGTGTAAAACCTCTTCAGATGCATGATATTGATAGGCTCTTCTAGAGGCTCTCCTTCAAGGGTATCAAGTCTGTATGCCCCAGATCCATATTTAGCGGTTATGATATAAGGACCCAACCAATTTGCTTCAAATTTTCCTTTCTTATCGCAGTCTTGCTGAGTACGCTGGTTCTCTTTAAGGAAAAGATCACCAACCTGGAACTGTTGAGGGTGAACCTTCTTGTTGTAGTTACACTTCAGACAGTTTTGGTAAGCTTGCAGATGATCATGGGCTTTGATTCATCTTTCATCAAGTAATTCCAGTTGTGCAAGTCGTGTGACACGAGCATCTTCCTCGCTACTAAGGTTCTTCAGAGAAATCCTCAGTGATGGGATCTCAACTTCGATTGGAAAAATGGCTTCGACACCATACACTAGAGAATAGGGGGTGGCACCTATAGGGGTATGGATGGAGGTGTGATATGCCCAGAGAGCGGGATGTGGATAAAGGGTCTTGTTGGTAGCTCCTGCCTGACCATTACCCTGGGGGTAATAAGGCATTGACCAATGATGTTGGATATGAAAGGTATCACATAGGTGTTTCATGGCCTGGTTTTTGAAAGGCTTTCCATTATCTGAGAGGATGGTGGATGGAATACCATACCTGCAAAGAATATGGTAAAGGATGAATTTTGAAATTTGAGTACCGATGATTTGTGAGAGTGGCATTGCTTCCACCCACTTGGTAAAATACTTAGTAGCAGTAATTATGAATGTGTGGCCGTCAGAAGATGGTGGCTAAATCTTTCCAATCAAGTCAAAACCCCACTAAGAGAAGGGCCACAGTGCGAGAAGAGGCTGAAGGTCCTGTGCCAGAGCATGAATCAAATCTACATGTTGTTGGTAGGGAAGGCATTTCTTCACGAATTTACAAGCATCATGTTCTAATGTAGGCCAATAATATCCAGCTCAGAGAATCCTTTTGGCCAAGGCCATACCATTTGAATAGGCCCCACAAACACCACTATGTACCTCTGTTAGTGCAGTATGGGCTTCGGTCTCATCCAGACACCTAAGGAGGGTTCCATCATACTTGTGACGATAAATCGTATCACCAATGATGATGTATCAGGTTGAATGTTGAATAAAGGATTTTCATTGGTTTTGTGTGAGGTCTGGAGGTAGAATATGATCATGTAGATAAGTATATATGTTTTGGTACCATGGGGAAGCGGGACCTACAATGTCACACACCATGTCAGTCTCAAGGATATCATATGCTGGGATTAAAAGTTGTTCCACAAGGAATTCACATTTTTTTCGATCTTTAGGTATGTCAATCAGGGAGCTAATAGTAGCCATAGCATCAGCTGCTTTGTTTTGTACCCTAGGAAGTTGGTCAAATTGTATGAAGGTGAAATACTTCTTGAAGTCATCCACCATGCATTTCTAGGGTAACAGCTTGTCATCTTTTGCTAAGAATTCATCATTAACTTGCTTAATGACCAATAATGAATCACCAAAGACTCTCAAGTGAGTTATGTGCCACTGCTTTGCAATTTGGAGATCTGTGAGGAGGGCTTCATACTTAGCTATGTTGTTGGTACACGAGAATGCTATCCTGAATGATTTTGGGATGTAGTCACCTTGAGGGGTAACAAACAGAATTCCTACTCCCGATCCATTATGAGTATATGAGCTATCAAAATACAATGTCCAAGCATGTGCTTCTGTTACTATGAAAACTTCTTCATCTAGAAATTCAGTGACCAAAGGGTAAGCATCCACTAGGGGTGCCTCGACCAACTGATTAGCTATGACTTGTCCTTTTATGGCTTTGTGATCCACGTACTCTATGTCAAATTCACTCAAGAGTATGACCCACTTAGCCATGCAACCGGTTAAAGTAGTTCTAGATAATAAATATTTTAGTGGATCAATTTTTGCTATTAATTTAACTGGATGGTTGAGCATGTAATGTCATAGTTTTTGTGTACTGAAGACCACTGCAAGATAGGATTTCTCCATGGGTGAATAATTTAATTCATAGTCGATCAGTGTTCAGCTGATGTAGTAGATTGCCCATTCTTTTGAGGACTCATCATGTTGTGCCAATAATGCCCCTAGTGCGACTAAAGTGGCGAAGATGTAAAGTAGGAGGGGTTTTCTTGGGATAGGTGGCATCAAGATCGATGGATGAGCCAAGTACTCCTTGATCTTATCGAAACCTAGCTGACACTGTTGGTTCCATTTTAAGGTGGAGTCTTTTTTTAGAAGATGGGTGAATGACACTTTTCTACAAGCTCAGCTATGAATCGACAGATGGATTGCAGCTTTCCTTGGAGACTTCTTAATTGTTTTAGATTTCGCGAGGGAGGCATATCTAGAATAGCTTTCACCTTGGAGGGATCAACATCAATGCCTCTTCGGGAGACTATGAAACCCAACAATTTCCTTGATGTGACACTAAAGACATACTTTTTTGGATTTAGTCTTAACTTGTACTATTCTAAGCACTCGAAGATCTTTTTCAGGATGCCAGGGTGCTCTGCTCTGGTTCTGAATTTTCCTAGCAAGTTGTCAACATAATCTTCCATGATAATATGGATGAGTTCATGGAAGATGACAGTCATTGCTCTCTGATATGTTGCCCCTACATTATTAAGACCAAAGGGCATAACATTGTAGCAAAAAGTACCCCAAGATGTTTTAAAAGTGGTCTTGTGTTGGTCTTCAGGTGCAATTCAGATCTAATTGTAACCAGAGAAGCCATCAATAAGGGACAACATCTCATGTCCTGCAGTAAGGTCGACCAACATGTCAATATTAGGCAGTGGGAAGTCATCCTTTAGATAAGCTTTGTTAAGATCCTGAAAGTCTGTACAAATCCAAATGTCTCCGTTTGGTTTGGAAACATGCACTATGTTGGAGATCCAATCAGAGTAGTCAATGGTTCTAATAAAACTGACATCCAGTAATATCTCCAATTCCTTCTTGACTAATAATGCTACCTGTGGATGCATTTTTCAGAGCTTCTACTTGACAGGCTTGGCATCTGGGCAAACATCCAGATGATGAACTACTAAAGAAGGGTCTAAGCCTAGCATATCTGAGTATGACCAAGCAAAGTTAATGATACCATCTTTGAGTAGCTGAACGATGACTAAATATTCTTGCTCTAATATTGATTTGGCTACATAGTTGATCTTACAATTTTCGGCAATACCCAGGTTAACTTCTTGAGTTTCTTCAATTAGGATGGATGACCATTTGGATAATTGAGTTCCCATAAGAGGAATATGAACATCTCCATCCTCCAGCGCCTCTTTGAGGTTTTCACTATCGGATGCGTCATTTATTTTTATTTTTTCTAGGTCAGGAAGTGCCTCGAGGAGGATTTCACTAGATGACCATTTTTTATTTTTCTTGTTTTTATTTTTGTGACTGGAGTGTTCATCCTCCCCCAATCCCATGAGGTTGACATACGTATCTAGGGAGACATTGGCAAGTGTGCTATCATGTAGGTCCCAATCAATGAGTTTAGGATGGCGAAGAGAAAGGCTAATGGTAAAGATGGATAAACAGTCAAACATGGATGACAGGTCTGTGTGATCAACATCATCATATTCATGTATGATGGATTCTCCCTCAGGTATGTCTTCCAAGGGACCATTGTCCACAGTAACACTATTGGAGGTATTAGATGATGTTGTGGGGACTTTCTACTTTTTGTCATATCTGAGGTCTATATTCTGTGAAAGATTTGATACATCAATAGGTTGCAATCGTCTCTGTTCTTCCTTACCTAACCCCCCGCCTTGGTAGTTATGATTTTCTACAAAATTAGTTGACCAAGGGTATACTTCCTGAAAGTATTCCTTAAGAGGAGGATCTAGTCGGGGTTCTTCATAGTATACCCATTGACTGATAGCCTCTTCTGGTGCATCTGTCTTTAAACTAGGAGACTAGAAAGTGGTAGTGGGAATGTATTTAGCACTAAAGGTGATGGTCTTGTCTTCTTTTGGTGTAGACTGTGAAGGTTGGTCGTATGTGTGTGGTGACGGTGGCATGGTTGCCACATTTAGAGCTGTATGCATTTCATACTCACCACACCCCTTGTTAATGATCTATACTTTGGTGACGATAGGATTGGTGGCAGGAGATGGAGTAGTTGTCATGGTGGATGATGGATTGGAGGATGATGAATGAGATGCCCCCATTTCGACCCCAAGACAATAATGTAAATGGGGAAATGATGCTTCTAGAGTGTGGCAGTATTCAAATGGTTGTGGGTCAACATAAATGGTGATCTCTTGTCCATTAACTAGGAACTTTAGGCATTGATGATACATAGAGGGGACGGATTGCATGGTGTGGAGCCATGGGAGGCCGAGGAGGAGATTATATGGTAAGTCCAGATCAAGGACATGACATGTAGTGTACTAAACTATAGGTCCAACCTGGATAGGAAGACTGATAATCCCCTCATAATTTCTTTTTGCATTATCATAAGCCTTGATCATGATGATTTGATTACTCAAATCCGCTTGAGTATACCCTACCTATTTTATGAACTTCAAAGTGCATAGATTGAGGGCAGAGCCATTATCTACTAGGACCCTTTTTATTTTATGATGGGCAACTAGGACATCGACGTGTAAGGGAAAATTGTGATTGGTGTCAATATTTGGCATGCCATTCTGGCTAAAGTGTAGCTGGTAAGATAAAGCCAGGTGTCCTATTAAATCTTGGAACTGTGTGGGATCGATGTCGTTAGGTATGTGAGTTTCTTGTAAAGCTTTGTTGAGTATTTCCTGATGCATGAGAGAAGACTTAAGCAGATCCAAGATTGAGATCTGAGTAGGGGTCTTTCCTAAGTGATCAAGAATGTTGCACTGCGAGCTTACATGATTTGGCTGGACAGGTGTGGAGGCTACAGGGACAGTAATGTAGGATCGTCGGCTAGCAACAACACATTGGGGATCTTTAGCTTTAACATGTATCATGGACACACAGGGTTCTACCTACTCAATGTAATGGACAATGCCATCATAATTGAGGGGTACATTCTTATAGCTTATGTTATTTGTGTTGTTGTCTTGGGGATTGTTGTTGGAGGTGTTTGTGCCTTCATTATGGTTAGGGAAGGCATTTTGATAGATCTACAATTGAGCATTAGATGATGAAGCTTGACTAGTGTTGACTTTGATATCTCCTCGATCGATAAGATCTTGGAAATAGTTTTTGAGACCTTGACACTTATTCAGAGTATGCCCTTTAATCTTATGGAATTCAAAATATTCATTCTCCCTAAACCAGGCTAATTTGGGCTTAGATTCATCAAGTGGTTTGGTGACAGGATATGTGATTGGATAGTTGACCTGTAACAACTTATGGAAGATGACACTCAAGGGTTGTCCTAATTGAGTATACTGGTGTTTGTTGTTCCCGTGATTGTTTTGGTTTGACTGTTGAGGAGGATGAGATGCCCCCTATGGCACGGATATGGCATTAGGTATAGATGGTTGCTACCTATGGGATGTATTGGCCACCTAAACATGTTTAGTGTCAATGACACCATCATTCACTGCATTTTTTTTCTTGTTCCAAAAGCATGACTTATCGATGGATGGCCTTTCTTTGTCATGGTTGTGTATCTTGATGTGCCCTTTGGAAATAAGGGCGCATTCAAGGATGAGTCCTTTTTCCACTATTTCAGTGAAAGTGGTGACACAATGTAACCTAAAATTATGAGCCATGTTAAGATGTGAGTTCTCCACAAAGAGGGTGACCATGTCTTTCTCCTTGAGAGGGGTTTTCATTCAACTTGCCAACACACGCCACCTTTGGAGGTAGCTGATAAAGGTTTCACCGTCATGCTACTTCTCCTTAAGAATTTCCAAGGTATCCGTGTCTTTTTCTAGATTGAAGGAGAAGTAAGAAACAATTTTTTCTAAAATATTTGTGAAGGATTTGATGGATCCCCATTCCAGACCCATGAACCAATCCAAGGCGTATCCTGTCAGGCTTCGTGGGAATAGGTGCAAGAGGTAGTCGTCATTGTGCATAACCTCCTGACACTAGGAGTAAAACTCTTGTAGATGGGATTTAGGATCCTTGTTTCCCTTGTATCTATCAAACTTTGGTATCTCAAAGTGCTTTGGGAAGGGAATTAGTGAGATGGATGGATTGAACAGATAAGGACATATATCTTTAAATTTGAAGGATTGTTTACCAATCCTAGCTTGGAGATCTTTCAAAGCAGCTTTGATTTCCAACAAATTCGCGTTGACCGGTGGTGTAGGAGTCGAGGCAGATGGGTTGGATGGATATGGGTGGTAGGACGACAAAGGATCCTACTGAGATAGTGTCTGAAGGTTGATGTATGGATTTTGATAGTGAGATGATGATATCCCTTGTTGGTATGCCAAGGGAGTTTGTTGGTACTGGGGTTGTTGTTGTGAGGTATAGTACAGATTTGTTTGATAAGAATGTGCAACAAAATGCTAAGGAGCTTGAATGGGGTGTTGCAGATTGGTCTGCTGGTATTGAAGATACTATTACAATAGTTGGTAGGCCACATAGGGTGGTTATTGTTGGAACTACTATTGGTTATGATAGTAATAGTGCTAGGGAGGTTGCTGATGTGATGTTGACTGTTGCGTGGGCCGAGATGGGATGTTTTGTTGTGGTTGAACTTGCGGACATAAAATGGATGCAAGGAATAGGGATATGGTCTGGGTGAGAGGTTGGGATGGATTTCCTTGCAATTGGTGTGGTGGTTGTTGTGAAGAAATTAAAGGATTATGCGAGGGTTGTTGTTGATGAGGTGGTTGAGATAATGTAGAGGCGTTCTGCAAAGGAGGTTGTTGGGTACCAACGAGAACATTTGGTTGGGATGTACCTTGTGGAGGTAATTGAGGTGGTATGTTAGATTGGGGAGGCTATTGAGATGTGTATGAAGGTGGTGGTAGATTTGTGGCCCCAGGAGGTGGAGGCAATGCGGTAAAAGGGTTGCCCCCAATTTTGACTGGAGGTTGATTTGAAAGGGGTGGTGCTATCAGCATTAATGGCAGAGGTTGCAGAACATTTTGTGACATGTCATAGGCGAAAGGATTATTAGGATTAGATACTTGAGGATCCCCCATGACTGAGATTGTGGCATGTGGGCGATTGTTAATGTGATAAATAACAACGTTGTCAAATTCAGGCTGATTCCAACCCTCCACTGGAGGAACATTGGGGATGTATGAACTACTTGGTTCATTTTGTGAACCTTGGGGTATGTTAGATGTGGAACTGCTATACTTGGATAGGTCGACACCTGATGGAGGTTTGACACCTTTTTCAATTAGGTGGGCCAAGATTTCTTCCCCATGTTTTTTGAACAGGCGATCTGTCATTTGCATATTAGAGGGGTTACTAAAATGTTCCTCAATTGTGAGTTCAGGCTGATTGACCATGTTCTCATCTCTAGGTGGTGATGTGTTTTGACTGTCAGTGTTGGAATGTGATGATGTACCATTTTGGGGATCTCGAGGGATATTCGTACCATTATTGGGATCTTGTGAGACGTTTGTCACATTATTGGGATCTTGAGGGATATTTGGTTGGGAATTTTGGGCTTGTTGCTCAACCATTTTCCTTGTTTGTGACCAGGTTTGAATGGGTATGCAGGACGACAGAACAAACTAGGATGCTAGGATGATTTGGATTGATTTGATTAGATGATGGATTAGTCGACAAGGATCTGGCTTGATAAGATTGGTTAGGATGATTGATGAAGGATCGGATTTTTGATTTGACCAAAGTGAATTGTTTGATGAAATCAGATTGGATTGATCGATAAAATAATTAGCCAAATTAGATTGGATTAAATGGATTGATAGGTCAATTGATGATCTAAGGATTAGATTGGATTGATGGATTATTGATAAGGTTGGATGATAGGATAATAATGATGACTGGAATCCCAAACCCAGTTCAAGAGTAATCCTTGGTAACACAAGGTGTTGATTAATCGACTAAAGGATGGATGTATGATAACGACACTGAATCCAACTTGAGATAGAAGTGGATTGATTGGGCCGATGAGGATGGCTGACTTAGGAAGGATAACAATCCTAAGTCGGTTTTGATGGATGACGATTAGAGACAAACACCTAGGTCAATTTGGATAACTGTTTTAACAAAAAATTTAACGAAATAATGGCAATCTAAAATGGAAGAACGATATCTAGAACAAAGAGAATGGCTGGGTGAACAGGGGTTCAAAATGGATGAATGATAACTCAGAATGGGTAAATGGATGCTCGATGGTGGAGGTTGACTTTTAGAATGAGGAAACGAATTTCCAGTACGCGCAAATGATTACTCAGAACAACAAAAATGACAATTCATAATGAAGGAATGACTTTCAGAATGACTAGACGAAGGACCAGAAAAGTTGTATGAAGGTTAGGTCCACCCCTAGAGGTCAAGTTTTCCCCTACTAGGGAAGGTATGCCCCCAGAACTGAAAATGGTCAAAAATAGCTATCTAAAACTAAAAACGGGCACACTGAACGGGGAAATGAATGCTTGAAATGAGGAGATGAATGATTGGAATGATGAATGGATTCTCAAAATGGTTGTATGAACGTTCGAAATAGGGAAAAAAGTGATCGAAATGGTGAAACGAGTGCTTGAAACAATGAAACGGGTGCCCAAAATGACGAAACGGGTGATAAAGTTGACTGATCAAGGGCTAGGTCCACCCCTGGAGGGAAATTCTGCCCCTCAAAGAGGTCAAGTACACCCCTAGAGGTCAATTACGCTTGTTTGACAAAATTTGGTCAAAATTGGCTAAAACAGGCTAAAAAGGGGATGGTTCAGAGGTCAAGTCTACCCCTGGAGGACAGGTCCGCCCCTAGACAAGTCTAAACTTGATTTTTGAAAAGAAGACTAAGGAAAAGGACCCAAAACACAATAAGCATCAATCAAAGAATATGACTGACTCAACTGAATAAAAAATTACTGGTTTCACACAAAGAAAATAGTTCAAGCAACACAATCCTAAGACTACTAGAATGGGATATGGCCAACAAATTCTTCTATTCTAGGATGCACATGGTTGCTAAGGAGTCCTCAATATACACCCGGTACGTGAGGCACAAACCGTGAACACCAACCCATTACAAGTGTGAGTCGGGAACCTTAGCGAGATACTAGAGGCTTAGACCAACTCTTCACATCATCTCGCTGCTTCACCCATTACAACATGGTTGGATTGGGGTACAAATTTGGCTCTCCCCCCTTTATATACCCCATAGGTATGCATGGTTGGGATCATCCCTTAAGGTGATGAAATTCCCAAATAGGTCCCCTAGTAAAAAGAAAAAAAAGGGAGACACAAAGACTGGTAAGCTATGACTTCTCATCACCCAGGATCGCCAAATGGCACAAGGGGATTGGATACGTCAAATATCCTACCAACAAGCATGACACACAAGGTTAATTGACACCCCTAGTTAAACTATGTGCCTAAGTTATCCAAAAACAACAAGCAACAATTGATAAATAAATAACCTTGCAAGGAAAATTTGTTAGTGATTTTTCTCCTTGTTTCTTGCCAAGTGTTGATTAGATGCTTGCATAGACACAATCAAAACACATTATGAGGTCAAAAACACTTAAAACAACCAAAAAAAAGTGTTGAAAACTCAAATTTCACCTTCTGAAAAAAGCTATCTAGGTCAGGTTTGCCCCTTCGTTGGGTTAGATCCACCCCTAGAGGTCAGGTCTGCCCCTGGAAGAGGTCAGGTCCACCCCTCTATGAAAAATAACAATTTTTTTAGTTTCTAGAGTTTGTGGAGGGCAGGTCTGCCCCTAGGTAAGGTTAGGTCCACCTGTCTGTCAGGTCAGGTTTGCCCCTCAAGATCAGGTCCGCCCCTCTAAGAAGAAACTACAAATTTTTAGTTTCTGGAGTCTCTGGAGGGTAGGTCCACTCCTACACAAGGTCGGGTCCGCCCCTCAAGGTCAGGTCTTCCCCTCTACTAGGTCGGGTCTGCCCCTCTGCAACTTGCACCTGCAAAAATTTAAAAAAAAAAGGAGAACGTGAAAAATACAGACCCGTCTGTGGGTCCCACCAGGCGTGCCAGAAATGTGAATGGGTGAAAATGTCAGTTAGAAAATGAGCAACAAACAAAAGAGTGCAAGAAAACAAATATTAATGCCCTACACCTCAAGATTGGGCAAATGATTAGCTTAACAAAACAAAATGAAAAATTTCACCTTATCCAGTTGTTCTTTGGTTGGCCCTTGATTCATAACGTTGTATGCTTCTTTGATGGCAAATAAATGAGGATGCAAGATGGTTGGAATTGTATGACAATGGATGCAAATGCTAAGTGTGGACTCAAATAACCAAACTGTAAGAGTTTGGCTATGGCATGCAAAAGTCCCCAAATGAGAGAAAAGAGGGGATATTTATAAAGAATTTTGAATTCTCTAGAGAAATGGACGATTGCGATTAAACCAACAAGGCCAAGATGTAGGGCTATGGTGAGTTGAGGACTCACAAGCCCTCACATCTTGACATGTGGAATGTGAAGTGGCTTGAAAATGATGATGTGTAAATGAGGTGGAAGAAGGACAAGTACTTTGCAAGTACCTTGGAGAATGAGAAGATTTCCTCAAAAATGAACTTTTTGTCCCCAAGTTGGAGTGAAAGTGACTTTTGAGGAATTTTAGAATTGTTCAAAAATCTCCATGGGGATTGAGAAAGTAGTTGGAGAAATAAATGTGAATTAAAAATTCACATGCTTGCAAGAATCTTATGGACAAGACAAGGTTCCAAAAGGGGAAGCATTTGTTCACATGTGACTTGATGTGACAAGTCAAAAGATTCTAGAAGATGCATGGGAAAAAGGAGATTCTAAGAGGAATAAATGTGAATTTTAAATTCACATGGGAAAGAGGGTCAATGCCAAGAAAGGAAAATGAAAGGTTGACCAAAAAGGCATGCTAAATGTGGCTAATGACCTTGATTAACGTTGTGCAAACACATGATTAGGATAATTAATGAGGGATTAGAGACAAGTGGAAAATGTAGTATGATGTGACATTAATCTTGATTAAGTGGTGCAAACATTTAATCATGGATAAACTAAATTAATCTAGATTAGAAGAGGGTTATGGAGAATATGACAAGGAGAGAGAAAGTGAGGAATTAAAAATTAATTTAAATTCCAAGAGGTCACATGACTAAATTAAATAAAGTGGTATATTTATTTAATTTAGAGAGGAAAGAAGGTAAAAGTATTTAATTGTTAAATTAAATACTTTAGGAACCTTATGTAGGACATGAAATATTAATTAAGTGAATGATTTAATTAATACTGACAAAGAGGATGAATTAGATGAGTAAAGGGATGGATAAGGAGACAACTTTGACCATATGGAAGTGGTCAAATTTGGATGTCTACAGCCCCTATTTAGGTGGGGTGTTTGGTCTTATTGGTGGTTCATACCAATGTGCTCTCTGCTCTTTTAGTGATGATTGTATTTCTTGGCTCATTGGTGTCTTTCATGAGCAGCTGGTTTGTTGATGCCTAGAAAATGCAAGTAGGTTCTTTGTGTAACTATGAGGGTTTCTAGTCCTGGCTGAAAACCAATTAGTTTATGGGTCTCAAGCACATGACTGTTTGTAAGATGCAGTGTGTATAGTCCTATTTATCTTTTGCGGCTATTGTGGAGCTGCTATTGGTCTATGGTTTATCTTTTGTGCAACTTGTTTTCCTTTGTATTGGGTTTTTGGCCCCATCAAAACCCATTTTTTACCCCCCTAATCAAAAACATATATTCAGGTGAAATATAATTGAAAAGAGAATCCTCATCCATCTCCATTGCATTTTTCATATCATACAAATTTTTTTATCGCTATTACCAGTTTCTTCTTGTACCTCTACTTACTTGGTCATTAATAATTTCAATGGGTTTTTCTTGACTAGATGTTCCTTGATCCATTTTTTTTCTCTTTTTCGGTCATACAACCATGATCTAGTCCTTTTATTCCCCATCACAAATTGCTTGTTTTAATTCACCTGCATAGACATGTACACATACATGAGCTTCCCAATTTAAGTCAAAGAGAAATATATGATTTAAAGATTAATATTAGGATATGAGACAATTTATTTCAAAAAACATGTCAAGAAAGAATACAAACACATTTACACATTTACACAATATAAATCAATATTTCTAGTCAATACATTTACGCATGCGAAGTGAACTTGAAAAGATAATTAAAAAGTAAAAGAATATGCCAACACTTAAAAAAACATGCCAAGAAAGAATATTTATGAGAACTACTCAAAAACTTTAACCTTTTCTATTTTGATAGAGATATCTATAAAAACCACTTGGACAAAAAAAAATGAGAGAAGAGGAGAGGAAATTGGTTGCACTTGCAAAGAAAGCACCTTGACAAAGATAAATTAGAAATAGAAAACTATAAATTAGTCAATGGTCATGATAATAAGGACTATAAGGAGAACGAGAGAGAGAGAGAGAGAGAGAGAGAGAGAGAGAGAGAGAGAGAGAGAGAGAGAGGGTAGCACTATGGTCATTCCCCTAAGAGAGAAGAATAAACAAGACAGTGTAATTATAAAAAAATAGAGCACCCAAGTTCATGCTTCCAACCTGGAGAAAAGAGATATCATGTCATAATAGAGAGATGATAAATAGATTTAGGAGTAGACAGGGGGAGAAAGGGAGATATATGGGGAGATAAAGAGATAGTGATAAAGAGAGAGAGAGAGGACTTAATTATGCACTCACAAACCCTAAAATGAGTAAATAAGAATCTCAAAATCTCACAAACCTTTTAAATTAATCTATGTAAATAACTTAAAACTCTAACCTGAAGGTGCACCTTGACAAAGATAAATTATAAATAGGAAACTAGAAATTGGTCAATGGTCATGATGATAACCTAGGCTATAAGGTAGCCAGTTGAGGTTAGGTTTGAGGTAGGCCAATAATGTATAGTGTTGATGATAATTCAATAGGTTAGTAATGCAAGAGGAATCCATGTTGAAGGAAATTTGACATCAAGCTAAAAGAGGGAATTTTATTTTAATTTACCTAAGGTTTGGTATTTTATGTCATAGGATAAATAAATTTCAATTTTAGATCAAAATAATGTATTAAAATAATTGGTTATTTAATAATGTTGCAAATTTTGGTGTGGGAGCTAGTCTAAATGGGAGTTTTGAATTTTAATTTCATTTTTCCAATCTAGGCGTGGGATTTTGGGAGGAGTTGGAGGTTATGTCAGCTCACTAATTGATCCTAAAAATGGCCTTGAAGAATTTGCGCACCCATGTGAGTTGAATATTTCATTTTTCAAGTTGGGTTCCTGTGCATGGAGAGTGGGAATTTGAGTTGTCATCTATTTTGAGAAAATTCTTGGGAGTGGTTAGGAAGATGCTTTTTGGAGAATATAATATTTTATTTTATTTATTTTATGCATTATCCCAAGTTAGGTGTGGGATTTTCCTAGGTGGACTTGGTTGGTAGTTTGGGGAAACTACAATGGTTTTCCTCTCTCACAAACTCCCATTTATTGATGCCTTGTTTTGAGGTGGGGAGTTTTTGGGCATAGCTCTTGGGAAAGGGGCCAAAAAATCCATTATTGATGCATATTTTTGAGGTGATATACAATAGAAAATAGAGTTAATTATTGCAGGTTATTACAGTAGTGGTTGACAGGGTGAACATCGCACATTGGAAAGCTTGTTTCACATTGTAGGGAGTTGATTTGAGGAAAGAGGATTTGATAGTTTTTCATCAGCCCATATGGATAGAAAGATTTTTTCATATTGTAAACTTGTTATTTGATAGTTTTTCATCAGCCCATATGGCTGAAAAACATATGTAATCTGATTTCAATAAGTTGTGAAGTATTTTATGCATATTTAAATAGTGAAGTTTAAGATTGTTGCAATAGATTTTTGTATTTATTTCAATCATATTCCAAGTGCTTGAATGTTGTTGTGAGTTTTTTTTAAGGTGGTTGGATCCCTCTTCATTAGTGGTATTAGAGCGGGAGTTCCCGAGTGTGTAGGCGAAAGCACTGATGTGAGGTAGTTTGCACCAAGACTTGTGGTTGGAGAATGAAGTTGGAAGATTACACTGTGTAGACAGATCATCGAGCACAAGGAATTCTATACTAGAGAGGATGAGATGGGTCATGAAGAGGACCATAAGAATTTTGTTTTGGGAACATTATTGGGAAGAAGTGGAAAATATGAAGCACTATGAAGAGTTTGAAAAGTTCCATGCTGAAGTAAATTTATTAGAAAAGAAGATTAAGGAGGAAGTGAGAATATGGAAAGAGAGATGTGGAAGAATAACATTCTCTTGAAAGAGGACAACAAAAAGAAAATAAAAATAAAGAAAGAATGGAGAAAGAAAGAAGAGAAAATGATCACTTTGGATCATAAATTTAATGGTATTTTTAATGATTTTGTTTTATTTGAAGATGCTTTGTTTGCAAGATTTAGCAAAGACAAAGAAAGTGGTGAAAAAGAGAAGGATACATTAGCAACCAAAGAGGTAATATTTAATTATATTAATGATTTTTTACATGCCAAAGGAGTAGATGAAGTCGTGGATGAAGTTGAAACAATTCAAAAAATGGACTTTGATAGTCCTAGATTTGACAAAGAGAATGATGAAGAAGAAGATAGTCTCCTATTGAAAGAGGAGATAAGGAAGTTAGAAAAAATATTTGAGGGAGAAATGATAGAAGAAAATAATGAAAATAAAGAGGTTGCAACTGTTACATGCCTCTCTGAAGGAGGAAAATTTGTAGCAATGAGCAAGGAGAAGAAAATAGAGGTAATTATTGATTTATTGAATTTTGTCAATGTTGCTAATGAAGCTAATTTTTGTGGGGGTGAAATGGTAAAAGGAAGTGAAGAAAGAGAGATGGTAATGTGAAACAATAACATGTTACAAGTTGAAATACAAAAAGGTATGATGAATTTTGTTGACATAGAAGAAGAAGAGGGTGAAGGAGAAATAGGTGAGAAAGATGTGCATATAGTATTCATTGATTTCCATGAATTTGTTAATGTCAATTTGTGTGCAGGTGTTGAGAATGATAAAGTGGGATGGAAAGATGAACCATGGTATAGCAAGGTGAATTTCATGAGGTGAAGAAAGAGAGGAAATATGAAGGAAGATATAAGGAGTTTCAGAGCAGGGTGAAGAAGAAGAAACAAGTGGATAAGGAGGAAAGGTGGATGAAAAACAAGCACATGTTCTACAAATGTTTGAGTCCAACTCATGAAACATTTCAAATTACCTTGGGTGTCTGATGCAAGAGCATCCATGGTGAAAGGAAATACTCATCAAGAAAAAAGAGGGCATTTTTTTAAATTTCCCTAAGGTTTGGTATTATATGCTATAGGATAAATAAATTTCAATTTTAGACCAAAATAATGTATTAAAATAATTGGTCATTTAATAATGTTGCAAAGTTTGGTGTGGGAGTTAGTCTAAATGAGAGATTTGAATTTCAATTTCATTTTTCCAATCTTGGCATGGGATTTTGGGAGGAGTTGGAGTTTATGACAGCCCACTAAATGCTCCTAAAAATGGCCTTGAATAATCTAGGCACCATGTGAGTTGACCGTTTCATTTGCCAAGTTGGGTTCCTATGCATGGAGAGTGAGAATTTGAGTTGTCATCTATTTTGAGAAAATTCTTGGGAGTGGTTAGGAAGATGCTTTTTGGAGCATATAATATTTATTTTATGCATTATCCCAGGCTGGACGTGGGATTTTCCAAGGTGGGTTTGGTTGGTAGTTTTGGGAAACTATAGTGGTTTTCCTCTCTCACAAACTTCCATTTATTGATGCCTTGTTTTGAGGTGGAGAGTTTTTGGGAATAGCTCTTGGGGAAGGGGCCCAAAACTCCATTATTATTGTAGGTTTTTGAGGTTATTTACAACAACAAATAGAGTTGACTATTGCAGGTTATTGCAACAGTGGTTGACAGGGTGAAGATTGCAAATTAGAGAGCTTGTTTCATAGTGTAGGGAGTTGATTTGAGGAAAGAGGATTTATAAATTGTATTAGATGGTTTTTTATATTATATTTCAGGTTTAAACCTGTTATTTGATAGTTTTTCAGCTCGTATGGCTGGAAAACATATGTAATCTAATTTCAATAAGTTGTGAAGCATTTGATGCATATTTAAATAGCGAAGTTTAAGATTTTTGCAACATATTTTTGTATTTATTTCAATCATATTCCAAGTGCTTGAATGTTGTGAGTTTTTTTTGAAGGTGATTGGATCCCTCTTCATCGGTTAGGTTAGGTATGAGAGAGAGAGAGAGAGAGAGAGAGAGAGAGAGAGATAGCCTGAGGAGAGAGAGGTAGGAAGGAGAGAGAGAGAGAGAGACCAAGGGAGAGAGGTACGTAGAAGGAGATAGAGAAAATAAAATGGTAAAGATAGTGATAATTATAATAGTATTAAAGAAAATATAATTTATTAGGATGGAAAATTATAAATAATGAGGAAAGAGAGTATCACTATGGTCATGCTCCCAAGAGAGAAGAATAAACAAAAAATATAATTCTAGAAAAACTAGAGCACCCAAGTTCATGCTCCCAAGGAGAAAAGAGATATCATGTGATAAGAGAGCGAGAGAGAGGTAGGTGTATATGTCTAAAAATGGTCACGATTAAGCTTGTTAATTAATTAAATATGATTTATTTAATTAATTCCTTTAATGTCATCTACATATAAATAAATTTAATTATTTATTTATATCGTTCATATTCTAAATTCTTCTACCTTAAATTAAATAAAGAATTTTATTTAATTACTAACATTTCTACCCTCCGCTTAATTAAATTAAATAAATTTTTATAATTTATTTATATTTAATTATCATTTTATTCTAAAGTTTGAATATTTTTGAATATTCAAATAATGGAATATTCTCCATCCCATATTCAAATTAAAATATTAAATATCTTATTTAATATTTTCCCCTAATTTCATTTTTATACATAATTAAATATGATTTTATTAATTATGTGGGTTTCCATTTTCATCTCCACTTCTAAATTAAATAAATTTATTTTATTTAATTTCTAACTCGTGCTAACTCACCCTTCCAAGTTCGCATCTTAACCTTTGAGATGGAAGTTTCCCTTCGAAACTCAATGACGAAATTGAAAGAAAAGGGAAACCTTCCATCCTTCTCTTCCACTTTCAAAAATCTCCTGCCGTTCATTCGAAACAAGCTTAATCTGGACCGTCGATCGATTTAGCCAATCATATCCGTTCGAAAACTCTATAAATTCCGGCGCAAATCCAAGCTTTGGTTACACTTCGTATACTCATTTACGCATGCATAAACTCGACCAACATTTGCATTCATGTCAGTTTCGATATCACAGTAATATCTTTCATTTTAGCATAGCTTTTGCATCCAGCTTAGTTTTGCATTTAAAATCTCGTTCTTTATCTGTCATTTTGTTGAGCCTGATTTGTTGATCTGAGAGCTACCTGGAAAACAACAAAACGCTGAAGATAGAGGAGGATAAGACGGTTTCGAGAAGCTGTGATTACGATTTGTATTATTCTGCTTCTTTTCAGCTTTTCGATTTAATGTTTTATTAACATGTGTTTGATTTCTATTTAATTAATCCAATATTTCTATTTTATTAATATTTGTACCTTGAAGTTGGTCAAAGCCTTAGGATTTTCTGAAGACTCCATTGATTTCAGAAGAAAGATTACCATAAAGGCTTATGATGATGAAGAAAGAGCATCTAAAGGTCTAATCATGCTGCCGATCAGAGTGGGCCCTATTATAAAGAATACTTTTTGTCAAGTACTGGACCGTGATCTTGCATATAACATCTTGTTGGGCCGTCCTTGGATCCATGAAATGCAAGCCGTCCCATCAACTTATCATCAATGTCTCAAGTTTCCTTATGATGGGCAAGAAATCACGATACCTGCTGATAATTCCAACATTCAAACTTGTGCCAACATAAAAGCCAGTCAAGATACTTTGGTCCCTAATAATCGAGAAGCTCATGCTAGTACTTCTCTAAAAATTGACACACAAATTAGTCAATTGACTAATAGTTTTGACAAAAAGCTGAAATTCAAGGATCATGGAGTTGGAGAATACTCTCTTTGCCTTGCCAATTTACCTACATCACCTCGATCATATGGATAGCCATCTATCAGGGAACATCAAGTATCAGCAACATCAACATCAAAGCCAACACCAATAGAGCCAATCACAAAATTTAATGGGCAATTCATCAAAGAAAAATTCCCCATGGAAGACCCTGAGGATATGGAAATTCTAAATTGGCTCTATAAAGATGAAGATGAAGCAGTCTCTAATGTCAAATTACCCACAGACAAGTATGGAAAGGGGTATTCAATCATGCAAAAGATGGGTTATGATGAAGGACCTACCGGAAAAAGGAAGGAAGGAGTAGTTGAACCCATTCACCTCCACAGACTCGCTGCAAAAGAGAAAACTGGATTGGGTTATGATACTCACTCCAAAGAAAGCACATCCAAACATGACACTATCTTTACATTGCAAGAAGGCTCAGATTCACAGGAAGCATGTTTGACAACAGTTCAAAACTTCCTAGACAACAATTCTGACATAGACTCTGCTAAATATGAATGGGACACCATTTACAATAATGAGTTCTGGAGGGATAAAGAGGTTGATGTAATACACCAATATGCCCCAACTCTAATTGAAGGACAAGGTTCAGGGTCCCAACCACAAGAATCTGAACCACAAATCGACTATGATTCTAGTAATATTGAATCAGATCTAAACGAACAAGACTATCAGGAGGACAGTATCATCATTGATCCACCTCATACCTCAGATCCTACAGACCACTCTGTTATGACCTTAACCATAGCCGATCTCACACAACCTGATGATCCTCTACCTTTAATCTATCCTAACCTCATTGATTGGGATTCTACTGAATCTATTAACATACCCATGTTTCCAAGTGATGAAGCTATTGTAAACTTCCTTTCCGCAGAAGACACAAATGATTGTTCCACCAGCGATATTTGACATAAAGTTTTTGATCAGGAGAATGTCAAGTCTCCCAGCTGCAAAAGTAAAAACAAAAAAAGAAGATCTAATGGTGAAAACCAGAATCTGGCAGTATTAGATAAAACAAAAGATAAAATAAAGAGCGTATCTGATGGTGAAAACCTCTTTGAGGCACCAGACGATGGGAATCTTGACACTCTTCCAGAGCACTACCATGAACGATCACCTATTCTGATTGAGCCTACAAATGTTGTTGATCTTGAGACTTCAGACAAACCAAGAATTTTACAATTAGTTGCATCAATGACTAAAAAAGAAATACTAGAATTCATGGAATTCCTGAAAGAAAATCAGGTCAATTTTGCATGGTCTTATGCTGACATGCCTGGTCTTGATCCTGATCTTATCATGCATCATTTGTTTATCAAACCAGGGGCCAAACTGGTAAAACAAAAACTCAGAAAGATGCACCCTCATGTTGCATTATTAGTTAAAGAAGAACTGAGAAAACTTCTTGATGTGGGCTTCATCAGACCAATCGACTATGCAAAATGGATCTCCAACATCGTACCTGTATCCAAACCAGATAAAACTGTCAGAATATGCACAGACTTCAGAGATCTCAACAAAGCATGTCCTAAGGATGACTTCCCATTACCGAATATTGGTACCATAATTGATCTGACAGCTGGACATGCCATGTATTCATTAATGGATGGTTTTTCTGGATATAACCAAATCAAGATTGCACCTGAAGATCAAGAGAAAACAGCTTTCACGTGTCCATGGGGGACTTATTGTTGGAATGTCATGCCTTTCGGTCTGAAGAATGCTGGGGCTACCTACCAAAGAGCCATGACTACAATTTTTCATGACATGATGCATATCTTCATGGAAGATTATGTGGATGACATACTGGAAAAATCATACACCAGAGAAGGACATCTTGAAGTATTGTCCAAAATATTTGCAAGATTAGAGAAATTCAAAGTTTGTCTTAATCCCAAGAAATGTGTTTTTGGGGTCAAATCTGGAAAACTCTTGGGGTACATTGTTTCAGAAAAGGGAATTGAAGTAGATCCAGCAAAAGTTCAAGAAATTATGGAAATGCCTCCACCAAAGAACATCGGTCAGTTAAGATCACTGCAAGGACGACTTCAATCTATACGAAGGTTCATTGCACAATTGGCCGACAAAAGTTTACCTTTCACACATCTACTGCATAAAAATGTTCCTTTCAAGTTGGATGAAAAATGTGAATTGGATTTTCAGAAAATCAAAGAATATCTAATGACTCCACCAGTTCTCGTATCACCAAATCCAGACAAACCACTCATTTTATACATTGTTGCAACCGAGACATCCCTGGGGGCACTGCTCGCACAAGAAGACTCTACAAGAAAGGAACGTGCAATCTACTATATCAGTAGAACATTAACAAGTCATGAGCTCAATTACACTTCTATTGAGAAAGCTTGTTTGGCAGTAGTTTTTGCTTCACAAAAGTTTTGGCATTACATGCTAACCCATATAATAAATCTGGTTTCAAAGATTGATCCACTCAAGTATTTGTTAAGCAAAGCATCATTGACAGGAAGGTTAGCAAAGTGGGTAATGATTCTAAGTGAGTTTGACATACATTATGTCGATCGCAAGGCCATCAAAGGACAAGTTATAGCTGATCAATTAGCTGAAGCACCACTACAAGCAGATCATCCCTTGCACATTGAATTTCCAGATGCTGATATCTTCACTGTAGAATCTAAGCAAACATGGGCATTATATTTTGATGGTTCTTTCACTCAACATGGATCAGGGGCAGGCATACTCTTTGTCACCCCTCAAGGACATACCATTCCTCGCTCATATAGGCTAATGTTTCCATGTACTAACAATATAGCTGAATATGAAGCATTGATCACTGGACTCAAAATAGCATTGGAATGGAGAATAACAGAATTATAGGTTTATGGTGACTCACAACTAGTCATCTATCAAATCAATGATGACTATCAAACCAAAGATGAAAAACTACTACCATATAAAAAGATGGTTGATGATTTTAAGAAATACTTTGTGGACATTAAATTTACACAAATTCCAAGGGTTGATAATAAAGCAGCTGACGCCATGGATACGATCACATCATTGTTACAACTCCCAGAAACTCAAATTCGTTATGAATTTCTGGTGGAACAATCATTTACGCTTGCCTATGATACACCTGAAAGCCAAACCATTTGTCATTTAGTAGGATCCGACTCGCCTTGGTACGACAAAATTTATGCTTACCTCAAAGATGACATCTTACTCTCATCGCTGACACCCTTTATCGCCATGGTCTTGATGGTACTTTACTTCGATGTCTTAAACTCGAGGAATCTGACAAAGCTTTACAAGAAGTTCATGGTGGTATATGTGGTACTCATTCGAGTGGACTGACCTTATCTAAGAAATTAATTAGAATGGGTTACTATTGGCCTACAATGGAGAAGGAATCATTCACTTTTGTGAAAACATGTTCAAAATGTCAGATTCATGGGAATCTCATTCATGCCCCTGCACAAGAACTTCAACCGTTCACACCAACCTAGCCATTTTCTCAATGGGGTTTAGATCTAGTGGGCAAGATTCATCCTTCTTCATCAAATGGACATAAATTCATCATCACAGCAACATAATATTTTACTAAGTGGATTGAGGCAGTCCCTCTTACTAAAGTCACCGGAAAACAAATATCATCATTCATACTCAACTATATCATTTTTCGGTATGGCATTCCCAACTCCATTATTACAGATAATGGACGTCCATTCAAAAATCAGGATGTTGATGAACTTTGTGAGAGATTTCACATACAACATAGATACTCAACACCTTACTATCCACAAGGGAATGGACAAGCAGAGGCCTCAAATAAAAAAATATTGAAAATCTTGAAGAAGACTGTAAATACTTCAAGGAAGGATTGGCACGTTCAACTCAATCCTGCTCTATGGGCCTACCGAACCAGTGTCCGCACACCAACAAAAGCAACACCATTCACTCTTGTCTATGGAGCAGAGGCCATATTTCCCTTAGAAGTGGAGATTCCCTCACTCAGAGTATCATTGAAAGGCCTTACAACAAATGATGAATACCGAGTTTCCTGACTCCAAGAACTGGAACTCTTAGATGAGAAGAGACAAAGAGCAGCTGATCATCTAAAAGCATATCAACAAATGATGTCTCGCAGCTACAACCACAAAGTAAAGCCACGTACCTTTCAAGTGGGTGATCTTGTTCTGAAAGAGAATCCACGCAATCAACAAGACAGAGAGAAGAAAGGAAAGTTCGAGCCAAATTGGCTAGGTCCTTATGTGGTTATCGCAGTCTATGGTTTAGGAGCCTACAAGCTATCAACACCAGAAGGGGACCTGTTTGACGAACCTATCAACAGCATGCATCTGAAAAATTATTATGTCTAAGGCGGTTATCAAAAAATTAGAAAAAGTCCTGAAAAAATCCAAAAAAATCCAAAAAAACCGTCATAGGGTGAAAACCTGGCAAACAGGTAGTCTATTGACAAGAAAAATGCAATAAAAACAAATAGTGAAAATCTGGAAAACATACGCTATTTGTAGCTCTCCATCTATTAGTTCATGTTCTGCACTTAACTGCTTAGTCTTCATTTTTCACGCATCTTTTTTTTCATCTTAGGGTCACGCCAGCACCATGCCATCATTTTCCTTGAGCGATAACGTCTTACCATGGTTTGATTATTGAACATATTCATTTCAGCAAGTTGTATTGATACCAAGGGCAAATATGGACATACTGGGGGCAATCAACTTTCAGATCTTCCCAAAACAGTAAGACAATGACATCGAAACCAATCATGAAAAACAAAACAATCAACCATTGATCCATAGCACAGTGGCTTTCATACACTCATATCTGGATGATCTCTAATCTAAAATAATGTTTGGAATCACAATATTTCATTTGTTGAACAATGGTTGTTTATTTTTTGACATCATTTCTCTAGAGCACACTCGATGATGTACTAAACTAGAGTGGCAAGGAAAGAGGATGATTTTTCTTTGTCTGTTGTCTTGAGGTTAATCATTTATCTATTGCAAGTATGTAGCAAGACATGATTTCCAAAGTTTATCATTGATGATAGTTCCAAATTTACATCAGATAGTGGTTAGTCTTTGTCTGTTTATGCAAGAAATACTCAGGTCATCTTGGTTCAATTATACTTAGATGCTTGTGTCTACTTGCTATATCAAAAATCATGAAAGTTGTACTTAGGTCATCATTGGTGCTAATTTCCCCTTTGATGCTTGTACACACTTCCAACATTTTTCAAACGCTCCATGATGATTTAAGCAGGCTCACTAAAAGGCTCAACAAAATGGTCAGTTTTATTTAGTTGCATTTCATTTTAGGTCATTGTACATAACTGCATATTGGATTTGCATCAAGAGTTTTTGAAAGATCAATGGCTGTCATTTTTTTGGACTATTTGTGGAGGACAATGCAAACATTTGTATCATTATCATTGCATTTCCATAATCATTTCATCTTCATTATCATTTCATCACCATTAACATTATCGTTTCATTATTTCACCCATTATTATTTCAGTATCAGTATCATCTCATTAGGTGCATTTCACATCATTTCATATTAGTCTCATTATTGCATCCATTTCATCAGCTCATATTGGTCGCATCTTCATTATCATTTCATCAATATTTTATTTGCAATTCATTTCATACTTGTTATCATTCCGTATCATTTATCATTTTATTTCATATCATTGGGCATGCATTATTATTTCATCATTATCCTTTAACAATTCCACTTCATATCATTATCATTTCATCTTTTCATTATTATTAACATTTCATCTTCTTTTTTATTACATTATTTCATTCATTTTTTCAGATTATTTCCATTACCATCGTCATTATTCATTCTCGTTATCATTATTATTTATATTATTTTCCATTAACATTTCATTTCCATTTATCATTTCATACTCATTATCATTCAATTTGCATTTCATTTCATTATCATTTATTTTATTTTTCCAATCTCACCATCGAATCATCTAATATTGCATTATCATTATCATCTAATATTGCATTATCATTATCATTTAGGATTTCATTATCATTTCATTATATATAGTCATTTCATTTCATTCATTTATCATTCATTCATTTATCATTTCATTTAATATTGCATTATCATTATCATTTAGGATTTCATTATCATTTCATTATATTATAGTCATTTCATTTCATTCATTTATCATTTCATTTAATATTGCATTATCATTATCATTTAGGATTTCATTATCATTTCATTATATATAGTCATTTCATTTCATGCATTTATCATTCAGTCATTTATCATCTCATTTTCATATCCATTATTATTATCATTTAATATTTCATTATCATTTCATTATAGTCATTTCATTTCATTCATTATCATTTCATTTTCATCATCATTTAATATTGCATTATCATTATCATTTAATATTTCATTATCATTTCATTATAGTCATTTCATTTCATTCATTTATCATTCATTCATTTATCATTTCATTTTCATCATCATTTAATATTGCATTATCATCTAACATTATCATTTCATCATTTTCTTTACCATTATCAATATCATTCTCTTTTTACATTTCATCACATATCATTTTCTCATACATCACTATTTATACATCACTATTTCATAGTAGTATTCCTATCATCCCATGTCATAACATTTTATCCACTCATGACATTTCACATCACATCATATCATAATGCATATCAGGAACACAACATTCATTTTTCATCTTTTATCTGCATTACAAAATCCAAAAATACACATCATAGGTAATCCATCTGCATGACATCATTAGTACACATCATCAAATCGTAATCATAATAAAATATCATAATCAAATCACCCTACATATCAACAAATCTCCATAAACACATAAACATAAATGCATATCATATCATCACATCATAAATGCACATCACATCATCATCAAAATAATCATCGCCGCTGCATATCATCACTCATCAAAAATGATACAATTATCTAAATGTCTAATGAAACTACAATGTCCAATACATCAAATATGATCAGAAATGGCATATACATGCTCCAAAAATCCTATACATCATAAAGTCTAACTGGTCGATGCTCCTGATGGTGCTGGTCCGGAGGGAAGTGGTCTGCCACTAGTGCCTGCATCTGGGTCCTGTCGTGGCCTTGTCACTCCCCTGCTCTGGGTATGTGTCTGTGATCTGCTCCAGGTCCTACTGTGGGATCGCGGGTATGGCTCTCTGCGCTCTGGAAGAAATAGCTCCTCATATCTCACCCTATAGTACTCAGCCTTCCTAGCCATCTCCATACCCTCTGCAATGGCATCTCGCAGTGACGCACTCTCTACAGTGCCCATCAGTCTCTGAGCCACGCCCTCAACCTCTACTGCCCGTCGCCTAAATGCATCCCTTTCTGTGATCACCTGAGCTAACCGTGGGTCTGGGGTAGGTGCCTGTGCCTGTGCCTATGCCTGTACCTGTGCCTGTGCAAGCTGTGCCTGTAGCTGCATAATAAAAGCCTATGCCTGCGACAACTGACCCTGTAGCTGACCCTGCTGCCCCTGCAATGTCTGCACCTGAGCTTGAAGAGTGGCTATCTGTCCCTGCTACGAGGAGGAGGCCATACGGATCACTGTCTGCCTCCCTATCCCTGTCCTTGGTCGTCACATAATCTACACACCCCTCAAGATATCCAGTCCCAACCTCCCCAGCACATGTCCCCCCTCTCCACCGTCATCCCCACCATCATCATCATCTGAGCCCTCCTCCTCGTCCCCGCTCTCCACCTCCTCTCCTCTGACTGCTCCTTGCTCACCGCCGGCCACATCCTCCTATCTACCTGCCCCGAGCTGTGGTACTATCAAAATAGGTGTTGGCTCATTCGGGCTAGTAAATCGTGGAAATGGATGCGTATGGAAATAGGTAGCATACTCATCAGACATCCCAACATCCACAATGTCTCGTCTGTCAACCCATGCCTCAGGTGCCAATGCCATGAACTCGATGTAGGCAGCCTGATACGAAATACACGACCCCCATCCAGCCTCATCTCTGCTCCGGGCATAGTGTGCAACCCCCTGCGACATCCCCTGCATAAATTTGAACTGCCTCTGCACCCGCAATGCCAAAAATCTCTCCAAAATGAAGGGAGTCCTCCCTATCAGGAATCACGGAATACATACATAGGGAATCTCTATATCATCAGTCGCCCATGGCTCACAATCCAAATATGGTCGCCATATGACTGTATCTATGTCATCTAACAGTCATCTCTAATAATCTACCTTCCCCAGCTTGGGCTGGGTAAGGAACGTGACATACATATAGATATACGGCCTACTTGGTGGCCTCACTCTGGGGCATGTTGGCCTCGTCACAGTGAAATGCTCCCATGCCTAGATCTGTAGTAGCGTAACCCCACAAGATAAACTGGACGATCCTCTGTAGACCACTTGGTGCAAATCGTGATAGAGATGAGCTAACATGCAGCTCCCCCATGCATATCTCCTCGGCTGTAGCATCATCTGCTCTAGAATCCTACCCCAGCCCACTGACAATCCCTTTGCCCGGCGATCCGAACAAAGGAGACCTCCGATGAAAGCACCCAAAACTGCTGGCAAGGCTGGATATCCGTGAAAGTCTGCCCACGGTACCCAGTACCCGGCTATCTGCGCATCTCTGTACACTCTCCTCAAAGCATCCATACCTCCAAGCTCCTTGTGATCATAATACACAAGGGCTCCAACAACTGGAATACCTAGGATCCTGTACACATCCTCAGGAGTCACTGTCACCTCACCGGTCGACATGTGCAAGGTGTTGTGCTCTGAATGCCATCGCTTTGCAAGTGCTGTCAACAATCCTCTGTTGACCCTAATCGGTGGCATCGCCAACAAGGGTCTCAAACCACACGCATCAATCAATGCTTTGTCAGCAGGGGTCAACTCAGGCATCCTATCCCATCCTGCTGAATGTCGCTCTCTAATCTAGAGGTTTTTGAAGACCTCCTATTTTTTTTTTTACAAAGATCATCCATTAGACTCACATCAAATATTTACACAATATCAAATCAGACTCATATCTATCATCGAACTATATTAGACCCATATCAATGACTCATATCAATGCAGCAAATCAATGACCCATATCACACAATCAGTCCTATCAATCAACTCAAATCTAGCTATCAACATATCATATCACATCTATCCTATCATCAATTACTATTTGTTTTCTATCGTAGGAAGCAAATTTATCAGAAGTCATATCAGTTTAATCTACTTTTTGTTTTCTACCCTAGGAAGCAAAGTTATCAATCAATCTTTCAATTTTTCTATCATCTCTATCCATATCAACATGATGACATGACATTTTACCTATCTATTGACTAAGGAAGCAATACAAATCATCACAGCATTCATTCGGCCTATTTTACCATATGCGCCATTCTTTTTACGGGATGTGCTAAATCCCATATGCATCGTTCTTTTCACGGGATGCACTTAAACAGACTCCCTATGCGCATTTTCTCGTATGCGCCACTTTGCTCATCCTATGCGCCACTATTTTCGCTGGATGTGCGCTTTCCTATATGCGCACCTGTTTTCCCTATATGCACTCTCTCCCTAAAATTTTCCAACCTGCCCTATATGCGCGTTAGTTTTTAAAGGATGCGCTACACTGGTTTTCCTACGAAATTAAAAAATCTATGCCCTATGCACGCTTGTTTTTTTCGAAAACGCCTAAACTTTTCTAGATGCATGCAAACGTAATTTCACAAAACGAAAACAGCGAAAAACATGAAAATTTTTGATCCAAACAGAAATATTTGAAAGCATAAGATGATCGATTGACTCACCGGTGGTCCATAAACAACTGGCCTCTGATATCTACGTGATCTCTCGAATCGGTGGCGATGATACGAAATCTCCAAGTCGCGATGTCACTCTCACAGCTACAGTTTTTACCACAGTCAAAAGTGCAAATGACTTGTCTTTTTCAATCTTTTTACCTTTTAAAGGTCAAACATGGGTAAAATTTGACTTTATTTTTAAAATGGACCTTCTTTTTCATCATTTATCGCGAGTTAAATCACTCTCTCATTCGTAATTTACCTCTCAAAGGGGCATCATCAGCAGAAATATCGAAAGCACATCAAGGGAAAAATCTTATTTTCTTTGAAGCAATGTGTGTTACACATCACTTCAAAGAGGGGCAAAATGTATATGTCTAAAAATGGTCACGATTAAGCTTGTTAATTAATTAAATATGATTTATTTAATTAATTCCTTTAATGTCATCTACATATAAATAAATTTAATTATTTATTTGTATCGTTCATATTCTAAATTCTTCTACCTTAAATCAAATAAAGAATTTTATTTAATTACTAACATTTCTACCCTCCGCTTAATTAAATTAAATAAATTTTTATAATTTATTTATATTTAATTATCATTTTATTCTAAAGTTTGAATATTTTTGAATATTCAAATAATGGAATATTCTCCATCCCATATTCAAATTAAAATATTAAATATCTTATTTAATATTTTCCCCTAATTTCATTTTTATACATAATTAAATATGATTTTATTAATTATGTGGGTTTCCATTTTCATCTCCACTTCTAAATTAAATAAATTTATTTTATTTAATTTCTAACTCGTGCTAACTCACCCTTCCAAGTTCGCATCTTAACCTTTGAGATGGAAGTTTCCCTTCGAAACTCAATGACGAAATTGAAAGAAAAGGGAAACCTTCCATCCTTCTCTTCCACTTTTGAAAATCTCCTGCCGTTCGTTTGAAACAAGCTTAATTCGGACCGTCGATTGATTTAGCCAATCATATCCGTTCGAAAACTCTATAAATTATGGCGCAAATCCAAGCTTTGGTTACACTTCGTATACTCATTTACACACGCATAAACTCAACCATCATTTGCATTCATGTCAGTTTCGATATCACAGTAATATCTTTCATTTTAGCATAGCTTTTGCATCCAGCTTAGTTTTGCATTTAGAATCTCATTCTTTAGCTGTCATTTTGTTGAGCCTGATCTATTGATCTGAGAGCTACCTAGAAAACAATGAAACGTTGAAGATAAAGGAGGATAAGACAGTTTCGAGAAGCTGCGATTACGGTTTGCATTATTCTGCTTCTTTTTAGCTTTTCGATTTAATGTTTTATTAACATGTGTTTGATTTCTGTTTAATTAATCCAATATTTCATACACACAGGAGGAAAATGACAAATATATCAAGAAATAGAGAGGAAAGGAGGGAGGGAGAGAGTTAGAGAGGGGTAGAAAGGGAGAGAGAGATATGGAGAGATAAGGAGATAAAGATAAATATAGATATATGGATGGAGAGAGGGAGTGAGATAGACTGGGAGAGAGGAAAAGAAGAGATATAGAGAGAGTGTGGGTACTAGGTGAGAGAAAGAAATAGGGAGGGAGAGAGAGGTTGATAGGACTTAATTATACACTCACAAACCCTAAAATGAGTAAATAAGAATCTCACAATCTCACAAACCTTTGAAATTAATCAATGAGAAGTTGAAAATAATCATACCTAAAAATTTATAGCTTCTTTATCAAAAAATCCTTTTGTGTGTTGTTTCCAAATACTTGAATTGAAGGCGGGGGGCCTAGCTTGATTGGTTGAAGAATCTTGTTGCAAGAAAGAGGTCATGAGGTCTAGTCTCTCCCCCATCCCTATGATACCAGAAGACGTGTCACGCCAACATCACCGATCACATGAAAAGAGTTTACTAAGTATATTGCAGCTTATAGTGGGGATACCCAATTCATGTAGTCTAAAAAAAACTTGAATTATAGATATATATATGAGACTTTTTGTTTGGAAGGTTTCTAGCCAACAAGCTTCCAACTAACAGGTTTTTGGTTGAAATAGTTTCGATCAATTTTTTTGACTAGAAGCCTTTCAACCAAAAAGGTTTCAGTCAAAACCGACTATGTGGCATCCTTGTTGAAAACCACCTCATCCTTTTCCAATTTTTTTTGAAACCTTCCACTTGAATTGAATATTTCTTTAGTCAAAATGGATTTTTTCAAAAAGTTCTAAAAATACCTTTTTGTAGAGCTTAGAGTTGACAATCTATTTTTTTATATGTCTTTTGATTAGTTGTAATATGTTTTTTGTTAATATTGCAAGTAGGTTGTTATAATAGAAAATGAGACTGATTAGAAATTAGAAAAAATACTAAAACATATTAAAATGCTCTGAAAAATATATAATGCACTAGAGGAGAGAATCATCTCCAAAAGGGTATTTTTTTTTAAATGATGAAAAATTAGATAAAAGTTGATGTCAAATGAAAACTATCAAATTTTGGTAGGTTTGACTTTAAAATGTTATTACGAGGACAACATGCATCAATTTTTTTTTCCGTGCACTAGATATTGAAGTTATCTATTTGGGAAAATAAATAAATGAAAAATAAAATTGATTTTTTTTTTGATGTCAACTCAACGTCACTTTTTCGTAAAATTTTCAGCAATTCAAAAGTTGCTCTTAAATTTATTAAAAAAAATCAAATTTTTTATTTTTATTTTTAAAATTACAAACATAAACTTCATTAAGAGTTCTACATTTCATTATTTTACGCCATTTTGAAATTCAAAACATAAACACCACATTTATGTGATCAAAGTTGAGTATTTTTGTTTGTGTTGGCTAGTTCCTTTCTAAAAATGTGACATAGGTTTGTACTTTACTCCATTATGAAATAAAAAAAATTCCATCAGCTCTAGCTCACTCTAAGGAGTAAAGCTTCTAATGAAAAACAATTTCTATTCACCAAGGACATAGTTTGATATAATGGTGGTGTCTTCTCCAAAAATATTTAGCAAAATTAAATTGAAAAGGAATAGAAAATAGTGAATTTAGTCTTTCTATATGATCTATTTATTTTCATCTACTATTTTCACAAGATTCTAACAAGTCACAATAATTCATTAATCTTTATTTAAATGCAGATCCTCTTGTATATGCATAAAATTGGTCATGTTTAATTATTCCTGACATTTAATTAAATACTTATTATTTAATTAATTTCTCCAAAGTCTTCTACATGTAATTAAATTTAATCAATTTAATTATATTGTTCATTCATTTTATTCTCCCACTATAATTAAATAAATTTATTTTATTTAATTACTTCACATATCTACTTAATTAAATTAAATAAATACATTTTATTTATTTAAGTTAATTATCATCTTTTGAATTTAATTAAATCTTTTTAATTAAATTTAAAACATCTCTTTTCTTCTATTTTAAACTTTCTTCTAATTAATTAAATACTTTTATTTAATTAATTTCGTAAACACATGTCATTCCTTCAAATTTAATTAAATATTTTATTTAATTAAAAATCTTATGCTTTCTTTCATAATTAGATATTTCATTTAATTATGAAATCTTCTGATTTCCTCAAAATCTTAATTTAATTAAGAAAAATCAACATGCACTCATAAATAAATAATTGAATTAGATAATTCATTATTTATCTTCTCAGAATCTTTCCATTTTTCTTCTAAAAAAGGATGATTTTTAAATCATCTCATCTTATCTCTTCCATGAAAATGGAAAAATCTTGCTTTACTCGTTTTCTTCTATTTTTCTCTTCAGTCTCATCCATTTTTGACCGTTTGATCTATCAGAAATTATCATAGCCGTTGACCAACCTAGCTAATCAAAATCTTCGAAAAACTCTATAAATGCACATGCAAATCCAAGCACTGGTTAAGGCGACTACACAGACGAACATATACACAATTACGCTTGCATTCTTACATTTTAGCAATTTCAGCAATATTCGTATCTTAGCATAATCTTGCATTTAGCATAGTATGCATTTTAAATCTCATTCTCTAGTAGCCTACTTCGTTGAGCTTGGTATTCCAAATCTGAGAGCAAATTGAGCAAACGAAACGCTGGAGATAGAGAGCAATAAGACGAATTCAGAGAAGCTGCCATAAAACAGTTTGCTTACTTGTTTTCTTTAAGTTTCTTTGATTTAATGTTTTATTGATTGTGTTTTGATTCATTTATGATTGACATATTTTTCATACACACATAAAATGGCGCCCACCATGGGGCCCATGCCCCGATTTTGATGTTTTTCTGTAGAACATTCTGACAGGTTTCCGCATTCTGGAGTTCGGTGTTCGAAAAAATTCCACGTTTTAGTGCATCTGAGACTTTCTGCGGCGCTTCTGGGATTTTTTTTTTTGGTTTTCGCAGGTATTCCAGCGCATCTAGGGACTATTTCGGCACTTCTGAGAGTTATTTTAGCGAATCTAAGGGACAAAATAGCGCATTTGGTCTCATTTCATTTAGAGTTAAATCTGCATTTAGTTAAAATAGCGCATTTAGGAACTCTTTTAGCGCATATAGTAGTTAATCTAGCGCATTTAAGGTATATTTTAGCACATCGATATTTCATTGTTTATAGAGTTGAAATTGTATTTTAGTAGAGTAGCGCATTTGAGGACTATTTTGGCGCATTTAGGAAATTTCTATAGCACATTTAAGGTCTGTTTCAGCACATATAAGGTCTGTTTTAGCACATATAAGGTCTATTTCTGCGCATATAAGGTATGTTTCAGCGCATATGGGTTGTAACACACATACAAAATTCTGAGTCTAACGCCTTCCGCAAACAAAATTTTCTCTGGTTAAAAAGAAGCAATCCTAGGATAGTCACATCTGGATAAAACAAACCAATCCTAGGATAGACATGGCATTTAAAAAGAAGCAATCTAGGATAGTCACCACACAGTGATCTTGCAGTTAAAATTGAACAACTTGTTTTTGTGAAGCAATATCTTCACTTAGATTATATCATTGTGATTTGGGCTTAAAAAGAACATTTGTTTGCTTTGTCTGTGGCAATAGGTCTATGCTCTCCCCTTAACTAGGTGATCAGAATACCAGACTTTCTTTTTCAAATTTCATGCCATTTTACTACTTTAATTATATCATTTAGAGAGAACAACTTGTTTTTGTGAAGCAATATCTTCACTTACATTAGATCATTGTGATTTGGGCTTAAAAAGAACATTTGTTTGCTTTGTCTATGGCAATAGGTCTATGCTCTCCCCTTAATTGGGTGATCAGAATACCAGACTTTCCTTTTCAATTTTCATGCATTTTTACTACTTTAATTACATCCTTTAGAGAGCCTGCCGTAGTGGGAAAAAGTACTCACCCTACAGGAACGACTCAAGTGGGTTCAAGCCAAAGCCAGGCTATTCCACCCCACTATAAAATTTAAAGCAAATCTAAGGAAACCCTCTTTTGCCGGTAGTGTGCAAGATAACCATCCCCAAAGCCTTTGTTCTAAAGGTTGGGAGGTCTCCTAAGGGAGTTTATTATTGATGCACCGAATGGAAACCCTTACTACGAACCTAGTGTAGCAGCGAGCCAAAGTCAGTTTTTGAACATCCTAATAATCACAGTGCAAGGGGAGGGAAGAATCTGCCCCCAAGACACTCACCATATAACTGCCAAGGACCATTTGCTTAGGGGATCCGGTATCCACTTCCGTCACTCTGAGTACGTGCCTGGAAAAGACAAAAACATGGGTGCCCCTTCAGGGGTGACACGGCTGTGTGAGTCGACGCAGTTCTAAGATGTGGGTTGTTGATTACTAGGATGACCTACTTGAGTATTAAGAGTGAGTCTGCCTAAATTGTCTTCTATGTACTAAACCTGTGAAAAAATTTGTTGAAAACATTTTCTTGATCATACACTTGATGTTAGTATAGGGTTTTAATAACAACTATTTTTCATAATGATTGTTGTGTCTTCCATTACATTAGCTCAGAAAAATGATCATCCAAAATGAACATGAAAAACAGCAATTGAAATCACTCAAACAAACAAAAAAAAACTGTTCGTATCTTTGGTCTAGTGAAATTTTGATATTTCCCCCATGCTTAGAGAGTGAAAATCAACAAAATTTGTCAAGAAATCAATTTCCACTAGAATCAAGAAACCCATGAAACAATTAGGGTACAAGAAGACATTGCAAAGAATAATTTTTTTGTACAAAAATTGACACGTCTTGCTTCATTACCGTGGATTTCTTCATAGATACCAAGACTTTGTTAGGGGATTCACTGACAAGTATGCTGTAGATCCTTTGGATTCTTGAGCTTATTATTAGATATTAGCTCTATCTCAATGGCATAATATTAACCAACCTCTTGAGTTTGATGATATACCGCAACCTTCTATTGAGTATCCTTCACATCCTAGTCAAATCCTTCAATGATCTTGAATTCTTCCTTCAAAAACAAAGATCAAATCTTTAAGAGTGCACCTTCCAAAATTTTTTTTTGATTATTGATTCAACTTCCCCAATAGGATTCTGACATCCTTCATCATCGGAAGCCATAATCAAAAAATTAGGAAACATCTTTTATCATACCATAAGATTCTCATCTTATCAGATCAAGATATCATCATCGTCGCACTTATCAAAACTGTGATCTAAGTTTAGAAGAACTCTTCAAACTCACATGCCTATCTTCACAAGATCTCAATACAACAAATCAAGGGAGGGAATACAACAAGAAGGTCATATCCAAAACACTCAAGAAGGAGGAGAAAACAGTAATCCCCTTTACAGTGTAAGTCGTAATCCACTTTTCAACAACGACATGGATAACAGAGAAGAAAATCCGTTCCACAAGTACAAAGCCATAAACAATACTCCTGTAAATAGTGATGATGAACTAGAGGATGAACGACACCTTAGAGAGGCTAAGCAAGATCCCAAGTTTTACAAAGCCATAGAAAAGATCTTGCAGCACGATAAAGAGAAATATTTCCTCTATCTAGTTGACCAAGGAGCTAAATTTCCACATGACTTTGATATTGAGATTTTGAAAAACAAACCTGAAGAAACACCCCTATCTAATCTTAGTGCTTTGACTCAACAAATCAAGGCACTTCAAGGACAAGTCAAAGAGTTACAAGGGTGAACCACCACAAAGAAATATACTCTTGAGGACATTTGCCCTTATCCTTTTGATCGAAGTCTCAACATGATTCCATTTCCCAAACATTGTGAAATGCCAAAAATTGATTGCTATAATGGGAAATTGGATCCAATCGATCATGTTAGATACTTTCGAAACATGACATTAGAATTTGCTCATGAGGATACTTACTTGATGCGATTGTTTCCTAGGAGTCTTGGAGCTCATTCTATGGAATGGCTATCAAAGATTACACCTCCCGTCAAGACATTTGAAGAATTAATCAACCTGTTTATTTCACAATATGCTTATAACATCCAACACCAAATCACTATGATAGATCTCTGCAAAGTTGCGCAAAAACCTGGCAAATCTTTCATTACGTTTCTTCAGAGATGGAGAAGAATGTTCACTAGATATCCATGTCATGTTCTTGAAAATGAAAAGATGGTTACCTTCATTAACAGTTTGAATTTAGAAATGAGCTATCATTTGAACTTACATTTTCCTCCTTTTGAGAAATTGATTGAAGATGCCATAACCATTGAAAATGCTTTGGTCAAAAGAGGAATAATAAAACATGACAAAGAAAATCCTAGCTCATCCAATCATCACAATAATCAGGACAAGTCTAAATTTTGGACTCACAACAAGAATGTGGTGAATGATGGTGTTGTTGATGCAAATCATGTCTTGACCAAGCCATTTGTCCTTAGTACTCCAAGAACTCGTAACAACAATGTCAACTCGATTGCAAATCACGGAAACAATCCTCCCCCTCAGAGGAACAATATAAATCAACATTCTACTCCCAATCAAGGGACTTCCAACAACCAAGGTTACTGAGGAACCAATAACAATCACAATTCCTTAGGGAACACCTTGAATACAAATCCACAAAGATTTTCATTCTTCTCTAGTAGAAATTTCACTCCACTGGGGCAATCTGTGGAATCTGCATTCAAAGAGTTGATGGCTAAAAATGTCATTACATTGCCACCTCAATGAAACTACGAACCCAGTGTGAAACCTCCGTCATGGAATGAGGCATACTATTGTGACTATCATCGGTGCAAAGGTCATCACACAAATAACTGTTAAGCCTTGAAAAATTCCATTCAAGACTTAATTGAAAACAACACCATCACAATAGAAGGACATCAACAATCTAATGAAGACCACCAAGCTTTTCGCAACCCTTTTCCCAATTATCAAAAGGGTGAGTCTTCGGGAAAAAGTGTGAATCATATTGATGATCCGATAATCAACCATATTTACACCGACGATGAACGAGTCAATGTTATTAAAGTCAACAAGAAGGTGGAATACAGAGAAGTCAATGCAACAACAAGGGCGCAAGCCAAAGTTTTCTTAAAAGGTGCCTCTTCAAAATCCACTAGACCCTCACCTCAACACCAATATGACCTAGTCAACCAACTTCGGAAAACCCCTGCTCAGATTTCCATCTTAGAACTCTTGAAGATTTCTCCAGCACATAAGGAAATTCTCAAAAGGGCCCTTGTTGAAACAACAGTATCCACTGATTTGGATGTGGATCAATTTCAAGCCATGGTAGGACACTTGTCTTCACCCACATGTCTCTCATTTTCTGAGAAAGATGACGCTTCCGTGACTCATCCCCACAATTCATCATTGTATTTAGAAGTCATGATTCACAAGTTTCATGTTAGATGCGTCCTAATAGAGGGGCTGGTTTAAACATATGCACCATGAAGTTGGTTCAAGCTTTAGGATTTTTTGAGGACTCCATTGATCCTAGAAGAAAGATTACAATCAAAGCCTATGATGATGAGGAAAGAGCATCCAAGGGTCTAATCATGCTACCAATCAGAGTTGGACCTATTATCAAAAATACTTTCTGTCAAGTATTAGACTGTGATCTTGCATACAACATCTTGTTGGGTCATCCTTGGATCCATGAAATGCAAGATGTCCCATCCACCTTTCATCAATGTCTTAAGTTTCCTTATGATGGACAGAAAATCACGATACCAGCTAATAATTCAAAAATTCAAACTTGTGCCAACCTCAAAGCTAGTCAGGATACTTTGGTTCCTAACAATCGAGAAGCTCAGGCTAGTACTTCTCTCAAGATTGATACACAAATTAGTCAGTTGACCAATAGCTTTGATAGGAAATTGAAATTCAAGGACCATGGAGTCGGGGAGTACTCTCTCTGTCTTGCTGATTTATCGACATCGCCTCGGTCACATGGACAACCTTCAATAGCACAACATCAAATATCAGCAGTATCAACATTAACACAACAAACAATAGAGCCAAGCACAAAGTTTAATGGGCAATTCATCAAGGAGAAATTCACCATGGAAAATCCTGAGGATAGAGAAATTTTGAACTGGCTCTATAAGGATGAAGATGAAATAGTGCTTAATGTCAAATTACCAACATAAAGATATGGAAAAGGGTATACAATCATGTAGAAGATGGGATATGATGGAAATGGTCTCATAGGGAAGAGAAAAGAAGGAGTAGTTGAACCTATTAATCCTCTAGGACTTTCTGCAAAAGAGAAAACCGGATTAGGTTATGATACTACCTCAATAAAAAGAACATCCAAACAAATGCATGACACTGTTCTTACATTACAAGAAGATTCAGATTCAAGAGAAGCATATTTGGCAACAATTCAGAACTTCCTGGATAATAAATCTGACATAGATTCTGCTGAATATGAATGGGATACCATTTACAATGATGAGCTTTGGAGGGATAAAAGGGTTGATGTGATACACAAGTATACCCCTACTCTAATCAAAGGTGAAGGGTCAGGGTCCCGAACACAAAAATTTGAACCACAAAGTGACTATGATTCTAGTGATACTGAGTCAGATTTAAATGAACAAGACCATCGTGAGAATAGTATCATCATTGATCCACCTCATACCTCAAATCCTACGGTCAACTCTGTTATGACCATAACCATAGCCGACTTCACACAACCTAATGACTCACTACCACTTATTCATCCTGATCTTATTGATTGGGATTCATTTGAACCTATCATTATACCTATGTTTCCAAATGACGAAGCTATCGTAAACTTCCTTTCTGAAGATGACATAAATGATTGTTCCACCAGCAATTTTCGGCATAAAGTCTTTAATCAGGAGGGTGTCAAGTCTCCTAGCTGCAAAATTAAAAATTTAAAACAAAGATCTAATGGTGAAAACCAGAATCTAGTAGTGTTAGATCAAACAAAAGAGAAAATAAAGAGCGTATCGGATGGTGAAAACCTTTTTAAGGCACCAGATGATGGGAATCTTGACACTCTCCCAGAACACTACCATGAGTGATCGCCCATCTTGATTGAGCCTACAAAGGCTGTCAATCTTGAAACATTAGAAAAACCAAAGATTTTATAGTTAGCTGCATCCCTGATAGAGACAAAGATACCAGAGTTCATAGAGTTTTTAAGAGAAAATCAAGTCAACTTTGCTTGGTCTTATGCAGACATACCAGGGCTTGATCCTGATCTGATCATGCATCACTTGTCTATCAAACCAGGGGTTAAACCTGTGAAACAAAAACTTAGAAAGATGCACCCCCATGTTGCATTATTGGTTAAGGAAGAACTAAGAAAGCTCCTTGATGTGGGTTTCATAAGATCAATTGACTATGCTGAATGGATCTCTAATATTGTTCCTGTATCTAAGCCAAATAAAAGTATCAGAGTGTGCACAGACTTCAGAGATCTTAATAAAGCATGTCCTAAGGACGACTTCCCACTTCCCAGCATCGACACCATAGTGGATTTGACGACTGGCCATGCCATGTATTCATTAATGGATGGTTTTTCTGGTTACAACCAAATCAAGATTGCACCCAACGACCAGGAGAAAACAACTTTTATGTGTCCATGAGGAACTTACTATTGGAATGTCATGCCTTTTGGTCTAAAGAATGTCGGGGCTACTTATCAAAGAGCTATGACTACAATATTTCATGACATGATGCACACATTCATGGAAGATTATGTAGATGACATATTGGAAAAATCATACACCAGAGAAGGACATTTGGAAATATTGTCTAAAATATTTACAAGATTGGAGAAATTCAAAGTTCACCTCAATCCCAAGAAATGTGTTTTTGGGGTCACATCTAGAAAAATCTTAGGGTATATTGTTTCAGAAAAGGGAATTGAAGTAGATCCTGCCAAAGTTCAGGCAATCATGGAAATGCCTCCCCCAAGAAACATCAGTCAATTGAGGTCACTACAGGGACGACTTCAATCTATACGGAGGTTCATTGCACAACTAGCTGACAAAATTATACCTTTCACACATTTATTGCATAAAAATGTTCCTTTCAGATGGGGTGACAAGTGTGAACTGGCTTTTCAACAAATCAAATAGTACTTAATGACTCCACCAGTCCTAGTACCACAAAATCTAGACAAGCCACTGATCTTGTATATTGCTGCAATAGAGACATCCTTGGGAGCATTGCTAGCACAAGAAGACCATACAGGGAAAGAACGTGTAATTTATTATATCAACAAAACACTAACAAGCCATGAACTCAATTACACTTCCATTGAGAAGGCTTGTTTAGCAGTAGTCTTTACTTCACAAAAATTTTGGCATTACATGCTAATACATACAATCAATCTTGTTTCAAAGATTGATCCGCTAAAATATTTGTTAAGCAAAGCATCATTAACAGGAAGGCTAGAAAAATGGGTAATGATTATGAGTGAGTTTGACATCCATTATGTTGATTGTAAGGCAATCAAAGGACAAGCTATCGCTGATCAACTAGTTGAAGCACCACTACAAGCAGACCATCCTCTACACATTGGATTTCCAGATGCTGATGTCCTTACTATAGAATTTAAACAACCATGGTCCTTATATTTTGATGGCTCTTTCACTCAACATGGATCGGGGGCGGGCATACTCTTTGTCACCCCTCAAGGACACCATTCCTCGATCATACAGGCTGATGTTTCCATGCACCAACAACATAGCCAAATGTGAATCATTAATCACTGGACTTAAAATAGCATTGGAATGGAGGATTATAGAACTACAATTGTATGGTGACTCACAGTTAGTCATTAATCAGATCAATGATGATTATCATACCAAAGATGACAAACTGTTGCCATATAAGAAAATGGTGGATGATTTCAAGAATTATTTTGTGGGCATCAAATTCACGCAAATTCCAAGGCTTGATAACAAAGCGGCCAATGCCATGGCTATGATCGCCTCATTGTTACAACTCACAGAAAATCAGGCTCACTATGAATTTCTGGTGGAACAATCATTTACACCTGCTTATGACACCCTCGAAAGCCAAATCATTCACCACTTGGTGGGATCAGAGTCACCTTGGTATGGAAAAATCTATGTCTACTTGAAAGATGATATCTTACCACCTGATCTATCCCGTAACCAAAAACATAATTTCATCTGCCAATCCTCCTGTTATACTCTTATTGCTGACACCCTTTATCGTCGTGGTCTTGATGGTACTCTTCTTCGATGTCTTGAATGTGATGAATCTAACAAAGCTTTACAAGAAGTTCACGGTGGCATTTGTGGTACTCACTCGAGTGGACTGACCTTATCCAAAAAATTACTTATAATGGGTTACTATTGGCCTACAATGGAGAGGGAATCATTCACTTTTGTGAAAACATGTTCAAAATGTCAAATTCATGGGAATCTCATTCATGCTCCCGCACAAGAGCTACAACCGTTCACACCAACCTGGCCATTTTATCAATGGGGGTTGGATCTTGTTGGAAATATTCATCCTTCATCCTCAAACGGACACAAATTCATCATCACCGCCACAGAGTATTTTACCAAGTGGATTGAGACAGTACCTCTTACACTCTCTAATCACAGATAATGGATGACCATTCAAGAATCAAGATGTTGATGAATTTTGTGAACGATTCCATATTCAACACAGGTACTCAACACCTTATTATCCACAAGGGAATGGCCAAGCAGAGGCCTCAAACAAAACAATATTGAAAATTTTGAAGAAAACTGTGAATGATGCAGGGAAAGATTGGCATGTTCAACTTAATCTCGCATTGTGGGCCTACAGAACGAGTATCTGAATGCCAACAGGAGCAACACCATTTTCTCTTGTTTATGGAGCGGAGGCCATTTTACCTCTAGAGGTCGAGATTCCATCACTTAGGGTATCACTAAAGGGTCTCCTAACAGATGATGAGTACAAAGTTTCCCGATTGCAAGAACTGGAACTTCTTGATGAGAAGTGACAACGAGCAGTTGATCATTTGAAAGCATATCAACAAATGATGTCTCGCAGCTATAATCACAGAGTCAAGCCACGTACCTTTCAAGTTGGTGATATTTTTCTTAAAGAAAATCCATGAAATCAGCAAGACAGAGAGAAGAAAGGAAAATTTGAACTAAATTGGCTAGGTCCTTAAGTGGTTATCTCAGTCTACGGCTCAGGAGCATACAGCTATCAACACCAGAAGGGGATCTGTTTGATGAACCCATCAATAGCATGCACCTAAAAAAGTATTACATCTGAAATAGTTATCATCATCTGGAAAAAGTCCTGAAGAAATATAAAAACAACAGAAAAAGTCTTGAAGAAATACAAAAACAGCGGAAAAAGTCCTGAAGAAATACAAAAACAGCAGAAAAAAGTCCTTAAAAAAAATACAAAAACAACAAAAAAGGTCCTGAAGAAATACAAAAACAACAGAAAATGTCCTGAAGAAATCCAAAACTTCTGGAAAAAGTCCTAAAAAAATGGTTACCTTGGTGAAAACCTGGCAAACAGGCATCTCGATAGCTACAAAAAAAAAAAACAACACAAATAGTGAAAATCTGGCAAACAGACGCTATTTGTAGCTCTCCATCTATTAGTTCACGTTGTGCACTTGAAAATTTTCAGCCTTCTTTTCATGCATTTGTCCATCATCTTAGGTCCATACTAGCATCATGCTGCCATCATTTTCCTAGAGCAATAATGTCTTACCATGGCTTGATTATCGTACATATTCATTTCAGCAAGTTGTGTCAATACTGGGGGCAAACGTTGACATACTGGGGGCAATCAACTTTCAGGTTTTACCAAAACAACTAGACAATAACATCAAAATCCAATCTTACAAACAAACAATCAAACCTTATGCACACCTATCCAATCATTGATACATATCACAATAGTTTTCAGCTACGTACCATATCATGACTCATATCTGGATGATCTATAATCTGACTAATGTTTGGAAAAATGGTATTTCATTTTAAACAATGGTTTTTTGATTTTCGATATCATCTCTCTGGAGCTCTCTCAATGTTGTACTGAACTAGAGAGGCGAGGAAAGATAATGATTTTTCTTTGTCTGTTGTCTTGAGATTAACTAGCAATCTAGTGCAAATATGTCATTAGACATGATTTCCAAAGCAATATCATTGATGACAGTTCCACATTTGCATCGGAAAGTGGTTAATCTTTGTCTGTTTATGCAAGAAATGCATAGGTCATCTCGGTTTAATTATACCTCGATGCTTGTGTTTACTTGCTATATCAACAATCATGAAAATTGTACTCAGGTCATCATTGGTGCTAATTTACCCCCTGATGCTTGTACATACTTTCAACATTTTAAAATGCTCTATGATGATTCCGGAAAAATAACAACAAGCTCAACAAATGGTTTATTTCATTTCATTGCATTTCATTTTAGGTTATTGTACATATCTGCATACTGGATTTGCATCAGAGTTTTTGAAAGGCTAGCAAGATCATCAATGGCTACCATGTCTCTTTGGACTATTTGTGGAGGACATTCGAACATTTGTTTCATCATCACCTTTCATCTTCATTATCATTTCATTCATCATTATCATTTCATCTAGGTCCTTTCATTTATCAATTTATCATTCATTTGCATATCATTTTGATTCTCTATCATCTTCATATCATTATCATTTTATCATTTTTATATTCAATTCATTTTTTTCCATCATCATTTCATTTTCATTTGCATCTCATCTTCATATCATTACCATTTTATCATTTTATATTCAATTCATTTTCATTTATCACTCATTTCATATCATTACCATTTTATCATTTTATATTCCATTCATTTTCATTTGCATCCCATTTATCATTTTTTTTTCTACCGTTATCATTTTTCATTTCATATCATTATCCTTTTTCATTTCATATCATTTTCAGTTCATATCATTTTCATTTCTCGTTTCAATCCATTATCATTTCATTATCATTATCATTTCAGTTCCACCTTATCATTTCATTATCATTATCATTCCATTATCATTTCATCATCATTATCATTCCATTATAATTTCATTATCATTATCATTTCATATCATGTTCAATTCATTATCATCTATTCCATCATCATTTACTATCATTATCATTCCATTATCATATAATTATCATTCCATTATCGTTTCATTATCATTATCATTCCATTATTGTATCATTATCATTATCATTCCATTATCATTTCATTATCATTATCATTCCATTATCATTTCCTTATCATTACCATTCCACTATCATTTCCTTATCATTATCATTCTATTATCATTTCATTATCATTATCATTCTATTATCATTTCATTATCCTTATCATTCTATTATCATTTCATTATCCTTCTCATTCTATTCTCATTTCATTATCATTATAATTTCATTTTCACATTATCATTTTATTATCATTATCATCTCATATCACGTTCGTTTCATTAGCATTTCATTCTCATCATCATTCATTTTCCACTATCACTTAACATGTCATTATCATTTATCCCATTATCATTCATTTCACTTATCACTTATCATTCCATTTTCAGTTATTTCATTAACATATCATTTTCTCAGTTGCATTTAATCATCATTACAATACATTCCATTTCATTATGTATCATTTATCATCTTATCGCACATCATATCATTTGACACATTACATTCATTTCATCTCATTAATCATCCTATCATTTTCATATTTAATCATATTACGAATTCATCCTGCATATCATAATCACCAACATTCATTTCCATCATATTATCATTTTACGTTTGAAAATCCAAAAAAACAAATATTCCATACATTCATATTCATATCATTTGCCAAAAATAACATCTTTCATAAAACATATCACATATTCCAAGACATATTTTCATAATCATTTCATCCACCTGCATGACATCATTAGTACGCATCATCAATCATTTTTTATCATCATAACAACATCATATCTACTCATCCTGCATATCAGGTTAGTCATTAAATCATTCTCATGCATATCAAAATACCATAACATATAAAAATAAAAGCACATCACATAATCATCTCATAAATACACATCACATCATCAAAAATCATCACCACTGCATATCATCACTCATCATAAATAATACAAATGTCCAATGTCCAATGAAACTGAAAATTCCAAAGCCAATTACATGGGATATGATCAAAATCAAATATACATGCTCCAAAAATAATATACATGTGTGAAGTACATCTACATCAATTGGTCAATGCCCCTGATGGAGTTGGTCCGGAAGGAGGTGGTCTGCCACTAGTACCTACATCAGGATCCCGCCAAGGCCCGGTAACCCCTAGGATATGTGTGTCCATCTGTGACCTGCTCCTGGTCCTAGTGTGGGACCACAAGAATGGCTCTCTGCACTCAGGAGGACACAAATCCTCATATCTGACCTAGTAGTACTCCGCCTCCCTCGCCATCTCCATACCCTTTGCAATGGCATTCCACAAAGATGCACTCTCTACAGTGCCCATGAGCCTCTGAGCTACGCCCTCGGCCTCTACCACCCTCCATCTGAATGCATCCCTCTCTATCGTCAACTGGGCTACCTGTGGGTCTGGGGCAGGTACCTGTACCTATGTCTGTGCCTGTGTCTGAGCCTAAGCCTGTGCCAACTGTGACTATAGTTGTGCTATCACACTATGTTCCTGACCCAGCTGACCCTGAATAGTCTATACCTGGGCCTACAACATGGCTATCTGTGTCTACTGAGAAGAAGAGGACATCCTGATGATTGTCTGTGGTCTGCCCCCAAACCTAGGCCTCCGTAAAATCGGTGCACTGGCTAGGCTGTCCATCCTCTGCCTCACTGCTCTAGCCTCCTCCCCTCCATCATCTCCCCCATCATCCCCATCATCCGGGCTATCATCGTCGCTGCCCTCCTCCTCCTCCTCTCTACCACCCTCCTCCTCCTCTCCAACCTCCTCTGCCTACTCTCCGCTAGCCACACCCTCCTGTCTCTCTACCCCAGCCTGTTGTGCTACGGCGATGGGCCCTAGCTCATTGGGACATGTAAACCATGGGAACCGATGTGTATGAAATTACTCTAAGTACTCATCGGACATCCCTGCATCTGTAATCTCTAGTCTATATGCCCATACCTTAGCCTGCAAGCCCATATACTCTGTATAGGCCACCTGGTATGTGATGCATCGGCCCCACCCTGGATCATCCTTGCACCGCCCATAGTGAGCAATGCCCTGTGGCATCCCCTGCGTGAATCCATACTGTCTCTGCACCTATAGTGCCAAAAATTGCTCAATAATGAATGGGATGCATCCTATCATATACCGTGGTATGTAGACATATGGCATCTCCATATGATCTATGTCCCAAGGCTCGCAGTCTACATATGGCCTCCATATCACGACATCTACATCGTCTAGCACTCATCGCTAGTACTCCAACTTGCCCAGCTTGGGCTAGACAAGTGCACCTAAATATGCATATATGTATGGCCTCCCTGGTGGCCTCGCCCTAGCACATGCTGGTCTCGTCATCACAATATGCTCCCAGGCCCAGATCTGAAGTAGAGTCACACCACTGGCCAAACTTGTCGACCCTCTATACACTACCTGATGTAGATCGTGATATAGGTGGGCCAAAATATAGCTCTCTTAGGCATACCTCCGTGGCTGAGTCACCAGCCACTCCAGCATCCTACCCCATCCAACTAAAAATCCCTTCGACCGATGGTCTGGTCCAAGGAAGCCTCTAATAAATGCTGCCAACACGAAAACTAAGGCAGGATATCTACTAAAATCTACCCATGACACCCAATATCTGGATATCGACATATCGCCGTAGATCCTCCTCAGTGCATTTGTCCCTCCTATCTCCTTGTGGTCATAAACCACAAGGGCACCTACCACAGGAATCCCTAGAATCTTGTACACATCCTCAGGTGTCACGGTCATCTCACCTGTCAGAAAATGAAAGGTGTTATGATGCGAATGCCACCTCTCAGCCAGTGCTATCAATAGCCCTCTGTTGACTCGAATCCCTCGCGGGATGGTCAACAATGATCCCAGTCCATAGGCACATATCCACTGTACCTCTACAGGATTCAACTCTCCTATCTGATCCCAACATATCGAGAATCGCTCTCTAATCTGGAGGTTGTCAAAAACCTCCTACTTTTGGTCATCACAAAGACAATTCATCAGACTCATACGAATGACTCATATCATGTGCTCTATCTATCAAGTGACCCATATCAATAACCCATATCAAGTGACCCATATCAGTGACCCATATCAAGTGACCCATATCTAGTGATCCCTATTAGTGCCCATATCAATAAACCATCATAGTGAACCATATCAAGTGAGTGACTCATATCATGAACTCAAATGCTACATCTATCTATCTGAAAATCAAAAGCCATCTTTTTTATCATCATTATTTCTATTTGTTTTTCTTTTCCAGGAAAGAAAATTTACCAACAGTCAAACATTTTAAACCATCATTTACTATTTGGTTTCTATCATAGAGATCACATTTATCAAACATCTACTTTGGGGAAACAAATTCATCAGTTAATCATCTCATTTCTATTCATATCAGCATGATGCAAACACAAAAATTTATCTATGGACCTAAGAGGCAAATTACACCATCATTTTTCATCATCAAATACATTGCCAAAATTTTCCTATAAGCGCTAATATATGCCTCATATGTGCTAAACCTCAAAAGCGCTACAGTTTATCTCAAAAGCGCTAAAACTCATTCGGTCGGTTTGTCCCCCTAAAAGCGCTAAAGTTTCTCCTATAAGCGCTACAACCATATATGCGCTAAGGTTCCCCTCATATGTGCTATTTGATCCTCCAGAAGCGCTAAATCATTGTATGTGCTAATCTAGCCTGCAGAAGCGCTACTTTATACCCTAGATGCGCTAGTTCATCCCTATTGTTAACAATCCCTATATGTGCGACTCTGTGCCCTGGATGCGCTAAAATTTTCTAGCTGGTTTCCAACCCTAAAAGCACTAAAAGAATCTTCGGATGCACTAGAACATTTGATTTTATCCTAGACCTAGAAGCGCTAAAGAACACCCTGAATGCGCTAAAAGAAACTTCGTATGCCCTAAAACAGAACTGCGGATGCGCTAAAACGTTCTTTTTCACCCTAAAACTGCGGCAAAAACTTACAAAAATTGATCCAAATTGCAAAAATTTGAATCACAAAGGGTTAAATCGACTCACTGGTGGTCCATACGTGGCTAGGCTCTTAAATCGGCGGGACCGCTTGAATCTGTGTGTGTGATAGGGAATCGGCATCTCGCTCAATCGCTGTCAGAGCACGAAATTCACTGTAGTAAAAGGGTGCAAATGACTTTCACTTTTACCCTTTTTACCTTATATGGGTCAATTAAGGAGGGTTTTAGATGACATTTCTTTTATTTCTTTCACCAGGGGCATCTTTTACAACAATCATCGAGAGCTAAATTACTGAATTACCATCTGAATTTCCTCATCCATCCGAAACTCACATTATCATCCGTGATTTACCTCCCGAGGGGGCATCATCGACATCAACACCAAAAATGTATCAGGGGCAAAAAGTTTATTTTCTTTGAAGCAATGTGTTTCACACATCACTTCAAAGAGGGGAAAAATGTATATGCATAAAATTGGTCATGTTTAATTATTCCTGACATTTAATTAAATACTTATTATTTAATTAATTTCTCTAAAGTCTTCTACATGTAATTAAATTTAATCAATTTAATTATATTGTTCATTCATTTTATTCTCCCACTATAATTAAATAAATTTATTTTATTTATTTAGTTCATATATCTACTTAATCAAATTAAATAAATACATTTTATTTATTTAAGTTAATTATCATCTTTTGAATTTAATTAAATCTTTTTAATTAAATTTAAAACATCTCTTTTCTTCTATTTTAAACTTTCTTCTAATTAATTAAATACTTTTATTTAATTAATTTTGTAAACACGTGTCATTCCTTCAAATTTAATTAAATATTTTATTTAATTAAAAATCTTATGCTTTCTTTCATAATTAGATATTTCATTTAATTATGAAATCTTTTGATTTCCTCAAAATCTTAATTTAATTAAGAAAAATCAACATGCACTCATAAATAAATAATTGAATTAGATAATTCATTATTTATCTTCTCAGAATCTTTCCATTTTTCTTCTAAAAAAAGATGATTTTTAAATCATCTCATCTTATCTCTTCCATGGAAATGGAAAAATCTTGCTTTACTCATTTTCTTCTATTTTTCTCTTCAGTCTCATCCATTTTCGACCATTTGATCTGTCAAGAATTATCATAGCCGTTGACCAACCCAGCCAATCAAAATCTTTGAAAAACTCTATAAATGCATGTGCAAATCCAAGCACTGGTTAAGACGACTACACAGACGAACGTATACACAATTACGCTTGCATTCTTACATTTTAGCAATTTCAGCAATATTCGTATCTTAGCATAATCTTGCATTTAGCATAGTATGCATTTTAAATCTCATTCTCTAGTAGCCTACTTCATTGAGCTTGGTATTCCAAATCTGAGAGAAAATTGAGCAAACGAAACGCTGGAGATAGAGAGCAATAAGACGAATTCAGAGAAGCTGCCATAAAACAGTTTGCTTACTTGTTTTCTTTAAGTTTCTTTGATTTAATGTTTTATTTATTGTGTTTTGATTAATTTATGATTGACATATTTTTCATACACACACCTCTATCTTGAACTTCTACAACTCAAAGATCTACCTATTAAACTTATAGATATCTATCTTTAGAGTGCTTGCCATTTTCTTTACCTAAAAATTGGATTCATCTACAGAGAGTTGTCACTCAAAAAAATATGATTGCATGAATGAAATGCTCTCCCTCTCACGAGTTAAAAGAAAACACTAAGCTCTCATACCAAATAAAAAAAGCATAGATAATAAATATAGAACTATATTAAACAAGCTACATAGTAAAAATAAATTTTAGTATAATTACAAACAATTAGACAATAAACACAAGGGTTAACTTGAGAAAATCTTTTGGGAAAAAACTAGCAAAATCACAACACCACTTAATAAATTATTGCAAGAAAAGACTACAATACAAAGAGTTTCAAGTGTAATAAATGATGTCTTCACCTTGTATCTAACTCAATTTCAACAATATGTTCCTTTGATACAAAAACATATCCAAACACTAACCCAAAAACTTGATTTGTAAGAAATGAGTTAATAAAAAAACAAGAAATGGTTTTCAAAACCATGGATGTCACAACCCATTCCACCATGAAGTTAAGTATCCTATACATTTTTTTATTTTTTATTTTTTATTTTGTTTGGAAGTTTCCTTTTATGTGTTACTTTGATGTTATTTCATAATAATATATTCATTTCCACCTTTCCCTAATACATTATTGATCAACTAGATGCATGGAAACATATAAAGAATTCAATATGGTGAAGATATCATCACATTTATCCTTGAAGCTCCCAAGTACAAGAAATAAACAAGACCTTTGTTTGTTATTTCATTAGCAACAATATAATTCTAATAATTTGTGATTATAGGTTACATTACTTTATATGGAAAATCTATACATACAATGAGTTAAAAAGTAGATACAATCTCACATTAACAATGCAAATTAAAATTAAAGTTATTTTGATAAAGCTACCCATATAAGCTATCAAGAAAAAATTTGCATAAAGAAAAAAAGTCAACTTTTAGAATTAGATGATCTTTATGTCAACAAATTACATATTATACAAGACATGGTTTCCCCAAGTCAATATGTTTATTTTAGTTGTAAGAGTAGCTTGTCATCCAAGAATATTCAAGTACAATTATTCGTCATAAAAGAGAGTACTTTTGAATCCAATTATGTGTATTTTTACATCAACATTTTGGATCACACTAATCTAAAATGTATATTTATGATTCAAAATTTTAATACAAAAAAACACAATTGAATCCAAAATAACTCGCTACTAACTTCATGAACTATGGAAAATTCATGCCTACTATCTTACAAGTTAGAAAGACCTCATGTGCTAATAATGAACACCTAAAGACAAAACATGATCCACTACCTACAGAAAATATTTCTCAACTTAGGAAGAAATAGATCCACTTGTGATTGGAGAAGCCATAACCAAAAGATGGAAGAATAGGGAAACCAAGTCCAAATGATGTGTGCCTCTGAAAACTTCTCAAATGTCCACATGTCAGAATGAGATGATGTCAATCTAAGAACATGTGAAGAATGATGCAGAACAATCTCCAAAAATGATGAATATGATGGGTCGACAACAATGATGTGGTTGTCAACAAAGAGGAGATGAATGTCCTCAAAGTAATCCTCTAAATTTGCAATATGAAACTCCACAAAAAAGAATTACATGTTTGCAAGATACAAATCCCAAGTAGTTGTGTTTGAAAGATGATGAATGTCATGTTACATTGAACTAATAGGGGCCAAGGATGTGGTGCTGGAATTTTGGAGATGTTAAAAGCTCTATTTTTTTGTGAGTTGCTTGGGTGTTTTCATCAATGTCAACCCCTTGTATAAAGAGAGTGTTGGAATGTTGTTGGTATTGATGATGTGCTTGAAATTTTTGGTATTGATGTCAACACATTCTACTAGTTTAGTCATTGATGTATTACTTCAATATAGTTGCAAAGTTTGTTGACCTGACTTGTGGTTGGGAAGATTGTTGTATTTGGAAAGTGTTGCATGTTGTATATGCTATAGATGTATTTTAGAGGTGTTAATAATGCTGCTAATGAAGTTGGTTCACTTGGTTTCCAAGTGCTTTTGAGAAAATTTGATAAAAGAAAGTTTAGTGTGATAGAGTGGTGTTTAGAGTTTTTGCACCACATTTATTCATGATTGAAGATATGCTCTCACACTTTGGATGTGATGATCAGATGTGCTTAGATGTGTTATATCTAGAGTTTGAGGTTTTGGATCATTCTATAATGGAAGATGTTTTTGACAGTATGTCTTTCTCATGAAACAGGGTGTCTGGGAGAAATAAGATTGCTCTACATTTATCTGCAGTGAAGGTTCTAGTGTTATAGATCTAGAAATATTCTTATAATGTTTGTATCTACCTTCCCTTGAAGTTTCAAGTGTTGAGTTGTTATACAAAGTTGTCTAGTGTGTTGGATGTTTGTGTCAGTATGTCTAGTTGCACAGAATGAAGGTGTTCTTAAGTTTTAGGTGGTTGTAGTAGTTGTGCAAAACATTTTGATGATGTTGGAATATTTTGAGATGTTGTAGGGATATTATGGAGTGTTGTTGTGGGCTACGTGAATTTTTTTGGACCTGATTAAACATGAACTTAATTGTTAAGGGCGCTAATATAGGTCTAGCCGACCCGATGTGTTAGCGCTAATTGCAGAGGATAATTGTTGATTGGGGAAGTATTGAGAAGTGTGTTGGTGTATATTTTGGTCCTAGTTAAGTAGTGGAATGGTTTGGCTTCACTTTTTTATATTATGGAAGTGTTTAGTGCTGACCTACTTGATGTTGCATGGTTGAGGTGTATACGTTTCCTTAAGGTTGACCTAATTGAGATTGTTTTAGGTTGTAGAAGGTATAAATGAAAGGATAATTATTGTATGGATGTAGAGCAATGGGTGTGATGTGAAAGATACAAATGTGATCAAGTGTAATGATATGAGTGTGAGCCTTAATGCCTATGACTTCCAAATGCAATGAGCAGAAGGTATTTGCGTTTCAGCCTGTTTGATGAGTTTTTTATGCTTCAGTGGAACTGTACCTTTGGCATATGAGAGATGAATTGTTAGTAGTTCAAATTGGCAATGAGTCACCCCTTCTTCTATTCTTCTTTATTTTGGATAGTGAATCCTTTCGTAGTGAGTCTTTCTTTATCTTTCTGGGCAATGATCCCTTGGTAGTGAGCCTTATTTTATTTGGTGTTGCAATTCATATATTTGTAAGCTAATCCTCACCATGGTTTTCCCCTTCTTGGGATTTCTACATAAATCCAATGTTCTTATGTGTTTGGTGTGTTTGCATTATTTATTTACATGTTTACATTATTTTAATGCATGTTAAGGGTTTAATGGTGGATAAGGGTTTAAGGGTTAATGCAGATGTGAATGGTAATGAGAGTTTATGGTGTTTTAAAGTATACAACTAATTCACCCTCACCTCTCAGTTGTCCTGTGCATCTAACAATTGGTATCATAGTTGTGGTTCCCAGGAAGAAGCTTAACCGCTTGAGGTAGATCCATACGACACATGAGAAAGGTTTCAAAGCTCTTTTGTTCGATTGAACAAATTTTACCTACTGGAAAGCTAGGTAGAGTCCTTTTTGGTTTCTCTTAGATTTGGTGTTTTTCAGTCTATTGAAAAAGGTTATTCTATGCCCACAAATGGTCCAAAAAGTGATGATAAGATCAAGGATTGTGAAAAAAATGGCAAAGAAAGGAATGCAATCTTGAGTGGTGTTTCTAATTTTGAACTTAGAAAGATGATGAGTCTAAAGTCTGCTAAAGAGACCTGGACAAATCTAGAAGTTATCTATGAAGAAGATGACAAGGTAAAACAAGAAAAGATGCAGAACTACAAAGCCAAATTTGAAACCCTATGGATGTCTGAAGATGAAGATATTACTGCCTACATGCTCAGAGTTGATGAAGTTGTCAATGCCATCATTGGTCTTGGTGGAAAGCTAGATGAAAGCAAAGTTATGAAAAAGGTATTAAGAAATTTTCCTAAATCTTATAGCCCTAAATTTTTTGCTATTGAGGAAGCTCAAAATTTGGATAATTATTCTAGAGATTAGATGTTTGGTGCTTTAACTTCTTTTTAAATGAGAGAGTTTGGTCAAGATGCTACAAACAAAGAAACTTGTTTTAAAGTCTGCAAAGTGGAAAAGGATGATGGATCAAATCTAGATGATCTTGATGAAGTGGAAACAAAATTTGTGAGGAGATTAAAAAATACAGGGATAATCTACCTTTCAAATGTATCAATTATGGAAACATAGGTCATTATACATCTAAATGTCCAATCAAAGTTACAAATTACAAACAAAAGGATCGTAAGGGTAAATTTTTCAAGAAGAGTTATTATGTTGAAAAGGACAATGGTGTTTCTGATGATGAAGAATCAAATTATTTGAATGAAGATAGTGATGAATGCTTGTTCATGGTTTTAAATGTTGGAACTAATTCTACTAATCTTGAAAGATGTGTGAAGGAAAGTTCCCCAAAAATAGGTCATATAATTGAAAGAACTATGTTGACTACTTTTCATGCTAGAGAAGAGAAGAATTACTATATCATTGATAGTGGATGCTCAAATCATATGACAGGTGATAAGAGTAAGTTTGTTAAGCTAGAAAAGTATGATGGTGGTCTTGTTAAGTTTGATGATGATACATATATGTTAAGATCTGTAGAAAAGGTTCAATTGGCTTTGATGAAAATCATAATGTAGATGAAGTTCTTTATGTTAAGGGTCTATGGCATGATCTTTTAAGTGTAGGAAAAATGTGCAAAAAAGGATATAATCTTGTAATTCAAAATGGTGGTTGTGCAATCAGAAAAGGAAGCTTTGGTAATCTAGTTGGTACCGGAACAAGGACAGAAGGTAATGTCCATCAACTCAAAGATAGTGGTGCAAGGTGCTTCATGTCTCAAACTAATGAAAGTTGGTTATGGCATACAAGAATGGGTCACAACAATTTTGATAGCCTAGTGAGGATAAGTTCTATTGATGTTGTGAGATATTTTCCAAATATTACAAATCCTATCAATGCAATCTATAAATAATAGTAAGTTGGAAACAAAGGAAAAATTTAAGATAAAATAATACTCTACCACATGTCCCTTGGAGTTAGTGTATACAAATCTATGTGGACCTACCAGATTAGAAGCTCATGTGGTGATGGGTATTTCACGTTATTAACTGATAAGTATTCTAGAATGGCTTAGGTTACATTTATCAAAGAAAAATTAAAATCTCTAGACAAGTTTAAAGCATCTAATGCTATGGTTGTGAATGAAATGAATCTAAAAATGAAATGTTTTATATCTAATAGAGGTGGTGAGTTCACTTCAAATGAGTTTAATAGTTTTTGTGAAGATCATGGAATAAGAAGGAATTTATCAACCCCTAGAACTCCTTGAAAAAATGTAGTTGTGGAAAGGAAAAATAAAATAGTTCAAGAAGTAGCTAGGGAAATCATGAAGGAAGCTAATATTTCAGATGTCTATTGGAGAGAAGCAATTCATACTACACTCTACATTATTAACAAAGGTCAAGAAAGAATGAACACTTCAAAGGATCCCTATGAGTTATGGTATGGGAAACCTCCTATTGTGAAATATTTTAGATATTTTGGAAGCAATTTTCATGTCAGAAGAGAAGAAGAAAACTTAGGAAAGTTTGATGAAAGATTTGATGAAGGAATATTCCTTGGATACTATACAAGTAGCAAGGCCTACTGATGCTACAACAAAAGATTGAAGCATATTTTTGAGAGTGCAAGTGTCAAAGTGGATGAAGAACCACATCAAATTTTAGTAATGATAGAAGGATATGAATATGATGAATCCCATTGTAGTGAAGAAGAAAAGGTTGAAGAAAAAGGAAAATAGTTGACAGTTGAAGAGGAAAAATCTCTAAAAAAGAATCATAAGACTCTCAAGTATGTGCCAAAGAATCATTGAGAAGATCAAGTCATTAGAGATAAGAGAAAAGTTGTGCTAACAAGGAGAAAAGTTGTTATAACAGAGTAACAAGAAAATTTCTATTTGCTTTTTGAGGTGGAACCAAAAATAGTGATTGAGGCATGCAAAGATGAGAATTGGGTCAAAGCAATGAAGGAAGAGTTAGAACATATAGAGAACAATCTGACTTGGGAATTGGTCCCAAGACCAAAAAAGAAGAACGAGATTGGTACTAAGTGGGTATTCTGAAACAAGTTGAATGAAGATGGAAAAGTTATTAGGAACAAGGCTAGACTTGTGTGTAAGGGTTATTCACAGGTTGAAGGTATAGACTTTGAGGAAAATTTTTCTCTAGTTGCAAGAATGGAAGCTATCATGATGTTTTTAGCTTTTGCAACACATAAACATTTCAAATTATATAAGATGGATGTAAAGTCTGCATTCTTGAATGGTGAATTGGAAGAAGAGGTATACATTGAACAAGTAGAAGGCTTTAGTTGTTAGAAGATGAAAATATGGTCAACATATTGAAGAAAGCATTGTATGGACTGAAGAAAGCTCCCAAAGCTTGGTATGCAAGATTAGATAAGTACTTGTTGCAACAAGGATTCACGAAAGGTACTACAAAGAGAAATTTGTATTTTAAAGCTGAAGGTGAATAAATCTTAATTGTGGTAGTATATGTTGATGACATAATCTTTGGAGGAAATACATAAAGAATTTGAGATGTCAATGTGTGGGAGATGAATTTCTTCCTTGGTTTGCAGATCAATCAATCAAAGAAAGGTATATTTGTATCATAATATAAGTATGTTAACAAATTGTTGAAGAAGTTTGGAATGGATGACTCTAAATTGATGTGTACTTCTATGGTTACTAGTTGTAAGTTGAGTAAGAATGATGAATCTCCTAAGACAGATCAGAGCACGTATAGATCAGTAATTGGTGGACTATTATACCTTATTGTGACTAGATTGGATATCATGCATTTAGTTTGTCTTGTAGCTATATTTCATAAAGATACCAGAGAATCCCATGTTGTAGTATTAAAGAGGACATTCAGATATTTGAAGGGTACTTTGTATTATTGTTTGTGGTGTCCTAAGGATACTGAATTCTCTTTGAGTGCATATACAAATGCAGATTAGGCTAGATGTGTAGATGACATGAAATGTATAAGTGGTGGTGCTTTCTTTCTTGGAAGCAAGTTCATTTCATGGCTAAGTAAGAAGCAAGATTCAGTGTCATTATCTACTACATAAGCATAATATATTGCAGCAACATCATTTTGTACATAGGTGTTATGGATGAAGCAAACATTGAAGGATATCTAACTTTTATATGATGAACCTATTCATATCTTATGTGAAAATCCAAGTGTAATCAATATTTCAAAGAATTCAATAATGCATTCAAGAAAAAAAAACATATCTCAATCTGGTGTCACTTCTTGAGAGAGAAGGTTGCATAAAATGAGGTGAAGGTGGAGTATGTGCCTACAAAGGGTCAAGTTGTAGATATTTTCATGAAGGCTCCTCCAAAATATACTTTTGAGTATCTCCAGGAGAAGTTAGGGGTTATTTCCCCTCCTTTCAACTAGATGCATAAGTGTGTGCATCTATCTGAGAAGAATTTCAAGATACATTCTTGGTCCTAGATTGATGCTAAAGGATACCTCTCATGGGGAGTAGGTACTAGTAGTTGTTGGATGGTGTAGTCAAATGGAGCATATTGTGTTCCCCTAATGGGGAGTGTGCAGGGAAGTGAGTATAGAGGAAAGAAAAAGAGTTCAATAGAAAAAATAAAGTGCAGAAGGTTGAGTGCAATTAATTGTTTATGTTGCAAGTGGTGCATGCAGGTGTTGTCCTTTGAATGTTGTAAAAGGGGGGAGCAAGAGAGTTGGATAAAATTATGGCCCTTTACCATTGATGTCAAAGGGGGAGAGAGAATCTAAAAAACATGGAGAGAGTTGTTTGAAAAACCATGGTGCAGAAGTGAATATGGTCTGAAGACCATAGGGGGAGAGAGTATGGAAAAGTATTGTCTAAGGAGCAAAGGAGGAAAGTGATCTAGAATGCAAGTGTTGTAGGTGTTGTAGGAGAAGAAGTCTTTGAAGAAAGAGGATGAAGAGTAAAGATTTGTCCCAGTAAGGGGGAGTACTACTTATTGTAGTAATGTTGTTGGTTGATTTTATTGTTGATGGTTTTTCAGAAAGAAGGTGTTGCCATCAATGAAAAAAGGGGAGATAGTTGGAAATTTGGAGATGTTGGAAGCTTGAGTTGTTTGGGTGTTTTCATTGATGTCAACCCCTTGTATAAAGGGAGTGTTTGAATGTTATTTGTATTGATGATGTGCCTAGAATTGTTGGTATTGGTGTCAACACATTGTATTGGTGTTGTCATTGATGTATTACTTTAGTATAGTTGCAGAGGTTGCTAACCTGACTTGTGGTTGGGAAGATTGTTGTAGTTGGAAATTCTTGCATGTTGAAAATGTTGTAGATGTATTTCCAAGGTGTTAATAATGATGCTGATGAAGTTGGTTCACTTGGCTTCCAAGTGATTTTGAGAAAATTTGATAAAAGAAAGTTTAGTGTGGCATAGTGGTTTTCACAGTTTTGCTCTACATTTCTTCATGATTGAAGATATGCTCATGTGGTTTGGACATGATGATTAGAGGTGCTCAAAGGTGTTATATCTAGATTTTTAGGTTTCAGATCATTCTATAGTGGAAGATGTGTTTGATAGTATGTCTATCTAGTGAAATAGGGTGTTTGGGAGAAAGATTGCTTCGCATTTCTCCACAGTGAAGGTTCTAGTGTTGCAGATCTGGGAACGTGCTTGTATCATTTGTATATACCTTCCCTTGAAGTTTAACGTGTTGAATTGTTTCATAAATTTTTTTGGTGTGGTGGATGTTCATGCTAGTATGTGTGGTTGCATACAATGAAGGTGTTCTTAAGTTTTAGGTGGTTGTAGTAGTTGTACAAAATATTTTGATGATGTTGGAATATTTTATGATGTTGTATGGATATTGTGGAGTGTTTTTGTGGGGTCAATGAAGTTTTTTTTAGACCTAGTTAAGCATGAACTAAATTGTTAAGGGTGTTAATACAAGTTTGGTTGACTTGGTGAGTTAGCACTAATTACCCAGGATAATTTTTGGTCAAGGAAGTGTTGAGAAGCATGTTGATGTAGATTTGGGTTCCAGTTAAGTAGTGGAATTTATTTCCTTCACATATAATATATTGTAGAAGTGTTTGGTTTCTACCTATTTAAAGTTCCATGATTTAAGTGTATATGTTTCCTTAAGGTCGACATAATTGAGATTGTTTTAGGTCACGGAGGGTATAAATGCAAGGAGAATTGTTGTGTGGATGAAGAGTAGTGAGTGTGATGTGAATGTGATCAAGTGTAATGATCTAAGTACAAGCCTTAATGCCTATGACTTCTAGATGCAGTGAGGAGAAGGTGTCTACTTTTCAGTCTATTTTTTGAGTTGTTTGTGCTTCAATAGAATTGTACATTCAGCATATGAGATATGCATTGTTAGTAGTTCAAATTGGAAGTGAGCCACCCCTTCTTCTATTCTTCTTTCTTCTGGATAGTGATTCCTTTCATAGTGAGCCACTAGTAGTGAGCCTTTCTTTATCTTTTGGTGTTCCAAGTCATATATTAGTGAGCTAACCCTCACTGTGGTTTTCTCTTCTTGGGTTTTCCATGTAAATATGGTGTTATTATGTGTTTGATGTGTTTGCATTATTGATTTACATGTTTACATTTTTTTAATGCATGTTAAGGTTTTAATAATGGATAAGGGTTTAAGGGCTAATGTAGATGTGAATGGTAATGAGGAGAATGTGTCTACTTTTTAGTCTATTTTTTGAGTTGTTTGTGCTTCAATAGAATTGTGCATTCAGCATATGAGATATGCATTGTTAGTAGTTCAAATTGGAAGTGAGCCACCCCTTCTTCTATTCTTCTTTCTTCTGGATAGTGAGTCCTTTCATAGTGAGCCACTAGTAGTAAGACTTTCTTTATCTTTTGGTGTTCCAAGTCATATATTAGTGAGCTAACCCTCACTGTGGTTTTCTCTTCTTGGGTTTTCCATGTAAATATGGTGTTATTATGTGTTTGATGTGTTTGCATTATTGATTTACATGTTTACATTTTTTTAATGCATGTTAAGGTTTTAATAATGGATAAGGGTTTAAGGGCTAATGTAGATGTGAATGGTAATGAGGGTTTATGATGTTTTAAAGTATACAATTGATTCACCCCCTGATCTCAATTGTCCTATGCATCTAATGATTTGTATCAAAGTTGTGATTCTCAAGAAGCTTAACCACTTGAGGTAGATCCAGATGACACACGGGAAAGGTGTTAAAGATCCTTTGTTTGATGGAACAAATTTTACCTACTAGAAAGCTAGGATGGAGTCCTTTTTGGTTTCTTTTGGATTTGGTGTTTGGAAATTTATTGAAAAAGGTTATTCTATGCCTACAAATGGTCCAACAAGTAATGATGAGATCAAGGATTATGAAAACAGTGGAAAAGAAAGGAATGCAATCCTAAGTGGTATTTATGTTTCTAAACTTGGAAAGGTGATAATTTTGAAGCCTACTAAAGAGATTTGGAAAAATCTAGAAGGTATATATGAAGGAGATGATGTAACGCCCCGTCGTGTGAACCTCAAAGGATAACTAAACAATAATTACTGCACAATTTTTATTTTAAAAGTAAATCTAAACATACATGAGATGCACATCAAGTCATAAGTCACGAAACTTAGTTAAATAAATCCACTAACACTTACGTCCCTTGGGGTACACGAGGAGTCATTATGAAACTTAAATCTATACAACGGCGATAAAGAATGAAAACCAAAGATATAATCCATAAAAAATTAAAAATTTACAAATGTAACACATACATGATAAAACATTAATAAGAAACCATCCACGTACGTAAATACAACATATATATATATAATTACCTCAAAACTCATAATGATAAACTTTATATCATTATATAAACTCAAGGGACATATTTCCATAGATACAATGTATCGAATAAAAACTGCCATGGATCAAAAGTCATACAAAGTATAACATTACATTTCATTACAATGCTCAAGAGTAACAATGATACAACAATGTTCCCCAACATGAATGGGAATTCATATAGAATGATATTGTTGAACAGATAAATAGAAAGTATCATAATTGGCTCAAAGATAGATGCAATTTGGAGTCGCCGCAAAGGACACCAACTCGCACCTCACGATCCTCGACTGGGGATCCAATGGGGTGCTTAGCACGTTCCACCCAACCACGTGGGTCCGAAGACCCACCCCCCGTGCCAAGGAGCTGACAAGAAAGTGGCTGCAACCAAGAACGCCACAAGATCAACCCAATAAAGAATATCATTGTAACAATAACTCCAAAAGCATCAAAAAAAGATTCCATAGACCATAAATGACAACAACCAAGATCCAATCATAGTAAACACAAAACCATAAGGACACATCATAGATAAATCAACAGCAAAAATCATAATCACTAGCAAAGTAAATACAAGACAACAATCATAACACACTTCTAGAGGCAACCAAGAAAGCAAAGCATAAAGGAAACTAGTGGAGAGTGTCATCACATAGTCCTACATGGGTTATCTTGTGCCCTTCCTCCAAGCAGTGGTTGTACCAGGCTACTTGAGGCGTTAGCCCCCATCTATGGTTATCCTGGCCCTTCCTCCTGCTCGAGGCGTCGGCCCCATAGGGTGACTCATGCGGAGCCATTAACCCCTCTCATGAGGACAAGGTAACGAATTTTCCAACCACGACCTTCTCAGTCTACCATTAGTCTGTGATAGCCCTAATGGATAGACGAGGTATCCAAGATTATCTTATTATGTTATTACTACCCATCCCTCTAAGTTCTATTATTAGGTTTTCACTTGTTACTCTAACTCTTACGTGGGTTATCATGTGCCCTTCCTCCTATTTGAGGCGCTGGCCCCCACGAAGAGCCACTCTCCCTGGAGACCCCAAAACATAATCAAAATCAAGGGTTTTACCATAAAGAACAAAAAATTAAATCTCAACAGATAACATGCGAGGCATTTACCATCTCGCCAATAGCCAAATACATAAACGCTCATAACATCAAGTACAACCCACTCATAATTCAAAATCATGTTAACGATCAAAATTTTGGCAAGGCCAAATCAATGAAAGATCATTATAAAACCAGATTACCCTCGCCTCTGGAAGTCCAAGAAAAATGACTACTTAAATACTCCCAAATGAGAGTAAGTAAGAATAAAACGAATTTTGTAAATCCAACAAATGAAGATTCTTCAAACCAAAAATTAACCCAAGAGAAAGTCACATCCAAAATGGAACCCACATAGTGACTATAAGAAAACCACTATCACTTTTAACAACTTAGCCACATAATTCTAACACTAAAGGAAATTACATAAAACACTTGAAGACCAACACTTAGGCAACTATTAAATCATTATACAATCAAGATCCATTCCTTAATTAGCTTACAAAAAAGGAAAACTTAGTCATTATAATTTAATGAAAAGAAAATATTATCTCAATAGCCCTAGTTCAACTTACCCATCTTTTAATCATGATCACTCATTTTAAAATCCTATAATTAAGTACTTTAATTATGTTCAGTTTATTCAAGTTTACAAAACTAAAATCAATAGAGCTTATTATAACTCATAGTATTTAACCCGTATTTATGATTTCAGTTATTACAACAACAATAAATCAATTATTCAATTCAATTCATTAACAGATTTACTAGTCAACTATTTAAAATAATCCAGTCAAAGTACAAGAATTATTGGCTAACATCTAACTTTAGTCAAACAAAGCAATAAGACTAGATAGATGAAGTAGATACGTTCTGGATTTATTAGTCACTTTAGTTTTCTCTGATATATGTATATGTATAAGTTTTAGAATAATAAAACATTCAATTTACACTATCTATATATATATATATATAATTTGATTGAATAACTTTTTCATTGATATAAGTATCATAGTTCCAAGAGAACTTAATGGACTTCATGTCATATATTTTTTTATTATGATATGTGAGAAAACAAATCTCTAAAGGCTCAGATAAACTAAAAAGGATGGATTCAACATGCCTTAACATTATTGATTTCCTTCAATCTTTTGAATGCGAGATATCAATGTGTCAGAAATGTTTTGGGGTGTTGCTTTCTTGATTCTCCATGGTTGGGATCTTGTGAATTTTTCCAGCACGATATTACTTATGGTTTGAATAAATTCCTCCAACAGAAGATTGATGGGATTTCGATTTGAAGGTGTTTGATCTCAAGAAAGGAGTATGGCTCTCCAATTCTAGTTTCCACACAAAAGATCTATATGTGTAAACCTACACACAGGCGAGTAATATGAGTAGAAATCTTCTAATTTAATTATAATATCTATTTTGACTTAACCATTCAATATTGGATCAAAATTTTATTCTTAAGTTTTGCGCATGTGATAGATTGCCAGTGATATCAATAGATTATTTTAAAAAATTATTTTATTTTATTTTTAATTATGTTCAAGTGTTGCAGCCGAGACAGGTTGACAATGAAATCAGAGAGATTATTTAAACCTTTAAAATTTCTTATAATGTTCAAGCGCCGCAGCTTAGACAGGTTGACAATGAAATCAAAGAGATTCTTTAAACCTTTAAAATTTCCTATTATGTTCAACTGCAGCAGCTTAGACAGGTTGACAATGAAATCAGAAGGAATATGTAGTCTCTACAACGCTCTATTTTCAAGTACTACAAATGCTCATAAAACAAGGATCTTTAGTGACTGTCATTCACAACATAAAGCGCATTCAAGAGGGGATTTGCGCCATGGCTGGGTCTAGCTACCAAAGTGGAAAAATAACTTCAACAAATTTTCTTTCTCTACCCAAATTCTTATACATGCAATCCGATCTCCAATCTAAAGGATCGACTAGGTTGAAGATAAGCATGGACTGTAATGATGCCCAACACAATAGGACTCAGCTAACAGAGTAAAATTCGATACTTTCAGCAAGAGTAAAGATCACAAAACCACATGATAAGCACAAAATAAGTTTAGCAAGGAAGCTCTCAAAATCTTAGAACTAATGAAGCACTCTGGGTTGCATCCTAACAGCGTAAGCTTTGCTTGAGTTCTAGGCCCGCGCATTCATGCAAGTTTGGCGGATGTGGGTTGTGCATACTTCACACATTAGTAACCCTTATTGCATTAAATAAAAGGTTGATCATTAGGTGTGCGCGGCTGCCCTTCACATCCGTGTTGGCTATCATGAGGACACTCTAAACCTTGTTACTAAGATGCTAGCTGAACCTATGGTGCCAATGGATCAAGGTCATCCGAGTCATGCATGTTACTATAATCATAAAATCAGATTCACATAAAGTTAAAGCCACAACTTAGTGTTATGACAGGCAGCCACTCACTAACTAGGTTCTAATCAACCGCCAAAGACTCAACTGAAAAAACTTAAGGGGAGAAAAGGGCTCTTAAGAGAAAGGTTAAAACAAGTGCAAAAGAAATTATTTTTAGATTGACCCACAAATACACAATGAAGAAATTTTAGGAAATATCAATGATGGAGATGAACAACGGCTTCCAAAATATGTTTACAACGACTTCTAACCTTAGAATTAGGAAGCAAATCCAATCCATACAAGGGAGATTCAATGACGCACCTAGAGTCTTCCACCGAAAATCAAAAAAAGATGTATTGTACAGATAACTTTCGCAGCTCAAAGGTCTGATCCTGACGTCTGAAATGATCCCCCCGATAATTTCAAACCTTCAAAATTGATCTCCTCAAGGACAGAGAGGACACACTGAAGACCGTTGTTTTTTCATCTCCAACTCCTCCTTTAGACTCGAATACAATCATCAGATAAAAATCTGTTTGAAGCGAAATTTCCCAAAACCAAAAAAGAGCAGAGCCAAAAAATTTCTTTTTTGAGAACGAAATCAACTCTCCCTCAAAATCTCATCCAAGAGGACATATAAAGAAAGTTTTTTGAAAACAAAAAAAATCGGTAAGTATAAGAAGTTTTCCAATTGACAAATCATTCGAAGTCGTGCATGCACATGCTTTTATCTTTTTCCATTTTTTATACTTCAGTTAATAAATCTTATCTCCTTATCTCTTTTCCATCTTTTCTATTTTTGTTTGTATTTACTTGAGTTTGAAAATCATACATGTTTTTGTAAATATTAAACAAGCAGAGAAATAGAAAAAAACAGAAAAATAATGAACAAAACAAGAGACACAAATTTATAGTGGTTCAAAAATTGCCTACGTCCACTCTCAAGTAGGGAATCACTTTATTATCAATCACCAATTCATTATACAATACATGATCAGCCACATATTTATACAAGGCTGGGAGAATATGAACGGTCATGTGACCGTTGGGCTTCACATCCCAACAATCTCCCCCATGAAGTCCAACAGGCACAACCATGCACTGACATGCCATCCCCTGCATTTCCCATTGTCTTCACATCGCAACCAGGTTAAAAGTTTTCAACTTCGCCAAATATTGTTCATGGACACTCCGGATTAGTCATCTCCAAATCCGATCAAAAGCAAAGACATCACCTCCTACAATTTTTCCAAGTACAAACTCACCTATAAATTCATAATCAGGAAATCCATCTTCAATATCTACTGCTCCCTTTTTGCCCTTACTACATAGAGCCAAAGTCTCCATCTTTGCTGCTAACATGCTCTCCTCAAACTGTGTATATGCATCAAAGATAATACTAAAATCCCTCAGAGTTATCATTGCCATCATCTGTGAATTATCAAACTCGAAAGGACCCATAGGATCGCCATCACCTTGATATTGAACTCCACAAGCCTCAAAGAACATCATTACTAAATCTGTTAAGGCAGCTTTTGCTGCTGCTTCAAGCCTTGCTTTCTCTTCCCATTGTCTTCTCTCGAGTTCCTCCCTCTCACACTTTATACTAGGATTCTTCATGAGAGCCTCCAAGGCCAACATGGCAGACCCAGACACAATGGGCACATCATTACCCGAGAATTTATAGGAAGTCAATAGCTTCCTCTCCTCCAATTCAAACAGCTGCTCCTCATCATAATATGTGTGGCTCCAGTAATCATATTCTTCAAGTAATCAGCAAGGCCGAGGTAATCCACATTTAAAGCAGCTTGAATGGCTAACGAAATTATGAGCGCTTTTGCCGACATGTTGGGCGGAACATGAAGCTCCCCTGTACGAAGAAAAACCAAAAGAACAGCAAAATGGGCCGAATTTGGATCAATAAATTCTCTCAACTCAATTCCCTTCGCAGAAAAAACAATCTGAGGTAGAGATATCTCGGCAGGCTTAGTTAAGCCCATTGTATAGCTAGCCTGGGGTTGTAACACTCCCCTATTTCCCATCTTACTGAAGCTGCGACTGATCTTTTCTCCATCCTCTTTGCCAGCAAATACCTCCTCTCTACTTTGGTAGAAAACCCCACCACCAAAGTAACCATTGCGACCTTGATTAAATCGCTGACCATTGTAATTACCATGGCCACGATTGCTGTAACCGCCATCCTGGCTACGACCACCCCGTCCAATAGCTGGCAGATCAATCACAGGCTTCTGCGGCCATATTCCCGTGTCTAGAACACTGACCACAACATCCTGCCCAAAATTCTCCCCTTTCGGCCATAATGCCGTAACAACATCAATTTTGCGTGCATCATTAGCCCCTTTAGAGGGACTCACAAGGTATTCCTTGACCTCCCCTGTTTCAGACCTCCCGTCCGCCTGGGATTTCAATTGTCCATGACTTTTAGCATCCTCATCGCTCTCTGCACTACCATCGTCCTCCTCGGCACCAATCTTGCGACAAATAGCTTCAGCTTTATTGTCTTGGATGGCTTCCTCCACCCGAACCTTCAGTTCCTGAAGAGCTTGCTTCTCGGAGTTTTCTTTCTCCAGGGCATCGTTACCGCCAGGCACAAGAAAATGATCATTCTTAGGAGCCTCCTTCGCTAGCCCGCCAACAAACATCTCCTCGATAGATTCTCTTTCCTCGGCCGGCTTTGGCTCTTCAGTTTCCACAGCAGCAGCGGACACCTCGGGAACAGGGGGGAACTTTGCCTCGGATGAAATTTTGGTTTCCTCCCAAATGGATGCCTCCTCTACAACGGTTGTTACGGTGGTCATGATCTTCATCACTTCTTCGTCTTCCATGGCAGATGACTTTGGAAGCCCCGCAGAGTCTATTTCTTCAAGAAAACAAATACTATTTATTATTTTCTCGTCTAACTCTTGTTCTAAAAACTGATCTTCCATGTTAAGCAACGCAGAAAAATTAGAAGAATCTGACAAAGTAGAATTGTGAACACAATCTGTTCCAACTTTGGAGACGACGGTGGAGGAGAGGCGGGAAACGTCCAGAACAGAGCCTCCCACCATTCCATCTCCCTTCCGGAGCCCAGTTTGGGAAGGTCGTGGTAGTAATGCCCCACCACTAGAGCCCTCTTCTCTTTTTCCTTCTCCATTCCTACAACACCACTTTCCTCCAGAATTTCTTCACTTGCAGCCAAATTTTGATCGTATTCCAAAAGGTTAAGAAATTTACCAATGACATCGTCGGCAAGCAGGTCGTCCTCTACACCAACAGGCTTGACCAGCTCAAGCGTTGCAATGCCATTTCCAGCTTCCGATGCCAAATCCGCAACGGGCTTGGGCATGGGATTTTCTTTTGGAGCCCATGATACTTCCCCATCACATGGGGATTCACTCTCCTCCAAAACAATCCGCAGAGCACTTTCAGACCTTCCCTCGTCTGGTTCCTCTGCCCCTTGTTCGTCTCTTGCTCTCTTTCTCCTTTTGGATCGCTGCCTTCTTCTACGTTTATTGCTCTTCTTCAAATTGGCATACTCCTCCTCATAATAAAAAATATCAACAGTTTCGACAAACGACACTTTCTTCTTCTGTGTCACCCAATGATCTACCTGAGGCACCCTATCCTCAAACCAGTACTCAGGAGCCCCAACAACTCCTCTACTGCGATCACTACTAGATTCCAACATGCCCATGAAATCTTCCATAACAAATTCAGTCTCTCCTTCAACCGGTGATTGCTTCAAACCCTCTTCTTTAGCCGAATCCAAACTACCAAGAAATTCTTTAATGACAGAATCAGCCTCATCATCATCAAATACAAAATTAGTTATACCCATTAAAATATATGGGAAGTACCGAGAGGCTTCTTCGAATTCCATCTCTGCTCCTTGGTTCAAAACCAACAACTCAAGATTTCTCCATAGCTCTGATACCAATTGTAAATATTAAACAAGCAGAGAAATAGAACAAAATAGAAAAATAATGATAAAAAACAAGGGGACATGAATTTATAGTGGTTCGGCAATTGCCTACATCCACTCTCAAGCAGGGAATCACTTTATTATCAATCACCAATTCATTATACAATACATGATCAACCACATATTTATACAAGGCTGGGAGAATATGAACGGTCATGTGACCGTTGGGCTTCACATCCCAACAGTTTTTCCTTATTTAAAACAATATTCTTATTTTTATTTCCATAATTAGATGATTATCCCTTTAATAGCAATTTATCATAATATAAAACATCATAAAATAATTTAATTTAATTATTATAACTTTATATTGTATTATTATTTTTATTTAATTTTATTTAAATTATTCTTTTAGCAATTTTAATTTAATTAACTGATTGCACCCCTCCATAAAATATTAATTTCACCTCACAAAACATTAACACATTAAACAACGAAACACAATAAACACTTACTCAACATTCCAGAAAGGCCACAACGGAGGGGCACTACAAATGACAAGGTCAAACAAGTGAAGATGAAGAACAACACAGCCAAATTTGAAACCCTAAGGATGTCTAAAGATGAATATATTGCTGCCTACATGCTCAAAGTTGATGAAGTTGTCAATGCCATCAATGGTCTTGATGGAAAGTTGGATGAAAGAAAAGTTGTGAAAAAGGTATTAATAACTCTGCCTAAAGCTTATACTCCTAAAGTTTCCTCTATTGAGGAAGCTCAAAATTTGGATAATTATTCTAGAGATTAGATGTTTGGTGCTTTAACTTTATTTTAAATGAGAAAATTTGGTTAAAGATGCTACAAACAAAGAAATTTCTTTGAAAGTATGCAAAGTGGAAAATGATGATGGATTAGATCTAAATTATCTTGATAAAGTGGAATGAAATTTTGTGAGAAGATTATAAAAGGGTATTGGAAAATATAGAGGTAGGATACCTTTCAAATGTTTTACTTGTGGAAAGATAGGTAATTATGCATCTAAATTTCTAATCAAAGTTACTAATGACAAACAAAAGGATCATAAGGGTAAATTTTTCAAGAAGAGTTATTATGTTAAAAAGGAAAATGGTGTTTTTGATGATGATGAATCAAATTATCAGAATGAAGAAAGTGATGGATGTTTTTTCAAGGATTTAAATGATGGAATTGATTCTAATAATCTTGAAAAATGTGTTAAAGAAAGTGCCCTAGAAATAGGTCATAACATTGAAGGAATTATGTTGACTACTTTTCATGCTAGAGAAGAGAAGAATTACTAGATCATTGATAGTGGATGCTCAAATCATATGATAGGTGATAAGAGTAAGTTTGTTAAGCTTGAAAAGTATGATGGTGGTCTTGTTAAGTTTGGTGATGATACATTTGCTAAGATTTTTAGAAAAGGTTTAATTAGCTTTGATGGAAAGTATAATATAGAGGAATTTCTTTATGTCAAGGGTCTCAAGCATGATCTTTTAAGTGTAGGAAAAATGTGCAAAAAATGATATAATCTTGTATTTTAGAATGGTGGTTGTAAAATAAAAAAAAGGAAGCTTCAGTACTCTGGTTGGTACTGGAACAAGGACAAAAGGTAATGTCTATCAACTCAAAGATAGTGGTGCAAGGTGCTTCATGTCTCAAACTAATAAAAGTTGGCTATAACATAGAAGAATGGGTCACATCAATTTTGATAGCCTAGTGAGGATAAGTTCTATTGATATTGTGAGATACTTTCCAAAGATTACAAAGCCTATCAATGTAATCTATAAATAATGTCAAGTTGGAAAGGAAACAAAGGAAAGATTTAAGACAAAATAATACTCTACCACATGTCCCTTGGAGTTAGTGCATATAGATCTATGTGGACCTACCATAATTAGAAGTTCATTTGGTGACAGGTATTTCATGTTATTAATTGATGATTATTCTAGAATGTCTTGGGTTATATTTCACAAAGAAAAATTAGAATCTCTAGACAATTTTAAAGCATTTAATGTTATGGTTGATAATGAAATGAATCTAAAAATCAAATTTTTGAGATCTGGTAGAGGTATTGAGTTTAATTCAAATGATTTTAACAGTTTATGTGAAGATCATGGAATATGAATACATTTATCAGCCCCTAAAACTCCTCAACAAAATGGAGTTGTGGAAAGGAAAAATATAATAGTTTAGGAAGCAGCTAGGACAATGATGAAGGAAGCTAATCTTTTGGATGTCTATTGGAGAGAAGCAATTCATACTACAATCTACATTCTTAATAGAGGTCAAGCAAGATAAAATAGTTTAAAGACTCCCTATGAGTTATGGTATTGCAAACCTTCTATTGTGAAATATTGTAGAGTTTTTGGAAGCAAGTGTTATATCAAAAGAGGTGAAGAAAACTTAGGAAATTTTGATGGAAGATCTAATGAAGGAATCTTCCTTGGATACTCTACAAGAAGCAAGGCCCACTGATGCTACAATAAAATATTTAAGAACATTGTTGAGAGTGCAAGTGTAAAAGTGGATGAAGAACCACATCAAAGTTTAGTATTGATAAAAGGATATGAATCTAATGAATCCCCTTGTAGTGAAGAAGAAAATTTTGAAGAAAAAGGAAAAGAGTTGATAGTTGAAGAGGAAGAAGCTATAGAAAATAATCCTAAAACTCCCAAGTATGTGCAGAAGAATCATTCAGAAGATCAGCTCATTGGATATAAGAGAAAAGGCGTGCTAACAAGGAGAAAAGCTGCTATGATAGAGGAACAAATAAATTTTTGTTTACTTTTTGAGGTGGAACCAAAAATAATGACTGGGGCATGAAAAGATGAGAATTGGGTCAAAGCAATGATGGAAGAGTTAGAATAGATAGAGAACAATCTAACTTGGGAATTGGTCCCAAGACCAACAAATAAGAATGTGATTGGTACTAAGTGTGTATTTTGAAACAAGTTGAATGAAGATGGAAAATCTGTTAGGAATAAGGCTAGATTTGTGTGTAATGGTTACTCATAGGTTGAAGGTATCGACTTTGAGGAAAAATTTGCTCTGGTTTCAAGAATAGAAGCTATCAAGATTTTTTTAGCTTTTGCAACACACAAATATTTCTCAAAGTATATTAGATCGATGTAAAGTCTGCATTCTTGAATGGTGAATTGGAAGAAGAGGTATACATTGAACAAGTAGAAGGTTTTCAGTTGTTAGAAGATGAAAATATGGTCTATAGATCAAAGAAAGCATTGTAAGGACTGAAGAAATCTCCCAGAGCTTGGTATGCAAGATTAGATAAGTACTTGTGGCAATGCAAGGATTCAAAAAAGGTATTGCAGATAGCAATCTGTATTTCAAATTTGAAGGTGAACAAATCTTAATTATGGCAAGATATGTTGATGACATAATCTTTGGAGGAAATGAAGATTTGTGAAAAAAGTTTACAAAGGAAATGCAAAAAGAATTTGAGATGTCAATGTGTGTGGAGATGAATTTATTCCTTGGTTTCCAAATTAGTCAATCAAAGAAAGGTATATTCATATCACAATATAAGTATGTTAAGGAATTGTTGAAGAATTTCAAAGTGGATGACTCTAAACCAGTATGTACTCTTATGGTTACTAGTTGTAAGTTGAGAAATAATGATGAATCTCCTAAGATAGATTAGAGCAAGTATAGATCAATGATTGGTGGAATATTACACCTTATTGCTACTAGATTAGATATCATGCATTCAGTTTGTCTCGTAGCTAGATTTTAAGAAGATCCCAGAGAATCTCATGTTGTAGTAGTGAAGAGGATATTCAAATATTTGAATGGCACTTCAGATTATGGTTTGTATTATCCTAAGGATATTGAATTCTCTTTAAGTGCATATACAAATACAAAATTGGGTTGGATGTGTAGATGAAAGGAAAAGTACAAGTGGTGGTTCTTTCTTTCTTAGAAGTAGGTTGGTTTCATGGCTAAGTAAGAAGAAGGATTCAATGTCATTATCTGCTACAGAAGGAGAATATATTACAACAACGTCATGTTATACACATGTGTTTTGGATGAAGCAAACATTGAAGGATATCAAAGTTTCATATGATGAACCTATTCCTATCTTATGTGATAATACAAGTGCAGTCAATATTTCAAAGAATTTTATAATGCATTCAAGAACAAAACATATCTCAATCCGATATCACTTCTTGAGAGAGAAGATTGCAAAAAATAAGGTGAAGTTGGAGTATGTTCCTACAAAGGATCAAGTTGTAGATATTTTCATGAAGGCTCCTCCAAAAGATACTTTTGCACATCTCTAGGAGAAGTTAGGAGTTATTGCCCCTACTTCTTTCAACTAGATGCATAAGTGTGTGCATCTATCTAAGAAGCATTTCAAGATACATTCTTGGTCCTGGACTGATGCTAAAGGCTACCTCTCAAAGGGAGTAGGTAGTAGAAGTTATTGGATGGTGCAGTTACATGGAGTATATTGTGTGCTCCTAAGGGGGAGTGTGCAAGAAAGTGAGTACAGAGGAAATAAAAAGAGTTCAATATAGAAAAGAGAGTGCAGAAGGATGAGTGTAGTTTCCTGTTGATGTTGCAAGTGGTGTATGCAGGTGTTTCCCTTTGAATTTTTTCAAAGGGGGAGAGCAAGAGAGTTGGATGAGTTTATAGCCATTTTCCATTGATGTCAAAGGGGGAGAGATAATTTGAAAAACATGGAGAGAGTTGGTTGAAAACCCATGGTGCAAAAGTGAATATGGTCTAAAGACCATAGGGGAGAGAGTATGGAAAATTATTGTCTGAGGAACAAAGGAGGAGAGTGATCTAGAATGCAGGTGTTGCTGGTGTTGTAGAGAGGAATTTTATGAAGAAAGAGGATGAAGATTAAAGATTTATCCTAGTCAGGGGGAGTACTGCTTATTGTAGTATTTTTGTTGGTTTTTTTTGTTGTTGATAGTTTTTTGGAAAGCAGGTGTTGCCATCAATGAAAAAGGGGGAGATTGTCTGAAGTTTGGAGATGTTGGAATCTTGACTTTCTTGTGAGTTGCTTTGGTGTTGTCATTGATTTCAACCCTTTGCATAAATATAGTGTTGGAATTTGGTTGGTATTGATGATGCACTTGGAATTGTTGGTATTGATTTCAACACATTGTACTAGTGTTGTCATTGATGTATTACTTTAGTATAGTTGTAGAGGTTTTTGACCTAACTTGTGGTTGGGAAGATTGTTGTAGTTGGAAAGTGTTGTAGAGGTGTTAATAATGTTGTTGATGAATTGGTTCACTTGGTTTCCAAGTGCTTTTGATAAAATTGTATAGAAGAAAGTTTAGTGTGACATAGTGGTGTTCAAAAAATTTCTCTGTATTTCTTCATGATTGAATATATGCTCATGTGGTTTGGACATGATGATCAAAGGTTCTCAGAGGTGTTATATCCATAGTTTTAGGTTATGGATCATTCTGCAGTGGAAGATATTTTTGACAGTATGTTTGTCTGGTGAAATAGGGTGTATGGGAGAAATGAGATTGCTTTGTCTTTCTTTGCAGTGAAGGTTTTGGTGTTACAAATACAGGAACATACTTATATCATTTGTATCTACCTTCCCTTGAAGTTTCAGGTGCTGAGTTGTTCCATACATCTATCTAGTGTGTTGGATGTCTGTGTCGGTATGTCTAGTTACACAACATGAAGGTTTTATTAAGTTTCAAGTGGTTGCAGTAGTTATGCATAATATTTTGATTATGCTAGAATACTTTGAGATGTTGTATGGATAATGTGAAGTGTTTTCATGGGGCCCACAAATTTGTTTTCATACCTAGTTAACAATGAACTTAATTATTAAGGGTGTTAATATAGGTTTGGCCGAACTAGTGTATTAGTGCTAATTATAAAGGATAATTGTTGGTTGAGGAAGTGTTGAGAATTGTTTCAGTGTATATTTGGGTTCGAGTTAAGTAGTGGCATGGTTTGGATTCACTTCTTTATATTGTGGAAGTTTTTGGTGCCAGCCTATTTGATGTTGTATAGTTGAGATGTATACATTTCCTTAAGGCCGACGTTATTGAGATTGTTTTAGGTCACAAAGGGTATAAATGCAAGGAGAATAGTTGTATGGATGAAGATAAATGAGTGTGATGTGAAAGATGTGAATGTGATCAAATGTAATGATCTGAGTGTGAGCCTTAATTTCTATGACTTCCAAATGAAATGAGTAGAAGGTGTCTACATTTTAGTCTGTTTGATGATTTGTTTGTGCTTTAATGGAAGTGTAACTTTGGAATATGAGAGATGCATTGTTAGTCATTCAAATTAGTAGTGATCCACCCCTTCTTCTATTTGTTTTTCTTATGGACAGTGAGTCCTTTGGCAATGAGCCACCGACAGTGATCCTTTCTTTATCTTTTTGGGTAATGAGCCCTTGGTAGTGAGCCTTATTGTATTCAATGTTTCAATTAATATATTAGTGAGCTAATCCTCACCATGGTTTTTCCCTTCTTGGGTTTTCCATGTAAATATGGTTTTTTTTTGTGTTTACATTATTGCTTTACATGTTTACATTCTATTAATGCATGTTAAGGGTTTAATGGTGGATAAGGTTTTAAGAGCTAATGTAGATCTAAATAGAAATTAGTGTTTATGATGTGTTAAAGTATACAATTAATTCACCCCCTCTTATCAGTTGTCCTATGCATCTAACATATGGCAATACCAATCTGATCAAGAACAATAGAAGATAGAGATTGGGTCTCAATATGAAGAGTGTGAATATAAAGACAAGTCTTTGAGCCATAAAAACATGCAAGACCTATGACATATTCAAGATCCTCTAAAGTATCATTATTAAATGGTATGCAATTTTCATCTACAAGAGGAATGATATAATTTGTAGCAAGATCCTCTTGGAAAAGAGAGATATGAGGGTTTCAATGGATCTCCCAAAGCTTAATCCAAAGTGTGTGGTGAGAATCAATGTTTGATACAACACACATAGTTTCATGATCAAAACAAGAAAAAAGTAACTCCTACAACATGATTATTGATAATACCCCATGTTGATCTACTCACTAGTGTATTTGGTGTAGGTATGAGTCCTTAAAGATAAGGAAAAATATCAAGCCAACTGAGATGTGTCAAGATGTCATTTCGCCAAGACTCATAAATATCCTTTTCCAAGATGACCATAAAAGGATGAAAAAAAAAATGCATGATAATTCCTCAAATAAAAAATCAAAGATTGATAACCTCAATGGATTTAAAGTAGATCAATTGAATTGATCTCACACAAATAGATCATTTCCAAGTGCCAAGACGTCGAAGCACTTAAGCAAAATGTGAATCACAAAAAAATGAATAAAATGTACTTGGGTATATTCTAGAAAAAATACATGAATATATTTGAAGAGATTTGAAATACCTTCCCAACGTCGCAAGATTCATAAAAATTAGAGATACAGGGGAAAAGTTATCAGCTAGAAGTAGAAAATGATTATCTAACTTTGACTAAGAAAAAAATGGACAAGAAAAAAAGTCTAATGATGAGACTTGCACCACTAGAGAGTATGTGGAACCAACTTTCTGACGATATCTCATGCTCCCAATTTTCACATTGTATTCCCAAGTGTAACACACTCACTCATACTACTTAGTAAATACTTAGTTTTTTAACAGAGCAGTAAATAAATGCATTTGCTTAAAAATATGAATGTAAAAAAAATATTTTCCATTCATCAATTATTGCACATGATCAAATATGAAAGTATAAATCAACTTTTGAATTTGAACTACATTAAATTTCAACTTGAAAATGAGATAAAACTTTTCAATTACAATTCATACATGATAAAATTTCAAGTATATAAGCTTACAAAATATAATAATGTTATTGTTGTCACATAAGTGTGCACCCTTGTTGAGTTGATAAAATCACTCAACTACCTTGTGAAACATTGGATGATCTCCCTAAGTGTGGGCTCAAATGATGGATATCAACCTCTAGAGAGGGTTGGTTCCCTTGGGACTTCACCTAATCTAACCTATGCTTTTGTTGCTTGCTGAGAAAAGAGAGAAGGATTACATGAAATGAAACCTAAACTCTAATCAGGTGATGCACCAAATGATTCTTTTCAAACCTACACTTTTTTTTGGACTCACAATATGACCAAATGAACAAGTTGTTTCATGCACAACTCAGGTTTTACATACTTATACATTAGTATTTCATAGGAAAGATGAATTTTTTTTCAATTCTAAAAGGAAACAAAACTATTTTCACAATTAGAAGTTGTTCAAACTATTTTCATAACCTATGACCTGCATAAGACATGTATATTTTTGCAAAAAGGTGCTGAAGGAATGAGGCATACATTGATAATTCATATCAAATCATAGAAAAATACATCAATCATTAATATTTTCACACAAAATGATTGAAGAAGGAAAAATACTTGTTTTTATTAATCAAAAGAAGTGTTGCATAGTTGTGTACAAGTTTGAAAGTGGAGTTACAAAGTTGCTCCAGCTTGAAAGAGCTATGAAAACTAGTTACAATGCAAAACTAGAGTAAGAACTAGTATAAAATATACCCTTAGGCTTTCCTTTATGCTGCTCAACAGTTGCACTACATAATAGGAACATGTGTTGAGGAAAGAAAGATAAGTCTTCACCTCATCTTGTTGGGTTAAACTTTTCTTGGGCATCCAAAATTGTTTTCCCTACTTTCCAACACTCTAAAGTGCTCCAAAAAGGTGTTTGAGTGATGAAGAAGTCTCTCCTTGACCTTTTCCACTATCAAGGCACCTTAAATAGCTCCTAGATACTCTCAAAAGGCTCAGACTAAGTCAAAATTTCCCTAGATTTTCTCCATTAGTTTTGCATATCCTCAAATTGCCCCTAGATGCTTGTATGTTTTCTTTGTCATCCTTTCATGAGGTTCTATAACTTATGGTCGTGCAAGGAAAAAAAATCCATCATTTTAGGGCTCCAAACTGCCCCTTGTTGCCTTCTTGTGCCTTCAAACTTCAACCAACTTGATTCATAACCATATAGGCTTCTTAAAAAAGGATAAAATAGACTGTAATTGTTGCAAACTAATCCCTTATGATTACATGAAGTTTATTGTATATTGCACAAGCTCTATGGACTATAGTAAATGAGTTATATCTGATATTATAAATTACACTACATAGTCCACACACAGTAGCCATTGTTCTGCAATATTACCTTGAGGACTCTTACCATGATTTATATTGTTTGATACTTCAACCTGTGCTAATTTGTTGTTTCTTTAAAAACTGATCATCTTCTTTTAAGATGATGCAAATATACCAATGATGGTTGTTCTTGGATTAACCAACTATAAAACACTTGATTGTTCATTACACCTGATTGTCTCTAACTCAACAACATTGTGTCTAATTGCCCTCTTATTCCATTTTTTTTGTGACCATGAGGGCATGACTCTGTCATTTCCATCTCTAAGTTACACTACATGTTATCTTTTTCCTCACATATAAACCATACCTTTGACGAGTAGATCCTTTGACCATTACCCTTGCATTCATAGAACTATCATCTAAACTACTCTCCTTTTGTGATTGTCCTTATCATTTGACTACATAGTGATAAGAGGACACTATCACCAAGACTGTGAACTACCCTTTCAACTCATTATAGATATATCCATAATGCATCCCTTAGAATCCACCCTAGGTTTAATCTTCTATAAGCTATGTTTTTTTTTAAATTACTTCATTTGACACCCTCCTTCATTCCCTTGCTCACTAGAGGCTTGATTCTTAAACTCTAACACTTGTCTTGCTGCCATGGAACTTGTGCTCAATCAATCTTTATTTTAGTGACCACTATTACATTCCATTAGCTTTCTAGGGATCCTCTATGCTTTGCATTGGATCTCTACCCCTCACTTGACATTGTAGACTACACTTTTGAAAGGATCCCACTATCCTTTATTGCATCGTAAGCTCTAATCTTGGTCTGTACTTTATTGCACAATCCTTACCTTGCTTTTGGAGATTATTGTCCATTAGGTATCATACCCTTGAGCTACAAATCATGGATTGATGAGTATTTCATGCTCTTCTACAAACCTTCTATGTGGTTTCCTTCTTTTATTGTGGTTGTCCTCTATTTCTTCATGTCTAGAATTTAATGAAACATGTTTGGAGGATGTTTGGGCCACTGTACATATAATCCAATGCCTTGTTTGGGATTCAATTTATCTAATGGAGGCTTTCCATTTAACATATCTTTCAGAATTTTATAGATTTTTTTCCTATCTATGAACCAGTATCACATCTTCCCTTAGAATATAAAAAGCATGTAGAAACAACTCATAACCAAGGCCTTACACCCAACCCATTGTATTGGTCACCGTACCTACTACTCGAGCATGGAATTAAAATTTTGATCACTATTTTTTATGCACTTGTAGGTGATAAATATGTGTGTAGATCCAAGAAGACAAGATTTGACTCATAAAGAAACTACTCTTGCAAATGACCACCAACAAACTACAACTTATTTTCCATAAACTAAATCAAGTCCAACCATTGCACCAGCTACACAATGAGCCATTGAAACTATTGGTGGCGATGTTACTCACAGCAACATGGTGAATAAATTCTCTACAGAAAAACCACAAAGAGCCTATCCTTCTTGAAAGACTTAACCAAAGAAAACCCCAGGGGATACATATGATAGGATAAAGGTTGGCTTATTTCATTCCCAAGTCTCTGGTAGTTAGGTCTTGACAGCACTAGGTTCACTTCAGGGTATGACGTGATATTGATGTTAATCTCAAAGGGACTATGTTGGTTTAAAATCATATGTATTAGATGCTAGATTCTCAGTTAGATCACAAAATAATAACATGAAATCGAAAGATTTGAAATAATACTTCATGAACATCAATAATCTTGCTATCACTTAAGTAGATTTAGCTTTAAGCATTCAACAATTTCATAGGAAACAAAATATTTTGATAATTTTTCATCCATTCATCTATTTTTTGAAACATTTTCTATAATTTAAACATCTATTCTAAAATAAAGCATAAAAATACTAAAAATTAAAATTTCTCTCGATTATTCTCCATGCATGCCCCAAAGAATTAACTAAATGAAAGAAAATTGCTTTATACTTCACCTAGATTATTCACAGCTACATATAAAATGATGCAAGCTTTTAAAGAGAGGGGTTTTAGTTTGGAAACCGAGTAGGTTCTGCATGCACCCTTAAACGATGCAACACACAGTCTTGTTTAGCTAAACTAACAAAACTAGCTACAAAGATTCATGAGATAGGTAGCTATCAAATTGGCTTCAATATTGATTAATATCTACGTGCATACAAATTTTTAGACACAAATGATTTAGGAAATAGTAAAAAAGAACAAAACTTAGAGAAGTTTTGGCTCTTTCAGAATCCACAAATTCTGAACTTAACTTAAAAAGAAGTATCCTTTGGCCTTTTATAGAAGTAAGGCACATATAGGATAAGAAAAATACATGAGAGGAAATATAAGGGATGAATCACATCAAGGCATGTGGAATGTAGTGACTGGTAAGAGAATTACAATCAAAGTCAATGAAGGTCAACTCCGATTGCACGTTGAAGCACTTTGGACTTTAATCTTTTATTATCACCAGGAAAATATCTTGAATCAGGATAATGTGCAAGAACTTTCCCATATATTCAGAATGATTACTTTATCACCATGTTTCTACACTTTGCTCTGCTTCAGGCTTGCTATTCTCAGGAATGGGCTCCCCCAAAGATTGGCATTTGTCTCCACCGCATGTGTGATACTAAGATCTCCAACATTCTAGTGGACTCAAAGCCCTCTGCCTTATAACCTCCCAGAGTATACAACCCGATCTGGATATAATTTTATCCATGATTCAAATTTTCTTGACCATCCATACTCGAACTCTGCATCTCCTGCAATCACAAATTTCATTCATTAAATCCCTTTTCTAAAAGAAACATTAAAAAAAAACATCATGTAAATAAAACTATTATTCAACTGTTATCACATAAATTTCTCATAAATAACATGCTTTCAAGCATATTACAAATTCTTGCATGATTATCTTATATATACCGAATTACCAGACTATTGGACTCATTAGATAACCATAAGATTTTAAAACTTCATTTTACATTGCTTCCCGGTACCTGGTACCCGATATTCAGCTTTTCCCATGAACTTTCCCCGAACTTCGGTTTTACTGGAACTTCCATTTTACCGAACCTTGACTACCAAATTGGAACATTTTGCTCACATTTGCATTACCTTTTTCCCTTTTCAAACATTCCCAGTTCCCAGTATCTGGTACCCAAAACACTACATTAGATTTCTCTTTGCTCTTTACTTCTAGTGGTCTTTTCAACTTGCTAGCTCCTGCCATAAGAGTTAAATTTTTCACTTGGGTCCCCAAGTCTAACAGCCTTGGGGCATGTTGTGAGACCACACAACAACTTGTAACCAATAAAACCAAATTTAAACTAAAACTTGAGATTAAATCACCAGTTGTAAATTATAATTTATGCATATTTTAAAACAATAACCATTACCTTTACCTAGATTATGGCATAAAAAAGTAAAACTCCATCGAAAACATCCATGTGTGCTCTAATTAATTCCAGTTTTCAGAATTCAATGAAAAGAATCAGTTCATTGACATTGAACTACATAACATGGTAATCCTCCAAAGCCAACCAGGGATAGAGCCTTCCTGCTAGTCAAGTGTCCATAGCCCCGACAAGGTTATCTCCATAATTCCCCACAAACATGGCTCTACTACCAGCAGGCGTCTATAGGCCCGATATAGATATTTGGATGGCCTAAAGAGTTGATTTTTTTTATAGATATTGCAATGATATCTCATTTTCTCTTTTGATATTTCAATAATAGTTCATTTTCAACTTGCATGCAATGAAACCCACTATTAGGTTGGGAATTACAATGGTAGCAAAGGTTACCTTTTGATTTTTCATTCAATGCAAATCCCTTCATCAATTCACTTCTTCCCAAAAATTCATTTAATAATTCCTTGTTGGTGCGCATTTCTAGCTAAATTTTACCAATTTATGCCAAATCCTAGCTAAGTGCAACTCACTATATGTTAGAAAATATGCATAAATTAAAATCTAGCAATGACCAATTTAATCACCAAATTTAAATCTAAATTTAGAACCATTAGTCACCACCCTTCCGATTAAATTCTATAGCAACTACTAAATACTCGGCTAGAACTTCTGATTTGATGGTGTTGCACCACATTAATGAATTGGGAATGTCATGATGGCATTGAAACATGATCATATTATTCTGCAATAAATTTGCACGCCTCAACTCACATGTATTACTTCTTTCAAATTACCTGAGTGATGACGTGTGTTTCCTCACTGGCTTCATTTTCCTTTCTATCTTGCACACATAAGAACCTTCATAATTAATACGGATTTTTAAAAAAAATATGAAATGGCCACTATTAACTTTGAAATCTTCAACTTGCTTGATTTGTAATCTTCATACTGATCAAATTTGAAGCAATTTATCACCAACTTTTTGTAAAGAATTAATTTGATTTAACATTTCGCTCTGAAGAAAATTATTTAGTTTCCATCTTGCTTACAGTTTCCAAGACTTCACTTGAGGCAACTATGTACCGCAACTTCCTCATGGCTTTCTATAAATTCCGTACTTCTTTTCGAATTCTTCACACTTTTTCTTAGCTTTCTTGTTATTCTACATTTCTTGCTCTGCTAATTCTTGTAAGCTTCTAGGTTATGGATACCCCAATTTTCTTGTCCTACTCTTACCGCTAGAACATTTTCTTGGGAAGTATCACATTGCAAAGGCTTGAAAAGGTTTTCTTCATTTGGACTTCCATTTTCACTATACCAAATTTGTGCTTAGTTCTTGGGGAAAACTTTGTAGAATCTAGCCGCTACTTCCGTTTCTATTCCGACAGAGCTTCTCATTTTGTAGCATCACTTCTAGATATTGGGCTTCCTGTAGAAGATGTTTGTGCGATTTCCAATTTGATAGTAAGGCATGAATATTTGGAGAATCTGTCTACTATTTTGTCTATTGCACACCCAACCATCGAAATCCCTTCCATGGATGATATTCCTCGTTTCTTGGAACATGGGGAAGTGGTTCCACTTCGGCCTTTCCTTACTGACCTCCATATTCATGACTTTGAAGTTCATCGTGAACTTGCCTACATAGGGTATTTGGCCCTGATAGATGAGGCATCCCATATTGACTGAATGGATACTACTACTTGCAGCTCGACTTACTTTTTTTTTACTTTTTGATTTTCTAAAGCAAGAATTTCAATACTCCATGTATATACGTCACACACACACACATATATATAGCTTTGTAGTACATCTTAAAGCATGTATTTACTGTGCATGGTTTTATCATTTTTATTTCACAGCATAATTTTATAAATGTTTGGATTAACTATCATGTGTAAGATAAGTTAAGCAGAATTTTCTAATGCAGAGGCCAAACGAAAAGAAAAGTAAAAGGAAAGAAAGAAAAGCGACAACAAAGAAAAGAAAAACAAAATAAAACAAACCCTATGAAAATAAAAATAACCCTAACTAACTAAACCTCTAATTTAACAAACAATTAATCCTAATAAAACAACTTATTTTGATTTCAATGACTATTTCCATTATTGTTTTGGTACAAATTACAATAGGTTTATCTTTCAATTCATTCATCGAAATTTCAAAAATTCTACTGTAACAATAAATTTTTCTAAGTTTTCTACGTTTAATAATCATAAATTCAAAGGTGTACTTACTAATGACTTGGCTCATATGTATGAAAATGACCTCATTAAAGGTTGATTGCACACACTTCGTCTGATGCAACCATACTCTACCTTCTTTCAGCCCTAGTTCATGGCTTGTTTCTTTACTCTGTTCACTTCTATGAACGATTGTGTCCATTTCTTGAATTTCTCCTTTGAAAATCTTTGTGTCTTTGGTCTTCACTTTGCACTTTATTAGACCAATATATATCAAAATTTATATTGTTATCAAAGAGAGAAAAAGTATAAGTTTGATACTCTGTATCATGCATAAAATCAAAAAGTTTTCCTATTTTAACTTGTGAATTTTCAACTTGGAGAAAAATACATGAGTCTCCCGCTCAATTTTCTTGCTCCTTTTCTTTATTTGCATTTTCCACGTATAAGGAGAATGATGACTCATCAATATCATTTCCTTGTCTTTGATGAGATGTCTTTGAATCTCAACATTCTTGCTTATTTTCCTGCAAAATGTTAGGATTTTCTTTATAATAATTGTAGCTATCAAACCGTTTTGATGTATTGGATAAATTTTTAATATTTCCAATTCCACTAGGGTTGCACACATTTCTCATTAACAGTTCCTTTCTTCTAGTAGTTAGAGCTTCTTTTGTTAATAGAATCACCTTACATATGGCCAAACTTACCCTAGTTAAAAAAAATTCACAATCAAGTTCATAATGATCAGTTGTATCATGAATTCTACACTCGGTGACTCTACCAAAGGTGAGTAAACTCAAAGGATATAACCTTTGGTTAATTTTTTTCCAAAGTTCCTCAACTTCCATATTGAAACACTAGCTTGCACTAAATTTTCGCTTTACAAGCTTTCTCTTTGAAATTAGGACTAATACAAATTTTAAAATATATAGCCCTCCTTCTAGCTCCAGTTCTTGTTGATGGTGACGTTACTCACATCAACAAAGCGAATAAATTATTCACAGACAAACCACGAAGAGCCTATCCTTCCTGAAAGACTTAACCAAAGACAGCCCTAGGGGATCCGTATGATAAGATAAAGGTTGGCTTAGTGCAATCCCAAGTCTCTGGTAGTCAGGTTTTGACAGTACTAGGTTCACTTTAGGGTATGATGTGATATTGTTGTTAATCTCAAAGGGACTATGTTGGTTTAAAATCATATGTATTAGACATTGGATTCTCGGTTAGATCACAAAATAATATCATGAAATTGAAATATTTGAAATAATACTTCATGAACATTAATAAGCTTGCTATCACTTAAGTAGATTTAGCTTTAAGCATTCAACAATTTCATAGGAAACAAAATATTTTCAATAAATTTCCATCCATTCATCTATTTTTTGAAACATTTTCCAGAATTTAAACATCTATTTTAAAATAAATCATAAAAATACTTAAAATTAAAATTTATCCCAGTTATTCTCCATGCATGCCCCAAAGAATTAACCAAATCAAATCAAATCGCTCTATACTTCACCAAAATTATTCACAGGTACATATAAAATGATGTGAGCTTTTAAAGAGAGCGGTTTTAGTGTGGACACCGAGTAGATTCTGCATGCACCCTTAAATGAGGCAGCACACAGTCTTGTTCAACTGAACTAACAAAATGAGCTACAAAGATTCATGAGATAGGTAGCTATCAAATTGGATTCAATATTGATTAATATCTACATGCATACAAGTTTTTAGACTGGAATGATTCAAAACATAGGAAAAAAGAACAAAACTTAGAGAAGTTTTGGCTCTTCCGAAATCCACAAATTTTGAACTTAACTTAAAAAGAAGTATCCATTGGCCTTTTATAGAAGTAAGGAACATATAGGATAAGACAAATACATGAGAGGAAATCTAAGGGATGAATCACATGAAGGCACGTGGAATGTCGTGATTGGTAAGAGAATTACAATCAAATTCAACGAAGGTCAACTCTGATTGCACGTTGAAGCACTTCGGGCTTTAATCTTTTATTATCACCAGGAAAATATCTTGAATTAGGATAGTGTGTAGGAACTTTCCCATATATTCAAAATGATTACTTTATCACCATTTTCCTACACTCAGCTCTGCTTCAGGCTTGCTTCTCTCAGGAATGGGCTCCCCCAAAGATTGTCATTTGTCTCCACTGTATGTGCAATACCGGGATCTCCAACATTCTGATGGACTCAAAGCCCTTTGCCTTATAACCTCCCAAAGTATACAACCTGATCTAGATATAATTTTATCCATGATTCAAATTTTCCTAACCATCCATACCTGAAATATGCATCTTCTACAATCACAAATTCCATTCATTAAATCCCCTTTTTAAAAGAAACATTAAAAAAAAATCTCATGTAAATAAAACCATTATTCAATTTTTATCACATAAATTTCTTATAAATAACATGCTTTCAAGCATATTACAAATTCTTGCATGATTATCTTATATATACTGGATTATTGGACTATCAGACTCATTAGATAACCATAAGATTTTAAAACTTCATTTTACATCGCTTCTCAGTACCCAATACCCGGTATTCAGCTTTTCCCATGAACTTTCCTCAGACTTCGGTTTTACCGGAACTTCCGTTTTATCAGAACTCAACTATTGGATCAGAACATTTTGCTTGCATTTGCATTACCTTTTTCCCTTTTCAAACATTCCTGGTTCCTGGTATCTGGTACCTAGAAAATTACATTACGAAGTACTCTTTTATTAAAAATTTATCTTTTTTGTTTACTTCCAGTGATCTTTTCAACTTGCTAGCTCCTATCATAAGAGTTAAATTTTTCACTTAGGTCCCCAAGTCTTATAGCCTTGGGGTGTGTTGTGAGACCACACAACAAAAACTAGCAATCTACCATAAGAAACCACCAAGGTATCATTAAATTAATTAACAACTAGCTGCCAGAAAAATGACCCATGATGCTTTTCCATCTCATTCACCCATATGTACTTTGATATATCTCTTCCTCTATAATAACCTTTCACCAATTGCAAGGTGTATACCATAGCATCAAGAGTAATCGTTTTCCTTGTAAAATTTCCCTTTTTCCTCTATCATATGTTGACTATCCATTGCATTTTGTTGATGTTTATCTTCTTAACTTTAGTGTACTTACTCCTTATTTGCACTATAACTATGCTTGTAAGTGTTTGCATTCAATCTAAACAAATAGTCTTTTAACTATTCATAAACCATGTCACTGTGAAAAATTCACCGCTTCAGTCCCGCATAAATCAAGTTAATGAATGAAACATAAAAAAATTGAGTTTATAATCAAAAATTTGTGTTGAACTACACAAGCTTTGATAAGGTTTTTGACATTTTATATGGATTTATTCACTATCACTTTGTGAGCCAATGATGGACTCATTTGTAGATTAACATGAAATATGTGTTCCCTGTATTATAAACTTAAACCTTTAACCAACAATACTTTCATTCAACATGCCACTTTTAACTACCATTGTCCTTTTTTGAGCATTGTCACTTTTTTTAGACAGTGGACTTTCTTTCATACTAATCTTTTGAGTTTGAACTGCACCTTTCTATGACTGTCATGTTATTCTATTGTACATGGATAAAACAGTGTTTATCATTGTGTATTGACCTTTTGTGATGTCACTTGAGTACTTGAAGTATCTTCATCACACAAAATTCGAGTATGTTGTCCTTTGACTATACTTTAGGACTACCTAAGACTATCATCTATAGATTGTACCTCTTATTTGTCTACTCTTTCACTTCCAGCTAGATCTACTATATCAAAACATCATTAAGTTCAGTGACACCTACTACCTTGTTCGTTTAACCAATTTTCATCAACTTTAGAATATTTTTTGTTGGTTCAACCTAAAACATGCTAGCATCAGGAACAATGAGTCCACTATGTGGTCTTTGGTAGCAAGAAATTCACAAGTAAACATAGCATTTTATATTTCCTATGAATCTTTTCATTTCTAACTTACTCTCAAGATCACCATATTGCCTTCCAAGCTCTATCAAGCTATCCAATGGTGAGAGAAACTTGTCTCCTTAAAACCCTATACATGACTGCCCTCTTCAATATTTTTGATTGGTTTCCATGTGCTTGATTACCTAGGTCATTTTCTTCATCTAGATTATTTCCCTTACCATTGTAACGTTGTTCTTTATAAGACAATATCTACACTTCTATAGACTGACTTCTAGAGCTCATGATGACTGTGACTATTGGCCTATGACTACCTTACTATTGTCCTCTTGACAAGGCTTTTCACAATCTTAATAGGGGATTTACTATGGTTTAACATAAGAGTTTCCTTGTTGACAATAGTAGGATCTTTTAAAAAAAATAGGAAGACTTTTATTTTGACACAACACAAAATAATATCATATTAAGCCCTTGTAATGGCACAAAAATCCTTATACCTTAGTGGCCCTAAGCAATTAGAATAGACATGATTTGTTGCACATAAATACCTACTCAAAACTTTCATATTTAACATTTCATGGTGACAAACATTGAGAAATCACTTTTGACATTCATTGTCATGCCTCCTGGTGGTTTAGATAACTGATTCAAAAACCCCTATGATTGTGGCACAATGATTAACCAATAGGGTTTTAATAAAATGCATACTCTCACCAATAATCCTAGATTTCTCTATAGGTTATATGGCTTCAACCCTTTGAGGCATTATAAAATCAATAAACCCCTTGAGGACAATAGTGTAATGAAGGAAAAATATTATATCATTAAACACCTACAAGTGCATACCTATTAATATATATGAAACGTGTTGAAACTACACCTTGAAATCCTTCGAGCACATGGGTAATGATCTTCCCTTGCTTCTTGGAACTACTCTTTCTCCATGCAATGCACCAAGTATTCCTCTTTTATTTGCAACATGAGTGAAATTGTAGATGGACTCCTGGATTTTCTCAACCTCCCTAAAATGTGCCATGCAAGTTCCTTATAGTTTGACAATGTGTTATGCATTCATGTCTCCTTCTACAAGGTTTTCTAAGCTTTGGGAAATAAGGTGTTATTCTCCCACCAAATATGGTGAATGATTTCCGAAAAAATATTGCAACATGCCATATATCTATGATGTGTATCTTCTTCCACTGTTGCATTTTGGACGCTTCAAGGAGTTTAGAAACCCTAACAACCTTTCTTCTTTTCTGAAAATTTAGACTTCTTCAAAACTTTCGTCCTTGTTTACTTTTCATGAAACTTGGTGAAATAATAAACTTTGGAACATTATCATTTTAGAATCATTATCGTAATAAGGATTTTTCAACTTGAAACCATTTAGATCATGATGAACTAACTAATGGAAGAAAATATGTTTTGCATTACTTTGGTCAAAGTTTTTGAATCATATCAAACACTTCCTTTAGAAGTGAAGTTGTATGTTCACACACCTCTAACTCGACTTGGAAACCACCTTGACCTAAGGTTTAACAATTAAGTGATTGTTTGACCAATTTGTTCGAATTTTCATAAGGATACTCAATTATATAATAATAACTCACTAATTTGGTAAACAACTAAGATGGATATGCTTTTCTAACTTTGAACACCCATGTTACATTCTCATAAAAACTTGGGACTTCACATTTACCTTTTGTTCAAGTAAAATACTCTCCTATTTTCATACAAATATGGTTTAAAATGGTAGCACAATATCACCAACTTGAGACACTTGGTCTTGTATTTAAGGTATTGACTACTTGTATAAATAAGTAAAATATTATAATGTTGAACAATAATAAAAGATCACTTCTTTTTTGAATTAGTTCATAATTTTCAATGTTTTCCTTATGGTTCTATGCTTGAGAACACAATAATAATTCTAGTAAACATATAATATAAAACACCATCTTATTTTGTTCAAATGAATACTATATTCAAGTGTTTGATAATTCTTCAATAAATCAATTTATAAAGTTGGTTTTATTCAGTTAACTCAGTTGAGAAAGCATCAAGCTTATCTCTTATTTTCATAAGCATATATCATAAATTATCCTTTACATAATCTTATATAAATATCTATATATGTATACATATATATTCATTTATATATACTTTATTATGAATGAATATATATGCATATATATATAAATAAAATGTTTATATCCAAAAGTTGGAAATATTCTCTTCCTGAGAAAATAAAATAAATTATTCAATTTAATATTACAGAGAAGTATCTTTCAACTCTAGTGCCCATTTCAAGGTGAAAGTGAAATTATCTAATTCCAAGTTAAAACTGAAAAAAATTATAAAATGAAAACTATGAGATAACATAGAACTATTAAGTAACTAAGATGCTTGAGCTACTCTCTTAGCTATGGACTTGAAGCTTCAAAAATCATAGTTACAATGATTTGTATAACTTTACCCATGAACTTAGCTTGAAATGTTGAAGAAAAACTCAGATTTGTTTGTAAAATACCTTGAAAAAAAAAACCAAGAACTAACAAGACAAATAGCCTCTCTGCTCTAAACAAAGAATTATCTCTATTTATAATTCAAAATACTAGATTCAATCACACATCAATCCAAGCTCCAAACATAAATATCTATGTCTATTCATGAAGAAACTATTGTCTCCAACTCACTGGTATTGCACAAATAAATAAAATAAAAGAATTATTCTCTGTTAATCACTTCTCTCACACTATAAATCAGAAGTTAATCACAATGCATTTCAAAATGGTAACAATACAACATTCCCTCCTCTTCTCTTCTCTAGACTCAAAAAATTATTAACAATGCAAATAGAAAGATGAGAAATAAGTTCTTCTTTATCTCCAAATTCACAAGTCGTTACCCTATCTTCCAACTCACAAAGAAAATTAATATCACAAAGACAATATAGTCGCTACTTATTCAAAAATAATTGTGCAACTATAATCATGCAAAAACTAAAGCATTATATGTAATGAGTTTCTATCTCTCAAAACTCTTTGCTCTATCTCCCTTTCTCTCCTAGTGACCAACATAAGAGAAAAGTGAATCACAAAAGGAGTCTCTTTTGTTGGCTAAGTATTAATTATCAATAGTTTTCTTTGAGTTTAGTGCCTATGCACAATAAATATCATACTAAAAATAGTAACCTTCACACCACATAATGTGGCTCGACCAAACAACTCTTTATGCTCTCAATGCCATAGATCATAGTGGTTGATAAAAGATATTTAGTTGACATTTTAAAATGCAATCAATTTTAGTTTGAACTACCACTTAGTGGATACAAATATGGAAGAAAAAGATGTGCCTCATACATGGCCATCTCTTTGGCTCAAATTCCAAACTTTATGCCTTCAAACATGCCTTTGATTGAGGCTTATATGCCTCTCGAATCTGGCATATTAATAATTTTAATTCACTTTATTACTTGCTTTTAAAAGCTTGGCAATTTTTTTCAATAAAAGAACTATTATATAACTAGCAATCGCACCTTAGTGTGGAATAGGTACGCGAAGAAGTGTGGAAGGATAAATTTTGATCTATTTTTTTACATACATTTACTAATTACTAATTTTGATCATAATTTAATTTTGTAATATATAAAATTATAATAATTATTAATTATGAATTATAATAATTTTATATACATATTCAATAGTTTTATTTAAAAATATAATATTTAATAATTAATAATTATATTATTTCTATTTTTTTTATTATATAAAATATATATTGTATATTAATTATGCTAATATATATTAACTACCTGGGATAAAAGATGTCGTAATGTTAAAACCTAAATATATTCATTATTACGATCTTGGCCGTAATTTTCATTTTAATAATATATTTGTTATTCTTGGGGGATATTTTTCGACTTCGATTTAGCACGAGAGATGTTGAGAATGGAGTAAACTATGATTTACATGAAAATTTGGGTGGGGAATTGTAATAGTTACGATAACGATAATAGAAAGAAAAAAATATATAATAAGAAAGTGGGGTTTGGGTATGGAGACTGCCACATCACTTTCTACAAACCCTCGGACGGTGGAAGAGGGGTTTACAGATTTCAGGGCCCGCCAAGCTGCCATTGTTCGGGCTCTTACTTCTAGTATTTTTTCCTTAAATTTTTCTCCATTTTTTTTCATTTTAACTATTTCCATTTCGTAATTTTTTGTATTATGTTTGCAGAGGTAGACCATTTTTTCTAGTAACGTAGAGAACGACGAAAATCTTCAACGCGAAAGAGTCTGTCAGGGCAAAGCGTGATAATTTTGGAAGAGTCTATCAGGACAAAGCATAATAATTAAAAATAAAATATAACCATCGCTCTCGACCACATAAAATATTCCCGTTAGTTTAGTCATCACCTATAAATATGCCTTTCTTCTTCAAAACACAAGTCAACATCGGGCATTCATCGACAAAACCGGCGGAAACCAATACCGGCAAGAAAACGGTAAAAAATGATGAAAAATATGCACGGCTGAGATTGATTTAAGCACCTTGCTGGGTCTCTCGGGGTTTGTGAATCATAGATGGGCAAAGTGAGCTTCAAAATCTCATATAGGACACGGTGTAATAAATATATATATATATAACAGATTTTAATAATAATTGATTTATCTTGATTTATATACAAAATTAGCTAATTGACGAAACATCATGATTCATATCATAAATAACTTTATTTTCTTTATTGAAACAAAATAAAAGACTCGACTAGGTTAGGTCTAACCTTTTGACTCGACTCAACTTAGAAAAATACACAAATTTACTCAACGATAGGATTAGGGTATACCTACGTGAGTGTGTGCGAAAATTTAATTGGCATAACTTGTTATTTCCAAAGTTTATATTCCTCTCTGATGATACTCTCCCTCTCCTTCTGGATGGTAAAAATTTAGTCCTACATTTCACTTAGAAATCAATCAAATAGTTAGTTGAACTATTAATCACATCATTATCATAATCTTGATTCAATAACAATAATAATAAAAAAAAAATTAAAATAAATTGTATTGCATATATAATCTCATGTCATAATCTTAAATAATATATAATCATCATCAGATATCAAAATGATTTTTTATGTAAACAATTAAAAGTAACTGGTAAAAAAAATTGGGGTGTAACATATCTCCCCCCGTAAGGATCATCATCCCTGATGATTCAGAGTAGCATAACAAACCATAAACAAGTTTTTCTTTAGCAATTTTAAGAATCATGAAATAAATGAGAATTTTTTAGGTAAATTTCATTGTAGTCCTCCCATGTAGCATTGTGTTTTGCATATGCATATCGGTCCCACTGGACCTTGCACTATGTGACCTCTCTGTTACGCAGGTGGAAACTGTGTGTTTCGAGCACTTTGAGAGGATCGATCGTTACCACCCCTGGGTCTTGTACTTGTAGTGCATTCCATTCAAGTATGTGATTAACACATATATATACTTTCTAATATAAGATACATGAAACACATTGTGCATCCAAGAAAAAGTTGGTGGTAGAGCAATTTTATAGGCAACCGAGTTGATCACTTCAAGAAATTTGAAGGGACCCACATATCTAGGAGTTATTTTAGATGGCTTTCCAAACTTTATGGAATGGAACTCTTTTGGGGTTTAACTCTCAAAATCACTTTTTATCCTACTGAGGAATGTCTCAGTGTTCACTTAGCATCAAAATAGTTTTTTTATATCATTCACCTCCATTAATATTTGCTTGATCAACTTGATCTGCTCTTCCATTTGTGACAACATTTTTGGACCAAGGCTAATCCTATCTTCTATATTATCCTATCTTATAGGAGTTCAACACTTTCTTCCGTATAATGCTTCAAATGGAACCATCTGGATTGTGGAATGAGAGGATTTTTATAAGTAAATTTTACAAGCAGAAGATAATCCTCCCACTTGTATTGTTGATTCATACAATACACCCTCAACAAATCTTCCAAAACTTGGTTTACCCTTTCAGTCTGACCATTTGTCTTAGGGTGATAAGTTGATCTTATATTCAATTGAGTTCCAAGTGAAGAAAATAAGGTTTTCCAAAACTTCGACATCATGTGTGCATCCCTATCTAAGATGATCTTCTCAAGAAACTCTTTGCAACCTAAACACTTCTTGTCCATACTTACGATCTATGACTAGTGCTCCAATTTTTAGATTCCTAGGTATGAAGTGAGCTACCTTGGTAAGTTTATCCATAACTACTAGAATAGTATTATGCCTATTTCTAGACATAGGAAGACCTTGTACAAAATCCATACTGATGATTTTCCACTTCCACTCCAGAATCTCACGAGGATAGAGAAGTCCTACCAAGTGATGATGTTCATATTTTACTCTTCGGCATTCAAGACATCCAGCTACAAATCTTGCAGCATCCCTCTTCATTCATTTCTAAAAATATAATGGTTTGACAAGGAGTTTTTTCACTCTAGGATGTCCTAAGTATGGTGCAAAATGAACTTCTTTCCATATGATATTTCTTAACTCCTCACAGTTCGGAATGCACATTATTCATTTAAACATTAACAGTCCATTTGGTTCAAAATAGAACCCATCATGCCTCAAATCTTGAGGATTGTCTAAGAGATCTTGCTTAAATTTCTCATAGTACTCATCTCCCATGGACTTTTGTAATATCTGGTTTCTTTAAATCTAAGTGAATAAAGAGCATCGAGGATATGTGTCTCCTTCAACTCAGAGCATCCACTACTCGATTTTTCTTTCCCTTAATATAATTGATCTCAAAATCATTGTCTGATATCAACTCTAACAATCTTCTTTGTCGAGCATTGAGATGTGGTTGGGTGAATAAATATTTAAGACATTGATGGTCTCACCTTAACTCAAAAGCTTTTCCTAGAAAATAATGTTGCCACATTTGTAATGCATGCACAACTACTGCCAACTCAAGATCATGAGGAGCATAATTCTACTCATATGTATTTAACTTCAACTCACAGGAAATAACTCACCCTTCTTACATAAGAACCCCACTTGATCCTTCTCCTAAGGCATCAATGATAACTACAAAATGGCTTTTTGGATCAAGGACTTTTAGTATCAGAGCCAAAGTTAACTTCTCTTTTAGCTAATCAAATGCCTCCTGGAATTTTTCTGACCAGTCAAATTGCTACCTTTTCTTTGTAGAGAAGTGATCGGATGGGAAATCATAGAAAAGTTAGACACACACTTTTTATAATAGCCTGCTAAACCCATGAAACTACAAATTTCATGCATATTTTTTGTGTAGACCACTCAAAAATGGTTTTGATCTTCGTTGGATCTACTAAAATTCCCTTAGTTGAAATTACATGACCCAAATACTATACTTCCTTCTGAAAGAAAGTGCATTTTGAGAGCTTTCCATATAATTTTTTCTCTCTTAGACATTGAAGAACTAACTTCAGATGTTAGAAATGTTCCTCCTCGTTCTTAGAATTGTAGAGGAGATTTTCTACTCCTGAGTCTCTAGGACAAGGAAGAGTCTACAGGGAGCGAATTATCCTCAACTACCTCAAGGGAATAAGCTCAAGTGATGGGAGATAACTAAGGGAAAGTTTTTGACATGTTTTAGTGTTTTATGGAAAAGGGAATTCAAAAACTAAGTGAGCAGGCCTTAGGGGTCTTAGGAGATAGACAGACTAGCCCTCGACCATAGGATAGAAGTGCGGCCCAAGGACAACAATTCGGTGTGTTGGAATCTTAGTGGGGAGTTGGCGTCTCGTACATACTAGAGGTAGATTCAGTCACCAAGAACACATAGGGTAGATGCTAACTACTTGAAATCTGAAGTTTGACAGTTTTGGCTAATTTAACAAAATGCAAAAAATAAAGGAAAAAGCACAACAAGAATACTAAATGAACAAGTAAATGAACTATTAAATGGAATGACGATGAGTGAAATAAAATAACAAACTCATGGGTGGTCCATTTATGAATCCTCCCGCAAAGCTCCACATGAAAACCTACACACACAAAAATAGTTAAAGTGTTAGGGTTGTTATGAGGCTTTCCTTGGTCAAACCCCTATTTTGGTGTTTCCACCTCCATGGACAACCAAAGAGAAAACAAGATAGAAAAATAGATAATAGACAATAAGAAATGACAAGACAATGACAAAGACCATGCAAGATAATAATATGCCACTAAATAAGAATGATAATACAACAATAATAAGTGTTACCCTCCCTTCAACGAGCTTGAAGAGCCGAGAGGAAGTATAATTCCTTGAGAGAGCTTGACATAGAGTCGTGCATGTGCTAGAACTTGATGTAGAAGAGCAAGAATGCAAGAGTGAAATTACAAGAATCAAGCAAGATTGATAGAATGAGAGAAAGAAGTGCTAGAAGTGAGAATCAAGTTAGTTGAATGCTAAGGAATGAGAGGGAAGAATATGAGTTCAAAAATGAATAATTGCATGCAAGAGGGTCATTATTGTTAGAAACCAAGATCAGATTTGCAAACCAGAATATCCTTCCACAAAAGAGAAAAACAGAAAAAGCAGAGATTTGCAAGAAGATGTGCAAATAATTATTATTCGAGAATTCAATTACAAGATAATGATTTTCTTTATAAAAGAAAAGATGCATAACCCTAATCTTATCTTGAGCAACAAGATAGCTCAACAAGATAAGGATGACAACTAATTAACCTAGGAATTAAATAATTACCTAAGTAAACTTATGTAAAGTGTAATTAAATATTAATTACACCAACACCCCATAAGTGCAACTTAGGGAGAAGCAAATTATTATGCAAAGATGAGTCCCAGAAACAAGGCCTGATCAGGTACTCATTTACAAATGCAATGATGAGGTAGAGAAGGAAAACCCAGTGGGACAAAACCCCCTACAATGAGATGACTGCTGCAAAGAAGCACTGGAAGAACACTGTGGAGTAACACTGGAACCGCAATCTGACAAGCAAAGAAAGATACTTTTGTCTACAACTGAAACCAAAATCGGAATCATGATAATGTGACAACAGACCCGATGCCACGGAACACTAGAAAACTCACAAACTGGAACAACCCTGGAATTTGTGAAGCAACAGTAGATGAAATGATGACAGAATCTGGAAACTATGTATCTCGATGTCAATGCCAAACTGAGACTAAAACTCTTCCATGGTAAGGAGTACCATGAAGACTCTAGAACATTAACCATAAAAACATGGCCCTCAAACTGAGATAGATCCAATGTGGATCATTAACCATAGGCTCTCAATCTAAAGTGTGAACTGATGAATCCGATATGTGTCAAGCAATAGCAAGGATGTTGCCAAAAGAAACTAGGAAACCAGATAACCCATACGAGTTGCCAACAAATCAAGATGGATATGGAGATCAAAGTGCATGCACACTCTAATCAGATTATTATGCAAGAAACCCCCCTGATGGAACTTTATCTCAGTTCATTTATTACAATAACCCAACGATTGTAAAAGGAGAGAATGCTAATGCATGCATAAACAGAAAATAACATGATGTGGTACTGAAATGAAGTACAAATATTCAAGTTTCACCTTTCCAACTGCCAAAACATCCAATTAATCTCCAAAACACCCATCGGACAAATCTGGAATAACCATAAACTTGGGATAGATACAGAAAAAAGTGCATGGACAGCAAGATAGAGCTCCTCAATACCTTTCCAATGCCACAAAGAAGACGAAAATCGGAGATTGTGGCAAAAAGTTATGAGCTTGGAAGCTCAAAATGAACATCTGAATTCAAAAAGAAATAAATGAAGATAAACAAAAAAATAATGAAAAATAAATAGCACCATTCGAAATTTCTCGGAACTAGCTTTCCGGCGATATCTCGTTTGCCTGATTTTGATACTGTATGCCCAAGTTATGACCAAAAGAAAAAAAACTGCTCCTTTAGGAAAAATCAGGACTAGGAGGGGAAAAGAGGGCCGTACGGTCAAATGATGTCATGCTGACATCAGTACTTCATTGCAAAAATTTGACGGCCATCTGGCCGTCGAAGCAAAAAATCGCCCCCCTGCAAGGAAAAAATTTGATGGTCGTCTCCAAGAATATTCAATGGAATATTCCAATCACCGGAAAAAAAACCTGGTACCTGGAAAAGTTTTTAGGTGCCAGACTTTTGAGAATATTTGCTGGTATATGCCCTCGTCAGGTGCCTGGCGCGGGGCTCTTGGTCCACCATAGGACAGTGGCGGGGCTGACAGGGGTCCGCGGGGGCTGAGCTCGGCTCAGCGACGGATGGGCGGGTGCCTCCGGTGGCGACAGCGATTTGGTGGCTATCGGGTGGTGGAATCCCTGTGAACTGGAGGCATCAGCCCAGAAACTGATAATGCACATATTTTTATTTTTTTTTAAATTTTCGTGCATCGAAAGGCATGTTGGGGAGGTCGGACGACCCCCAAGCAAATTTTTTTTGCCTTCCAGACCAACTGCTCAGAAATCGACGAAATGAAGGGCGATCTTAGGGTTTTTAGCCGCTACAAACGCGATGGTGACCTCCGTTTGTGCCCAAAGTGCTCTGAAAAATCAGCTAACCCCAGAGCTTGCAAAAAATCTCTGAGCTTGAAACCCTCACAGATCTGGCAAACAATGACCAAAATCTACAAAATAAAAGTCAAACCTGACTTTTTCCAGCACTCTGAATCCAATGGTGAAGCCCGATCTGATCCAAAATGCCTCATAGATGATCTCAAGGCATGATACCCTCGAGGAATCCCGAACGAACCCTGCAATTATTTTCTCAAAAATCTGAGAAGAGGCTGCAAATCAAGGCTCTAATACCATGTTAGAAACCAAGATCAGATTTGCAAACCAGAATATCCTTCCACATAAGAGAAAAACAGAAAAAATAGAGATTTGCAAGAAGATGTGCAAATATTATTATTCGAGAATTCAATTACAAGATAATGATTTTCTTTATAAAAGCAAAGATGCATAACCCTAATCTTATCTTGAGCAACAAGATAGCTCAACAAGATAAGGATGACAACTAATTAACCTAGGAATTAAATAGTTACCTAAGTAAACTTATGTAAAGTGTAATTAAATATTAATTACACCAACAATTTTTAGGTGTTCTTGTGACTACAGAGGTGTTATACTTTGTGGGTAGGAGAAAGTGTAGCATCCCAACAACTTCAGGATTAGGAATCTTGTCAAGGAATTCACGTGTCATGTAGATGTCTGTGCGATGCAGAAGCATCCTTGAAAAAAATTCCTCCATCGATAGAAAACAATGGGATCAAGGATGAAAATGAAGGCTAAAGGGATGGGTATTCACATTACTGTCTTATTAGGCTAAAGTGAAGGTTGATGTATTGTGAACATAAGGGTGAAATTTTATGACATTACATTTTTCTCCCACTTTAGCGAGCATATGTATCTAGACATGTGCAAGCTAAAGTAGAAAGAGGTTGAAGAGAAAATACCCAAGACAAAGAGGACAAAAATATTCAATCCGATATATGTGATGTAGAGAAGTTAAAGCAGGGCACAAAGAGGACATGAGTCTTTGATCTTGAAAAGTTGACTACAATCTCACCACAAATATGTTAGTTGCAAAAAAACATGTTAGGTAGAAAAGCAAAAAATAGATGTGATAAAATTCCATATACATGACAAGACATAATCTAATAAGATAAAAGACGGTGTTGATAGGTATGGCTAGCATGGATAGAGACCATACATCAAGCAGATAAGTTTGTGGCTACTAATGAGTCTAGAATATGGTCTAGTTTTGGGTAGAATTTGTGATCTATTTGTTGAAGTTATCATGGAATTTGACATTAAGTGTTGATACTTTTTATGATATTTTCCTCAAACTTTAGACATTGGGCTTAATCTTATTCATGCAAGCCTTTAATGTTAATGGCATCTTAAATGGATTGTCTATATTAATTTTGCATGTGGTTAATAAATGTTCCTTAAGGTGGTTATAGATATGTAGTTATTGTGTGTACTGACATTGCCATGCAAATTTAATTCGAGGATGCTAAGTTGAGGAAGGCACCGCCAACTGGGCATGCACCGTAATGTCTAGCAAAGGAATCGCTCAAAGGAGGTCGACGACAAAAGATTCCTCATGCACACCGAATGTAACTTCCTTGTAGTGGACTTTAATGCTAGTTGAGTAGATGCGGGCGTTACTGTTGTGCTAAATCTGTGTTCGTATATGCATGTCTAACCAGATTCCATGCACGTGTAACCGCCACCGCCCCACTTTCTTTGTTTTCCCTAAATGGCATCCTCCCAGTTCGTAGAGTTGAGTGCCTTGTTTAGTTGATAGTATAAATAAATATCTGATGCTCCTTCCTTAGAAGGTTGCACGATTTGATATTGTACTTCCAATCTTGATTTTTCAGTAATCTAGATATATTACTCTTTTGTACTCATGATTTACAGTGAATAAAATAAAGTTCTGAGTTTGAGCATCTGAGTTCTCAATAGTTTTAGAGGGTACTTATTCAAGGGGGGGCACTTGGTGAGTAATCTGTCCTTTATTTTAGTATTAGTTTAGTATTACTTGTTATTTAGTAATTAGTTAGAAATTTGGCACCAACTGTTCCTACAACCACTAGAATTCCACTCTGCGACTATTCCTGCAGCCAAAGCAGATAGAGTAGTGCCCTGTTTGTTTGCTCAGATTTTCATTTCTGTTATGAATTTTAGCTTGATGTAGTTGTTGATTGATGATTGGAATTTATGGTATTCCCTTCTAAGCAATTTACTTTCAGTATTGTGAGTTCCTTAGCTGTAGAATAAAAATGACTACTTTGGGTTCCTAGTGCACATACTGTGTTGACCCATTTCAAGTTCATGTCCCTAGGTTGACAAGTTAAATGTGCTTTCATGATGATTGAAATAGCTATTCAGGTTAGATGTCCAATCTTTGAATCATGGCTATAAAGGCTTAGTTATTAAATCATCGTAGGAGGCGGACAACTACTACAAACTATGTTGTAGGATAGTAAAAAAAAAATAAGAAATGTCTAATTAGGTTGCCCCCAAGCTAGATGATGAGAGATAAGACATCAAGAAATCCTTTTGAAACTTTTTAAAAATTAATCATATATAATAGCCCCCCTTAGAATTATGTGTGTTATGCAAAGGAGCACATGTCATTCAAAGGAGAAGAGAAAGACAAGAGATGTTGAGGCATGAGATACATAGTGAGATGTATTCATGGAATCTTGTCACACAAGTGACAATACATAGAAACCACAACATCACGAAAGAGAGAAGCAAAGGCGAAGAAATCAAGATCACAGGGGGATTTGATTATTCGGGGTCAAAATTGCTCATAGATATAGATAGGTAAATATAGTATAATATATGTGTGAACTGTCATCACCCTCCAAATATATCAAAACAAGAAGAAGAGCACATGAATACAAAGTAAAAATAAAAATCAGGTCAATATAGAAGAGGCCTTAATGCCCCAATGCTTTGCATTGTTCCCAACGTGAAAGCCAAGATTTACAACATATAGAATCTAATGATGATACAAGTAGAAGAAGTGTATAATAGAGCTTCTCTCATGTATCCAAGCATCAACAAGGGTAGAAAGGGTCCTCCGAGTGAGACAACAAACATAAATATACAATCACAAGGTAACACAAACAAACACACAAAGCTAATCTAAAGATGAAAAAGGTGTCGCTCTAGTCCAACACCTCCAACAGGTCATTCTACTCCCGGTCTAGATAATTGAAAGGGAGGGAAGATGAACCTGCAGGGGGGATAGCTAGGGTGGTACCAATTGACTCGCCTGTAGCAAGAGCTAAGGAAGAAGGGTCTTCATGGTCTTCTCCACCGAGCTCATGCGAGACTAAAGTCATCGATCTAGAAAATATCGAAGATAAAGTCAGAATTTCCTCCAATAAGTTGAACATGCACTTCTCAGGAGAGGCATATTGCAACTGGACGAGAGGAGGAAAAGACATGTGAGAATCACTATCGACCTCAGGAAGAGGGTAAGTGACAAACTCTGAGGAGGTGAGAGTTCTCCTCCATTACAAGGACGACATAGGCCAAGGTAGAATAGGACTCAAGAGATGGGGAAAAGAATTCCTACCATTGCTCGAAGTGAGGTCACTCTCCAACTTACACTTCGAAAAAGGATGTGTGATCCGCATAGCTGAAGTAGAAGAGAAAGGAGACAAGGCCACAAAGGACACCACCTTTGTAAAATGCATGTCAATGAGTTGCAAAAAAGGAGGAAGATTAAGGAGATTGGTGATAAGAGGCAGCTCCACAGAGGGAGCGATGAATGCTTGCACCCTTTTGGGGTGAGGTTCATCAGGATCCACTAACGAAGCTAGAAGAAGCACAGAGGTGATGGGAATTGGGGAAAAAGAGTAAAGACTGGAGAAAAAGAAGTAGAAAAAAAATGCTCCTCTTTGGTCTTTTGCAAGGCACCATGCTCCTTATCCAAGGCCTTTCAATGGTGCTTATGCTCTCATACAAGCTAGTTATGATGGCTATGGGCACTAGAGGATGCAACCTAAGAAGAAGTCGAGGGTTCCTGTTCTACTAGACGAGAAACCTCTACAATTGTTGTCGATGGAAAGGTAGATTCCTAAGGAGGAGCAGGAGGAGGTATAGAGACAGAGAGAGACATGAGTCTTGACAATGTGCCCCTTACCTTTGTTTTCCTTGGGGGTGGGTGGAGGAATAGGGGGAGGCCTCAGAGGTCAATACATGGGAACAACCCCATGGGAATGCTTCCACTTGCCATAAAGGGTGGTTTAGGGCACCCTGGGTAGAATCAAAAGTTGGAAAACTTGAGGCTTCAACTTCCACAATGCGAGTGCTTTTCCTTTTCCTGTGACAGGTATAGTAGAAGGAATGGAAAACACCACCAAGGGTTAGGAAGCAAAAGAGGAAGATACAGAAGAAGGGACGATATGAGAAGGAGAAGGCCTAAGGGATAGAGCTTTCTTGTCCTTACTCTTTATAGGGGTGAACAACAAAGTGCATTGTTGTGCACGCAAAGAAGCCTTCAAAGAAATAGCCTGCGCAGATGGAGGAAAACAACTCTTAAGCACTAAGCCCCTAGTGTTGTAACTAAAATAAGCATTATATAAAAGGTCTCCTCTAGGAAACAAAGCTCCAACTGGGGAAGGCCAAAAGTGATCAAGGGAGAAGCCCCCATGCAACACCAATGGTTTGTACCCAATATCCTAGATAGTGTACATAGTACCCTCATGAGAAAACTTCATACATTTGTGGATGATCGAGGTGACCGCATTCATGGAGACTAGCCATGGAATGCCTAGTCTCACTTTGAAGAGATCGGACTTGGATATCACTACAAATGAGACTTCCAAGACTTTAGGTCCTACCAAGACTGACAAAGAAATAGATTCAATAGGCGCAATAGACAGTCCATCATGCATGTGAAGCATAGTCTACAGTTCCTCATACTTCTCCTTATTCAAATTATTTATAAAAATACTCTCTTTTGTAATAACATTCACCTGACTTGTGGGGTCAACCATAATGCCTGTTACAATGTTATCATTGACACAAGCGAGGATGTACAGAGGGAGAGGGCTCTTTATTCAAAGGCAAGTCACATGAGGTGAATGTAATATAAGGATTTGCATTCACATAATATGGAGGAGGAATACAAGTAAATGAAACTACGTTCACATACTCAGATGGAGTCAAATCAAAAGAAGAAGCAGGGGTGACAAGATTGGCAGAATGAGACAGGAAGGGATCTGTGTAAATTTGTAGTTGGTTGTTGGGATTTTCTATAGATTTGTTTAAGTTCTACTTTTTACCATCGAGCCAGATGGTACCATTATCGATGTGATCTTGTATCACGTGACGAAGACACACACACCATTGGTATCATGACCTAAGACCCGATGATATTGGTAGAACTTTTGTGTGTCGTATCACTAAGGATATGGCTCAGAAAGTGATCTAATATTTGGGAGAGTCATTACACCATATTTTAATAGTTTATGCAGTACATTGGTATAAGATTTAGATAATTTTGTGAGTATTATGTTTCGACCTGTGGAATTTTTATCAGTGGGAACCGACACCATGTTCACCACTTCCTTGTTTTTTCTTAACTCACCAAAGATTGACACAACCAATTGGCCATCCTGATGGGAGGAAAATGAAGAATCCACATACTGTAGAATTATTTGTTGGTACTCGTGTAGAGTAGCACACAAATGGGAGAAGGATGGATATTTCATCAAAAAAAAATATCTCACAATGTCGGATGCAATTTTCCAATGAAAACTCTCTATACATCAGAATCAAGCAGGGAATAGGATATTTGAGAGAAAAGGATCTGATAACAAGATATGAAATCAGTCACCTTATCATGTGCCCCCTGCTTACATCGGACGAGATCGGTAAACGTGAAATTTAGCCTAATGTTGGCTTGAAACTGCTAGAGGAACTGATTTACAAGTTGATCAAAGGAGAAGACAAAATTATTAGGAAAATAGAAATACCACTCCAAGGAAACGTCCTTAAGAGAATGTGGGAATATTTTTGCAAGAAGAGCATCATGATGAAATAAATCCATACACATGGCGTTAAAGGATGAGACGTGAGTTTGTGGGTCCCCTTGGCCACTGTACTTCTCAAACTTATGAATTTTCATCCCTTGCAGGATGGGGGTGTTTATAATATTAAAATATAAGGGACTGCGATGACCATTGGGTTGAAACATAGGCTGAGAAGATGAGCTTAGCCAAATTTTCTAGTTGAGATTGAATCTACCCCATTTTTTACAAGAGAGCATTTAGGACAGGGTCTATGAATAATGTATGACTAGAAGAGGCACCGACACTGCCACTAGAACTAGTGCCACTACCAACACCAGCACCAATACCAATACCAACACCAACACTAACACCAGAGGAAGATACATTTTGAGTCCCAAATGTAGAAATATAAAAACCCAAAGGAACTTGATTCTCTCTAACCATAGGATTCTCCTCAGATGTGAAGGTGGTAATAGTATTGATGGGGGGAACTATGTCAACCATGCAAACAAACATTCTAGTTATCAAGATATTCAGTTGTTGACCAACAATCTCTGATTGTACATCTCATGGATTGCCCAAGATGGAGATGTAAGATGGAACACGGGTTTCCACAATATTCATTATATCATGAAATAGCTCTAAGCCTCTTCGATATTTAATTAAAAAAAAAATTAGACCACTAACCAGAGGAGCGAATTGAGAATAAGAATCTTCTCTCGCCATGAATCCTTCAATCTCTTTGAGCCTCAATTCCAAAGAGTGAATTTTCTCTACAGGAACCTTGAGAGAAGCTTCTTCCTCTAAGGAAGTAAAAGAGTTTGAGGGAGAGGCTGGAGGGGTATGGGTTATTACTTCATTGCAAGGTGTGGAGAATGCGGTTGGAAGTCCTATAGAGTACTCAAAATCCTGACCCGAATGGGGAGGACTAAACCTTTAGACCCCATATCTATGTTTCGATAACTTCTTACTATGTGTTTGGAGGTAGTAGATTGGGTCACGAAGCTTATGAAATTGTCACAACACACTATCCACGACACATCCTAACATGAGAGGAAATATTTTGAGACAAAGGAAAGAGGAAAGAAAGTTTTGTTAGAGTTAGAGATGGCAAATATCTAACAATTAAATTCAGATTTAATTAATAAGCAGAGAAACTAATACACACACAAAATAAATCATAACACAGAAATTTAACGTGGTTCACCCAATTCGGGCTACATCCACCAAACCGCGGCCATCCAATACTTTTATTATCCAGTGTAAAACTTATTACAATCTTGTGAATAATCGCGTTTTTCATCATACTGTAATACCCATCTGAACCCCTTTTTAACAAGCTTAGAAGCTTCCAGATTTTTGGGTTCTACACCCCGGCAAGGATAGGGGCCAGGGTGTACAGTATACCATGGGCTATACAGTATAGCATGATCAGTCGCCACATACAAACAAGTTCACGTCAGGTTCACTAAAATGTAGAGGAGGAGATTCGCTACCCTCGAGTCTCTAGGACAAGGAAGAGTCTACAGGGAGTGAATTATCCTCAACTACCTTAGGGGAATAAGATCAAGTGATGGGAGATGACTAAGGGGGAGTTTTTGATATGTTTTAGTGTTTTATGGAAAATAGACTTTAGAAACCAAGCGAGTAGGCCTCAGGGGTCTCAAGAGATAGACATACTAGCCCTCGACCAAAGGATGGAAGCATGGGCCAAGGATGAAAACATGGCACCCTAGTGTCTCAGTGGGACACTGACATCTCGTATAGACTAGAGGTAGATTCAGTCACTAGGAACACCTAGGGTCTACTAATTAATCAAAGTCCAAAGTTTGACAGTTTTGGATAATTTAATATAATCTCACAGGTGGTACATCTATGAAGCCTCTCGCAAAGATCCACATGAACAGCCTGCACACACAGAAATAGAAAAAGTGTTGGGGTTGTTTTGGAGCTTACCTTGGTCAAACCCTCGTTTTGGTGTTTCCACCTCCATGGACAACCAAAGAGACAACAGGATAAAAAATAGATAATAGACGATAAGAAATGATAAGACAACAATAAAGATCATTAAAGATAGCAATATGCTACTGAATAAGGACAGTAATGCAACAATAAGAAGTGTTACCCTCCCTCCAATTATCTTGAAGAGTCGAGAGGAAGTGTAATGCCTCGAGAGAGCTTGGCATAGAGCCACGAATGTGCTAGAAATTGATGTAGAAGAGCAAGAATTCAAGAGTGAAATTATAATAATGAAGAAAGATTGATAGAATGAGAGAAAGAAGTGCTAGAAGTGAGAATCAAGTTAGTTGAATGCTAAGGAATGAGAATGACTGAATGAGAGAGAAGAATATGAGTTCAAAAATGAATAATTGCATGCAAGAGGGTCGTTTCAGGCATACCTGCGATGACAGAGGAGTTGTACTTCATGGACTTGAAAAAGTACATCCCAATGGCCATAAGATCGGGAATCTTGTCAGGACATTTGCACGATACGAAAGCGTCCCGACAAAACTTCCCCCACAGTCAGAATATGATAAGGTCAAGGATGAAAATGAAGGCTAGAGGGATGAGGATTTGAATTATCATCTTATTAGGCTAAAGTGAAGGTTGATATAATGTGAAATTGCATAAGGGTGCAATTTTATGAAACAATAAATACGAATATCATCCAAAAAAACTAGGACAAACTTATCTAGAAAATTTTTGAATACATTGTTCATCAAATTCATGAATGTTGTAGAGACATTTTTCAGTCCAAAAGGTAAGACTCATAGTGCCCATACCTTGTTCTAAAGGCTATTTTGTGAATATCTTCATCCTTGAGCCTTAACTAATGGTATCCAAATCATAGATCAATCTTTGAAAATATTTTTTCCCCGTGCATTTTATCAAAAATATCATCAATACGTGGTGTAAACGATGATTTTGGTTTTACCTGTTTCACAATGCTTTGCTCCTCCTAGGGTTTTTCACCTAAAAGGAGAAAGGGGATCGAAAGGGGTCACCAAAATGCGAGGGTTTACATTCAATACTATGTTAATGAAATGTAAATATGTCTATTTAAGGTGTACAAATGCACTAATCTAAAATTGAAGTGATCTAATAATGCAAAACTATGAAAATGCAAAATGTTGGAAAACACAATGTGATATGCAGAAATGCCTAAGAAATGCAGCTATATGATGAAATAAGAGAACATAATGGAAGAGGTGCGCCTAGAATTAGAAGTTTGATGTTGAAATATTCTAGAATCCTAGAAAATTTGATTGAAATGTTGACCAGGACACTTAGGCCAGACTGGGCGACTTAATCCCAGTTTCAGAAAACTTTTGTCGAAACAAGAATCTGCCAAATGGGTGTTCAGAAATGTCAAAATCAGTTTTCAGGCCCGGAAGCAAGACTAATTCGCCCCTAGTGGAAACTTAGTCCTCCTATAGATATCGATAAATTTGGGACAAAATCTTGTAATCTCGGGTCTACACTTCCATTTCTGATAGGTGTTTGTACTTGATTCTGCAGAAAATGGGGCAAAAAGTCTCTCCAAGCTTGAAATAGGATGATGTTGACTTGATTGACTTGATGCTCTTTTTTATTACTTTTCAACATCTATTGCTTGAAAAATTTGCATACAAAAGTCACATGCAAAAGGGGAAAAATGGTTGAGGGTTAGAGAATAGGGGTTTGCCTTGGTCAAACCCCACTTTGGTAATCAAACCCTAAACAATGAAATAGAATGAAAAGAGAGTGATAAATAGATAACATTCAAATGTCATAAGCTTACCACACCATTGATTCTCAAATCTAAAGATATGCAATGAAGAACTCCAATAGTTTGACTTGATAATGCTTGATTTGCTTGAATGCTTAATGTGTGCAAGAGATAGATGATTGTATGAGATGGAAGATTTCTTGAGTGAATTAGAAGATGTAAAATGAGGTGAAAAACCCTTATTTATACTTAATTTTACTAAAATTTCCTGAAAGTAACACATCATAGGCTAACCTCAAGGGTTAGAGGAAAAAATCCCAATAGAAATTTAAAATTATTTTGAGTTTTGTTCAAAAAAGGACTAAGTCACCCCTATGGGCGACTTGGTCCCACTTAAGAAAATTAAGTGGGTGTCGAGAATTTTGGGGCATTAAAAGTTGTCCAACAGGAATATCCTCCAAAACACACTTAAAAACGACCGAAAAATGTATTAAGGGGTCATTTAGACATGAGAAAGGGTTAATTAAGCCTAGAAAAGTGTGAAATCTTATTACAAGACTTTACAACACTTCAAAATAGGACTTAATAAGTGATGAAAAGGTGATTTTTAGGTGAATTGTAATGAATAGAGTCTAGAAAAGTGTAGAAATGTTTTACAACACTTCACAACACCTTCACAAGACACCATAATTTGAATGTTTAAGCCACATTACAACATTAAATCAAGACAAAATCAAGCCAAAGCCGATTAGAAAGACTCAAGTGAGCGTAAAAATGTCAACTATACATTTTTTGGTGACACATTAATCCACCACTTTAGTGAGAGGATGAACTTGCTTCAAACTCTCGCTAAAGTAGCTCAACATGCACATCAAGAGGGATCCTAATGTACTCACATTGGTATGCTAAAATAATAATAACCAAGAGGGATGATCAAGCCCCCAGGATCAAGATCTCATGGCAAACCAAAGATAAGAACAAAAGAACATGCATGATGATGAAAAGGAATGGAAGCTTCAATCGTTTGTCCAGCTTGTTGTGGATTAGATCTAGGTTGATTGTTTGAAAAAGAGGATGCATACTCACTCTGGGGTGACATAACTCATGGTGGTCCGTCAGGTGAGAAAACCCAAGTATACTCACTCTAGGGCCATGGAACTTATGGTTGTCCACGGGGTGAGAAATCCCAAAAGGAGAGATACATACGCTAGTTGGTATGCACTCACAAACACAAAGGTGGCTATGGGGAAAGTCCTACCACTAAATGGGCTTCCCGCTCAACTATATCAAAGTTATACCTCCTGATAATTTTAACAAGGCGCCACAAAGGAAAATGTTGGTTTGTGCTTCATGAGACAAGTAAAGCTTTGTATGCTTAGAACCCATGAAAAAATTCAAAGGTACCACATGCATGCAAGTTGTGTTATGCAAGGTGGCAAAAATGTAAAATGCAAAAATAAAATGTGAAAGGTGTTCAAAGGAGTCTTGTTAAGTTCATGTGAGGTCTATTTCTTAGGGAACATTGTGCCTAATGTCTCCAAGAGAGGACCAATCAAAGAATAGAATATTCACAACTTAGGGGATGCAGTGTGTTGCATCAAGCCACTAATAGGAATGTAATATGCTAAGATAGATCAAACTTATGAAGGACATTACACCCAATGTCATCCACAAAGTGACAAACATGTCGTACTAAGTGACAAGGCTACACTAAGAATGCAATGCAATATAAAATATGGTATTAATGTATGCCCCCCACTTTAAAGGAATTGCTACACAACAGTTTGGGAGCAATTACTTTAAAGTAGCAAAGGAAAAATGCAAAAATAAAACAAGACATGAGAGCCAACTTGGAAATCCCCTATGCCAAGTCATATGTTTCTAAGTTAGGTTGCTTCATGTAAACGAAAAGAAAAAGAAAAAAAAGAAAAAGGAGGGTTGCCCCCCAAACAGGAATACACCCAACACATAAGAGATCTATGGATTTGGGGTCAGTATGTTCGTTGCTACAATGTTTTTTATGAAAGAGCTTGGAACTGTCATCATTCCCCAAAGCACATAGAAATGGAAGAATGATACAAAGAGAGCAAAAACTAAGGAAAAAAAAAGTCCATTTTTGGTCATCATGGAAGAGACATTGCGGTCTCAACGCTTTGCATCTTCCCCAAAAGGAAAACACAAGCGAAAATAAAAATGGAAAGGCAAAAGAAAAGGAAAATATTTTGGTTCAACATGAAGAAGACATTTCAGTCTCAATACCTTGCGTCATCCCCAAAAGGAAAACACAAGAAAAATATAAAAGGAAAAGGGACCGATTGGTTCAACATGGAAGAGACATAGGGCATCTCTACGCTTTGCATCATCCCCAAAAGGAGAAAACAAAACAAAAGTGAAACAGACAATGCACAACATATAGAAGAAGATAGGTACAAATAGAAGTGTACAAAGAGAGAGAATATCAAACACACGATACGGGGGAACACAATACGCACATACAAAGAAAAAGAGAAAGGTAAATAAATGCAAAAAGGCTATTTAGGAAAATTCAAGTCAACCATCTAACAAGTCATCTTCCTCCCATTCATGTTCAGTATATTGTGAGGGTAGTTGACTATCCAAACGAAGAATTGCAAGTGTCAAAATAGGAGATGTACCAAGTTCTTCACTTGGTGGAGAAGATTTATCATCTAGGCTCAAGGTAGATGAAAATAAAGAATTTAGATTGTTATGCACTTCTTCATCTATTCTTGTGATCTCCTCGTCATCATCATCATCATCATCAAGATTGATGACAATAGGAGGACAAAGGGTTATTTCCAAGGAAGAATGTATCAAAAGTTGTGGTTGTTGGATTTGTTAAATTTTTGTGAGGGTTGGACTGTATTAGCTTGTGACAGGTCAAGGGAAAGAGGGTGATCATCTATTGCTTCTATAAAAGGTGGAGGTTGGGTTTCTTTATTTTCTTCCATTTGAGACTAACGAGCAAGGAGATGACGACAACGTCTATGCTCCCTAGCACCACGATTGCGTTTTTTTTTTTGAAGTTGTTGAGGTGTAAGAGCAGGTTGATCCATCATAAGTTCCTTTTCTTCCAGAGGGGTAAGAACAGAAGAAATCAAAGAAGACGGGTCAATCACTTTCTCTTTATCTTTATACACTTGTTTAATGCGGGGAGGTATGACAAGATTGGTTTCATTTTCCCTTGGTCGTTTAAACGATGGCGGGAAGTGTCTAGGGTGATTGTTCAAGAGGTTGTATGGTTTGTTCAATGTCAGACTTAGGCTCAAGCAAAGTTTCATCTAGGATAGGTGGAGTGGAAGCCGACAAGGACATGTTACGAAGAGACAACTCGTCTATGCATTTGGCTTTGAACTTTTGGTAGGCTATGAAAAAGAAATCTTTACAGGGGGTGATGGGTTCCATAGGTGCAGGCCAAAAGGCTTCTAAGGAAAAATTACCTTTAGACGATAAAGGATTAAAGCCACTATGGTGTATGGTAAATATTTCATTTCCATGTGGAAACTTCAAAGATTTGTGAACAACCGAGGGGACTACTTTCATTGAGCAGAGCCAAGGATGACCCAATCGTAGACAAAATTGGTCTGATTGTGGAATAATAGAAAATGTTACATCCAAAGTTTTGGGTCCTATTTGTAAGGGGAGTATGATTGATCCAGTCATAGGGCACACAAAATTAGTATGTGTTTTAATCCATGTAGTTGGTTTGTTATAATCATCTTGATATAGATTGTGTAATACTAGAAATTCTTTTGTGATCACATTCTCGCCACAGGCGGGATCTATTGATATCCCATTGGTGGGCTTATCATAGATTCAACCAGCTATGTAAAGAGGACCATCAAGAAGTTGTTTAAGTATATATTTAGAAAAAAAGTGATATCAAGATTTTTGTTGGTTGGGTGCTTACGAGGGATAACGTTTATCGCACCCACAAGTTCACCCATAGGAGTAACTTGGGTAACATTTGGATTTATATCATGTTGTTCATTATTTGTATCAATGTTCATGACTCGAGGGTTTGAAGGTTCACTAGGCTTGACAAATGAAATATTGTGTTGAGGCATGGGATTGGTAAAGATTTGTAAATTCTGGTTAGGGGGTGCAACAAACTTATTTCCTTGATCATTAACACCCGCAATGGACAAACAGAAAGAATCAATGAGGTCTTGAACTAAGTGTTTAAGATGCTTGCATTGTTCAGTGTAATGTCCATTTTGGCAATGAAAATGACAATAAGAATTAGGTTTAAAGGTGGGTGGAAAAGGTTTGGTGGTATCTAGTGGTTTAACGGTAGGTAAAGCGATCATTTGTTGTTGGAGCAATTGGTTCATTGTACTATGAAGGGTATTGGGTAAGGGGGTGAATTGTCTCTTTAGGTCCCCATATGTATAAGGCACTGTTGCTTTAATAGTTTCCACTTGATTCATAATAGGTTGGGGTGGTTGCAGAGAAGGCTAATTGAACTGTTAAAAGCCTCGGTTTGGTTTTTGAAAGTTTTGTGCATTGTTTTGATTATTTTACTCAGACTTCTCAGCTCAGTTAGAAGTGGACTTGGAATCGCTACTTGAAATCGAGTTATGATAGTCACATAGGGTTGTGCATAAGTGCATGAACGAAGGGAATTTCATCATTGTTAACTTATCCTGAAGGTTTGTGTGCAATTTTTTGATAAACATATTTTGTAGATGTGAATCAAGAATTTTGACATCAACTTGAGCATATAATGATTGATAATGTGAAATAAAGTCAGTTACTTTTTCATCAGCATTTTGTCTACATCACATTAAATCGGCCATTGTCTTCTTAGGAGTCATATGAACTTGGAAATGACTTACAAGGGCATCCACAAGTTCATTAAATGATCAAATTGAATGATTAGGTAAGTTGGAAAACCACTCCAATGCAGTATCTTTCAGGGTCCTAGGAAAAAGTTTAGCTAAGAGTTTGTCATCAAGGACAAAATCACTACATAAAGTTGTATAAGCATTGGCATGGTTAATAGGGTTTGCTTTTCCTCCGTATTTCTCAAACCTAGGCATTTCAATTCCTTGTGGCATCTGAGTGCGTAAGATTTCAAGGGATAATGGACTAATACGAACATGATATGTAGGTGGAGCATTTTAACTTTGACTAATGGTGGAGATTTGTTGTTGCATGGATGAAATGGTATTAAAGAGTTGTGTAATGATTGGATCAGTGTAAGTGGTCTGAGGTGGAAGGGAAAATGGAGATGGAGTGTATGTAATGTGATGGGAAGTGAAAGGGACACTAAGAGGGGTGAAGGTGGAGGATGGAATGTTCGATGCCACAAAATAACTAGGAATGCTAGTTGGAATTGTGAAAGGAGCCACATGACTAACTTGTTGCATAGTTGTTGTGACTTGAGGAGTGGTATAAGTTGGTATAGATGTTATGGTTGAATGGGGAGGAATGTAAGATCCTCCTTGGCTTTCGACTATGGTTGTTGATTGGGAAGTATTAGGAGCATGTTTATTGTATATCTCAGCAATTCTCTTCATGACTTGTAAGCCATTGCCGCTTTCAATAAAACAATGAAGGTTTTTGATGGAAGGTATGGCAGTGGTGGAAATGTTTTCAAGAGATAAGTCTTGTTCTAAATGTGCAAAATCCTCATGAATACTAATCACCTTGTCTTGCGGAATGGAATTGTTTTGTGTGTCAACATTCATAGGATGAAAAGGTGAAGACATAGAAGTGGTGTTGTCCATGCCTAATGCACCATTGTCCATACTAGGAGTAGGAGCTCTTGAGATCCCAAGGTTCGCTACGAAAGTGTTATCGCGAGAAGCCATGAGTCTAGAACTTCATCTCACTAAAGTATTATCAATGGGGCACCAAACACTCATACAAGTACCACAAGAGATAGGGTGGATGCAAATGTAATGCAATCTAGGACGAATGAAATGAAAAAAAGAAATAATTTTGTAAACTGAAAGAGAGATGCAGTACCAGAAAATAGAAATACAGAAAATACCCCAAAATTTCCAAAAAATGCAATGCAAAATATGCAAAAGGACTAAGTTGCCCAGGGTGGCAATTTAGTCCCACTCATGATTTTTTTGTGGTTTTTTAGAATTTTTAAATGCAAATCTATGTCTTTCAGATGCACAAATGCAACAATAGTATGTAATGGTAGAACTTTTTTCTTTTTAAATGCAATAATGAGGCAAGAGTGCAAGCTAATATGGACTTTTTCACTAATGCAATTGAAAACCCTAGGATGCACTTTAACTAATGCAAGATGAAATGAAATTGAAACCTAGTATGTGCTTGAAAATAAGAAAGGAACAATGTTCAAAAGAGTTGGGTTCACCAAAATGTAAACAATGATTTTTGTTTTACCCGTTTCACAATGTTTTGCTCCTCCTAGGGTTTTTCACCTAAAACGAGAAAGGGGATGGAAAGGGGTCACCAAAATGCGAGGGTTTATATTCAAGACCATGTTAATGAAATGTAACTATGTCTAATTAAGATGTACAAATGCACTAATATGAAATTGAAGTGATCTAATGATGCAAAACTATGAAAATGCAAAATGTTGGAAAACACAATGTGATATGCAGAAAAGCCTAAGAAATACAACTATATGATAAAATAACATAACATAATGGAAGAGATGCACCTAGAATCAGAAGTTTGATGTTGAAAGATTTTGGAATCCTGGAAAAGTTGACTGAAATGTTGACCGGGACACTTAGGCCAGACTGGGCAACTTAGTCCCAGTTTCGGGAAACTTTGCCAGAACAAGAATCTGCCAAATGGGTGCTCAGAAATGTCAAAATCAGTTTTTAGGCCCATAAGCGAGACTAATTGTCCCCTAGTGGCAACTTCGTCCTCCTATAGATTTCAAGAAATTCGGTACAGAATCTTATAGTCTCAGGTCTGTACTTCCTTTTTTGATAGGTGTTTGTAGTTGATTATGCAAAAAACAAGGCAAAAATTCTCTCCAAGCTTGAAATAGGATGATGTTGACTTGATTGAATTGATGCTCTTTTTTATCACTTTTCAACACCTATTGCTTGAAAATTTTGCATACAAAAGTCACATGCAAAAGGGGGAGAATGGTTGAGGGTTAGAGAATAGGGGTTTGCCTTGGTCAAACCCCACTTTGGTAATCAAACCCTAAACAATGAAATAGAATGAAAAGAGTGATAAATAGACAACATGCAAATTTCATAAGCTTACCACACCATTGATGCTCAAATCTGAAGATATGCAATGAAGAACTCCAATAGTTTGACTTGATAATGCTTGATTTTCTTGAATGCTTAATGAGTGCAAGAGATAGATGATTGTATGAGATGAAAGATTACTTGAGTGAATTAGAAGATGTAAAATGAGGTGAAAAACCCTTATTTATACTTGATTTTACTAAAATTTCCTAAAAGTAACACATCGTAGGCTGACCTCAAGGGTTAGAAGACAAAATCCCACTAGAAATTTAAAATTATTTTGAGTTTTGTGCGAAAAAGGACTAAGTCGCCCCTATGGGCGACTTGGTCCCACTTAAGAAAATTAAATGGGTGTCGGGAATTTTGGGGCATTAAAAGTTTTCCAACGGGAATATCCTCCAAAACACACTTAAAAATGGCCGAAAAGTGTATTAAGGGGTCATTTAGACATGAGAAAGGGTTAATTAAGCCTAGAAAAGTGTGAAATCTTATTACAAGACTTTACAACACTTCAAAATAGGACTTAATAAATGATGAAAAGGTGATTTTTAGGTGAATTGTAATGAATAGAGTCTAGAAAAGTGTAGAAATGTTTTACAAAACTACACCTTCACAAGACACCATAATTTGAATGTTTAAGCCACATTACAACATTAAATCAAGACAAAATCAAGCCAAAGCCCATTAGAAAGACTCAAGTGAGCGTAAAAATGTCAACTATACATTTTTTGGCGACACACGTGGTAAAGGATATTTTTTATTTATCATTGCTTTGTTAAGCATACGATAGTCTATACATAAGCTCAGGGTGCCATCCTTATTTTGAACAAAGATCATTGGTGCTCCCTAGCATGAAACACTAAGTCTAATCAATCCTTTAGCTAATAGTTCCTCCAACTGAGTTTTTAATTCCATTAATTCCTTAGTAATCATATGGTATGGTGCTTTGGAGATTTATTTTGAACCTAGAATTATATCTATGGAAAATCAAAAGCCCTCTTAGGAGGTAATCCAGGAAGTTTATTTGGAAACACATCCTCAAAATCTCAAAGAAATGGGTAATTCTCCATATTAGGTTTTCCTTGATCCATAAGATCCCCATCTTCAATCTCTTGGATTTTTTGAGACTCACTATACATTAAGTCATCTTGGAAGATAAACTCCTTGAAATCTTCTAATTTCTCCATTTTGACCATGAAGAGTTGACACCCTTTTTTCTTGGCCCGAGCTTTAATTGCACAATATATATTTTCCTTAACTTCTCTAGGAGTGCCTTGTAGGAAAACTTTGTTCCATAGGTCATCCAAAAATTCTACTATTTTTGCAAAATAGTCTACCTTATCCCTATGTCTCCACAACTAGTCTATTTCTAGGACAACATTGTAGGAACCTAAAGGTGCTACAAACAGGTTCACTTTAGTTGAAAAACTCAAAAGATCAACCTTGGCTTCAAACAAGCATTGCTCTACCTGAGCTTTTTTTTGGTTAGCATGCTCTACTAACCAAGGTTTTACCATATAATCAACTCTTCCAAGAAATTTATCTAATACTCTTGGTGCAATAAAACTTTCAATTGAACCAGTGTGAATTAAAATTGAAATAATACCACCAAACAATGTACATGTTTCAATTGGAGTAATCTGATACTCCGCTTGTTGATTATCCAATGTTGCATGGATCCTTTGTTTAAATATTGCATACTGAGTAGGTAAGTGATTACCACGTAGCTAAGCTCCTTGTGAATTATTAGAGAATTTATTTGCATAATGATCTCCTTTGCATGAGAAACATCCTCCAAGTGATCCTCACCTTTCAAAAGGCTTCCCTGAATTATCTGCATTCTTTTTGGAGTTATTATTGTTCGTCTTCTCGCTCTTGGTCTCATTTTGATTATTATGGAATTCCTTATCATTTTTCTTCTTAGACTCCTACTTATCATTCTTCTTCTTGAAATAATGAGATGATTGCAACCAATTAAAAATTTTACGGTTATTCTCGCAATAAGAAAATATAGACTTCAAATTTTGTTCATGCTTTATTGATTTCTCATAAACTTGGTCGTTGTTGTAGGACCATGGACATCTACACCTCCAATTTGGGAATTCAACCCCATGATAAATTTCCTTATTCTGAACCTTTCATATTTTTTATATTGGGGCACATATTTCAGGAGATGTGTAAACCTTTCCTAGTATTGCACTACCAACAAGTCTCCTTGTCATAGATTCTGGAAATCAGTAAGTTTTTGGTCAAAGAATAGTTGTGGTAACCATCTTTTCCTAAAGATGATTACGAACTCATCCCACATTAAGCTCAAAGAACTTAACCCTAATTCCATCTTGACCTTCATGAGATGCTTCATTTTCAAACCTACTTTGATCCCTAACCTCTTGCTCTAATGTGCCAATTATATCCCTTCTTTTGTTTAACATTGCCAAAATTTGGTCTAGTTTTGTATTAGGGTCATTAGAAGGATGGGATACCTCCCGACTTCCTCCAGGATTAGTTTTATTAGATTCACTCAAAGATGCAAGCCTCTAGAATCACCTGCAAAACCAAAAACAACCTTCTACAATAGAGAAAATAAAGAGCATAAATTTGTAATAATGGATGCAAGATAATATGGCCAATATACAATACTCAAGATTACAATGGTATTCGATTAGAATCCAAACGAATTGAATTACAAATGAGAATCCCTTGGTTATATAGCCAAGGTGAGACATAAGATGAAATAATATTATGATAAGTGTCTTAATGTTATGATATGAGACAACTTATTATAACTACCTAGGAAAAGATAAAGTCTAGACATGAAATTCTTGTGCCAGAATGGTGCATCTCAAATTAACAACTCGAAAGTCAGAAATTGGAAATGAGTGTTACCTCAAGGCCAAGAAAGAAAGAAATGCCATCACTGGGACAATTGAGGGTACCAACTACGATAATTTCATCTGGTTAAGCGACACTGAAACCTTCAGTCACACACTTTCTCAAATCAATGATGTGAAGAGAAAGATGAAGATGGAGGCCATGTACAACTACCTACCTTCTATCTCACGAGAGAATTCTGATTCTTTATCACTTTCTAGGGATATTCCCTCGGAAGGAAGCGTCAATCTGAAATTATCTTTAGGGACCCTAGAGTTCTTCCAATGGTGGAACTAATTGTAATTTCCTCAAGTAATGATTCTACAGGATATGTACCTTGCAACTATGTATCAGGATGACAAATATGAAGGTTATTATCCATTCTGGGATAGATATGAACAAATGAGGGATGAACAGTCTCAATCTATAGGGTATACTCCATTAAGTTACGTGTTAGAGAGTGAATTCGTGGGATACTCTCCACTCAACTATCTAATAGTCACTCCATGTAATCAAAGGATATTTAGATCCTTTTGAATTAATAAAATTCTGTGTTTATCAAAAAGAAAGCTTGTGCTTAAAGTCTTATGTGGAATTTTGTATGTGTGATTGATAGCTCATTTTAATGTTTTTCATAAGATAATTGATAACATGATTAAATCTAACATGGAAAAACCTTTAGGTAGAATCCATTTTTGTGAAGATGGTGAGGACACGAACCAATCCTGGCGGAAGCCATAAAGTTGGGAAAGGACCAGTAGGAGTTGAAGCTATACTGGACCAAATTTTAGCAAGGTTGGAAAACCTATAGTAAAGGGTAGAGTTGAAAAATAAGTTTCAAACAACGAGAACGAGGGAGAGAACTCTTCTCATGAACATGATCAAACCCATGATCATGAAAAAGAGAAATCACCTTCCCTATCTAAGAAGACTAATAGGAAGCAAATGGATTATGAACTCTCTAGAGATATGAAGAAAATTACCCCAACAAAGTTTGATGGAAGTGCCAGCAGAGATGAAGCTAAGGCTTGGTTATTCCAAATGGAGAAGTACTTTGAGATTCAAAATTATACTAAGGTTACCAAAGCCACTTGGGGAGCATACTAGCTAGTAGGAGAAGCCTCTAACTAGTGGATAAATAAAAAGATGGAACTCAATCCTAACTCATGGAAATTAACTTGGAGTGAATTTGTTGAAATGTTTTGTAAAAGACGGTTGCCCCAACTCTACTTTGACCAGAAAATCGCAGATTTTTAGAGTCTGATACAAGGGGAGATGACAATTAATGAATATTGGGATAATTTTACATGTATTCTATGTTATGTTCCTATGTACCAAAAGGATCAACGCTTTCATATAAGAAATTTTATCATGGGACTTAATAATTAGATTGGAGGAGAGGTGGATGTGTATAGTCCAGCAACTATGGATCTCGTGTATGAGAAAGCGGTTAAACAGGAACAAAATTTTAAAGCTATCTCCATCTGCTAGGAAAACTAAAATCACAAGAAGATTGTGGGAGTCCAAGACAAACCAACCCCAAGGAAAGTAGAAGTTGTGAAAAATGTGTCAAAGCAAGGAGAAAAAGGATCTCGTGATAGTGGGAAAGAGTCAAGAAGGGAATGTAGGAAGAATGGTTCCAGTAGTGTAAACACCAATAATGTTGGTGGGAATGCTAACAATTCTAGAGAACCTACAAAGAGGAAAGGACCGGCTATTGGATGTTTCACTTGTTGAGGAGACCACTATGAGATTCAATGTCCTAATAAGGCTTTGGGGTCACGATCATATGGTAATCCATTGCCTACTCAACAACCAATGTTTTAGCAAAAGGTACATGCAGTTGTGGATGATCGTCAGGCGGAGTATCAAGTGACTCCAATTGAAAATCCAAGTATTTTGTTTGGTTTACCCATTTTTGTACTTATAGATACTGGTGCAACTGAGAAATTTTATTTCACCTAGAGTAACTAAGAAAATATCTAGAAAGTTTGGACACATGGAAAAGTCTTGGGATGTAGAGTATGCAAATCAAACAAGAGCACAGGTGGAACAATGTTTGTTCGAAGCTAGGATAGAGCTACCTTTTTTTCTATAGAAGTGAACCTTTATGTCTCACCTTTAGGGTCATATGATGTTATCCTAGGTATGAACTAGTTGTGGAGACATAGGGCTAAGGTAGATTTCCATTCCAAAACGGTAGAGTGCCTAGATGATCTTGGTAATCAAGTGAAGTTTCAAGGGATACCTAGAGAGGTCAAGGTTTGTCAAATCTCTGCAATGCAACTATTAAGGGCTAAGAAGAAAGGGTACAAACTCTTTGCGGTCAAGATAGAAGAACTTGAAGAGAATCTTGATAACTTAGAGTCACACAACTTCCAAGATATGGAAGATGGTGAAATGGATGAAACGAGAATGTCAAATATGGAAAAATATCCTATACTAAGAAAGTTTTCGGATGTGTTTCCAGATGAGTTACTTGGGTTGCCACTGAAAAGGATATTTGATTTATCTATAGATATAGTTCCAGGGTTTGAACCTATTTCCAAGGTACCTTATAGAATTACGACAAATGAACTAATGGAGCTTAAGGCAGAATTTGATGAATTGATGTCTAAAGGGCTGACAAGACCAAGTGTATCACTCTAGGAAGCATCAATTATCTTTGCGAAAAAGAATGATGGTACTTTGTGTTTGTGCATCGATTATTGTATGCTTAACAAAGCTATGGTAAAGAATAAGTATCGATTGCCACGCATTGACGATCTTTTCGATCAAATGAGGGGAGATGTATTTTCCAAGATTGATCTAAGATCTGAATATCATCAGTTGAGTATTAAGGATGAAGACATCTTTAAGACCGCATTCAGAACTCGATATGGACATTATTAGTTCACAATTCTACCCTTCAGTTTAACGAATGCACCTGTAACATTTATGAACCTTGTGAATAATGTATTTAGGGATTGTCTAGATAAATTTGTCTTGGTATTCCTCGATGATATTTTGATGTATTCAAAGAATGAGGAGGAACATTGTAGACATTTGGAGATAGTGCTACAAAGACTTAGAGAACACAAGTTATAGGGAAAACTCTCTAAGTGTACCTTCTTTCAAAAGAGAGTACATTATCTTGGAAACATGATTTTAGTATAAGGTATTTCATTAGATCCAGCTAAAATCAAGGTGGTGCTTGAATGGCCAGTACCCAGGAATGTATGGTTAGGAGTTTTATGAGTTTGGCAGGATACTATAGAAAGTTTGTTGCAAACTTCTTGAAGATTGCCTTTCTGATTACTTTTTTGTAGAAGAAAGGGAAGAAGTTTGAATGGACTGAAAAGTGCCAAGTAGCCTTTGAATTACTTATAGAAAAGTTGACCACTTCACTGATTTTGAAAGTACCAGACCTTGAGGGTAAATTTACTGTTATCATAGATGCATCAGGGGAAGGTTTAGGTGGTGTGTTAATGACAGACAAGCAAGTAATTGCATATGAGGCAAGGAAGCTAAAACATTATGAGAAAAATTATGCATCACGTGATTTGGAATTAGTAGTCGTGGTTCACGCATTGCAAATGTGGAGGAATTACTTGCTAGGGAAACCCTTTGAAATGAAAAATGATCATTATGGGTTAAAGTACCTATTTACTCAACCTAATTTGAATGCTAGGCAGAGAAGATGTTTAGAGTTAACAGTTGATTATGACTTCAATATCAGTTATATAAAAGGGAAATAAAATCGGGTTGTTGATGCCTTGAGTCGAAGACGTCATATTGCTTCAATAGTGACGATTCAAACTGACTTTAAAGTACAAGTGTTGTAGAAGTGCAAAGAGGATGAGTACTACTTGCAAGTTAAGCAAGCACTCACAAGTAATCTGCATGATGCTAGGTATGAAGGTTTTCATTTTGAACCTAATGGATTACTTAGATACAAAGGGAGAATGTATGTACTTGACATAGAAGATTTGAAAAATCTGGTATGGAAAAAAATACATGAAGCACCGTACTCTGGACACCCTAGAGTGACAAAAATGATGGCAGATGTAAACCCACTATACTTATGGAAAGGGATGAGGAGATGCTGCTAGATTTGTAGCAAGGTGTCTTGAATGTCAAAGAGTGAAAGCAGAGCATCATCATCTTGCAGGTTTGTTATATCCACATGATATATTGGAGAGAGTGGCAAGTCATAAGTATGGATTTTGTGCAAGGGTTGCCTATGTCAAGAAATAAGCACAAATTCTTGTGGTCGTAAATAAGCTTACAAAAGTAGCACACTTTATACCCGAAAATATAACTGATGGAGCACCTGTCATAGCAAGAAAATTTGTGCAAGAAGTGTTTAGGCTACATGGAATACCCAAAAAGATAATATCAGATAGAGATTTACGAGTCACTTCTATATTTTGGAAAACATTATTTTCTACATTAGGGACTCAACTGAATATTAGCTTAGCATATCATTCAAAAATTGATGGACGAACGGAAAGGGTAAATCTAGTATTGGAGGACCTAATTAGAATGTATTGCATGGATCAACAGTACAAGTGGGAAGATTACTTACCTTTGGTGGAATTTTCTTACAACAATTCCTATCATTCCACAATAAAATGGCTCCTTTCAAAGCATTATATGGTCAAAAGTGTTGAACTCCTATAAGTTGGGATAGACTTGAAGATAGAGTAAGCCTTGGGCCAGAAATGTTAGCTGAAATGGAAGAGCAAGTAAAAATTGTTAAGAAAATATTAGTTGAAGCTAACGATAGGCAGAAAAGCTATGTTGATGCAAAGAGAGTACCCCAAAAAAATTCTATAGGTGACAAGGTGTTGTTGAGAGTGAAACCTCGCAAGAGTTCAATTAAATTTGGAAAGTCTTCCAAATTGGCTCCATGATACGTAGGACCTTTTGAGATTCTCAAGGAAGTGAATCTAGTAGCTTATCGAATTGCATTGCCACTAGCTCTTGCCAAGATGCATAATGCCTTTCATGTGTCATACCTAAAGAAGTATATACCAGGTGATAATCATGTGATTGATTGGAATGTTTTATAGGTACAAGACCTCAGAGTGGTAACTCTCGAGCCCGTCAAAGTGCTCGGAACACATAAGCTTTGCTTGAGTAACAAGGAAGTCTTGCAATGCAAATTCTAGTGGGACCAGTATGCAGAAGACTCGGCCACCTAGGAAGACTATGTTGAGATTCAACAAAATTTTCCTCATGTTTTAGATGCATTTGAAAATACTTGAAAATAATATGTTGTTTGTGTGTTTGTTTTATGTTGCTACATAAAATTAGCGGGGACGATGATTCACAAGGGGGGAGTATGTTACACCCCAATTGTGTATTTACTATTTACTAATACTATGTAGGGTAAATGTGAATGTAATTTGGATTTTGTATATGAATAAATTGTGCTTGCACTTTGTTATCCATGAGTTATGAATGAATGTTGTTTCGTTTAAATGATATGGGAAGAAATGCATATATGTGAAATGAATGGTTATTGAAATGAATGATCTAACTATGGAGATGTATTATATGTAATGCATATTTTGTTGAACTGACTTTCGTGGGAATGTGTTAGTTGATGCAGGAATATGTTCAATCCTCCAGGCGGAGGGGAAGTATCACTCGGGAGAAGGTCTTGGTCAGGTAACCAGTAATGTAACCTATTTGAGCTTACACACACTCACAGTAGAATGGTTGAGTCAAGTTCTTATGTTGGGATTTGGTAAGTCATCCTTAGTTTGATAGGTTTGCATTAGTAAAGGTCTAGATTACTATTGAATGCATGCTTGGATGATGTTTTATGTTTGAGCCTATGAATTCTTTCCTGTATTACTATTCTTGTACTGATGAGTTAAACACACGTGGAATGTGTGTATATGTATACATAAGCATGTCGATGATAGACCATACGCATATGTGCATGGAACTATCAAGTGGATCTAATGACATGTATATGTATATATATAGATATATTACACATAAGTACTTATCAATATGATAGCAATTGTGTATGAGTATGGTGTACAATTGAATGTGTATATATATATATGATATATACATATATCCATATACATGTATCGATACACACGTATGATTGGAAAATGGACATGCCATATGAATGTATCGATATATGTACACATACGTATACATGTACATAGAGGAATATATAAATGTATATATATACACAATCGATGTAATTATTATATTATGAGAATGTTAACTTGGTTGTATTTATTTGTATATCGGATGTATACATACTTTATTGTCATAAGATATATATATTTATATATATAAGCATATATATACATATACATATATATTTATGTGTGTGTAGATATACATATATATATGTATATGTCAATTTACGAATATATATTTAAATACGATTATATGTATGGAGGTCGATTAACATAAGCAGTGCTTAGAGGCCGATATATTACTTGAACATAAGTCGATTGTATATAACATATGCAAGCATTATAAAGGTCGAATATAATACATATTGGAAAAGATTAAAGATCAAACTATATGCAATACATAGTGCAGCAAATAAGTCGATGTATAGAGATTGACTTAGTCGTTGCTTTGTGAATGTATACCTTTGACTTAGTAAACTACAACTTACTTTTGACGCCTTATCATGGATTGAATTTCAAATTCTAAAGTAAATGTAATGCATAATGAAAGGATAAGTTATAGCCAAGCGATGAATAAGTCAAAGTTGATTTAAGAGACAAAGCGACTCATCATAGACTTGGTCGACCAAAAGCTAAGTGTTGCATTTTAAATGACGTTGACTGAATCAATGTGATAAGTTGTGCCAACTTTATAGGGAGAATGGTTGCTTGTTTGGTGCCACATTATGAAGTTTCGATTACTGTAGAAGTATACTTTTAGAGCAATTCGAATGTCACCTTTTGATCATGTGTTGTCAAAATTTGAGGTCGACCTATAGGTTATTCTTGTTGAGTAAACTCCTTGGTTGCTGCCACATTTTTTCCAACTTAAGTGAGTCGACTTGCATGGTGTTTGTTGTCATAATACATGCCTTTTCTGTAGGCTATGAAGTCTCCATCTTGTTGTATAAATAGAGAGGAATACTCTCTCATTTGTTACTCATTTTATTTCCACTCCATTACACGCTTCTAATCTGCAATTTCATTATGTTGTATTTTGTGAGAGCATTTAGTATCTTGTGAGAACATTGAGAGCATTGAGTATTTTGTGAGAAGTATATTATCAACTTGTGAGAGAGATATTTATAGAGGCATTGTTTGAGAGTTCAAGTAAAGATAGTTGTTGTTTTGGAGAGATGTGCAACAAACAGTCAATTGGACAAGTGTATTACAGGCATGAGGATAATCTTCCTTTATATATCTTTGTTTATAAAATATTGTGCGTTTTGCATGATTTTTTTGGAATACTTGCTTTAGGGAAATATAATAATTGATTTTGAAAGGAATAAGAATCTAAATTACTCCTTTCTACGAAGTGCTTGTATTTACTTTGTAATAGGAGAGATTGTTTGTCATAGGTATATGATTACTAGATATGATTAAGCAGGGATAGCTTAAGAGTTGTGCATAGCTAGTTATTGGTATAATTGGTCATTTCCAAGTTACACCTAGGGTTTAATTATCCATAAAGGGAGGGTAACGGGTGTTGCCACAATAGTGGTTTACATTGTCTAGGAGATCCTAATTTTTGTTGAAATCACATGTTTTTAGAAAATATAATGATTTAAGCCTTGAAAAGTTCCATTGAAAGGATTACAATTGAAGAGGGTTTGATAAAACCACCTTAGACCAAGCCCCCTTAGATAGAACCCCGCTAGTTTTAAACCATACCTATAACGGAGTCTCCTTTACACCTGTCAAAATGCTGATAAACAACCACTTTTGATTTACCTTTTGGGGGACCAAATGAATTCATTTAAAATTTATTTTTTGTAAGTATGTATTCCTTATTATAAGCTTCCAAAAAATTATAATTTTAATTAAATTTAATTTGATTATTATATTTATTTTTTATTTCTTGTGAATGTACGTTTTTCACTGAAAATCAAGCTCTTTGTTCTGCACGTGGAAAAATAAACTTGATTATCAAAAAAAAAATTGAAAAATATGAGTGCACCAGATATTGAAGTCCTTGATCCAACAAAAAAAAAATTGAATTTCGATACATACAAAAAAAGTTGTTATACGGTCTGCCTATGTCTGAATTGTAATTGGTTTGACTTTGAAACTTGATTAAGGAAAAAATATTCAATAAAACACTATGTGATGCAATACAGGGTGGTTAATACTCACAATCAGACTCAAAATGATCATACTTCAACAAGAAATCAACCCTTAAAACACAAAACTCTCAACTTGATCCAACCTCACACCTTAAGGTTTGTAGCCTTCAAAATTTATTCTTACACAATATCTTTTAGAGAAGGCCTTTCAAATACCTTCTTGACACCTTCTGAGACTCATAACATCACCCCATACAACATCCCAACAAATTCACCAAGACTTCTTTGACACAAAGTAGAAAACCTTTAGACTGCCATGTTTTAGGGCTACTCAATTAGGCCAGTTTGATGAAGGAAGTACCAATGCCTAAACCCTTCTCTCTCACCAAAACTCTCTTGACAGAGTTGAATTGTGACCCAAAACCACAAAATCCATCATTAGTTCACAATTATCAAACCTCTAGAACACTGCACCATGAAACCCTCCTTTATCATGCAAAACACAAGGGTTTATTCAATCTCACACTACTCGGGCTTCTCAGACCAAGAAAATGCATCAAAAACCTTTCATTTACTCTGCACAAAATTAAGAAATCATCACAAGACTAATCCTATCAATAATTTTCCAAAACCCTACTTTGGTTCCTTCATTTCATCATGTAAACACCATGTATGACCCTAGGGTTACACTTCCATTTCATACAACTTGCTTCCCTTGTTGTCTAAACCATATGAGCATTTACTTTGACATATAAAATTCCATTCCATCGAGTAACAAGGCAGGACAATAGGTGGAATGGCTAATACATGTTTTAAATTGCAATCAAAACCCTTAACACTATAAAAACAGATTGCTACAGAATATTAAAGAAAACTCCCACAATTCAGAGTATTAGACTCTCAAAATGGGTTCATTGGAAAGTTAAAACATGCCACAATTGAATACCATGAACTTCAAAGCAATTGAAGGTTGTACGAGATCATACAGTAGTTGTAAAGTTCTGAAAACACAGAGTTTATGTAGAAAAACCTTGTATTGTGTTTGGGAAATCTTCAATACAACAACTAACTCCTTTGTTCGAGCCTTGGCAAGGCTTCTTATACATTTTCAAATAAAAAACAACCCTCCCCAACGACTATAACTGATTTTTAAACTCCTTGACCTTTCATATCCTAATAAATTGCATTTTGACAAATATGCATTAACATTTTTTTCATTATTGTGCAACTTTTAACAACTTGACACCTACAACTCTAAATTCCCCAATTACATAGCATAAATGGTTTTGATTGACCTTATTTAACATATAAGTCTCAAAACACCCCTAGACTCACCAATTGACCTCCTAATAAATCTTTAAGTATTCAAGTTTTTATTGACAAGGTGTAGGTGCTCCTGCACCATACACCCCCATAGGAAAAGAACTATTGCCACAAGAGTTGTGTCATGTCTCTATCCTTCCATGCTCCATCTTTGCTCCATATGCTCTTTGATCTGAAAACACCTTCCACTGGTCCACATACTGAGTCTTCTTGATCTTCCCTGCTTCTTCATCACTCTTGACAGTGTTTGCACTTAAATGTGCCTTTATCTCTGTCATTAGCCCTGCTAACTGCCTTCCATCTTTTCTTTGACTTGCACCTGCAAACAAACACATATTAGTACTACCTTGTCATGTCTTCTTCTCTATCTCATTCACATGCTTGTAACTGTCCTCAATTCTCTATCCAACCTGCTCTTTCACAACTGTCATCAGACATTTTGTCTTGCCAACACCAAATACCTCAATACTATCAATCTTACACCCCATTATACCATCAAATCTATGATGCACTGTCCCTGTAGAACCTTCATGCTTTGCAATATCATTTCCAACCAATGGACAAACAATAGACCCAACCATGACATTAGTGTTCAAATTCACTGTCCTCAAATCTGAAACAACCTTCTTACCTGCTGCCAAAGCATTCTCATACCTATGATTGATTGCAACATCAATTTTCTTGTCTTCCTTCACAACACTTATTGGTTCTTTTCTTCCACACATTATCACTTTTTCCTTACCTTTCTCATCTTCCACAAGTGGAGTCAAAACAAAAGAGCATCCATCCTTGACTATAGTGTATGTATTTTATCTGCCATCATACAAGGCACGCCTATCATACTATCAAGGTCTACCTAGGAGTAGGTGACAACAATCCATTGGAAGGATATCACAAACAACACAATCTCTATAACCTCCAATTTGGAAATCTACCGCAACCTTTTCATTAACCAACAAAGACTAACCATCAGTTAACCATGAAACTTTATAAGGAAATTCATGAGGTATTTTTTTCAAATTCAACTTATTCACCATCTCAGTAGACACCATATTCTTTGTTGAACCAGAATCAATTACAATCTTGCATACCTTGTTCTTACACTTACAAGTAGTTTTGAAGAGGCTCTTTCTTTGCAATGGTTCCACCTCCTTGGTTGCCTTCAACATTGTCTTTCTCATCATCAACATTTCCCCTTGTTTCAGGAGTAGCCCTCAAACTTGTAGAATGATTGCTTTCACACTCCTCTTCCTGAACCAATTGTGCTCTCCTATCAATCCTTTTTTCACCACTTGATGAACTACCAACCCTTTCAGGACACTTCCATGCAGGATTTCCATATTCATTGCGATGATAACACCTCCTTGCAAATACATTAGAATCTCTTCCACCACTAAACCTTCCTCTACCTCTAAAACCACCTTTAACATCAATACCTTGTTCCTTACCTTTATTTGCTCCTTCTTGTTCCTCCAATGGCTGCTTTGGTGTAGGGATTATTTATCTTCCTCTTGCACTAGTACCACCTCTTCCTCTCACTGATTTCTCTTGTCTCTTAAGTTTTTCCTCCACCCTGATTGCTAATTGAAAACACTCTTCAACAGATTTGGGGTTAGCTACAACAAGTTCATCTTGTATATTAAATCTCAAACCACCTAGATACCTAGCCACCTTTTTAGCCTCATCCTCATCCCTCCTAGACCTTATGCTTAGTTTGTAGAGTTCATTAGTATAAGACTTGACATCTAGATCTTTTTGTTTCAATCCTTGCAACTTTTTATACAACTGAACTTCATAGTCCTTTGGAAGAAACTTACCTTTCAATTTTTGTACCATCTTGTCCCAAGAAGCAATCCTTGATTTGCCTTGTTTTCTCCTTTCTTCCTGCTCATAGTCCCACCATAGAAGAGCATGTCCTTTTAGCTTTGTTTTTGCCACCTTCACCATCTATTCTTCTGAAATATCTTCACTCTCAAAATAATTATCCATAGCAGCAATCCAATCAAGCAATTCTCCTTCATTTAAATTACCACCATAAATAGGAAGATCAACTTTTACCTTTATTGATTCACCTTTCACTGCTTTGAGCATCTTCACCATTCTCTAATCTTCAGGGTCCATTTCTTCATCAACATCCTCATATTCTTCATCATCTTCCTCTGTTTCACTCTCTTCATTTACTTCTCTCCTTTTCCTTGTCTCTGAGGCAACAAGCCTTGCCAAAACTGCATTATGAGATTCTAGAAGCTTAGCATGCTTCTCTTTCAAATCTTGCAACTCCCTTGCAGCACCAACACCTTTTGGAGGCATCCTTTCAACCTTGACTCTTCACCTTCTTCTTCAAACCTGCAAAAACCAACCACAAGGAATCTTGTCCTTGTGCTCTGATACCACTTTGATGCAATACAAGGTGGTTAATACTCATAATCAAACTCAAAATGATCATACTTCAACAAGAAATCAACCCTTAAAACACAAAACTCTCAACTTGATCCAACCTCACACCTTAAGGCTTGTAGCCTTCAAAATTTATCCTTACACAATATCTTTTAGAGAAGGCCTTTTAAATACCTTCTTGACACCTTCTGAGACTCATAACATCACCCCATACAACATCCCAACAAATTCACCAAGACTTCTTTGACACAAAGTAGAAAACCTTTAGACTGCCATGTTTTAGGGCTACTCAATTAGGCCAGTTTAATGAAGGAAGTACCACCTAAACCCTTCTCTCTCACCAAAACTCACTTGACAAAGTTGAATTGTGACCCAAAACCACAAAATCCATCATTAGTTCACAATTTTCAGACCTCTAGAACACTTCACCATGAAACCCTCCTTTATCATGCAAAACACAAGGGTTTATTCAATCTCACACTACCCGGGCTTCTCAGACCAAAATAATGCATCAAACACCTTTCATTTACTTTGCACAAACTTAAGAAATCATCACAAGACAAGTCCTATCAATAATTTTCCAAAACCCTACTTTGGTTCCTTCATTTCATCATGAAAACACCATGTATGACCCGAGGGTTACACTTCCATTTCATACAACTTGCTTCCCTTGCTGTCTAAACCATATGAGCATCTACTTTGACATATAGCATGCCATTCCACCGAGTAACAGGGTAGGACAGTAGGTGGAATGGCTCATACATGTTTTAAATTGCAATCAAAACCCTTAGCACTATAAAAACATATTGCTACATAAGATTAAAGAAAACTCCCACAATTCAGAGTATTAGACTCTCAAAATGGGTTCATTGGAAAGTTAAAACATGCCCCAATTGAATACCATGAACTTCAAAGCAACTGAAGGTTGTACGAGATCATACAGTAGTTGTAAAGTTCTGAAAACACAAAGTTTATGCAAAAAAACGTTGTATTATGTTTGGGAAATCTTCAATACAACAACTAACTCCTTTGTTCGAGCCTTGGCAAGGCTTCTTATACATTTTCAAATCAAAAACAACCTTCCCCAACGTCTATAACTGATTTTTAAACTCCTTGACCTTTCATATCCTAATAAATTGCATTTTGACAAATATGCATTAACAACATTTTTTTCATTATTGTGCAACTTTTAACAACTTGACACCTACAACTCTAAATTCCCCAATTACATAGCATAAATGGGCTTTTGGGAGAAATTAAACTTTTCTTTTCTTGTTTAATTTCTCCCAAAAGCCCTTTAGGTAAAAGGGCTATTGAGATTTCTAACGAGGATGAAAAAGGTTCTAGGGAGGAAGGGTCAAAGCAAGGTAATAAGAAAACTCTGAGGGAAAAAGGGTCTTCTAGGCTTGCAAAGGCCTCTGGGTTTAAAAACATTAAAAAAGGTAAGAAAATTTTATTTGATAATAATAAAGAGGAGATGCCTCTCCATTTTGTTGAGGATATTTTTGGGGAAGTTTTGTTTCAAGACAATGTTGATAATGTTGACAATTGAGGAAGTCAAGATGAGAAGAATGAAGAAGGGGATGCCTAGGCAATTGAGGAGGATGATCAAAATTAGGATGAGAAGCAGGAAGAGAAGGATGTTGAGGAGAAAGAGGAAGTTGAGGAAGAAGAAGATGAAATGGAGGAGCAAAAAGAGGATGAGGATGATAATTTGACTTTCTTTTCTTATGATGAGATAATGGATAATGTTTTTGATAAAAAGGAGGAATAGGGGAATACTAAAGACAAAGATGGCAACCAAAGGAAAGAATAGGAAAAAAGGAGGTATCTCTATTAACTCCCTCAAGGCTCAGGTTGTGCTTGAAAGTAGATTGATAGAGTTTGAAAGAAACATAAAAGAACAAAATCAATGTGGGGACTGCAATACAAAATGGAAAAGTATGTACAGCCTCATTAGCAAATATCAAGATAAAGTTAATAAAATTAATAATGCTATTGAAAAGCTTGTGTCTATCACTGATAGCATTATGAAGAAAGTTGTGATGGGTATTATTTCTAGGCAGTTGAAGATAAACAAGCAAAGGAAGAAGCAAGGCAAAGTGAAGAAGGCTTAGGATCTAGGAAACAAGAAGAGTAAGGCAAAAAATTCTTATGACAAGGCCAACTGGTAGGAGTCGCTTGACTCTCTGTCTAATGATTGGAACTTCATATGCTAGGTTCATTTTGTTCAATTCTCTTCTTTGTCTTGTTTTTTATTTGGTTTGTTGTTTCTGTTAAGACTTTAACTAGGTTGGCCATGGTGCCAACTTTGTTGTTTCTATGTTTTTTTGTTTTATGCTGCACTCTATGTCATGGAATTAGGGTTTTTCTCTGTTAATCTAATCAAAAACATTAAATTTATTACAAATATATATGCTCTTGACAGGTGTTACAATAGACCCAAAACCATGGAGCACAATTACAGTAAAGTTATTTGAAAGGTTTACAATGCAACTTTCCGAGCAGAGATAAATATATTTTAAAATTTGATTTATATGGTAAACTGCTAAGAAAAACTTGCTGGAATATTTCACAATGGTGCTCTTAATATAAATTAAAAAACGACAAGCATTGAAAAAAACTAAAAGTCAACATGTTTAAAAAACTAGGAGATTTTGATATTAAAAATATAAAAAGCCATCTCATCAGAGAAAAGACCTAGATTCAAGTCTGGGCAGTCTGAGAGCCCCTTAATCACAAAAAATAAAATATAAAAAGTTTAGCAGAGCTAAAAGTAGATATTTGCCTCTAGTTGAGAACTTGAGAACATTTGAATTAGCATAAAACCATTTCCAGAATAAAATCAGCACAATGAAAGAGTTATATTACTGTTTTCGTGGCTAAATTACTATTTCATATCAAGACTTATTAGAACAGTCACCCCTTTTGTTAAGCAATTAAATATTAAGAGCAACAATGACCTTAGATGGCCCTGGAATATATTGTGTCAATAGCACTGTGTATCATACATGAAACCGGAGTACCAAAAACCTTGATATTGGTAAAACATCATTTTTTTCTAAAAAAGAAAACTATAAAGTTAACTCTTTCAGTCCTGGCGGTGCATTACCCAAACTGGAAATGTATCGCCATCTTTTGTATTGTTTAAGATTTTAAATTCTTAACATTGCCCATATAGCAGACACTAAAAGCAATAATAGAAATATTTGATAGGAACATGCGCATGCAGTTGTAACAAGCATAAAATATGATGATACTGACATTTAATGAATTCCCTCTGTAAGTTATGAACATCTTATTAGATTACAGTGTATCTGAATCTTCTCAAACAATCTTCAACGGCAGACTTGCACAACAATAAATTTTCTTCCTTTATAATGCACTAACAGTTCTTCAGGGTGAAAAACATCATATAATTTCTCAAGAACCATCCTTATGTATCACATACCTAAGTGAGCTTACAATACCACAAACTGGTATTTCCACATATATATATATTTATATATTTTACAATCGGCTTAACATTACTTTCCTCCAAGTGAGAAAGAAAAAAGCCCGGCAATAAATATATGGCAAAAGATCACTTAATTTCATGTCTATGACTCTGACTTTAGTCTGAACCTACTACTAGGACATGATTAGAAGGAAAGAAGGAACACATGCCATGCAAGACAGAAAAAATGCATTAAGCACATAGTATACAGCATCTTCATTGATATAAGCTACAGAGTCTACATTGGATGAGAGCCATAATGCTTTCTGTTTTGTAGGCTGATGCTATCATAAGCATCTGCAGCATTTGCAACTCCAGTCTCCATGATGTTACAATTGCCATCAGAGGTCCTGCCAATTCCATTAGTCCTTCCTTGATTGGACATACAATTCTGTTGATTTCTCGAGAATGATACACCATCAGATTGTTGAAGTCCCAAAGTAAGTGACACACCACCGCTTCCAGAAAACCTGCTCATGAATGAATCCTGTTCATATCCATTAATACAACCAAGCTGGTATGCCCCGGAGCTTCCATTAACATCTGCAAGAACCATGTGATTCTGAACAACATTGTAGTCCTCATTGTTATGCCTTCCCTCATTGAACTTGTTATCACAAGTATCTGCAGGACAGCTTTCTTCCAATTTAAAGTTCAACATTGTAAAAATATTGGGAGCAAATTGGTACGCATTATCTTCAATTCCATTCCTGGCCTTTTTAAGCTGACCCTGTGATGCACCTTCATCCTGAACTTCACGAATCACTTCTTCATCTGATGCCTCTTCCATGCTTAATGTCCGGTTTTTGTTATAATTTGAATCAGAGGAGTGCTCAGACTTAAAGCTGCCACTTGTCATATTTTGTTCTTCACAGATTACATCCTGTATGTTGCTACCAAGGTGTGAAATTGTATGTTTCTGCTCTTGACGATAGTGGCTGTTTCCAGGTCCTTCATCCGACTTTACCTCTTCCTTGTTTTCAACATTTTCCTTGATATGCTTCTCAGTTAATGCATGTCCTAACTCCGCTTCCTTAGTTTCTTCCATATACATTTCTTCTACCATGGGCTTCCAAAGGCGCACACGTGCATTTATGAACCAATTAGAAACCTATATGCAAACAAGTTTCAGAAATCAATAGGAAACCATCAGTTAAACTTACAACTTCAACCAACCAGAGTGAGGCAGACCGGTTCAGATTCAAAATCTATCAACATTATCAAAGGTCTTTCCCAATGAAAAAAATGGTTTTAATTAAAGAGGCATAAGTCTTCCATTTGTACAAATACCTGACTTCTAGTCAGCCCTGCCTGCTTTGCTAGCATAACTTTGTCAGAATCCTTGGGATACCTGAAGTGCACCAGAATAAGGAGCCAACAAAAAAATGCATCGCATGTCAGTTCTCAGATACTGGTCAGTCAATATCAACTTAGGGGAGAGGGCCCAGTAGTCGTGCACCCTAACTTCGCACTTCTAATTATCCTACATCGAAATTTCAAATCACTCTCAATTTTTTACAGCAGCTTACTTGGCAAGTTCTCTGCTTATAACTAAGGTTTCAGGGCCACATCATTAAATATGATGCCACATCAGCATGTTTTTTGTCAGGGTGTCCAAAAAGGCTCCAAAAAATAGTGAGACCAATACTCATGCATTACATCATGGGTAGTTGAGCGCTGATGTGGTATCACATGATTGGTTGCTTTTTAGATCAAAAGCATACATTTTGTTTAATTATGGGTAGTCAAATCACAACTATTAGACATTATATAAACAACTATTGGGTATTATAATGACAATTGATTGCACGACTATTAGACCCTGCACGACTATTGGGCCCTCTCCCCTAATTCATACAAAACTTGTCAAATTGACCTACTGGCATAGTACTTGACACAGTACTTAATTCCGAGTTAAAATTTATAACTAAACATGCTACTACAGGAAATCGGTTAGAGTCCCTAGAACTAGCTCAGGGCAAGGAAAAATGCAGATATAAACAGAAGATTGAATATGAAAAGATATGTAATTCAATCATTGTAGAGGAGAACTCACGGATGAAGAAAATGCTCAAACAACCAAGCTCGTAAGACAGAAACTGATCGCTCTGGCAAACCTCTCTGCGGTCTCCACGCATGTTGTTGAATCATACCTAGTTGCTGAAGAGCTCGTTGCTGCCGCAGCTGCTGGTCCATGAACCGCAAACGAGAAGTTTCACCTTTGCAACTTTCTGGCATCTCTTCCTCGCCCAAACTTTTGCCCACTGCACGAATTTGACCTGCAATTGCATCTCTCAAGCATCGGAACTGCCTGGAAATTGTTTGAAGTGCAAGAGAAGTATATGTTTTGGCGGCCCCCACTTCAGTAACAGCTTCAAATGATGAAACCACAATTTGCATTTGATGGAAGTATTGTCTGTATTTTCTATCCACCTGAATCAACATGCAATGAGACATAAGAAAACGCTTTCAAAGCTAATAATATTTCTAAGAGGTAAAATAAATGGAGGTATGATTAATATCCAGGCAAAAATATTTATGACAAAGTAGGATTAATATCCAGGCAAAAATATTTATGATATTTACAGGATGAATAAGCTTTATATTAGTAAGGATTTATATTTTGGTTATGGAGATTGGAGGGTTCTATTTGGATTTTTGACATTTTGTCAAGAGTTTTTTTTAAGACAGACAAACCCATTTTGTAATCTGTTTTTATTTTAATATATTTTTTGTCTTTACGTTAAAAATAAAATAAAATAAAATATATATATCTACTAACTCTTTGTAAAATTTACACACATAATGATAAAACTATGTCATCTAATACCAATTTCAGGAGCATAGTATATTTGTTATGGTAAAAATTAAATTTATTTTGTTTTGTAGTGTTATAATATTTTTAAATGGGTTGGGGCCCTAGCTCGGTTGGCTTAATCTTTCCTCTTGCAGGAGGTTGGTCACGAGGTCTAGTCAAATTTACACACATAATGATAAAACTATGTCATCTAATACCAATTTCAGGAGCATAGTATATTTGTTATGGTAAAAATTAAATTTATTTTGTTTTGTAGTGTTATAATATTTTTAAATGGGTTGGGGCCCTAGCTCGGTTGGCTTAATCTTTCCTGTTGCAGGAGGTTGGCCACGAGGTCTAGTCTCCCCCACCCCCGTGGTACCGGAGGGCGTGTCACGCCAGCGCCGCCGGTCACGTTAAAAAGTTTACCAGGCGCACTGCAGTTTATAGGGGGTCGTGCTACCCGATTCCTGCAGTCTAAAAAAAAAATTAAAATAAATAATAATATTTTTAAATATTTTAATCAAATTAATACAGATATCTTAAAATATTTTTAGATATTTGTTATCTAAAAATATTTACAGATATATTATTTTATTTATTATAAACAAATATGTTTTATTTTAATTTAAAATTATTCAAAAATTATTTTATTTTTATTTATTTAAAGAGTTATTTTATTGTATATTACAACCATTTAACAATGATTTTATTTTATTTATATTGTTTCTTCAAAAAAAATTGTTTGAAGTAAATCAAATAATATAATTCTCCATAAACAGTTCAAAATCAAAATAAAATTACTGTAAAATAAATAAAATAATTTTTAAATCAATATAATTAAAATAATATTAATATAATTATCTTAAATACATCTGTTTAAAAATTCTCTTGGAATTGTTTTATTTACTCTGTTATGAATGATAGTAACCCCATGTCCAATGCAACTGTTTAAGTGTGTTTTCTGCTTAAATTTGAGTGTTCCCATACAAATTTTTAATTATGGGAAAAAATAACCTCATGTCCCATGCTGCTGCTTAAATTTAAGCAATTGGAGTGTTCCCATGCAAAAAGTTTATTATGGGAAAAGAATAATTTGAAAATAAGCTGTGGAAAAAAAGGACTGGAAATAAGCAACAGTTGTATATTGTCAAAAATGTCACGTGGCTCCACAAATTATTATTAATACTATAAATACAAATTTACAATGAGTGCTTAAAAATAAACTCATGAGGCCACCAACTCACAAATAATTCTGAAATAAGTTGAACAGTGGCTAAGCTACACAGCAGCATGGGGAGCTGTCCTAAGCTATGTAAAAAAGATGCAGGAACTAAGCACTAGCATAGGGACCTGTCATAAGATTTGGAGTTTGGAATGTAATACAATAAATATGGTGTGAAGATTTAAATGTCATGTTGTTTTTGCCATCAAGATTCAAACTCTATTGAAATGTTATTGTTAAATATGTTAATAAAATCTATTAAAAAACTAATATACTAATTCTACAAAATATTTAATGAAATAACTTTAATAAATAAAATTATAAATAACTTTATCACTTTAATAAATAAAATAAGAAATATATAAAAATAATAATATTCTTAAAATACCTAAGTTTGCAACTGTGACTTACAATCTCAACGTAGTGACTGGTCATTTAGATTCGAGGAAAGACAAAAGCTGGGAATCTTGGGAGTGCTAAGGTGGTCGGGGGCATATTAATATGTGAATATATAAAAGATATGTGGCAGAGGAGTGGCAGAAGTGGAAGAATGCAATAGATGATGGATTAACTGCTGGAAATTAGAAAGACTACAATCTGCCTCTGCCGCATGGGGAGAGAGATTATTATTATGAACTCTGTTAAAATGTGGTGATTGTACAATGCATTTAGTACATTCATAAACAGGTTTAAAAAGATTATTATTACAAACTCTGTTAAAATGTGGTGACTGTACACACTTATAAACATGTTTAAAGAGATTATTTTTACGAACTCTGTTAAAATGTGGTGACTGTACAACGCATTTAATACACTCATAAACAGGTTTAAAGATATTATTATTACAAACTCTGTTAAAATGTGGTGACTGTACAACGCATTTAGTACACTCATAAACAGGTTTAAAGAGATTATTATTACCAACTCTTAAAATGTGGTGACTGTACAATGCATTTAGTACACTCATAAACAGATTTAAAAAGATTATTGTTACAAACTCTGTTAAAATGTGGTGACTGTGCAACGCATTTAGTACACTCAAACAGGTTTAAATTGTACCAAAATTAATAATTGCATGTCTTGAATAATGTGTTCTAACAAGATCAGTCAGATTGCTGGTAATTGATTTTTTATTTTTTTATTTTTTAAAAATTTGCATATAAACTTTGTACATTGTTTAATAACCAGTTAAAGAATCCTAGTTACAATGGTATTTGTCTAAAAGACAAGTACTAATAACAACAGATATGCTAGGTGTCTCCCAAGAAAAATAAACATTCTAAGAATCTAAACTGTTCAACAGATGATATAGTAATGTTTTGGTCAAGGTTACTACAACCCCTTTATCTGCTGAGGCTATGTCGGTGGCATCTGTAAAACAAAATGGGCATAATATGTCAATCAAACAACCAAAACAAAGACAGTTTTTCTCTCAACCAAGGGAAACATGCAATGAAGTCCATGCTATTCGATTCCTGAGTTCTATTGGCAATGGGAAAGAGCTACAACTGCCTTGGACTGCTCACATTCTAAATTACATTACCAAAACTATATCACATGAAACATGCTTTTCACATATAAAAAAGGGCTTCTCCAAAAGAATTTGCCCCTTGTAATAATATTAGAGAAATCAACCTAACCGATAACAAGTAATGAATGGCACTTTGTTAAGACCTCTTTGAATCTAGAATTAGTTGCAAGGTATGTATGGTTCTTGTAGAAAATAAAATCACATAACAATATAAAATTGCTATCATCTTATTCTTCTTCACATCCTCTAGCATAGCAACAAGCCTCTAAAACTTGGCATATTCAATCAATGTCTCTTCCTTCCATCTTGGCCCAATCATAGATATTCTTTGTACCTTGGGTAGCCAAGATAAAAAATATGCAAGCACATTGTCGATAGTAGAAGCAGAAATCGCCAAAAATGCACAATTAATCATCAAAATTGCAAAATTGCCACAATTGGCAATTTTTCCCCCGAAAAAATTGCATTTTTTAAACAAAATTGTGGTCAACGTTTATTGACCAATTTTTATTTGCTTTAAATGTATTAAATTTGCATTGAATCATGTTAAAATCACGTAGTACGATGTTGGTGATCTTCTACTCATCAATTTGTTTAGCATCTTCAAGGATCTATTCATCTTAAAGTCACAAGGCATCATGAACTGCAACTAAGTTCTCCACTTGTCTAGAGATAAGCCTATTCCTTTTGACCAAGTGAATGAAGTTGTTAGTGAACTAGTTTCTCTTTTTTAGTATAGGAACTAGCTACTTGTGATAGTAGACAAGTGGTAGGCTGCCTCATCTATGTTTGTATCTTTCTCATGTCATGTCCATCACCCAATAGGGTCTTTTTGAACAAGAGTAGTTCCATTCGTTCTAGCCTCTTGTTCGTTGAATGTCAAACCACAAAGATTGACAATGCGATCCATTGCTCCCAAAGTCTAGATGGATCCTTAGCAATAAATATATTCTAAGGGCCTTCATAAACCTTTCCTTTACCTCAATCTCACAAGAGATTTAACAGGTTCCTCATAGAATTTCAATCCAAGCCCCTTGTTATGAACTACTTGCCTCATTTGGTTACACATATTGTCAAATGTCTCATAAATCTCTCCAATGCAAGCATACTATCAAATGTCACATAAATCTCTCCAAGGTTAGGAAAGTTGATGTAACATACCTAATTACCTCTAAAATAGGTGATATGAAAGAGTAAATTTCTGTTAGAAAACTCGTGTGGAATCGCCTAGACTTGGCATAACTCGTGAGTCCAAAATGAAACCACTAAGTATCTACTAATTACTCATGAGACTTGAAATGAAAGCATAATTTATTGGTCTGGTGGTCATATGACATGTAATCTTTGAATTATGACAAACTGATGATCACAATAGAATTATGTGTTCTCTAAATGCATTAATTTCAATTTTATTTTTTTGTAATTATGTTTTTTTGGCCAAGTTTTACCAAGTCCCGATTCTAAGTCAAAATTATGGGTTGTCTAGTCGGAGTTTTCTGACTATAGAGAAAATATATTTATAAGCATTTAGGAAACAAATTAAAGGTATATTAAGGTATATGCTAAACATTTTCAAAATTAATATTTACGTTAAATAAAAATATAAATAATAATATTGTAGACATTCTAAATTTTTCACCTCACTATGGACCACTAGCCATTGTCAAATACCTTTTGTTTCACCTTCTTCACTTCTTCTGACTTGGCATTAGCCCACTTTTTCCACTCTCCAAAACTTATGTAATGTGCTTGCTCAGGAATAAAAATAAAATGCTTCTCGAACAGCACCTTAACAACATATTCACCTAAAATTGTTTCAAAATGCACTTCCTCAGAAATAGAAAGAAATAAACGACTCCCAAACAGAACACATGCACAAAATATAATTGGCTTTTGCCTTGAATTATAATGAACAGAGACACAGAAATTCTGATGCAATCAATGGTTCGGCTTTTGAATGATGGTCGCTCACAGGACAATATCGCATCTCGTATAGTATTCACTGTGGCTCAGCATGGAACATGAGAGGATCTGTGCTCATAATAGGTCTTACAGTCGATAGCATAGAACATCAGATCTGTTGTCGATCAAATGAAGGAACCATGATGCCCAAGGACACGGCTTCCCTATAGTCGCGTTGGATCAAAGATATGGCTCTCCGTGCAGCCGCGATGATGATCCAATGTAATGCCACGGTGCCGGGTAGGGTCTCGCGCTCTAGGGAATAACAGTATGAAGCACACTGGATGTTTGCATTCAAAGACAATAGACGCAATGTGCGATGTGCCTCCAACACAGGAAATGGAATCGCGGTTAGAAGAGTACTCGACGCCCGTGAATCTCCTCTCTATTCTTACGAGTGTTGACCAGAGCGTCTCGTGGATGCAAGTCAATGATGTGTAGCATTGTAGGGAGTAGTTGTATCGACGGTGCCAACAGAGGTTGTCTCAGGAGGTGCTTCAATGTGATGAATTGTCGTGAGTAACGGATGAATGGCGCCTTTACCTAATGTGAGGATCTCCAGTTGTGATCTTGCTCTCTCCTGCACGGAATGGTGGTGTCGCACAAACTCACAGGAGGTGTCTAGAGAGATGGGTGGCTAGAGCTTGAGGCTCGGCCACTCTCTATCACTGTAATCGCCTTCCACCCAATGCCTCCGTCAGACCTGTGAATGCAGATATAGAGGATCAGAATGTAACGAATTGGATGAACAAAGACACAAAACCACTGGCAGGGACTACGTCCTACCAGGCCGAGACCAGCTATGCGGTCAATCTCTATGTCTTCATTCGATGGTCCTCCAAAAACCCCATCGACCCATATAAATATCAAACGTAGATCCCAACCTAGAAGAAGTCGGCCAGAGGAATGCATAATTCAAATATTACTTTTAGCGCCCACCTTAAGGAAGGTTGGCCACAAATATAAATTTAAATGTTTTTTATTTAATAATTTAAATTTATATTTAATATTATTATTTAATCACTATTAAATAGTGTTTAAAAACACTTTTATAATTCTCCCTCCAAAATTAACTCGATTCATCCGGGGACATGACAACTTACATGGACTATAGAGCCTCCAACACCTCTAACATCCTCTCTAGCAAAATGAAATAGCTAGCATATCTAGTCTCCAACAATTTGAGGAATTTCTTCCTTGGAAATTTCCTAAAAAGTGCAAGTGATGTGTGGTGGTTGTATATAAACATCTCTGTCTCTAGCTTTTGCCACCAAGGTCTTCATCCAAGCTATCTTCCTAATGTTTTGTAAACCCACCAACACCTTTAACATCCTCTCTAGAAAAATGAAATAGATAGCATATCTGGTCTCCAAAGATTTGAGCAATCCATTCTTTAAACTCCTAAAGAGAGCAAGTAATATGTGGTGATTATATATAAACATCTACACGTCAAGCTTTTGCCACCAAGTTCCTCACCCAAGGTACCTTCTCAATATTTTTCAACGAGTTGTTCCAAGAAAATATGGGGTCTAAAAACTGTTGTAAACACTTTCTACTATTAGACCAGCTAACTTACAAATGCAAGTTAAATCAGTCACAACCTACATGACATTTTAAGCCCCGACCTCCTTTATGGCCTCACTCAAAAGATGGAATTGGAAGCTTGCATCCTTGAGCTGAACATATGATAGTGAGTAACCGATGTCTAATAACAATCCACCCATGAATGATAAGGAGCAACCTGTGTTTATACACGTTTGTTTCGTGTTCTCCATCAACAAGATCACCCTCAACATTGTTTATCAAGGATGGTGGTACACAATCAATGTTCTCTAAAGGGGTCATATGAGGAGCTAATTGTGTTTGTTTTTTTCAACATTTCTTTGAAATATGGAGAATGTGCCACATGAAATCTGACAGCATGGGTATAAAAGAATTTGCCTACAACATCATCAACCTCCTAACATGCTTGCATGTTGAACAAACTAAACTATGTTTTTCTCATCACTAACGGCCTTCCTCTTCCCTCTACTAAAATAGTCTCCCCTCACAACATCCATCCTTGCAATACACAACATATTGGATTGATCCACTAAATACTATAGAGGTACACCTCTAGCTTTTGTCTTACCCTTTTTCACCAACTTATCCATTTCAGCTCTCTTCTAAGGTTATGTGTCCACAAACCCTAAACCCATGTCAATTCACAATAAATAATGACAACCCTACTATAACTCTCATGAAAATCAATTTATAATATATCGCACAACCAATGTCTAACCTCCCTGAATTTTTGGACTTGTCTCTGTCCAAAACAATCATATACTACATGAAGGTTTTGTGGGTTTGAATGGGACTTTTGCATAAGCTTTGATAATCACTAAAAGGTATTCAAAAGGGTTTCCTACAACACTTGTAATCTCGAAAGAAAACCCAGCACTTACTTCATTGACATTCACTTCTCCCTCATAGTCATCATTTGCAAAATCCATGCTACTTATTTTGATTTTTAAAGAAAAATGGAACAATGATGTAATCGTGGTTGATGGTACTAGTTAAAGAATGACCAACTACGCTACACTAGCACACAGATTTAATCACATAGTAGAAATAAATGCACAATACAATGAACAAAGAAATGTTGTATTTTATTCATCAACAAAAGTACATCAAGCCACTTGGCATTTCAATTAGGTCTTAGAGCCTTAAAAGAAATCAAATAGGTATTCTAGATCAGCTACAAACTCCAGATGAGCTTCTTTTGTAAATCATACATGAAATCTAGACCTCTTATTCAACATGAGTGTTACCACTAGTCTATTGTCCTCCAACTAGTGTACAAGCAATGCACATTCAATTAAAGACTAATGCACCATAGGAATTTTGAGCTTTCACCTCGACCTCTAACTACTCAATCGGGGATTTGGCATCCCATCTTGCTTCCAATCTTTGCTACTCAATCCCACACTCCTAAAGTGAGTCTAAACCCTTGGTTTACATAGATAATTTCCAAAGGAAGCCCTGTGACATCATATATCTTAATCACAATGCAAATAAGGACGATCTTAATAAGTATTCACGATTTACAACCACTTTACATCATCCCAAGACATAAGAAAGCATTAGTTTCTTTGTGCCTTGAAATAGGTCTTCACTTAGGATCAACATGGCCCCAAATTATCAAACATGTACACTTGTCCTCAAAAATGATTCCAATTTCCCTCCTTTATTACAAGTCATGGGATGTACCCCTTTGTCCACCAAATAAGGAAAACAACTCCAATTTGAATATCTCAAATTATGTGCCACTTCAGATCATGAAAGACAAGCTAACAATGAACACCATATTATTGCATGACCTCCAAATGATGAAGATTGTCAATTTAGCCTCCATCATTGAGTGGCAAACAAAACTCAACAAAAAAACCATGCCCTACCGCATATACATTATTAGGCTTGGTATACACTACATCAAAACTGCAAACCCAAAATTTAAACAAAACTTCATTTTTTTTGTCAAAAGAACAAAAAACGCATAAAGTTAAACATATCTTTGTGGTGACGCAAGATTGCTCGACCCTTAAGATGCTCTTGCATTAGACACCCCAAGCAATAAATTTGTGAGCTTAGTCATAGGGGTGCTTAATCCCTTTTGTAAAAGGTCAAGTCATAGGGGTGTTGAAGCCCTTTTTAAAGGTGTGACGTACTAATTTTCGCACCCGTTGCCTTACGCGCTCATTGTTGATAAATATCTCAGTATTGCTGCTGCATGAGTGGATCGCATACAAGTATAGTCATTTAATTCCTGAGACGGCGACCAACCCAGGATCACCATGACTTGTTGGAACAGCAGGACCATGACTTGTTCTTGTTGGAACAGCTGGACCTTGCCTTGAGCATTACTGAAGCCTGACTGAGGAATCCATGAAAGAGCCATCATGAGAGGATGCCAAGACAGTAGACCTCAACGAGGATGCCGACAGTGCCCTCAATAGAACTCGCTAAAGACTTAGCACTTGCAAATAAGAACTGAATGGTAGAATTGCCTTTTAGTCGGTGTCCCAACTTCAATATGTCCTCAATGCTTGAATAGATTTTATGAAATAAGCTTGCATATTACCCTACACCTCCTCTAGTCTCTAGAAGTATGAACTAGGGCATAGGCTGACCTCCACAAAGAATTGACTTTCCTAAACTCTTCCCCACTCTTTGACAACCAAACCATTACTTGCATTGTCCACCCACTCCAAATATTCTTCCATCATGTTCTCTTGTAGCATAACTTCCTCAACTTAGTTGTTGCCACCTTTTTGCAATAGTTCACTTCCACTTTTCTCAACACACTTTAATTCTTCCACATACTAGAATTTCTAAGAGCACGTACTACCACCTTTGTATCTCCTATCTATCTATAGTGATGCATTCCACCACCTCTCACTCCTTTGGGAATCCTTATTCACTGCACTTCTTTCAATTATAGCTCCTTTAACCACATGAACTTCTTAGATCTCATCCTACATAATCTTATCATGGGATTCTTCTTACAATGTTAGCATTAAAAGAGAACCATGTCTGTTGATTTTTTAAAATTTGTTATACACCAAATGACAATGCTTTTACTGGAAAGACAAGGAAATATATATAGAAGTATATGTTGCACAAAATTGACACATGTCACTAAGGCAAATCAATATTTGTAGTGTATGTTGCAAAATGTGATGTGTGAAAGAATGAAAGATGACAGGATGATATGATTGCAGAGCAGTCACTAAACATAATTAGCATCCATAAGAAAAACTTGGACGTTGCTCTCAATTGTATGAAGAAACAGGTGGTTCAGCATAGAACAAAACAATAATTTCAATGAGGTGATAGGATTCTTTTATACCTCCTAGCATACAAACAAACTTCAGTAAAACAAGGTAGTATAAACTTAAAATTATCGCCCACATTCTTATGGCTATTTTAGATTCACAAAAAGATAATTCCAATTGCTTATACATAAGACATGCCAAAATCAGCTCACGCATAAATTCATAATGTTTGTCATGCACCCTATTCTATGAAGAAAGAGGGAGTTCACACTTGAGTCCAAACTGAAACACTAGTCCTGACTCCTTGATAAGGAGGGTCAGATGCATCTGAGGGAATTCTGGAATCTCATACAAAAAAATCACATTCCATACAGATAAGCATCTTGGAAAACTAAGTCCTTTATCGATATACATCTCTCTCTCCCATACTACGAGGATAAAGCATTTTTTCCAAGGAGAGCATGCCATACACCTAATTAAGTCATGAGGGTATTTCATATACCCATGTTTTTCCTCTATTCCATAAAAATAACCATTCATGTTCCTTCACTATTATTCATCGATTTATATTCATTACGAAAGCATTAAAACATATTCTCTTTCCTTATTTCCTTGCATTCCTTGTATGCCTTGACTTAAGGAGGTGCAGTCACAATATGAGGCCAACAACATTTTACTAGAGTTCCTAGGTTCAATAAGTTGTATCTTTTAGAAGAAAACCAGAAGCTGTATTGGTTTGATGTCAAGGGCATTTCCCTTGTCCACAACCTGAGTTGTGGAAGCAAGTGTACATAACTGGGTTTTATCTGCCCCCAAAGGTTCATCACTCATAAATGTTAAGAGAGATTATTGGTAATCACCATGTTCTCTCCTATGATTATCCAGCTCACTCCATTCACCTACTGACATTTATCTGTTAGCACTATCAAATAATGCACTGGCATTTTTGTGGGTACTCAGTTCTCACTGCCCAATCCTTTGTACGAACATGTGATTACTTCCATCTTCATCTGCTCCATGCTTCATTCAGGGGCATTCCATCACAAGACAATTTGTGTTTGTACTTAGTTCTTATGATGCACAGTTTAACCTCTTTAGATTTATTCCTCTTGCTATGATTACATTACTTTTTAATAATCTAGGGTCTTCTTATAGTACTTCTCTTTTCAAACTCTCTAATTCTTGAGTCACATTGACCTGGTTTGGGTCAGCTGTTGACATTAATGTAATTTATTTCTGGCCCTTGCTGGTCTTAATGTGATTGTGGAGGATCTTTGAAAGAACCAGTTGTCCTCTAATGACATTTACCTCCAATCTGATATGGTGGCCGACGACAAATCCCTACTGGTAGTGATCGGATGTAGTATGCTGACCAGTCAAGCCTCTATCTCTGTCAACTTTCTGATCTCATGACCTGATAACTTTAGAGCTTACAATTCTTCCAGACAAAATATTTGTTTGATTTTAAGGAGTATATCTTCCTTGTCAATTTTGTTGATACTTTTCTAGGTTGATAGAAAATGGAAAGGTATGATCCCTCTTTAGTCATATATTGGCTTCTAATTTTCTATGTTTTGGCTAAATGTGGAGAGATTAAAATTAAAGTTTTCTTCCAGATTCTCTCGTAGCTTTCTTCTGGAGATCATTACAAGTCATGTTCAGATCTGATTCTCTCTGTTTTGCTATTGTTTTTAACTTCTGAGTAGGACCCCTAAATAGATATTCCTGTATTAACAGTTGCATTCCCTCATCCCCTGTTGGTTTGTTTCTTCTACCTTGACATGTAAGGCGTTTGTTCAGTTATACTCAAAGAACACATTGGATCACCCTTACTAAGTTCTTTGATTACTTTGTGTGATGGGATCATCTCAACTCATTGCACCAGGTTACAATCCTCTAGCCACTATAAGTCCCATCCTTTCCCAAATTCCATGCATAGATAATATAAACTTACAGAATTCATCCACGCCTTCCAATCAGTTTTTCCTCATCCACATCAATGCCAACCAAGGTTACAACATAACATCAACATGTCCAAACTTCATGAAAAAAATTAGAATTTTTAATCATTTCTTTGTCATTTTACCACATATAGGTGTATTATATTTTGTTAAATCTGAGCATGCACTTTCACATGGTACAAATTTATTCCCTGATTATGCCTTGAGTTTCAGCTTAATAGGATTTTATCTAACAGCCTATCGTTGGGTTCAACACAATCTTATGCTGTCATTCCATAAAGAGTTTATAGTCATAACATCTTTTCCCAATTAGAGAATCTCAGTGCCTTCAAATTTTGAGATTTTTTTTTTGGCACTTGCAAGAGTCATCTTTTTATAATGTTCATATAACGAGTTTTATGATTCTAATTGGAGTTGTCACCTAAATTTAGAAGAATGTTCATTGTTATTTAAAAAATAATGCACTATCTAGATGCAATTTGATGACAGATTTCCATTGTGTTATATCCATCTTGCTTTTTATAGAGATGCATCATTTCTTGAGTAGAATCTCTAAATTTTTTTCACAGTCTGAAGGTTATTGACTCTAATTCTTAGGCAAGTGTTTCAACCAATCTACTAATTGGGTTTCCATCTACTACTTTTAATAAGGTTTGTTTTGGTATCTGGTAGTTGTTATACATTTTGTGTTATGGACGTCCTACAAGATAATTGTAGACAATACGAAAAATACAAGGACACATTTCATATTAGTACATAACTGCCTATACCGAGGTAGTAACTTTCACACAACCTCTAACATAGTGGATCCTAAATGAAGGAATAAAATGGTCCACTCATAAAATACAATATATTATAAATCTAAAAAATAACAATTAATAGTAATTACAAATCGGTTCACAAAAAAAAAAAAAAATTATTGACATGCTAATAAATAATTGAAAACTCTTCTAGAGCTCTTAGATATTCTCCAAATTCATGATTTATCAGCAAGGTTGGCAAGGTTGGCACTGTATAATTCAAAAAATTGCATATAAAAATTATGATAAAAAATATTCACATTTGATACACATTTTCTTATAAATAATTCGTATTTTTCATTTTTTTAAACTTAAAAGCAAATACCACTTATTGATGTTTTTTTAGTGAATAGAAAAAAGCATTAAATAGGCTGGAGGATTCCAAATCCACCATATGCAGTAACTTTGGTCTATGCTGTGCAACAAACTCAAGATGTCAACATGGGTATTCAAAAAATGATTTTGTGTAATGTCTTCTATCTTTACTTAAAGTGCAAGCAAAATGTAGTGCAACCCATGGCCAATTTTCAAGTGCATTTTACTTTCATTCCAGAAGATCACAAACTAACATGCAAATTTGTGTTCTGGATACAATCATATTTAAACATGAAAAGATATCCCAAAGTCATAAAAAGTGCGCACCTCATCCAGCATGGCAACAAGCTTTGCCTTCTTTATTTGAAGCTCTTGTCTTTCTGCTGGAGTAAGCTCGGTATTATGAGGATTATTGGCTTCTTCGGATGAAATCCTATGTCTAGTTCTGGTGTCAACTACTCCATCCTTTCCACCTTCTTCTGTGGAAGCATTTTCTTTATCTTTCCTGCTACCATATAGTGAATGTGATTTATGATGCTTAGCATAGTCATGTTTGCCAAACTTGCCAAGACTTACAACTTCATCAAGTAATTCCTGTGCTGCTTTAAGATACTTGCAGCCCCTAAGAACATTTGGGAACTCAGCTACCATATTTAAACTGGAATGCATTCGTTTGCTAGTGTGAGGACTATGAATAGAATTTGAAAACCCAGTTCCCATCATCCCATCTCGATTGGCCCCATCAACTCCATACATATTGTCTTCTGAAGTTGCTTGAACAATACCTGGACAGTTTATATCCAGCTCAGTGTGATGATTTTGAAAAGAAGGTACCTGGACAGCTGAGGGATGGTGTGGGGAAAGCCTGAGAGAAAGCTCCTGTCTCTGGCCAGTGGCAGTTGATGACTGATCTAATTGCAAATGTAGTCCCCTGGTAAGTATCTCTGGTTGCTGCTCTTCAATTGATGGCATGGTTGAATGCCTATTCCCAAGTTGAGAAATCTCAGCAACTGATGAATTATCAAGCTTGGCAGAACCGTTCAACTGCCCACAGAGGGACTGATTGCTGGATGCTGCATCTGTTGTCTGTTGGAAAGTCATCTCATTTCCTCTACCCTGCCAAGAATTGTAAGTATGGGCTCCAAGTGCTGACGTGAGTATACTTGAAGTGACACTATGTTGTTCAGCAGCAGAATTTTCAACAGCTCCCAAAGAAGAGCGCTGGGAACGAGAAGCAGCAGGGACATTGATTTCAAAGAAATGTTGTTGTGGTTGCCCATTCCCAACAAAATTATGAGTAGTTAATACATTTCCTGGCATATTGTTAATGAGTACCATGTTCCCAGAAGCCACTGAATCAGTATAACCTGCAACCCCTGGGTTCATTAGATAGAGAGTCTGCATGGTGTCTGTTTGGATACTTGAATCTGGAAAATATGTACCCATGCTTTCCTCTCTGCTATTTGATCCAAATGTATTTGACTGTCTGCTTGGAGCAGCCAACAACTCTGCAGCTGGAACACTTGTTGTAATATTTACAGATAAAGGTAAGCTCACCAAACCATTATTATTCATCATCCCTAACTGAGAGCGTCCAGAATCCCAGCTTCCTATTTTTGATGAATTCACACAGCCGTTGAAACTAAAAGGTATGAGAGAATCTTCAGACTTGGTGTTTCCAGCTAAAGGAGTTTCTTGCACCAATTCTGCATGAAACTTGCTAGTATATTTTTCTGGTAAAGGGTGTGAATCAGGAGTGCCAAAGAAGTTATAGAGATCAGAAACTATCATGTAATTACTGTAAGCAGGAAAAACATTTTCAATACTATTTTGAACAGTATTTTCTCGATATCCTTTTGAGTACCCTACTGAACATTCAGGATAGGAAGAAGTTGGTTCCTGTAAACACTCATTGTTAGTTTGACATTGGGGAGATGAGGAAGGCTCTGACCCTGGAATTTCAACTTTATGCTGCTGACTTTGCTGTGCAACATGAGTTTGTTGTTGCAACTTATCCAAACCCAAAGTTGATTGCCGAGACATCTTTATATGCACAAGAGCCCATCCTTCTTCTTTTAACGTTATCACTAAATTTTCTCCACCTTATGTCTGTTGAAGACCTCGTTCTAATACTGAAATTCTACCTGATGTCGTATAAATAATTCTTCAGACTAGAGGTGGATAAAATTTACTGTTCTCATCATGTCAGTAACCAAATGCAATCCAGCAGTGTGTTCCAAGTTCAAAATCACTGGAACAGGGAAATTGACAACGGCTTGTCACTTACTAGACTGTACGTGCTCCTGAATGATTATAAAAAGGTAAAAGTGATCTTCAGTTCAGTCAAAAAGAACACCGCATACATGGAGCACTGCAGTGAATCAGTCAAACTAAACGACTTGTTCCACAGCATATTACTTGCTTCTACATGAAAAATGAAAAAGTAAATAAGTGTACGACTTTGAATTATAATTCCTACACTGATAAACTTAAGCAATAAACATTAAAGTGCACCTTAAATTCACAAATACAGACAAGAAAAGGTCACAAATTGTGACTCTAGAAACAAATCAATGACAAGTTCAACAGATTAAGTCAATAAACTTCTCTTATGATCAAAGGCCTGAGCATCTTCCCCAGAAACAGTACAAAATAAAAAATATTACACTGGAAAATGATGGCTGCCTTTTATACCTTAACTAATAATGCTGATGAGGAAATCACTGTTGCTACTAGGGCTGCCACTAAATACCTCCTTATCAATTAAAATTTAATTTCAATAATATTATTATTAACTGCTAATATAAAAATGACACAAAAGGCTTCTAAACTCAAATTCTAGAAGAATATTTACACTAAACATTAAAAAGTGTGTTAAATTATAATAGTATAGTCAATCAATTCTTTGAGTTTGTCATCCGAGCACAGCCTCATGCACCACTTTTATTGGCACTTCCATAAGCACACTTAGCATTGCTCAATGCACAATTAACAGCATCCATGCATCCATGTGCAACACCTTGTGCATAGTACTCGCGTGCAATGGCACAACACTGTATATGTCAATAGTATGGCCCTGCACATAGTTGCACATGCTTGTGCCAAGTCAGGCCATACATGTGCGACACATGGGGCATTGACATCCACATGTTATGCCATCATATGCATGCAATGCCTGGTGACCTCTGTGCCATAGGACATGACAATACAACTAGCGCCATACATATCCAACAAAATGGTAGCATCTATGCCACATGATCTAGCAATACAATTGGCACCATACAGATTGGACCCTTAGTGTCATCCTATCCACATGCACCAATGTCCATATGCATTGGACATTTGTCAACCTATCGGAGCCTAGCTAACAGCCTACCTATTCCATTGTGTATAAGTACTTTGTCTTTCTGTTTTCCATTATGCATTCCATGCTCTTGTTGAATTAGTAGCTAATCTGCAGGATCATCCAATAATTTGCCTGGCAACAGTATCAGTTTGAGATTGGCATTATAAGGTGAGTTAACAAAGTTACAAACCAAATTATATGCTTGCACAGACATTTTACTATCTACATACAGCTTCTATTACAGTTTCCTCCTTGAAACTTGCCATGTTTAAATCACCTTTGCCATATTCAAGTTGCTACTGAACAGCGGACTCTAGACAAGCACACAGGCATACAATTGAAAAGGATCCAATGCTCCTTGTTGGGTACCATGAATTTTAGTAATACTTTGGTAAATTACCAATCAGACAGTACGTGTGGCCCTAATAGAAATTATTCCCAGGCTCCAGAATAAATCCTACAGAATATCTTATAATTATTATTATTACTCAAAATCTGCAAGTGACCTTAACACAGGTCATGTATGCATAAATTTAGATAGGAAGATGAGACCTAAAAAAGTGGCATGCCCCAATGAACGTAGTATAACTTTCTAGTGCTTACAAGTAACGATTCAGATTATGTTGAACCACAACAATGTCACCAGTTATTCAAACTACAGAATTCCATTTTTAATTTTTTTAATAAAAAACACTGTTCCAATTTTTCAATCATTGCTGTTATATTGTGCCATTAAAAAATCTCATTTAATAATAGAATATAGGTAGGCATGTCAAAAATCCTTGCTTTGAACAAAGCTATATGACACACTAAGTACTATCCATCCACCTCAGAAAAAGCAAGAATTATAATTAAGATATTTATAAATTTCATCCTCACAAGGCATCGTTTGATTATATCATAAGCCATGAACTAATATCTGCAATATATACACACCAGTACAGATGGTGCTTGTTAATTTTCTTAATAGATCTTCACAAAATAGGAAGAAAATGGAAATTATGTCCAAGGTAAGATCTGCATTCCACCATGTTCCCTTTTTAGGGACACAAGAAAACAAGGGGATGCAAAAAGAGGCTGGGTGAAGGTAACTTGAAATCCCAGGAAATATGAGACAGCAAAGAGGACTGATTTTTTTTTAATATCAGCATGTCTCCGGCTCAGCAACCACAACCCTATTGCTGAGTCAGTCCAGGCAAGCCGAAAATAATCCATGGGCTGCATGAATACCCGAGGATGCCCCAGTCCCAACACGACTGGTTGAATTGAGATTTGAACTTGGGTGGCAAACTACCACGCACTTAGAGTGGGTAGCCGCACCACTTGAGCTAGACCTCGGGCTCAAAGAGGACAGTTTTAATAAAATAATAATAATACAATTAATTTAGAAATTGATAAATTACAATTTAAAAATTACGAACATTTAACAATAGATAAATTAAAATTAACAGCACACAAACAGGTCATGAAATATATCTTGATTCCTGGATTATGTTTTTTAGTTTAGGTTCAGTTAGTATCTTGATTCTTAGCATCCGCCAAACCTCAAGAAAGAAGTATCTGCAGGGTTGGTCAAAAGTTCAAACAATAGAAAACTACATGCAACACCATATTAATGTCCTTCAAATCCTTGATGACAATTTGGCTATAGAATCAAATAGAATGAAACACCAAGCAGATAAACATAGGAGCAAGAGACACTTTGAAGTCAGAGTGGATCTTTCATCAAAGGCATCAACCACACAAACAATTGTCTCACAAAGCCTAACGGCAGCAAACTCTCAGCCGGCTTCTATGGCCTTCACATGGTACCTCCCAGGATTGACAGAGTCACATATAAGTTGGAGGTATCCCCTTCTTCATGGATCAAATCACTCTTCCATGCATCATTCCTTAAGAAGGTTCTCAATGATCAGATTCTAGCACAGACAGAGTTTATAGAGCTTGATGAGGAATGCAAAATCATCCTAGAACCAGAAGCAATGTCAGCTCGGTGAGTGAAGCAGTTGTGTAACACAACAATCATGGAAAATCTCATCAGACAGATGAGCCTGCCAACTAAAGTTGCTAATTAGAAAAATGAGCAATTCACGTAGAAGCACACCCACACTTCTCAGGTGTTGATAGCAACACTTTTTTAAAGGGTAAGGACATGTTGTGTCTCTAGTCTTATATGTTTCATTATGTGTGGTCAAATAATCGAGTGGCCCACATGTGGCACACATAAACCTTGAATAAGCTTCTGGTAGCTTCTTAGTTTTTTTCTTATTTATTAGGTTGGCCTCATTAAGGCTTTTGGGTTGACCTAACCTAATTGTGACCATATCAATAAGGAATTGGACTTCGTTTGAAAAGTAAATTGTGCATATCTTTGGTTTATTGTATTTGCAGGTTGCCACCTTAAAATGCTCAACTCTCTGCTTTCAGTATTTTGGCAATTCAGCAACCAGTCATCATTTCTGATATGTTCTACTAATATTAATATATTGTATTCATATTATCGATCAATAAATATATGTATATTATTCATATTGCATTGTTACTGTGTGAAATGTTATTGTCATCCCATTGGTTCTCTGTCATTTCACTTGCATAGCATAGAAATACTATTACATCCCATGTGAGACAACTTCCAGATGTCTGCCACCAAAGAGGATGATTTAAATCCATCAACCGATTCCCGGAAAGAACTGCATTTATCTACAAATGGGAGAAGCTGTCAGTATCAAATGGCCACTTACAGGCATCTACCACAAGGGGACAACTTACAAGTATCAACCACAAAGGACCAAAACTCAAGTGTTCTCGCAAGTTTATTTATAGGTTCCAACCACAACCTTGGACAACTTATATAAATGTTTTAAGCCCTCATACTCATGAGATGACTTACAGGTGTATGCTACAAAATGGACAACCTACAGCAGTCAACCCAAGCATGTACATGCCAAAAATGTACAGCAATATTTAACTGCAGCAGATGTTCATTATTATAGCAGTTAACTATCAATACATTCTAGTGAACAGCATCCATTACTTGTCAATGTAGATATGGCATTCAACAGCAGTTGAAATGAGTTATAACAGAAACCAAAATGATAAAGATACCTTGCAGATGTTAAAAAGTGCAGGCAACTACTACTACCAGTCAAGCCTAGCCAAATGTCAGTCAACCTAGCTGAATTCCTTCTTACCATCTGAACTTGCTTGGTGTAAGGACGAGAGCCAGCAACTACAAACTTCTTTATTGTCTAAGATTTTCGGAATCAATTGCATTAGAATTTTTGTCTGACATTCCAGATCCTACTCCTGGATCCATCTTCAGGGAATAAAAAGGAAGAAGTCAATGCTTGATCAAGAAATTAGGGTAGGAACAAGGTATAGTTTACAATAAATTCTAGTGAGAAAAAGCTTAGGGCATGGTCTGTATTTTAATCAAAAATTCAAGCAAATGAAGAGAAAGCCGCATCTGGACATATTGTGGTTTCTCGACCTATTGGAGTGTTTATTGAAAAGCTGATGGCTTTGATTAATGGAAACAAACCTGGCATCAATAAAGAAATTTTCAAAGCACCGTGTACACCATGACATGAGAGGAAGGAAGAAGCAGTAGGAGACACCTTCTGTCAGTCTGATTCAGTTCACCTATGAGCGACATATAAGCATAATCCAAGAAAATCAAATTTGGGCTACGGTAGGAAACCCATGAGCTTGAAGAGCATCATGTATATGATCTTCATGTCATTTAAACAGAAGGCACCTCTATATTTGTTTTGGATAATCCATTGTACTGCAATATGGTATTCATCAAATAGTAACCAATGAAAACAGAACCGTACATGTATTGATTGAATTGGAATGTTGCTTTGAAATGAAATTCGAGAATACCTACTACATATGGATGATAGCGCTAAATTGGGGATCAGACAGGTTACGAATTGTTTCAGCACCTTATACTCTAAAAAGCCTTCGATGCATTTGAGTAGCTTTCCTGGAATGAAGCTACATGCTACTCAATTGTGACATCAGCAGACAGTGGAACGATGTAAAGTTGTGCATTCATGAAACAAATAAGTCTGCAACCTTATCACAAGTTTAAAGAAACCAAATTTCCATGTGATGACCTTAAAGCTCTGCATAAGCTTCACCAAGAAAATGAAGCTTCACTTCACAAACTTGCGGCTACCATGTCAATAGAAGAAAAACTTCCACAATCCCATTTCGGACTCGTCAAGAAAACAGACTAGTTCATTGCATAACCTTATCCTATACAAACCTCCATTGCATTTGGGCAGGCCCAAAACATGTCTAAAAACTCATCTTGCACGCAAGAAGATGGTTTTATCAGGCATCGGAAAGCATTCATCAATCCTATTTTGCTTCCGTCCCACGCTGGGCACGGGTCACCATCTTTCATTAGGTACAAGAACTCAATCCGACAATTCTATTCTATCTGCGAAAAGGGTGACATCACATCGCACACAAAAGAGAACTCCCATACAGCTGACAGCTATTTGGGTATTGGGTTCACACCCATCCAATTTATTCATTCAGTTTAAATAGAACTCATGAATCAATTCCATATTCAATCCACTGCCTCTGCCTTAATCCCATGCAGGTCAGGGCCAGGCAGAGGCAGAGACGGGAGCAGTCTAAACAGTGCAGAAAGAAAAACCCATCAAGGGCCAACACAAGACATCATCATAAATAAGAGAGTAGAAGGGGTTGGACTGTACGATACCTCGTTAATCTCACTGCATCAGACATCCACAGCATGACAGCGATATACAAAACAGTATCTATATGTTTGTCACGAAGGTCACAACACTGAACCTTTCAACTAACAGCCATTTATGAAAATGAAAGTCAGTCCTTATTCACTAGAATTCTGCATTCATTGTACAAAACAATAAACTGCTTTCCCAAGGTTCTGTCAATCTCTATCTCAAAATGACTACTCATACACCATTATCAATTAGAACTTTCTTCATTCAGCCATCCACACTGTCATTTTCTCAAGAGGCTCTGGAGAAGGATATATCACAGCAGTCACACTCACTTGAACTCCTCATCATTACTGGACAAATTAATGCGTGGGAAAGCTTGTGTCAGGAAAAAATTTACAGGCAAAGGGAGAAGGACTACAAAAAGTGTTTTAATAACCCCCACATGATTTTTAAAAGTATACCCGACATACGACCGAGGGGCTGGACTTCGCAGGCATTTTGTAGGCCCCTGGTCCCCACACTCACCCCCGGATGAGGGGCCCACCTCTCATTTATGCTTAATTCCCACTCTTCTTTGTTCTTTCAATTTTCTTCTACTTCCATATGTTTCTGTGTTAAGTGTATCATATTAGGATTAAAGGATAATAACAAAGCTTTTTCATATTAGGATTAAGGGATAACCATAAAGCTGTTTTATGTATATTTTTAAAAGATATTTCATAAATTATGTTTAAATCACAGTCTATGATATTGAATTTTTTGGAAAGTTTTTGGATTTGACTGTGTAGACATTTTCATCAATATTTTGGATAATACTCTGTGATCTATCATCATTTCTTTTACTATGTCTCCTTACATCCTAATGATAGATTATGGAGTATAATTCAAAATATTGGTTAAAAAAAATTTGCAGTCAAATCCAGAAGCTTTCCAAAAAAAAAAATAGATCTCATCAATTTTGTTTAATATTTCTTCTTTAAATAAGACAATCAAAATTAATTTTTAATACATTTCACAATATTATTTATACAACTACCTTCTCCAGTTTAAAATTAAAAGCTATTAAATATTTGTTTAAACAATTTTTCTTAGAACATAATTTAGCCTTTATCTTTTAAAAAGATTTACAGGTACTGATCTCCAATACATTCTTTATGAATTGTAACTCATTTTTACTTTCACCAATAAACAAAAAGCAACTTGACAATTTTTTGGGGGTTTGTTGGCTCTTGTACAGGGATTAATGATCTACAAAATCCGTTGAAATGGAACAGTGTTTAAAGAAAGGTTTCCTGTATTTTTTATTTATCTGTGCTGTTACCGAGAGCTTCCAAAGACCAATCAAGACAATCCAACAGGCAAAATCTTTGCTCCCTTTAATCCCCTCGAAACATGAATCAGGGCAGCACGAGCAAATAATAAAAGAATCTCCCTCTGCTTCACATGCATACAGTAATTTATTTAGGAAGATCCAAGATTATTCTACACATCACAATTCAGCTTTTAACACATGTCGCTACAGTATATGCAGATGATTCTAGTAAAGAATGGCGAGTACTTGGAACTTGTTTGTCTTATCGGGGTGAGTCAATGAGTAGAGTTGCAGAATAATTTAGCTGGTAATGATAACAATAAAAAATAGGGTTTCACTGTTAGGGTGGGACTCAAATCCCATTGTCTTGTTTTGGTTGTTAGCTATTGTGCTTCCCTGTTTTGGGGGCACAACACGACGCACGCTCGCCATGATAATGATGAAAGAGAATCTTATTTCACCAACATCGGGTACCCCACAGAGCCGTGTATTGGAGAGGGGCAATTCAAATCTTAATGGCGTAAATTTGCATGGACTAAGTACATTTTAGCATTCTTCAGACTTTTGTCTCACCTGCTCCTCTTTTCACATAGTGGGGGGCTTTAGAGTATAAAATCATTCATTTAATGGACTGTTTGGTGTGGTGGACATTATTAAAAATATATATTTTATAAAAATGGAGGTGTTCATTGTTTTTAGTCTTTTTAATTCAATTTTTTAGTTGGAGAATAGTCTAAAATAATATATAAAATCTGTTTATTTTTAATTCAATCTTTTTAGGTGGGAGAATAATCTAGAATAATATATAAAATTTGTTTATGCGTGATATTGTAATCCACTTAAAAAAAGATAGAGATGTCGATATTAATATAATTTATAGAGATGTTGATAGTATATTTATCTAGCAAACAATAGAAATACAATTTTTCTATATTAATTTATTAGTTAGGGATAATAAATGTGAAATAAATGAATATTTAGAAATTAAATAAGGAGAGACGGGGTACTTAGCTTTTTTAATGATGATGAAGAATAAATGTTGATCTAGTTCATAGTTAATTTGTCAATGTTTAGAAAGTGGTATCGTCGAGGTGCTTGTTGTCTAGAAATTGTATTAGTCATAGAATTTTGTGCAAGTCAAAATTGTGTTATTTAGGATTAATCTTACACTCTACAAAAACATTTTAATGCATAGATTTACCTTATAACCCACAAAATTGATCTAGACCTACTTCACTCCACTCTTTAATGTCTTCTAATGTGTAAAGGTTGGCAATTTTTAAAAATACATTGGGTAGATCATCAAATCACAAAGGGTTTGTTCTCCTAGGGCATCTCCTTTGATTGGTCAACTTTATAATCAGTGATAAATATCAAAGACAATGCTCTCACACATGCAAGTGTCCTAGACAATTATGATGCAAATGTTGATTTTTTTTAATGCTCCAAATTGAAATGTTCTTATGAATGAATATTTTTTGTAATGAGAATATTCCTTGTTATTCTTGGATTATCATATGATCTAAGATATGTGTAAATGAACAAACAAATGTCTTTAAATACTAGGACATAAAAAATAATGGCACAAACATGTACCAAGTCTATTCCCAACAGTTAGTGGAAAAGGGTGGGAATCGTTAGGAAAAGGGTGTTGTACACCTTGCAAAGAAAATAATTATTTTAATTATATAAAATAAATATTTATTTGTGATGCATCTTTAAGATGTGTTTAGCCCCAATAAATAATTATTTGGGTCCACTTGTAAAGTTGTATGTGATATTGGTTTGATATTTTATTTGTGGGTTGCACATTAGAAAATATTTAACATCGGAATAACTTAGTACCAATAAGTAAATATTGGGTTTAATGGTTTTATGCACTCGTGGTTTTGAGGCACATGGTTTTATCTTTAGCACTTGCTTGTCTTGTTTAAGCTTGAATCTATAAAAGAAAACACATGTTTAGTGGTTGGGGTTGGCTTTTGGGCTTGTTGGCTAGTTGAGTGGATTGTCATTTATATTGAGCTCTCTTGTTGAGTGCATATGTGAGGCATGACATGGGATGTGTGGTTACATGTTTAGACACATGGAGGATGCATTGGAGGATCTTGATGTTTCAAAAAGGATTCATGGAGACTTTGTATGTGTATTGTAATGTTTTTTTATGAATAATAAATTAAGTGTGGATGCTTTTGGAGCTAGTTTTTTTCCTCTTGAGGGTTTTCCTAAGGTATATCCTATGTAATTTTATGGTATGCCTTTGATCTTTTCTTATGGTTATTTTATAAGCTTGTGTATGCTTTTCTCTCATGGGGTTACGTAGGCAATGGTTTGATCAACTTGATAATTTCCTAACAAGAGTTAGCAAATTTATTTTTTTAAAATCTTGAGGTTAGTTTTGCATCATCCAAGATTGAATATATTTACCACAATATTGACCTAAGATAATGGTTGCAAAATATCAAGGTAGAGATCAAGTGCATGGAAATGTGGATTGATGGTAAGGTGCCCAATTGTGTGGGGATAAATGTAAATGGGATTAGGATAAGGTCAAACATATGAAAATGTGCAAAGGTGAGAGTAAATGGGGATAGAAAAGGATCAAGGAAGGACCTAAACTTAGCAAAAAAGTGTACCACTTGTCCCTATATAAGCATATTAAGAAATTCCATCAAAATACACCCAAAACTAAAGGGGAATTAGAATGGTTATGCAAATTTAAATATTACATCTTTCCCCCACTTGAGGTGTATGTGAATCTATCATGAACATGTATTTCAAAGTATACGAGTACTCACAACCATGCATTAAAGTGTGTATTTAAAGATAAATAGAAATGGGATACATGTAAAGTAAGGGACCCATCATGATTTCATCATGGCTTCCCCATCCTTGGAAAGTGTGCTCCATAAGAACCTACAAATTAGATAAACTACATCTAATGAGTAGCTTTTGTTACACAATGATGTAGGGGCATCGCCCAAAAATTTTGGCTTTCATTTCAGTTGTTTTGTTTTGGTTTTGGTTTGGTAGTGTATTCCTCTTTCCTTCTATCCTTGACAGGTGGCTAATTTCTATGTGGGAGAAAGAAAGCATTGTATTTTTTGTTATTGTTGCACAAAAAGAAGAGGAGTTACTTGGATCGAGCAAGAGAGAAAAAAAAAAGTTACTGTAACTAGAGAGCCTTCTAACATGGAAGAGGGAGGCTGCATTGGGGAAATCAAGGGAGGTCATGTGTAAGGAAGAGAAGAGGAGAGGAAGGTCATGCCAAGATAGAGGGTAGCAAAAAATATGAATACAGGAGGAATACATCACAGGGGCGGTATGGTAAACGAAAAAGAAAGTTTGTAGAAGTGGAGCATACGAGGATTCAATGAGAAAAGAGAAGGCGCATGGGTGATTACAGGTGTGGGAGACTCACCATAATTTTGTGCAAGGATAGAACACAACGAGAGGTTGTGTGGTAAGCAAGGGAGATATTAGGTTTCAGCGAACTTGAAAAGGAGTTGTTAAAACAACACAAAAGTGAATTATTGTGTGGATGGGTATAGAGGGGGATTGGTAGGCTATGTGAGTCGCTAGGACCATTGTGAAGACCAAATCCAAACATTCAGTGCACGTAGATGAAAAGGAAAAGTGAGTGAGAAGAAGGGGAAAAGCAGATGAGTTGAGTGTGGTGCTAAACTCATTGTGAATTCAAGGTTAGTTGCTGTCCAAAAGTGGATTACTTGTTAAAAGGCATATCTAAAGAATGTGGGAGAATTTTGGATACCAAAATTGAGGTAGAATGCGGCCGGGCAGGAAGCTCATGTAATTGAAACTGAATTGAATTAATGAAAATTTATGTTTCTTTGGTTGTCGAATTAGAGAAACATTTTTTCTACACGTTCATTTTGTGTTTTGAGTAGGTATATCCATAGAGGGGAGTACCCTCTTGCATCATTTGGTATTAGAGCCCAAAAAAACTAGGTAGAGGTAGTTATTTTTGTTTCATATTTGATTGCTCATATTTTCCTATACAAAGTGATCTAGAGGTGAACTTGGATGCAAAAGACTGGGCAGAGAACATTGTGAATATGGAACAACAAATTCAGAAAGGAAGCGTGAAGGAAAATAAGAAAGAAAGTTCTAGAGAGAAGGGCAGAATGAAAGCCAAGAAGACAAGACACAATGCATAATTTGAAAGAGAGATGGTAGAGTTAAGAAAAGATTTGGAAATGGTGGAACGATGGTTTGAGGAGAAAAACCAAGGTTGTTTTTGGGTTTGGCCAATGAAGAAGTAACTAAAATGGCTTGTAAAGAAGGTTGTTGAGGAAAGAAGGCAAAGCATGAATGCCTTGAGAAGAGTAGATAAGAGTGGAAAGAGTACCCATAGAGGATGGAACAACAAGATGTTGTTGGATGAGCAACATACACCAGAAGTGGTGAAGGAAGTTCTCATTGAAGAGAACATGAGAGAAGATAAGGAAGAAAGAGAGGAAGAGGAAGAAGTGCAACAAGCAACACTTGTGAAAGAGATAAATGAAGAGAGGAGAGTGTCCATGAAGAAGACACTAATGGAGACATTATGGTCTCTTATTTTGTTTACAGATGTGTATGCAGGTATGAAGAATGTTATAGGGAAGGTCAAGGATGGGACCTTGAAGATGATGAAAGATGGGGCAAGGATAGCACTCGAAGAAAGAGTTGAAGATGAGAGGAGTTTGGTTGCAGCAGTGTGGCAAGAGGAAGTAGCAACAAAGATAAATTGTAAAGTGTTTGCAGATGAAGAAAAGAAGGATGTTGAAGATGTATAGCAAAATAAAGAAGATGATGAAGAAGCCATGGAGTTCTATGATGCCCTAAAAGATGATGCAAACAAAGAAAAGGAATCTTGTAAAATGGAAGAGTTAACAAGCCATGAAGCCAAGGTGAGAAGCAATTTGGGACAAGTAAAGGAAGGTCATAATGTTGATTTTTGAAAGAAAAATGTTAGTCTTGATTATGTGAATAGAAGTGTGAATATAGATGGACAAGTTTATAAGAAGAAGAAGACAATAGTGAATCATGGGTACATAGTTCCATGTTGGCACATGAAAAAGATTAATGAAGGGTAGCAGTTAAAATGTAAAGAAATGGATGCTTTTGATCATGTTGATACTAATAAGCAAGTGCAAAGAATGAAAGATGTGCAGATGAATAAGTGGCAACCAGATTTGAGGGTAAGTTGGCAAGCAAGGAGGCCTAGAGAAGATATTTCAAGGCAAAAGAGAAGAAGACCAAGTGCAGCAATGAAAAGAGATTAGTCCAAGGTTGTGGCAAGCAAAGTATGGAAAGAAAAGAGTGTGGTAGCAAAGAAGGCAAGCGGTGCTGCAATAAATGATGCTGAGACAAATAAAAGAGTGAAAGTTGAAAAGGAAGATGTTGGTAAAGAGCATGTAGAGGAACCTGATGTGAAGAACATTGAGGCAATAGATTGGCAGAAGTTAGCGAATACCACATGTGATGTGAAAGGTAAGAAAGTTGAGTTAATTATTGATGTTTTGGAAACTTTGGGTGATTTTGCTGAAGGAAAAGTTGAACAAGGTGTCAGGTAAGCAATTCAATTATGAGGCTTTGAATGAAATTTATGAATATGAGATGGACATGTGGAGGATTGTGGATGAGAAGTACATGAGAAGGAATAAATATCAGAAGAAGAAAGGTGAGAAAAGGCAGATTGGAAAGTCCAAGGTGAACACATACAAGTGTGATAGGAATGAGGAAAATTTGAATAAGAGAGTTGGTCAGCAAAAGAGGACAACAAAAGTTTGTGTTGGAAAGCATAAGAATGCATATTGGAATAAGAGAGCAACAACAAATAAGGAGGATGACATTGGAGCAACAATGATTCCAGAGGAAGAAGGAAAACAAAAGAATGTTGAAGGTGATGCAGAGATAGAATTAGAAGACAAAGAAATTCATGAAGAAGAGGGCATAAATATGGAAGTAAATAAGAATACAACAGTTGACTACAAAGAAGAGGATTTATGGAAAAGATATGTAGCAATTGAACAAGAGTGGAATAATAAGCTTGAAGGCACACATACAAAATGGGTAGTGCCAAATGTGCAAATGAAGGGTAGAGTTGAGGATCAAGAGATTGTTGTTGTGAAAGACGCATATTTTGGAAAAAATATTGTGAGTTGGGGTGTAAATAATAATGATATCTTGTTGTAATAGTTGTCCATGGGGGAAGTATGGCTATAAAAGGTGTTAGGTGAGGTGGTTAAAAGTGGAAATGAGATAGTATGTGCAGATGCAATAGGGGTTGATACGTAGATGTATGGAATGAGTAAACTAGAAGAAATGGAAATCTTTTTTTTTCTTGTTGATGACTAGATGCGAAAAAATAGAAGGATGATGATGAATGGGGGTTATGTTTTCATGAGTGAAGAGTTGAGTAGTGTCCACAGTATTGGAGGAATATGGCAACAGTTCTAATAAGATGTTGGAAAAAGCGAAAGAAAAAAAAAGTCGATTGTGTATTTACGATATCATGTGCAAGAGCACATGCAATTTTTGTCCCCTAGGGAGTTTGATGCAGGGGCATCACCCAAAAATTTTGGCTTTCATTTCATTTGTTTTGTTTTGGTTTTTCCAATCTTAGTTTTTGTTTGGTAGTGTATTCCCCTTTCCTTCTATCCTTGATAGGTGGCTAATTTCTATGCAGGAGAAAGAAAGCATTGTATTTTTTGTTATTGTTGCACAAAAAGAAGAGGAGTTACTTGGATTGGGCAAGAGAGAAAAAAAATAGTTACCATAACTAGAGAGCCTTCTAGCATGGAAGAGGGAGACTACGTTGGGGAAATCAAGGGAGGTTGCATGTAAGGAAGAGAAGAGGAGAGGAAGGTCACGCCAGGATAGAGGGCGAAGAAAAATATAAATATAGGAGGAAGACATCACAGGGGCGGTATGGTAAATGGAAAAGAAAGTTTGTAGAAGTGGAGCATACGAGGATTCGGTGAGAAAAGAGAAGGATCGTGGGTGATTGCTAGTGTGGGAGACTCATCATAATGTTGCACAAGGATAGAACACAATGAGAGGTCATGTGGTAAGCAAGGGAGATATTAGGTTTGAGCAAACTTAAAAAGGAGTTGTTAAAACAACACAACAGTGAATTATTGTGTGGATAGGTATAAAGGGGGATTGGTAGGTTGTGTGGGTCACTAGGACCATTGTGAAGACCAAAAGCCAAACATTCAGTGCATGTAGATGACAAGGTAGAGTGTGTGAGAAGAAGGGGCAAAGCAGATGAGTCGAGTGTGGTGCTAAACTCATTGTGGGTTTGAGGTTAGTTGTTGTCAAAAAGTGGATTACTTGTTAAAAGGAATATCTAAAGAATGTGGGAGAGTTTTGGATACCGAAATTGAGGTAGAATGTGGTCGGCCAGGAAGGTCATGTAATTGAAACTAAATTGAATTAATGAAAATTTATGTCTCTTTGGTTGTCGAATTAGAGAAACAATTTTGTTTGCACGTTCATTTTGTGTTTTGAGTAGGTGTATCCGCATAGCGGAGTGCCCTCTTGCATCACACAAGTAAAAAAGGCACAATTACAAGTTGAGTCAATTGTATACAAAAATGAGAGAAAGTAGGGTTAAAAATTATACCTTTATGGATAGTGGTATCGTAATACTTCACCTTGTTTTGTTTTTGATTAGCGATAAACAAGTTTTGAAGGGGGCCTGAAACCCTATACAAAAAAGAGCAAAGGCAATAAAGATAAAGCAGATTATCTACCCAACCAAACACCAAAATATAGGTTGATTACCCAACAATCAGCACCCTATCGGCATATAACAAAAAGCCAAAACAAAAAAACCATACAAAAAGAGAATAGAACAAGCATCATTTAGAGAAGTTCCTTAAGCATTCTGGTTGCTTCCAGATCTTTAGAGATCACCTTGTTGTGCATATCCATGACCTCCTCCATGTCCTGCCTTGACACCATTTTGCACTTCTTGGTTTTGCTTTGAGTGCGAATGCTCGGGCCTGTGCCCAATTGTGCAACTTGCAGCTCCTTATCAACATCCTCTCCCACCTCCTTGTTCACCGACTCTCTAAACAAAGATCTTCCAGTCCACTCCCTCACCTTCTCATTCAAGAACACAATCCCTTCAGCCGAGGATTCCATTTTCTCCTTGCTAAGATTAATAATCATGTCAAGGTCTTTACGTACTAGCAGGAAGTTCCTTTCCAATGATGACATCCTTAGGCCATAATCTCTCTTTAAATTGGCCAGTCCTCCACCATCAGGCCCACACTAGAATTTAGTGATTTAACTAGACTGGAGATGGAATCATGTTCCTTTAGGCTTCTGAGAATAGAGATATTGCATCATGCAATTATGTCATGTTTGTTATGGAGATCATGAACTTCCTAAACCAAGCACATAAGAAAATTAATAGAAATATATGCCCCTTCCTTAACCAGACTAGAGGTTTGCATGTAGTCCATGGCACCCCAAAATACTCCCCTCCCCTTATGGGAACTAGTAAGGGGATCTTCATCTTGAAAACCTTTAGGAAAATCAACCTTTGTCTTACCCGTACCTTTAGAATCTGACATATCATGAGACTCGTCCACATTCACCACACTATTCACTTTCCCAGCAATAGGGGCCCTTCCAACATCACCATGACCCAGGTCCTTATTCCCAAGATCTACCACCTCACCGACCTGATTAACCCCTAAATCCTCTAGTATCTTTTCCACAACATCCTTGGAGCACACTGGCCTCTATTTCTTAGCCTTCCTCCTACTACCTTTACCCTCCTTAGCCTCATCATCACAAGGCTCCTGAATTTTATGTTTAACATGTAGGTTGGAGGATTTCACCTTTTTCGCAAAACATTTTTTCCCACCAGAAGAGGGGGTGTAGTCCAAGTTTGTGTGGTAACCATCATACCAAGCATCATAATCCTCCTCAATTTGTGTACCCACACTCTCAACCACCTCCTCAATTTGGCATTTCCCACTCCCCTTCTCCCTCTTTTTTGACTTGACAAAATTAACAAGACCAGGGGCTTCAAGAATACAATTAACCTTAATATGATCCATGATAAGTAGCATTAAACCCTCGTGTAAGAAAGGGTTCCTCACATTATTTCTATAATTTGCAATCCCTTCTTCCAAAGAAAGCAAAAGATAGAACGAGAAAGAAATGAGCTTACTATGGTGAAAGTGATTGAGCATCACAAAATGATGGCCATACAAAGCCGAATACCTTCCATCCAAGGTGAAATAGTGCATTAGCGCCATGGAAACCTCATGCCAGATAGGTTTGATTTTTGACCTATCATAACCCCCACAGTCGAGCCTCACCATTTTGGCTCTCTCTCTGTCCAAAAGAAAATTGAATCTAGCAGCCCTCGACAGATATTTGTCTCTATAAAACTTTCTCCCTTTAGTCGACATCCCTGTAATTTTTGCAATGAATTCCTCATTGATAGTAGTATCCCTACTGAACATGCTCAACACCTGGCCATGCCAAGCATCGATAAACTCCTTGGAAACATCTATTTTAAAACCATGTAGTTTCTCCATGAAAGGGGTAACCCCTCCCTTCTGCAAAATCTCCCAAACCTCAACATAAATTGGCTCAGTCCTACACCTATCCCCACCCATCATCGAATGCAAGGACTTCACACAAGCAACAAAAAAAAGCATACAATTACAACCAAACACCAGGGCAAGAAGAAGAAAAGCACCCAAACAACATGTGGGCCTGCCAACTACAGTATTGAAGACAATAATGGCAAGGAGCCTCATCCATTTATAATTTGGATACCCAAAAATTCTAATGAGCTTCACAAGAGTGAAGTGTCTTATCAACTTGGGTTGCACATGATTACCACACAAGCCTTTAGTCAAGGAGACAACTTCCTTCAACGTGCTAGGATTTGTCATTATTAAGCAGGGTAATTAAATCAATGGGCAAATTATCATTAGCCTCCCAATATCTAGTTGATGTCACCCCAAGATTCGCCATCCATTCAACCACCCCATTCACAAAAGGCATGGGAAATAGACCGAGCGTCCACAATAATTTTTTTAATTGTCCACGAGGGAGGCGAACAATTCCTTAGGCAATTAATTATGTTTAGAGAGCCACCTTAGACCCATAACTTACCGATCCCCTTCCCCCTTGTCATCTTGATGCCATGATAGGCTACAACACTTCACCTTGTTTTGTTACACCCTGTGTGTTTTACCTATTTACTATTACCTTCTTTGGTTAAAATGCTTTAATATATGAATATGTTTTGTGTATGAATCTTGATGTATAATTTGGTGAATGAATGCTTAATTCAATTTGATGTTTTATAATGATTCTAAAAATGAAATATAGGATGCATATGAATATATTGTTATTAGCTAACTACTATTGTAAATGTACTAAGTTGGATGCAGAAATAGATTCAAACCTTTGGAAGAGAGGGGGAGTATCACTCGAGACAAGAACTTGGTCTGGTAACCCTTAATGATCCTAACTGAGCATACACACACTCACATCCTATTTGGTCTAAGTTGAGTCAAGTTAGTTTCGGAAAATGGTAAGTGATCTTTAGTTTTGGGTTTGGGAATGTTTTGTATTATGGTTTTAGTCTTTGAATGTTCTTGATTTGGAAAATGTTATTAAATATTTATGTCAAGTGGAAGTTCTTTGAGTGTTCATATTTATATTTATGAAGTAGATACATAAAATGTATATATATGTATATATGTACATGTCTACAATAAAATTATACATATGAGTAAATACATGTATGAGTATATGTAGGTAGACACACCTATGCATGCTCATGAACGAAATACCCATATGCATGGGAATATCGATTGGACGAATGTGACATAAATATATATATATATATATATATATATATATATATATATATATTTAGATTGATCGATGGATACAAGAATATATGTGTCTATGTAAGGATATTAAAATAATGTTATAAATATATACATAATGTATATATATTAATATATATGTATATAGATATATATTAATATGTGTATATATACAATTATTCTAGTATATGTTTATATATATTAATTGGCAAGTAATGTATTTTGTATTCATGTGGATACAATTATATATATGTATTGTTTGTTATATATTAAAGCACTTTAATTAAACATAGCACAGTTGTTGATATATTAAAAATGCTATGAAATAAGTAAAGCATAGTAATAAAGTGTTGCCTTATGAGCAACCAAGGCTAAAGCTTAGAGTGGTGCGCATGAATCATGTGAGAATAAGTCAAAATACTTAAGCACATAAGTACAGGAGAATACTATTAGACATTGCAAGTAAATGAATGTAGATTTAGCAAATGTTGACTATGTCTTTAACAATGCATAAGAAGAGGGCGCTAAAGTATGAATATGTGGTGCCAAAATTTGTAGTATTTGGAAACCAAGAGAAGTCTAAAACCAACACCATTTCCTGGTAAAGCCATGTGATAAGCACAAAACTTAGTCAATGCAAAGGTGGCAAAAATATGAGAGGGTAGTCGACTTGCAAATCAAATAGGAAACATGTAGAGAGGCGTCATTGTAACTTGACTCAGTAAAAGAGTCATGTTGTCTCAAGAATGAAGTAAACTCAATCATTCTATAAAATTGGAAATATGAGGACTATTATGTGTTGCAATTTGAGAGTTTAATTTAGCTGAGCCATTGCATAGGAATAGGAAGGTGGCAAAATTGTTAGCTTGTTTGTAGCCTTTGGATGCTCAAATTTTAGTATATATAGAGGTGCTCTTTCTACCGTTTGTTACACTTTTCATTTTGATATATTCGTTGTTATTAGATGCTATATTTTATATGCAAGTAATTTAGAGAGCTTGAGAGTTAGAGAGTTTCTTTGTTATTTTGCAATTGTAATTGTTGAGAGAATTGGTAAGAGGCTAGAAGTGGAAGTTAGGTTGAACTTAGAGAACATAGAAAGTGGGCTTGTGGAATTGAGCTAGGAAGGAAGAAATATCAGTTGGAGCTTTTATACAGGCATGCTAATTTCTATTCCTTTGTTATTTATGTTTGAAAGGTTATTTATTTATGGTTATCTTGTTTGGTAAAGATTGATTTAAGTATGGTTTAAGGTGCTTTGGATAAGATTGCATGTTCTTGGTTGATTCTTTCTTTGGTGAATCCTTTCTATTTGGTTAATACTTATTTATATCTCCTATATTGGAATTTATATGATTGTGTTTCTATATATACTTCACGAAGTTTGTCAATACTATATGCATGTAGTATGAAATGTAAAATGGGGTATGTATTGATGTCTTGATGTACTTTAAATGTAAAGGTTAGTTGACATAGGTTGTTAGCTTGGTTATTCCTGGGGTTAGAATAATACATGGGAAAGGGTGTAACCTAGTTAGTCAAGTTGTTATGTCATCACTATTTTCTTTTCAGATGTATGTTACTTGAGTATGAATGGTCAAATCCAAATAGAGCTAGGAAGGTGGGTGAGCATGTGACCTCCACTCAAAAATTTGGGTGATGAATACTTTGGCCAAAGTAGTGTAAGTATCCATGATTTACACTATCAATTCACTGTGATCCGAGTTTACATACTAGGCAGAGATTGTCATACATGTAGGTTGTAGCCACTGTATTGTAGCTCTAGATATGTAGGACACAAAACCATGCTCCAAGAAGGCTAGGATTATGAGGTTAACAAACCAATATCTTCATTGAAGGGTAGGGTCATCTTACCAATTTGATAGATGTGCAGGGGACTACAGTAAGTCCATGGTTGGCAGAAAAGCGCTTGAGTGATGCTTCTCTTCATGCAGTTGGCAACCAAGATTTGAGGAAGGACATTTGGACCATTTATATCTCTATTTTAGTAAGCTCAATGAAGCTATTTATGTAATCATGTTTCCATCTCTATGGAAATTATAAATGGTAAAATATCATCTTGAAATTATGCAATGTGAAATCATTACTTATATTATTAAAATAATTATTTGTTATGCAATGAGAAAGTTTGAAATGGTTATGTTTCAAATGTGCATTTGTTATTCAAAAGAAAATAAAATTTTATTGTTGATAATGTTAGTAGCGTAAACTGTTCACTTGAGGGTAAAACATAGTGAAATTATGTTATCCTCGAATTCAGCGTGCTCAATTCAAGGGATAACCCCTACGAAACTTGTATGTTTTATAGCCCACATACTCTAAGCACGTAAAACAATGCAAATTGTATTGGTCCTCGTGCATGGTCACCCATCCTCAAAAATTCATTCTGAGCATTAACCTTTGTTAGTTTGTCGAAATTCACAATTTAAACCAAGTTGTGAAAATTTAGTTTTGGGAGTTAGAAATTTTTTTGCACATGTAGGAGCGTTGATTTTTAGCACTTTTACATATTACATGTAGGAGCTCTGCTTTTCACCACTCTTACATATTTCATGCCTTAGTCATCTTTCGACACATGTAGGAGCGGGGTTTTTTAGCACTTTTACATCTTAAACCACAAGTCACATGTAGGAGCTCTGTTTTTCACCACTCCTACATATTTCATGCAGAAGCTCTGTTTTTCACTGCTCTTACATATGTCACATGTAAAAGCTCCTTTTTTACCACTTTTACACATTTCATGCAGAAGCTCCATTTTCATTGATTTTACATGAAACTACCCAAGTCCTTTTATATGTTGAAGCGCTGATTTTTAGCGCCAAGAAGAATTTGAAGACAAAGGTTTCTCAATAGCTTCAATGAACAAAATGATGGATTTCCAGCTTATTTTAGATTTGAAAGGCATTGAAAAGTCTTCAATCTCATCAAAGGAGTTAATCTCAAGAATCCTCGTCATCTCCAAAGTACACTCCAATGCCAGACAGTGATGAAGTGCACGTCATCATGAAGTTTTCATGGAGAAAGATGTTGAAGAAGGCCAAATTTTTGCCTTAGATTAGATTTCCCAGTTTTAGCATTTTTCATGCTTTATGTAAATAAGTTTTGACATTTTACATGTCATTTTGAAAAATGTAATTACATGTAAAAACATAAATGTTTTCCTATATTCATGGAGAACATTTTTGAATAAGTCAACTAGTTAGGTAGGATTTTCCTAGATTTGCTCTTCTGATTTTCCTAGATTTTCTCTCCTCTCCCATCTATAAATAAGAGATGATTCTATTGTAATGGTTATCTTTTATCTTTTGCAACGAAGTGCTGCCCATTTTGAGAAGCAAATACATGAAACTTTGTGTTCATCTTTTTGAATCTATTTTGATCAATAAAGAAGTGAGTTGCATACCAAACTTTGTGGTGGGATCAATTATCTTTTGGATTTGATTGGAATTGGCAGTGATTAGTGATTGAGATCTAAAGGGATTTGAGTAAATCTGTGTAACCTTTGTGTTACACTCTTTTATTCAAATTTATGATATTGATTGAATACTGTTGGTGAATTCTCTACAAGATTTTGTGCTTGTATTTATTCATGTTGATCTTGGATCTATCGTCTAGAAGACTTTGTGCTTCTAATACAACAGTGGTTACATATCTCAAAGGATTCATTGGTGAAAGCTACCAAACGACTTTGTGCCTTCGTGAGTTTTCTTGTTTTATCATTTATTGTTATCATGCTGGTATTCTTAGTCTTTGCTTTGACAAGATAAGAATATTGGAATTACTACTTTGTTTTTAGTTTGAAGTTGTATCGAATCAAGAATGTAAAACCGTGAAGCATTGTAAAATATATTCTTTGAAAAAAGAGAGAATTATGAATGTGACACACTCCCATCTCTTAATTGTAGTGTACATCATTGTGAATACTTAATTAGTTTTACTTAGTTTCAATAAGTAGTAAGAAGGGTGCCTCCCCTTTCTAAGAGGAGAGATTGTATCTCACACAGTTGTGGATGAAGTCAAGTTTTGTAATCTATTAAAGGGATTACATGATTTTCACCCAATAGTTTTTTGGTGACTCTATTGGGGACACAATACGCATTTGAAAGCCTCACGCTTTCATTTGAAGTATACCCATGTCCTTTTTCATTGTAATTTATTTTCTTGTAAGTTTTTCAAGCTTTCACCAAGGACATGTAAATGGCTGCTCAAGGTCCTTGGGGAAATGCTTTTGGTCTATTGAGTCTAGCTCTACCCCTATATGCTCTTCCTGAAGGCTCATGGAAGAACTTTCTCAATTTCCTTGGTGATGGAAAACATCCTGATGAGCACGTTGTTGCTTTCTACATCTCTTATGGAGTTCATGGTGTTGAACATGAAGATGTATTGTAAGGTTGTTTGTGGAGAATCTCCAAGGTGTTGTTGTAGATTGGTTTTATCATCTAACGCCACATACCATCACACACTGGGCAACTCTCATAGCCAAGTTTTAAGAAAGGTTCAAACCTCCTGAAGATGCCCATGCTTTGTTGGCTCGGCTCACCCAGTTGAAGAAGGAATCTTGCATGCCTATGTGCGAGTTCATTGCTCACTTCAACAAGTTGACACGAAGAATTCCAGCTATTGCTCAAACTACAGTTGAGAATTTGAAAATTTTCTTTGTAAATGCTCAAGTGCTTGAGGTTGGTTTCCTATTGAGAAGAGCAACCCCAACTACTCTTGTAGTTGTGCAGACCTTGGTGACAAAAATTGAAGATGATCTCATTCTTGTTGGGAAAATAGGAATTGAATCACATGAATTTGAAGAAATTCCTTCTTTGGAGTAATTTTATTCCATCACAAAGATGGATCCTATGGTGCAAAGGTTGGAAAATGAGCTACTTGTCCTCAAAAAGCAGCTAGCTCAAGGTGTGTTTTTTGTGCCTCACAAAGACGTACTAGGGAGGTCACTTTCAAATGTTGCTCATAATTTTGTTGTTGGGAATCAACACAAGTTATCTTCACCTCTGAAGAGGCTTGCTCTTGAGGCACCATTAGTAAAAGTATTAGCGAAGCATCCTGACTCCAATCCAAGTGATCTCACTATTCTCTTCCGGGAAAAGGAAGCAGACATAGCTGGCGACTCCCAATTCTGGTTTATGCAGTCTCAGAAAGCCATTGATGAAAATCAGAAGGATGAATGTCATTTTGTTGAAGTTCAAGTGAATGAAGACAATCTTGTCTTGAGATCTAAAAAGATGGACATGCACGAAGGTCTCAGTCAAGTTGAAAAGAATGCATCTGTGTTTCAAGGTCATGAACTTGAACACGTGTTACATAAAAGAACTTCCCAATGGCATGATGAGGACCTTCTTATAAATATTTCAAATTTTCCCAAGTCTAAAGATGGCGAACAACATATTGAGGTATGCAGTGTAGTCATATCTTCATCTAAATCACATGAAGGATATCATTCTGATCAGCATGAGGTTTCCATGGTTGATGAATCAGTTGTTCAAGTAGCAACTGGTAAGAAGCATTCAATCTTTGAACGATCGAGGGAATGTCCCATAAGACATCTTGTTTGGTTGGAGGCCAATGGGAAGATAGAGGTTCCACTTGTACCTGAACGTGAAGATAAACTTGAGGATGTAGCTAAAGATGTATTTGTAGATGTGCAGGAGCAGTTTGAATTCAATGATTCATTTTGGAGTAGTAGTATATCAGATATATTTTTCAGAGGTAGATGAACCTGTTCATCTCTTTCAAGAAGCAATGTCTCAAATTCATCTACATGTAGCTGCTAATGATCATGGAAGGCATTGCAAGTTGTTGAAGAAAGGCAGCTATTTTTTTGAACCTGTGAACGGTTTCATTTGAGAAGGTTTCATTGATGGCTAGTTTTAATTAGGTATTTTACCTTTTCAATAAGTGCATTTTCATAAGTTTGTGTCTTGTTTTCATAGATTTTCTTTGTGTCAGTTGTGCTCGACTCTATTTCCCAATGGATGGATAAAGGCACTTGAATTCTGGAGTTCTCCCTTCAATAATTTCTAAGAATGACTTAAGGAAGCTCCCCAACTGGAGCCAACTGTTATCCTTGAATTCAACATACTTAATTCAAGGGATAACCCCTACAAAACTTGTCTATTTTGTAGCCCACGTACTCTAAGCACATAAAACAAGGAAAATTTTATTGGTCCTCGTGCGTGTTCACCCATCCTCAAAAAGTCATTTTGAGCATTAACCTTTGTTAGTTCGTCGAAATTCACATTTTAAACCAAGTTGTGAAAATTCAGTTTTGGGAGTTAGAAAATTTTATGCACATGTAGGAGCGTTGATTTTTAGCACTTTAACATATTACATGTAGGAGCTCTGTTTTTCATTTCTCTTACATATTTCATGCCTTAGTCATTTTCTAGCACATGTAGGAGCAAGATTTTTTAGCGCTTCTACATCTCAAACCACAAGTCACATGTAGGAGCTATGTTTTTCACCGCTCTTACATATTTCATGCCTTAGTCATTTTTTGGCACATGTAGGAGCAGGGTTTTTTAGGGCTTACACATCTCAAACCACAAGTCACATGTAGGAGCTCTATTTGCTTGCTCTTACATATTGCATGCCTTAGTCATTTTCTCTTCTACATCTCAAACTTCTACATCACAAACCACAAGCTCTGTTTTTTTTCACCGATCTTACATATCTTATATTTTGCCTTTTCATTTTCAGTAGGAGCAAGGTTTTTTTAGCGCTTCTACATCTCAAACCACAAGTCACATATAGGAGCTCTGCTTTTCACCGCTCTTACATATTTTATGCAGAAGCTCTATTTTTCACCACTCTTACATATTTCATGCAAAAGCTTTGTTTTTCATTTCTCTTACATATGTCACATGTACAAGCTCCGTTTTTCACCGCTTTTACATATTTCATGCAGAAGCTTCATTTTTCACCGCTTTTACATGAAACTACCCAAGTCCTTTAATATGTTGAAGTGTTGATTTTTAGCGCCAAGAAGAATTTGAAGACAAAGCTTTCTCAATAGCTTCAATGAACAAAATGATGGGTTTCCAACTTATTTTAGATTTGAAAGGCATCGAAAAGTCTTCAATCTCATTGGAGGAGTTAATCTCAAAAATTCTAGTCATCTCCAAAGTACACTCTAATGCTAGACAGTGATGAAGTGCACGTCATCATGAAGTTTTCATGGAGAAAGATGTTGAAGAAGGTCAATTTTTTCCTTAGATTAGATTTCCCAATTTTAGCATTTTTCATGCTTTATGTAAATAAGTTTTGACATTTTACATGTCATTTTGAAAAATGTAATTATATGTAAAAACAAAGATGTTTTCCTATATTCATGGACAACATTTTTGAATAAGTCAACTATTTAGGTAGGATTTTCCTAGATTTTCTCTTCTGATTTTCCTAGATTTTCTCTCCTCTCCCATCTATAAATAAGAGAGGATTCTATTGTAATGGTTATCTTTTATCTTTTGCAATGAAGCGCTGCCCATTTTGAGAAGCAAATACATGAAACTTTGTGTTCATCTTTGTGAATCTATTTTGATCAATAAAGAAGTGAGTTGCATACCAAAATTTGTGGTGGAATCAATTATCTTTTGGATTTTATTAGAATTGGCAGTGATTAGTGATTGAGATCTAAAGGGATTTGAGTAAATCCATGTAAACTTTGTGTTACTCTTTTATTCAAATTTATGATATTGATTGAATATTGTTGGTGAATTCTCTACAAGACTTTGTGCTTGTATTTATTCATGTTGTTCTTGGATCTATCGTGGAGTATCTAGAAGACTTTGTGCTTCTAAAAACATTGGTTACATATCTCAAAGGATTCATTGGTGAAAGCTACAAAACGACTTTGTGCCTTCATTAGTTCTCTTGTTTTATCATTTATTTTTATCATGTTGGTATTCTTAGTCTTTGCTTTGACAAGATAAGAATATTGGAATTACTGCTTTGTTTTTAGTTTGAAGTTGTATCGAATCAGGAACATAAAACCGTGAAGCATTGTAAAACATATTCTCTGAAAAAAGAGAGAATTATGAATGTGACACACCCCATCTCTTAATCATAGTGTACATCATTGTGAATAATTAATTAGTTTTACTTAGTTTCAATAAGTAGTAAGAAGGGCTCCTCCCCTTTCTAAGAGGAGAGATTGTATCTCACACAACTGTGGCTGAAGTCATGTTTTGTAATCTATTAAAGGGATTACATAATTTTCACCCAACAAATTACTAGGTAGAACAATGGGCATGTTACATGTGGTATCAGAGCTACCAAGTTCAGCTCTAGAACCTATTTTCTCACTATGTTTCCATCCAAAATTATATGAGTCTAATGTTTGGAAATTCTTGTGCCAGGTTGGTGCATCTCAAGGTGACTGCAAGGAAGTAAGTAATCGGTAATGAGCACTACCTAAGGGCCAAGAAGGAAAGGGAAGCCATTGTTCGAACCATAAAGGGGACCAATTATGACAATGCCACTTGGCTAAGTGATACTGTGACTTTTAGTCATGCCCTATCACAAATTAGTCAAGAGAGAAAAAGGATGCGTGAGGTTTTCGACTATGTACCTCCTGTCTCTTTGGCCAAATCAGACTCTTTACCAATTTCCAGAGATATTCCCTTGAAATGTAGTGGTAGTCCTACTATGATCTTTAGGGACCCTTGTGTTCTTCCTATGGCATAATTTATTGTAATAGCCTCAATTGGCGAATTAGAGGGATGTGTTCCCTAAAATTATGTATTTGAGGATAGGTCTGAGGGTTATTTCCTTTTTAATGATGCATGTGAACAAAAATCTGAGGGGTATACCCCACGTAGTTATGTATCGAAGAGTGAATCCAAGACTATTTGAATAGTTATTCCATGTAAACACAAGGATATTGAAATTCTTTCTGATCTTAATGAAAACATGTTTTGACAAAACTTGTGTATGAGTTCTTTTATGAGATTTCTTATGTGAATGTTTGTTCTTTTGGAATGTTTTTAGAACAATAAGTAAACTTTCTCAGGCTCTAATTAAAATGAAACCTCTAGGTGTAATCTTTTCTTGTGAAAAATGGTTAGAACAAGAAATAACCTTGGGGGAAGTCAAGAAATTGGCCAAGGTGCAGAGAATGTCGAAGCTAAATTGGATCGTATTTTAGCTATAATGGATGAAACAAGAGCAAGAATAGGAAACCTCAAGCAAGAGGTAAGAGGGAAAGAAAGGGAGGAACAAGAAGTTCCTAATAATGAAGAAGAAGTTCCTAACAATGAAGAAGGGGAAAATTCTCATGATCACACTCAATCCAGTGAGCATGAGGATGATGAATCATAGTCTAATTCAGAGGGAACCAAAAGGAAATGACTGGAAAGTGAGCTATCTCGAGATATGAGAAATATCACACCTCCAAAATTTGAAGGTAGTACCAGTGAGGATGCGGTTGAGGCGTGGATCACGAAGATGGAAAAGTATTTTGAAATCAAAAATTACTCTGAGGTCACTAAAGCCGTTTGGGGAGCTTTTCAGTTGGATAGTGAAGCATCCAACTGGTGGATGAATACAAATATGGAGCTTGGGATCAGTTCCTTAAGGCTTACTTGGAGTGAATTCGTGGAGATTTTTAGGAAGTGACCCGATTACCTCAATTATTCTACGATCAAAAGCTCATTGACTTCCAAAACCTGAAGCAAGAATATTCCTCGGTGAACAAATATTGGGAGAAGTTCACTCATCTCCCAAGGTATGTACCCATGTACGATGAGCGGTTTCACATAAGGAAGTTCATCATAGGTCTCAATAATAAAATAGGTGGAGAGGTAGATATACACGATCTACTACCATGGACCTAGTATATGAGAAAGCCATTAAGCAAGAGCAAAGGCTTAAATCTATCTCGAACTACTGTGAAAAGAATCAAAAGAAGTTCAATTGGTCTCAAGCCAATCAAGCTCCGAAGAAGCCTAGTGAAGGGAAAGGTTTTCAAAGGTAAGGGGACAAGGGACCCCAAAATAATTGGAATGAACAACAAATACAACAATACTGGTGGAAATGAAGGTAACTATGGAAGGCCTACAAAAAGGAAGGGACCAATGAAAGGATGTTTTAGCTGTGGTGGACGTCACTTTGAAAACCAGTCCCAACAAACCATTAGGGTCACAACCACATGGGAACCCTCTTCCCCCACAACGAGTTACATTCTAGCAAAGGATTCATGTTGCATTAGATAGCCGACAAGTAGAGTACCAGATTACTCTGGAAGAAGTTTCAGGCACCCATCTCAATTTTTAATAGATATTGGTGCTACAAAATTTTTGGTTTCTCTTAGTATAGCTATTAAAATTTCTAGAAGAGCTGGCTACATGGAAAATTCTTAGGTTGTTGAATACACAAACCAGATAAGAGCTAAGGTGGATCAATGTTTATTTGTAGCAAGGGTTGAAATTTTGAGTTTCTCTACGAAAGTGAATTTGTACTTAGCTCCCTTAGGTTCATATGATGTCATCTTAGGGATGAATTAGCTATGGAAACATAGGGCCAAATTAGATTGTCATGAAAAAATAGTAGAATGCTTAGATGATCTTGAAAGTTGTGTGTCATTCAAGGAATGCCTAGAGAATTTAAGCTATGGAATATTTTCGCCGTACAAGTGCATAGAGTGAAAAAGAAAGGTTGTCAACTCTGCGCGGTGAAAATAGAGAAACTTTTTTTTAAGCAAAAGGCGGGGGGGCTGTAGATATATTAATAATAATAAAAATTTACAATAGGTAATAGTTTATATGATCCCAAAAATACCTTTACAATGATGAGCTATTTTTCAGCCCCTAGTTTGTTACTAAAAATGGGTTGATTATACAAAATATTTAGAAATTCACAAGAAAACTTGTTTTTTTAGCCTGAAACTAAGATAGATTTGGGCATGAAGAAAGCGAACTAAGCACCCTTGCACGACCCCTGGGTTGAATTCTCCCTTAGATCTTCTTGCACTATTAAGATCATGTCTAGGATAGGAACCTACACCCTTCTTGCTCGAGCCAAATCTGATTTGAATTTTCTTAATCTGTTGCTCTAGAACTTGGTGTGCTGGAAACTGTTGCTTCGAAACTTTGGCCTCGACAACAACATTCTTCTTACCCTTAACGTGCTCAATATCAAAATTATAGGCCTATATCTTATAGATTCATTTATGTTGCTGCTCTTTAAGGGTTTACTTCTCTAATACCATTGAAATATCTCTAGCCAAATCTGAATTTTGTTTTTTGAATTTGTTGCTCCGGAACTTGGTGCTCCGAAAACTGCTGCTCTGGAATTTCATCAAAAACTTTTCTTGTAAGCTTTTCAGCTATTGCTTGTCTTTTCTTTTTATATTTTCAATATATATGAAGAGCCAGTTTGGAAGGGTGAGCAAACATTGCCCCAACGGATGCCACCCTACTTTTTCTTCATTCCTCCATGCATTTTTGGGAGTTTTCTCCTTGTCCTTCCTTCCAGTCTTCTTCTTCCCCATTCTTACTATGAGTTGCATTCCCTATGTCCCAAATCTGGCATTTAACATGCACAATGTAACCATCATTCTCTTCTTTCTAACGCGCTTCCTGTAATTACTCATAGATCCTTCAACGACTGGCACATATCTATGATATTTGACAAAAAGATGGAAATCACCTGTGATGACAGAATAATTCTCCTGGATTTAGGGTTCACCACCTCAACTCTAGTGACAGTGCAAATGCTATTCTCCACTCGCGAACATTCCACTTTAAACAATGTTGCAAGATCTTCTTGTGAAATGTATCCCTTAAATGGAATTTCCCATGCTTGCACTCACACACTAACCTAGAGGTTCCAGGGTTGGTATGCCATTTTCTAGTTACAGGTAGTAAACCACAAACCCTCTGCCAATTTTTCCACCCACTCTCTCCTCCTTCCTTCCTTAGCGAAATTCAACACTTACTAGACTTGCCCTGCCTCTAAACATGCCACAAAGTAATGTGAATGGAAATTAATATTACTCCAGTCCTATATTGTGCCAATTAGAATTAAATTTGGGATGTTCAAAACATCATTACTCTAGACGAAATGGCATGGATTTCTATCTACAATCTCATGCTAGAATACCCATCACCATTAATGAGTACCAAAGGCTCAACATACATTGTTGTCCCTACAAAAAGAAACCTACATGTTAGGTAAAACCGATAGCTCCCTCCATCATGGCTAACGACAGTTGATTATACTTCTTGCTTGCTTGTCCTTCCTTTATCCCTTATGTGGACTCGAAGATATTCCTATCGTGCACCTCATCAGCTATCATGCAATTTTCACACTATACATTGCTCTGCCCTTAGTTCATACATTGCTTATTGAATATGCGAAGTTTCTTGTGTTCTCGTTTCTAAAGCTTCCACTCCCTGACTTTGACACATCAATTTTTCCCAAAATTTCAGCTGCCCCCTTTTACAAATTTGGTAATTGATTTATACATCTTTCTCCAATTGGTTTGCCTCCCAATTAGCTATCTCAACTAAATGTGGGTATGCTTGCAAATGTGTATCATAAAATATTCTAACTTCTTCTCCTTCACAACCCATATTGGCCAATTTATTTTCCATATTATTACCTTCCCGATATGAATGAGATATGGTGTAATAGTGAAAACTCTCTAACAATCCCCATACTTTCTACAAGATGTAGTGAAAATAGAGAAACTTGAGGAATGCAAAGAATTCATTTCTCAAGATGATGTAGTATATTATGGATGTCAAGACTCCCAAAATGTTGAAGAAGTTGAGGTGGTGGAATCTAGAATATAGAAATTTGCAGATGTATTTCTAGATGAATTACTTGGACTGCTTCCCAAGAGAGTGTTTGATTTCTCCATCGACATAGTTCCAGGGTCCGAGCCTATATATCAAAAGTGCCATATAGGATGACCACGATAGAATTAATGGAGCTAAAAGCATAATTAGAAGAATTGTTGTCCAAGGGCCGATAAGACCCAATGCTTCACCCCGAGGAGTGCTAGTGATCTTCGTGAAGAAAAAATATGGTGCACTATGCTTATGTATTGACTATCGATTGCTTAACAAAGCAATGATAAAGAATAAATATCTGTTGCAATGTATCGATGATCTCTTTGATTAGATGCAAGGACTGATAGTGTTTTCGAAGATTGATCTATAGTCAGGCTATGATCAACTAAGGATCAAGGACAAAGACATTTTTAAAACAATTTTCAAGACTAGGTACAGTCATTATGAGTTCACAATCCTACCATTTGGGCTAACGATATACCTACAACATTCATGAACTTGATGAATAATGTATTTAGGGACTGCTTGGATAGGTTTGTGTTGGTTTTCTTGGATCATATTTTAATCTACTCCAAGAATGAAGAGGAACATCTTCAAAATTTAGAGATTGTTCTCCAATGGTTAAGGGAGCATAATATGTACAAGAAACTCTCAAAGTGCACCTTCTTTTAGAAGGAAGTACAATATTTGGGTCATGTGATTTTAACTGAGGGGATTGTAGTTGATCTAGCAAAGATAAAAGTAGTGCTTGAGTGGCCAATGCCTAAGAATGTGTCGAAAGTTATAATTTTTATGGGTTTGGCTAGGTATTACCAAAAGTTCGTTGCAAACTTTTCAACAATAGCTTTTCCTATCACTTCATTGCAAAGGAAAGGGAAGAAGTTTGAGTGATTGGAGAAATTTCAAGCAACATTTGACCAACTCAAGGAGAAGTTGACCACATCCCTGATACTGAAGGTACCAGAACGAGATGGTAACTTTATTGTCATCATAGATGCTTCAAGAGAAGGTTTGGGTGGAGTAATGATGCAGGAAGGGTGAGTCATAGCCTATGAGTCAAGGAAGTTGAAGCCTTATGAGAAAAATTATGCTTCACATGATTTGGAGTTAGTAGAATTTTTCCATGTATTACAAATGTGGAGACACTATCTATTGGGAAAACCATTTTAACTGAAGACTGATCATCATGGTCTGAAGTATTTGTTTACTCAACCTAATCTGAATGTACAAAAAAGGAGATGGTTGGAACTTATATTTGATTATAATTTCAACATCAATTATATTAAGGGAAAGGAAAATTAGGTTTTCGATGCCCTAAGTCATAGGAGGCATATCTCCTTGACGATATCAATCCAAACTGACTTCAAAGGTCAAGTGTTGCAAGAATCCAAGGGTGACGAGTTTTATGAACAAGTCAAGCAAGCACTCTCGAATAATCTACACGATCAAAGGTACGAAGGATTTCAATTTGAATCTAATGGATTAATAAGATTTAAGGGAAGGATTTATGTACCTAACTCTAGGGAATTAAGGAACTTGGTATGGAAAGAAGTTCATAATGCACCATATTATGGACATCTTGGTGTATCTAAGAAGTTGGTTGATGTAAAGCCAGTGTATTTCTAGAAGGGAATGAAAGGGGAGGCAGCTAGATTTGTAGCAAGTTGCTTAGAATTTCAAAGAGTGAAGGCAACACATCATCACCCTGCAGGTCTTTTGTATCCCCAATAAGTTCCAGAAAGTAGTTGGAAAATCACTAGCATGGATTTTGTGCAAGTTCTTCCAATGTCGAGGAATAAGCACAATGCCACTCTGGTAGTGGTGGACAAGCTTACAAGATGGCTCACTTTATACCAGGGAATCTAATTGATGGAGCTCTTGTAATATCTCAGAAGTTTATTCAAGAGATGTTTAGATTGCATGGGATTCCTGAAAAGATTATTTTTGATAGGGATGCTCGTGAGACATCTAGATTTTGGCAAACCTTGTTTTCTTCACTTGGGACTCAGTTGAACATAAGTTCATCATATCATTTGGAAATGGATGATCAAACTAAAAGGGTGAACCAAGTCTTAGAGGACCTACTAAGGATGTGTTGCATGGATCAACAATACAAATGGGAGGATTACCTACCTTTGGTTGATTTTGAGTATAATAACTCTTATCATTTTGCAATCAAGATGGATCCATTTGAAGCATTATGTGGCAGAAAGTGTCAAACTCCTATAAGCTGGGATAAGCTAGAGGAGAGGATAAGCCTTGGGCTAGAAATGTTATTAGAAATGGAGGAACAAGTTGGTATTATCAAGCAAAGGCTAGCAGAAGCTAATGATAAGAAAAAGAGTTATGCAAATTCCAAACGACTACCAAGAAATTTCTCAATAAGAGAGAAGGTTTTGTTGGGATTCAAACCTCACAAGAGTTCTATAAATTTTGGAAAGTCATCCAAAATAGCTCAACACTATGTAGGTCCCTTTGAGGTTCTCGAGGAAGTCAACTCAGTTGTGTATAGCATTGCTTTGTAGCTAGCTCTTGTCAGGATGCATAATGTCTTTCATGTCCCATACCTTAAAAAGTACATACTAGGGGATAACCATGTTATTGATTGGAATGATTTATAGGTACAAGACCCAAGAGTGGTAACAATCAAGCTTCTCAAGGTGCTCTAAACACGTAAGCTTCACTTACATAATAGAGAGGTTTTGCAATGCAAGGTCCAGTGGGATTAGTATGCAAAAGATTATGCCACTTGGGAAGACTATGCTGAGATGAAGCAAAAGTTTCCACAAGTCTTGCTAGATTTTGAAAACTCTTGAAAAATGATATTTATGATATTGTGAACACGACTTTTATATTTATGACTATATTGGAGTACTTAAAATCATGGGGACGTGAACTGCGAGGGGAACTTATATTCTGCCTTGTGTATTATTACCTATTTATATACCTTGTTTGGTTAAATAGCGCATGTGAATGTTGCTTTGTGAATCTTGATGTGGCATGAAATGTGATTTTAGAATAGGATGTTTTGAATTTTAAGTTTTGATGGAACATAGGTTCCCTAAAATATGAAATATATGATGCATATATGAATATTATTTATAATAACTCTTGTTGTTACATAAATAACCACTAAGTTAGATCTTGAGGGAACAGAATTCAAATAGGAGAGTATCACTTAGGAAGGCATTGGAATGGCATAATAATAAGCCTAACTAAAGCATACACACCTCCTCCCTGGACAGTCCCTAAGTTGGAGTGAGTTAAATTCGAGAGGAAATGAAAATGTGATCATCCTTTAGTTTTGGGTTTGGGAATGTTTTGTATTATGGTTTCAGTCTTTCAATGTTCTTGATTGGGAAAATGTTATTAAATATTTATGTCGAGTGGAAGTTCTTCTTTGAGTGTTCATATTTATATCGATGAAGTATATACATAAAATATATATGTATATATGTACGTTTCTACCATAAACTCATACATATGAGTAAATATATGCATGAGTATGTGTACATAGACGTATCTACACATGCTCATGAATGGAGTACCCATATGCATGAGAATATAGATTGGACGAATGTGACATATATATATATATATATATATACTTCGTGTATATAGATCAATTGATGAATATGAGAATACGTGTCTATGTAAGGATATTAAAATATTGTTATCAATATATACATAATGTGTATATATTAATATATTAATATATATGTATATTATGTATATACATATATGTTAATATGTGTATATATGTGTGTATATATAATTATTCTAATATATGTTTATATATATTAATTGGCAAGTAATGTATTTTGTATTCATGTGGATATAATTATCTATATATATATTATATATATATGTATTGTTTGTTATATATTAAAGCACTTTAATTAAACATAGTGCAACTATTGATTTATTAAAAATACTATGAAATAAGTAAAGTGCAGTAATAAAGAATCACCTTATGAGCAAGTAAGGCTAAAGCTTAGAGAGTTGCGTATGAATCATGTGAGAATAAGTCAAAAGACTTAAGCACATAAGTATAGGATAATATTGTTAGACATTGCAAGTAAATGAATGCAGATTTAGCAAATATTGACCATTTCTTTAACCACACATAAGAAGAGGGTGCTAAAGTATGAATATGTGGTGCCAAAATCTATAGTAATTGGAAACCAATAGAAGTCTAAAACCAGCGCCACCAGCCATGTGATAAGCACAAAACTCATTCAATGCAAAGATGGAAAAAATATGAGAGGGTAGTTGACTTGCAAATCAAATAGGAAACCTGTAGAGAGGCATCGTTGTCCCTTGACTCAGTAAAAGAGTCATGTTGTCTTAAGAATGAAGTTGACTCAACCATTCTATGAAATTGGAAATATGAGGACTGTTATGTGTTGCAATTTGAGAGTTTAATTCAGCTGAGTCGTTGCATGGGAATATGAAGGTGGAAGAATTGTTAGCTTGTTTGTAGCCTTTGTATGCTCAAATTTTAGTATATATAGAGGTGCTCTCCTTACCATTTGTTACACTTTTCATTCTGATATCTTCATTCTTATTTTGCTGTATTTTTTGTGCAAGTAATTGAGAGAGCTTGAGAGTTAGAGAGTTGCTTTGTTATTTTGCAATTATAATTGTTGAGAGAATTGGTAAGAGGCTAGAAGTGGAAGTTAGGTTTAACTTAGAGGAAGTAGAAAGCGGGCTTGTGGAATTGAGCTAGGAAGGAAGAAATATCGGTTGGAGATTTTATACAGGCATGTTGATTTCTATTCCTTTGTTATTTATGTTTGAAAGGTTATTTATTTATGGTTATCTTGTTTGGAAAATATTGATTTAAGTATGGATTAAGGTGCTTTGGATAATATTGCATGTTCTTGGTTGATTCTTGCTTTGGTGAAACCTTTCTATTTGGTTAATACTTATATATATCCTATATTGGAATTTATATGATTGTGTTTCTATATATACTTTATGAAGTTTGTCAATACTATACGTATGTAGCATGAAATGTAAAATGGGGTATGTATTGATGTCTTGATGTACTTTAGATGTAAAGGTTAGTTGATATAGGTTGTTATCTTGGTTATTCCTAGGGTTAGAATAATCCACGGGAAAGGGTGTAACCTAGTTAGTCAAGTTGTTATGTTATTACTATTTTCTTTTGGGATGTATGTTAAGAGTATGAATGGTGAAATCCAAATCAAGATAGGAAGGTGGGTGAATGTGTGGCCTCCACTCTAAATTTTGGGTGATGAATACTTTGGCCAAAGTAGTGTAAGTAGCCACTATTTACACTGTCAACTCATTGTGATATGGGTTTACATACTAGGAAAGGATTGTCATACATGTAGGTTGTAGCCACTGTATGGTAGCTCTATATATGTAGGACACAACACCATGCTCCAAGAAGGATAGGATTATGAGGTTACCAAACCAATCTCTTCATTGAAGGGTAGGGCCATCTTACTAGTTTGGTAGATGTGCAAGGGACCACAGTAAGTCTGTGGTTGGTGAAAGATGGCTTGAGTGATGCTTCTCCTCACACACTTGGTGGCCAAGATTTGAGGAAGGACATCTGGACCATTTGTATATCTATTTCAGTAAGCTCAATGAAGCTATGCATGTAATCATGTTTCCATCTCCATGGAAATTGTAAATGAGAAATATCATCTTGAAATAATGCAATGTGAAATTGTTACTTGTATTATTGAAATAATTCTTTGTTATACAATGGGAAAGTTTGAAATGGTTATGTTTCAAATGTGTATTTTTTATTCAAAAGAAAATATTTTTTTTATTGTTGATAATGTTAGTAGTGTAAACTATTCACTTGAGGGTAAAACATAGTAAAATTACTAGGTAGAACAATGGGCGTGTTACATGTTTGGTGGCAATAGAGTGGAATGGCACTACATGCATGGTCATGTCATATGTGTTAGTGTGAAAGAGTTATTACTAAACTAGTTATCTTTTAGCATATCTAGAGAGTCATATCCACACTACTCTTAAGCTCAGTTGGGAGAGATCTCACTTTTTTTTCTCACCTCATGTGGACTCACCAAGTGTCCCAACACTTTTCCACAGAGTCCTACATGTGTTTCACTCTTGGAGGGGTAGGAAAAGTCTCACTCCTACCTTCTTGTATCCTCATCCTTTCTTTTATATGTAAGGTTCTTTTGTACATTTAACAGGTTGTTGATGTATGTGATATTTTTCTTTACTTTGTATATTCTTGTTTATGGAAGTGTTTTTTGATATTGCAAGTAATATGGACTGCTCCAACATGGTATTCAAGGCTTATTGCAGTTCTCTTCCCAAATTAGCTTGAATCTATAATGTTCATGGGCGTCAACATCCAAATAGTACATCCTAAAGCAAAATGAAAACTATCATTGCACTCAAAGGGATTGAGAAAGAAATTTTCATAAATAACACTTGTGTTTTTGGTTAGGAAAATCTAGTATTTTAAGGGGTCATCCATGGAGGTTGTACAATTTTTTTTATAGATTCATATGACCATATAGGCACAACATAATCTATAATCTTGAACTTTGTATCATTGTACCATCTTTTTCCTTTATCATTCTACTACCTTGGCCTTTATGTAGGTGTACAAGTTTAATTTTTGATTATTTTTCCTATTTTTATTCAAGGTATAGCTTGCACAGGCCTGACATCAACCTATGCAAGCATGGTGTTTCCTACATAGGTCAAACACCTTCAAGTTTTCCACCACCCTAGTAGCCCTCCTCGTTCCACCACTAGAGGGCATCTACAACGATGCCTCTATCATAGGTGTTGCATAGTAAACCATGAGCATCAAACTATTTGCATGAGAAGAAACTATTTCACAACAGTAGTTTCTACAAAATTGTTGGGAAATTGTGTCTCAACCTTGCAATTACATAAGGTATTGTTGATAGGTAAGTGGGGGGGGGGTACCCCCGCGAGGGGTTCGGGAGTTGTGCACCCCATATTTATATTTTATTGTTGTAAATCTGGATCATTCATCATTAGGTCTCAAATTTGACAGTCAATATTTTGTTGGCTTGACTTGCCCTAGAAGGAACCCTATTTTATGAGGGTGTTGTATTATGGTTGTGTATTATGATGTATTATGAGAGTCTAATAGTGCTCATGTTGCCTCTGGATCTTTAGTTGGTGATACTCCTATGAGAAGCTTGCTTTGCAAATATATTGTAATCTTTATGATTTCTGAATAATATATTGAGCGACTTTTGGAGTGTGGGGTTTTTCTCTCGAAAGGGTTTTCCCCACGTAAATCACTGTGTTGTGGTATGCATGATATTTATGTTTATTTTTGTTTAAGTTTCTATTAATTTTGTAAAGATCTGTAAAGTTTTGTATTATCATCCTCTTGAGATTAGTGTAGGAAGTTGTTCCACTACCTTACCTTACAAAAATGATAGCAATTTTGATGAACTTTGGGTGGTTTACTAGGTTTTTGGTATTAGTTTCATGGCTTTTAGAATCCCTGAAAGTGGTTTTGGGAAAATTTTAACATATTTGAGACTCTTAAGTTGTTGACACAATACATGCCTATTCAAAAAAATTATGTTGTTAATAAATGGTTTTTGGTCATTTAGCAATTGTCTAGTCTTTTTTATAGTTTTATGGACATACCTATAGTTTTGTGACTATTAGCAAAATATTTCATTCATAGGGATAATATTTTAGTGAATACATTTTTTTGACGTCATCCTTTTTGTCCCCAACTCAACACCCCTCACCATTGTCTACTCTAGCTTTTGGCTCAACTTCAAGAGCCTCATTCTCAACCATATGAACATGTTTTCCTGCGCTTTTTTTAATTCTAAGTTTTTGTTTGCTCTATCCATTGATGTAATTTATTTGTTAGTTTATTATATGATTTTTCTAAAATCAATAATTCTCAAAGGTCACTATACACAATTTTCATTGTTGGAACTTCAAAGGGATCATTTGGGCACATACAAACTCCTTTTTGGCTCCTTTTTAAAACTTGCCTAACTTTTTGAGCACTACGTAGTGGTGCAATTATTTTTTCTTGACTATATTCCAAAAATGTAACTTCAAAATATGCCTTTTGAGGATTTGTACATCAAATCCACTTTGTGGAAACTGTAAATGCACTAACATAAAGTGCCACATCATTGTAAAATTGTTAGGGGATTTTATGTCTTGAATAATTAGGTGTTCACTTTTTTATGTTTTTAATTTTTTGAGGTCACCTCATGACATCAACTATAATCATCCTTTTTTAAGAACTTTTAAGAACTCAAAAAAGTATAAATGTCTATAATTACACTAATATAAAGTGCCCAAAAAGAATTTTGTGTTCCTTAGGGGGAATTGCACCTCTTTTGTACTTACACTAAGTTATAAAGTGTCATGGGGCTTTGTGTAGTGTCTTTGTTTTTACCATTACATCTTTTTAAAATGAGTGCCCCTCCATGATAACAATGAATCCTAGTGATTTTTTCCTCATGCATTTGTGCCTTAATTTTTGCACGCCTTTTTAAATGTTGTGTATACATTGTATTGGACATGATGTTTCACACTACATTCCTTTGCACATTTTTATGCCATCTTTTAGTTAGTCTACCAATACATTTCCCTTGTCAATTGGTATTAAGAGAGGTATCATCACATGGTTATGCTAATACTTACTTGGTGTTAGTGCAGCAATGGAGAAATCTTTTATATTTTTATTTGATCATAATTTGTGAGATTTTGGTACTTATGTAGAGCATTGTGCACATTTAGTAGTGCACTACAAGTCACTCATGCAATATTTTTGTGCTTCTTGATCATAGTACTTGGTCATCCCACAATAATGGGTCCCAACTTGGGACATCCTGATTTTTGTCTGAAATCACATTTTTTTAAGAAAATTATTGATTTAAGCTTTAAGGGGTTCCATCTAAAGGGGTTTAGTTGAAGAGGGTTAGATAAGACCCCCTTAGATCAAACCCCCTTGGATAGAACCCCTGTAGTCTTAAATCATACCTACAGTGGAGTCTCCTCCGCACCTATCAAAACATTGATAAAAAACACTTTTTATTTACCTTTTGAGGGATCAAATAAATTCATTTAAAGAAATTATGTTTTGTAAGTATGTAGCCCTTATTATAATCTTTCCAAAAAGTATAATTTTAAATATTTTTTATTTTTTTATTATATTTATGTTTTTGTGAATGTAGGGTTTTTACTAAACATCAAGGTATTTATTTCACACATGCAGAAAAATAGAAAAATAGAGAAAATATCTAAAAAATATGTGTTCTCTAGGTATTGATGTCATTGTTTCATAAAAAAAAATCAATACATATAAAACAAGTTATGTATTACAACATACAAATATGTCCAAATTATAATTATTTTGACTTAAAAAAATATATGAAACAAAAGATTATGGAAAAAAAATCCATGCACTAGATATCTATGTTACAAATCTATATTTTAAAAATTATAATTTTATTCTTTCAATAAAAATAGTTATGTGCTACGACATAAAAGTCACTTTAAAAAAATAAAAATAAAAAAAAATTAATAGATAAGCGTTACCAAAATAATGGGGGTAACTCCCAACAAAAACCTTGATCTACTTGAGTAATGGATTATGATCCATTCACCCTTAATTATAATTTACCAAAACATTAGTGGGGCTCTTTGTTCTAAATTATCTATCTTTTTGACCATATTTCTGCTAAGGCCATGTTTTGTGATGACTTTATCAATCTTGATAAAATTAACTTAGTGTATATTTGATAAGTTTCTCCCTTATTTTGCATGCCTTTAGTGCAAACTTCAATAATATACATGACATTATGTAGTAATTGCACTCCCTTTGGCTTCACTTTTTAAAAATATTATTTATTATAAAAAATAAATTATTAAAAGTGTGAGATTTGCTAACTAGCCTACCCAAGAACCTAATGATTGAAGGAAAGCAAAACCAGAAATATGAGGAATAAACTGTATTCCTCTCAAGAATGCAAAGCTATATTCAGCTTGAGAATTGAGATTACAAAGGAAATGCCTTGGTTATATAGGCCAAGGGGAGAGATAGATGCAACCAGATTATGACAAGTGTTGGCATCCTATGAGGTGTGACAAATCATGTCATTAAAGGCTCAACCACCTTATCCTTATGTAAAGTTAAGCTAGTGTGAAGAGGACTTTAGTGGAGAACTAGCTAAGAAATAAACTAGTTAGATAAAGTACCCCTTTCACACTAACACCCCCCTTTAAGTGCAACTTAGGGAGAAGTATATAATGCAAAGATGCAAATATGGGTCCCAACTACTAGGCCTGATGAGGTATCCATGTACATAATAACCTCTCATTGATAGAGAAGGAGAAAACCTAGTGGAAAAAAACTCCTGCCCATGAGAGGGTAAATGAAGAAGGTCTAAGTGACCCTCCCAGAAGAGATGTGTTTCACCCCCAAGAGAGACTGAAGATGAACATACTTGCTCTCAGTGAAGGGTTTGGTGAATATATTTGCAACTTGATCTATTGTAGAACAATATCGCAAATCAATGACCTGCTCCTGAATCAACTCCCAGAGAAAATGTATATGGATCTTGATGTGTTTAGTTCGTTGATGATGGATCGGGTTCTTCAAGATTTAGATGGAACTTTGGTTGTCACAATAGATGATTGATGGATTTTGAAAGGTGATACCAAGTACAGTGAGGATATTCTAAATCCAAATATCCTCAATGGCAGCATTGACAACCCCCTGATACTCAGCCTCAATTGAAGAAAGAGCAATGGCATATTGCTTCTTGCTCTACCGACAAATGGGGCCAGAACCATAAAGAAAATTGTAGCCGGATGTGGACTAGTTATCATCAATATCACCAACCCAATCAGAATCTGTGTATTCAAGCAAGTCTAAACTTGTGCCTGTTGCATAGTGAATCCATATCGATGAGTGCCTTGGATGTAGTGCAAGATGCATTTGGAAGCTTTCCAATGAAGCTCGTGGTTCCGTCATGAAATGTGAAACAATGCCAACTGCAAAGGAAATGTCAAGGCAAGTATGAGTCAAGTAGATGAGGCTACCAAAAAGTTGATGATACAAAGTAGCATCAACTAGTGGTGTGGAACATTTTTCCTCAAGCGTAACTCTAGACAGAAAGGGAGTCGATGCAGGCTTACAATCAACCATATGAAAACGTGACAAAAGATCAAGAGCATACTTGGGTTGTGCAAGTGAGATCCTAGAAGAGGTCTGTGTGATCTCAATCCCAAGAAAGTAGTGTAAGAGGCCCAAGTTGTTCATAGTAAATCTGTCATGCAAATTAGTCTTGATAGTTGAGATGATGGATGAAGTGCTCCCAGTGACAATCAAGTCATCAACATAGAGAGCCAAGAAGAGAAGAGCATCCTCTTGCCGCAAGATGTAGACATTCAGATCTAAGTGGCATTTGGAGAACCTAATTAAGAGAAGAAAGGAGTCCATTTTGGCATACCAAGCTCATGGAGATTGTTTGAGGCCATAGAGAGACTTCGTTAGTTTGCGAAGAATCTTGAATGAATCCTTGTGGTTGCTCCATATAAAGTTCTTCATGTAGATCACCATGAAGAAATGCACTCTTCACATCCATTTGATGTACAACCCAACCATGAGCTATAGAAATAAAAAGTAGCAAGCGAATGGAGTTCATTTTGGCAACAGGGGCAAAGGTCTCAATGTAGTCAATACCTGGTACTTGAGAGAAACCTTTGGCCACAAGTCCTACTTTATACTTGTCAACTAAGCCATCTGCTGCAAATTTGGTTTGATAGATCCACTTACATTGAACCAATTTTCTTCCCTTAGGAAGTGGAACAAGATCCCATGTTGCATTCTACATTAAAGAGTTGTACTCTTCCTCCATTGCAGTATCCCACTCAACAATACCAGAAGCTTCACGAAATGATTATGGATCTGAAGCTATGACGATGTAGGAATGTGGAATGTCGTGATGTTGTGACCAAGTTCCTTGTATTTGAAGGATCCCCAACAAGATCGCCTACAGACTCAAGTGCTTCTTGTGACAAGAGTGTTCCTCATTACCAGGTTTCTTGCAATAGCTACAAGTTGGCCTTTCCTTCTTTTGAATATTCCCCTTTGAAGAGGATGAGTTGGAGTAAAATTTTATTGTTGAAGATGATTGTTCTTGATCTCTTTGTGACTTCTTCTTGAACTATTTTTGTTTGTTGTTAGGTTTCCTTGAGTCTTTCTGACCCTTTGGTTGACAAACCATCAAAGCTTGCGAGTGTGAAGGCTTAAGAAGACCCATTTACAAAAGCTTACCTTGTTCTTGCATCAACATTTCAGAAAATGAAGCAAAAGAAGGTGTAGTGAATGTGGATCCCATTGTCAACCTATGAGTATGAAAGCTAGAAAAAAAAGCTACAAATTCAGGTCCAAGTTTGTTTAGAGTGTTATAGACAAGTTGAATGTCTTTCTTCTCTAAGCCACATGATTTACATTGTTCTCTAAGGTCATTGACCTTTGTTACATAATCCTAGATGTTATCAAAAGACTTTGGATCAAGTCTCATTAATTCATTGTCAATTTGATAACCACGAACTTCATCGGTTATACCATAGAGAGTTTTTAATTTTTCCCATGCATCATGTGAATCTTTACGTTCTTTAATCTGAAACATGATATCAAGAGAAACTAAACTCCATAGACAACTAAGAGCTTTTGTACGTTCAAACATTCAAAGTAGTTTTTCCTTATCATTTGTGGGTTTAGTTACCTTCTTCTCAACATAAGGTGTGTATCCTAGTTGTATTAAGGAATTCCATGCATTTTGATGCCATGTGTTGTAGTTGTAGGGCATGAGCAATGAAAATTTAAATGTACCCATAGTGAAGGAACAATATAGGACAAAGTATGAGAGATGGTCAAGCACAAAGATAACAAGATACCCCCCTTCTTTACTCAATCAAAGAACCCCCCAAAAAAAAATGATTTGACACTTTATAATTAGTGTAGTTATAGATTTATGGATTTCAATGCTTTTACAAATCCTCAAGAAATAAGTATGTGCTAAAAGTATGCATTTGGTATAATTTCATATGAAATAAACAACACCAATGTGAAGTACACGAAAAATAATGCATTGTCAAAAAAAGAATCAACTCGATCTGAGTTCATATGCAAAAGTTATTCTACTTTGAAGTTTGAAAAACGAGAACGGTGAGGAGTGCTCCCTAAGAATCAACAATTTCTGAAAAATCCATGCACCAAAATATAAAACTATCTTCACTAATGCGTAGAGCACGAAAAATTAGCCCAAATAAAAAAAAATTATACTGAATTTGGAGGTCGAGAGCTCGAGTTATGATGTTTCAAAGTTGACCTCGAAAAATCAATGCATCAACGGAGAGGGGGTATCAAAATCTTTAAAAAATATGCCAAATTTAGTGGAACTATCGCCAAAGTTAGTAGTCCGCTAGCTAGTTTAGAACTCCGCCAAATAAATTTAGCACTTTGCTAGTTTAGCTAGCCACTAAAATTGCCTCCAAAAGTAATGGCTTTGAGATTTTTATATATTTTTTATAAAGAAAAAAAAATTAAAATATTATTAAAAGTGTTGGCATAAATTTTAGAAAAAGTGTCGGCGGAATTAAAAAAATAATTAAACATTTTAAAAAAATTAAATGATGGAGCAATAAATGGAAGGCCCTTTTTAAAAAGTTATCATAATTAATATTTTAAAAAATATTAAAAAACTTTTGAATAAGTCAAAAAAGTGGGTGCTTTATTAAAAAGTTGTCGGTGGACTTAATTTTTTTTTCTTTTTTAACATTTAAAAAATATTAAAAAATCAAATGCAGTTGGCGAATTAAATTCTGTTGACGAAAATATTAAAAAATCATTAGAAACGATGGATTTTAAAAAAATGATTTTAACATTTTTGAAAAGTTTATAGAAAAATGATTTTTTTTTTTAAGCCCGAAGGCCTAGAGCAGAGTAGCGCAATGCATGCAAGCACACACAACACCCTGCATACCTATTGCGTAGGTACCCTACGCAGAGTATTGTGCAGGTACCTATTGTGTTTTTTTTTTGGTTTAAAATTTTTAAAATTGTTTTTTATTTTCAAAAAAATTCAATGAATTTTTTATTTATTTTTAGTTTAGTTTGTTTGTAATTTTTTTTTTAATGTTTGATTTTTAAAAAAGAAAATAATATATATAGTTTTAAATATGTTTTCCAAAAACAATTTAAAAATAAATAAATAAATAAATAAATAAATAAATAAATATATATATATATATATTTGATCGTTAATAAGATTTTATTTTATTGATAAAGTAAACTCAAAATACATCGTCTTCTTGATTTTCATGACAAACCAACTACCACCCAAAAATTCATCTACTAAAAAGCCATTTTCTTCAAAATTCACATTTTTCCTACAGTACCTTACTCTAAAAACCATGTACATCTACTTCAGGTTCAAAAAATGCTTACAGATTGACATTCATAGTACTTTCTTTCAACTACTACCCACCTTGCAATCATACACCAACTTTCCCTATATTCTACGCAGGGCTTAACCCCAAAATTTTAGCAAAAAGGAAATAAAAAAACTCGAGAGTTTCATGACAGAAAATTAATATTACTGAGAAGCTCTGGCCAAGCTACCCGGGTCCACTTATCTTTTTATCCCATTCATCTTCTTCTTCTTCTTCCACGGACACATCTCCTTCCTCTCCAAACACTCTACTTCTGCTTGGGCTTGTGCAATTACTGCTTCTACCTCCATCAACTCCACAAATAGCTTTAGTGCTTTCCAACCGCGTTTTGCCTCCTCTCTCCAGCTGGCTTTAAGTCTCCCTTCTGGCCATCTCACAAATGGGATGCACTTTTCAAACTCTTCACTCTCTACATTCTCAATCCCTTCGCTTATGTCCAAACGTTCTCCCAGGATAGCCCATTCCATGAAATCTCCATGCACCAGTGCTTTCATCACCCCCTTCACCACTTCAATCAGCTCCCCCAAGTCTAAACCCCAAGCCATTATCAGTGAGTACACGTCCATATTCGTAAGATACTTGTGTTTAAGGTCTCTAAACCCCTTGCTCAGTATCAATTTCACTGACTGCACCAATCTCTCATCACTGTAAAGGAACATTCCTTTCAACCTCTTTTCTGATGCTTCATCGAAGAAAGGGAAAAGTTCCCTCTTCGTCTTAAGTGAGAAATTTGCCTCCATCTCAGTTCTACAACTTTAGCACCAACTCCACTTACCAACCGTCTTAGAGCTCATTTTCTGCCACAAAAAATGAAGGAAGCATCAAAAAAGAAAAAATTAGAGAGTTTAATAAGCATTAAGTTTCCATACTTCGCCATTAATGTTGGGCATACGTTCAGCGCCCCCACCCGACTCCACAACATTCGTTTAATTGCTTCGAAATTTGGATAACACTCATTTATTCCTTTGCATTTACTTCTGCGTGTATCCCATCCCTATTAAATCTACCTCCTCTAAGTCCAATTGTCTTAGGTCTTTGATCCTTGTTTCACCAACTTCTTCAAATGTTAAAGCCCACTTTGAAAAGGTGTCTACTCCTGCATTTCCAGATCTCCTTACATGGCTTACTTTGAAATCATCAAAGGATGCCAGCTCCTCTTTAATTTTACCAATTACATTCTATAGATGCCAAGCATCAATAATCCCCTTCATCACTGCTTGGATAATTAGAAGAGAATCACCCTCCAAATGGATCTTCGAAGCCCCTAGTTTTTTGCCAAGTCTGATTGCCATTAGTGTTGTTGAGGCTTCAACTATATTATTAGTCCCTTCCTCTAGCTTCTTCGCTCCCAAAGCCAATACATTCCCTCTCCAATCATGAGCAATGAAACCTGCCCCTGATGGTCCAGGGTTCCCTTTAGAAGCCCCGTCAAAATTCAATTTCCACCATCCCTCCATCGGTTTTTCCCAGTTGACCTTCATTGAACCCTTAGAAGCTAAATTAACCCAACCGGGCCCCTTAATGGGCCAAAAAAATTAAAAATTTAAATATAGTTTTTTGCAATTTTTTAATAAAAAATCAAAAATATATTTTTAAATTTTTGAAAGATAATATATATATATATATTCATTTAAAAAAAATAAAAATAAAAAGTGTATAATTTAAAAAAAAAACAAACAAAACAAAATATTTTACTTTAAAACAAAAAAATATTTCTATTTTAAAATAAAAAATATTATTTTCTAAACTGATTTGTTCATGGGAGTCAAATGGCTCCTCTCTAGATTTGGCAATAAACCTCCCGCTTCAAATTGTTGCAAATTTGATCTTCGGTGTCCATTTCAGGTGAAACAAAGGGAAAATCTGAATGTCTTAGCTACTCTAGACTTAATGGTGAGTTTAGAATCTCTCCAGGAAGCTTCAAAAGACTTATAACTAACAATTCAATGCATGAACCCCCAGAAATTGATATTTTTTCACACCTTTCTAATTCTCCAGATCATCCAAGGATGCAAGAGAAGAGCATACTCAATGCTAGGAGAAAAAACTCTACACTTTCATATTTCCTAAAGGAATGCTAACCCACAACTCAGATTTGGCTTTGATACCATGTGAGATTTGCTAACTAGCCTACCTAGGAATCTAATGATTGAAGGAAATCAAAACCAGAAATATGAGGAATAAATTGTATTCCTCTCAAGAATGCAAAGCTATATTCAACTTGAGAATTGAGATTACAAGGGAAATGCCTTGGTTATATAGGCCAAGGGGAGAGATAGATGCAACCAAATTATGACAAGTGTTGGCATCCTATGAGGTGTGACAATTCATGTCATTAAAGGCCCAACCGCCTTATCCCTATGTAAAGTTAAGCTAGTGTGAATAGGACTTTAGTGGAGAACTAGCTAAGAAATAAACTAGCTAGATAAATTACCCCTTTCATACTAACATGGTATCAGAGAAAGAGACCCATAAAGGGAATGTGAATCTAACTAGCTAACTAGCCTACCCAAGAATGCATATTTTTTGTTTTTCTTTCCTTCAGTCATTAGAGAATCAACTCCTGGAGAAAATACATATGGATCTCGATGTGTTTAGTTCGTTGATGATGGACTGGGTTCTTCATGATCTGGATGGTGCTCTGGTTGTCACAATAGATGATTGATGTCTTCTGAAAGGTGATACCAAGTTTAGTGAGGATATTCTGAAGCCAAATAGCCTCAAAGGTAGCATTGAAATCCCCTCAGTACTCAACCTCAATTGAAGAAAGAGTAATGGCATGCTGCTTCTTGCTCTACCAACAAATGGGGCCAAAACCATAGTGAAAACTGTAGCCGGATGTGGACTTGCAATCATCAATATCACCAACCCAATTAGAATTTTTGTATCCAAGTAAGTCTGAACTTGTGCCTGTTGCATAGTGAATCCCATTCCGATGAGTTCCTTGAATTTAGTGCAAGATGTGTTTGACAGCTTTCCAATGAAGCTCATGTGGTTCCGTCATGAAGCGTGAAACAATGCCAACTATAAATGAAATGTTAGGATGAGTATGAGTCAAGTAGATGAGGCTACCAATAAGTTGATGATACAAAGTAGCATCAACTCATGGTGTGGAACATTTTGCCTCAAGCTTAACTCTAGATAGAAAGGGAGTCGATGCAGGCTTACAATCAACCATATGAAAATGTGACAAAAGATCAAGAGCATACTTGGGTAGTGCAAGTGAGATCCCAGAAGAGGTATATGTGATCTCGATCTTGAGAAAGTAGTGCAAGAGACCCAAGTCAGTCATAGAATTTTTTCATGCAAAGCAGTGTTGATAGCCGAGATGATGGATGAAGTGCTCCTAGTGACAATCAAGTCATCAACATAGAGAGCCAAGAAGAGAAGAGCATCCTCCTACCACAAGATGTAGACACTCAGATTTGAGTGGCATCTAGAGAACCCAATGGAGAGAAGAAAGAAAACCCAATGGAGAGAATAAAGGAGTCCATTTTGGCATACCAAGCTCATGGAGCTTGTTTGAGGCCATAGAGAGACTTCCTTAGTTTGCAAACCAATGAAGAATCTTGAATGAATCCTTGTGGCTGCTCCATATAAATTTCTTCATGTAGATCACCATGAAGAAATGCACTCTTCACGTCCATTTGATGTACAACCCAACCATGAGCTGCAGAAATAGAAAGTAGCAAGCGAATGGAGTTCATTTTGGCAATAGGGGCAAAGGTCTCAGTGTAGTCAATACCTGGTACTTGAGAGAAACCTTTGGCCACAAGCCGTGCTTTATACTTGTCAACTGAGCCATCCACTACAAATTTGGTTCGATAGATCCACTTACATCAAACCAATTTTCTTCCTTTAGGAAGTGGAACAAGATCCCATGTTGCATTCTGCATTAAAGAGTTGTACTCTTCCTCCATTGCGGTATCCCACTCAACAATACTTGAAGCTTCATGAAATGATTGTGGATCTGAAGTTGTGGTGATGTAGGAATGTGGAATGGCGTGATGTTGTGACCAAGTCCTTGTATTTGAAGGATCCCCAAAAAGATCGCCTACAGACTCAAGTGTTTGGCGAGCCCAACAAGGCATGGTAGGGGATGGAGGAGGAGATTCTAAACTCTCTGAAGAGGAAGAGGAAATCTCATGATCAACTCGACGACTAGAGGAAGCTTGAGGAAAATCCTTAATGTCAAAATACTCTAAATCCACTATGGAGGAAGGAAGAGTAGAGGATGAGCTAGAAGAGCTTTCCTCAAAATGCACACTACACTCAATGAAGAGCTCATGTGTTTCAGGATCCAATATCCAATATCCTTTGACACCATTAGGGTAACCAACAAAGATGCAAGGCCGACTCTAAGGTTCCAAGGCCTTGCACTTCTCTGAAGGAATATGTGCCCATGTTGGGGAGCCAAAAACTCTAAAGTGCCCCACAACAGGTTTCCTACCACACCAAGTTTCAAAGGGAGTGATGCCCTTTAGTTCCTTATGTGGAACTTTGTTCTGGATGTGAGTAGCACAGTTGATAGCTTCTACCCAATATGCAAGTGCAAGGGAGCGAGCGTGGATCATGCAACCAACCATCTCTTTCAAGGACCTATTTTTCCTCTCAGTGACACCATTTTGTTGTGGTGTGTAGGCAACAGTATGTTGAAGATCAATCATTTCAAGAGTAAAAAATTGATCAAATTGATGGTTCACATATTCTCTACCATTATCAGTGCAGAGAATTTTGACACACTTTCCATATTGCTTCTCAACATGAGCCTTATACTCTTGAAATCTATTAAAGACTCGTGCTTTGTGTCGAAGAAAGTAGACCCATGTGTATTTGGAATAGTTATCTATGAAGGTGAGCAAATAATGAGCCTTACTAAAAGATAATGATGGGAAAGGACCCGCCAAGTCACTATGAACCAATTGAAGGACTTCTGAAGCCCTCCAAGCCTTCCCTTTGTCAAACTTGTCTTCAGGATGTTTTCCCAAGGCACAACCCAAACATACACCATCGAAAAAATTGATTTGAGGAAGACCTACGACCATATTCTGTTTGTTGAGTCGTTGAAGATAGCAGTAGTTGAGATGGCCAAACCACTCATGTCATAGTTTTCTCATAGATTTGAATGGGTGAACAATGTGGTGGAAGGTGAATCAGATACAAAATGAGAGAAAGCATACAAGCGAGATGCATGATTGGCCTTACCAACTGCAAGGAGTGCATTATCTTCAAGATTTCAGATGCTGACATAATCTGGAGTGAATTCAAATTTTCTACCTTTCTGAGTAATTTGGTAGATAGAGAGAAGGTTGGCTCACAGATCAGGCACATAAAGGACATCCTCAAATGTACCATTGCCAGTATCAATTGAACCCTTCCCAATTACATCCACTGGAGAGTCATCCTCAATGAGAATGTGGGGCACATAATAAGGCTCTAACAAAGAAAATTGTTCTTTAATAGAACCCATGTGATGTGATGCACCCAAGTCAAGAATACACTCTTTTGAAGAATCAGTAATAGCAACAAGTGCATGTTCTTTCCATTTACTTGATTTGGAAGGAGTAGAGGATTATTGAGCAACATAAGAAGACAGATTGATGTTGTTCTTTTTAAGAAGATTCTTTAACTCATCGATCTGCTTCTTGTGATAAGAATGTTCCTCATGACTAGGTTTCTTGCAATAGCTACAAGTTGGCCTTTCCTTCTTTTGAAAATTCCCCTTTGAAGAGGACGAGTTGGAGTAAACTTTTCTTGTTGAAGATGATTGTGCTTGATCTCTTTGTGACTTCTTCTTGAACTACTTTTGTTTGTTGTCAATTTTCCTTGAGTCTTTCTAACCCTTTGGTTGACCAACCATCAAAGTTTGTGAGTGTGAAGGCTTAAGAAGACCCATTTACAAAAGCTTACCTTGTTCTTGCATCAACATTTCAGAAAATGAAGCAAAAGAAGGTGTAGTGAATGTGGATCCCATTGTCAACCTATGAGTATGAAAGCTAGAAACAAAAGCTGCAAATTTAGGTCCAAGTTTTTTTAGAGTGTTATAGACAAGTTGAATGTCTTTCTTCTCTAAGCCACATGATTTACATTGTTCTCTAAGGTCATTGACCTTTGTTACATAATCCTAGATGTTATCAAAAGACTTTGGATTAAGACTCATTAATTCATTATCAATTTGATAACCACTAACTTCATCAGTTGTACCATAGAGAGTTTTTAATATGTCCCATGCATCATGTGAATCTTTACATTCTTCAATATGAAACATGATACCAAGAGAAACTAAACTCCATAGACAACCAAGAGCTTTTGTATGTTCAAACATCCAGAGTAGTTTTTCCTTATCATTTGTGGGTTTAGTTACCTTCTTCTCAACATAAGGTGTGTATCCTAGTTGCATTAAGGCATTCCATGCATTTTGATGCCACGTGTTGTAGTTGTAGGGCATGAGTAATGGAAATTTAAATGTACCTATAGTGAAGGGAAAACAAACCACATAGTATGAGATATGGTCAAGCACAAAGATAACAAGAGACCCCCCTTCTTTACTCAATCAAAGAACCCCCCCAGAAAAAATGATTTGACACTTTATATTTAGTGTAGTTATAGATTTCTAGATTTCAATGCTTTTACAAATCCTCAAGAAATAAGCATGTACTGAAAGTATACATTTGATATAATTTCATATGAAATAAATAGAACCAATGTGAAGTACACAAAAAATCATGCATTTTTAAAAAAAGAATCAACTCGATCCAAGGTCATATGCAAAAGTTATCCTGCTTTGAAGTTTGCAAAACGAGAATGGTGAAGAGTCCTCCCTGAGAATCAACAATTTCTGAAAAACCCATGCACCAAAATTTAAAACTTTCTTCACTAATGCATAGAGCACAAAAAATTAGCCCAAATAAAAAAAATTGCACTAAATTTGGAGGTCGGAAGCCTGAGTTGTGAGCTTTCAAAGTTGACCTTGAAAAATCAATGCATCAACAGAGAGGGGGTATCAAAATCTTTAAAAAATCTGCCAAATTTAATGGAACTGCCGCCAAAGTTAGTAGTCCACCAAATATAGATGTACACCAGCTAGTTTAGAACTCTGCCAAATAAATTTAGCACTTTGCCAATTTAGCTAGCCACTAAAATTGCCCCCAAAAGTAATGGCTTTGAGATTTTTATATAATTTTTTAAATTAAAAAAATATTAAAATATTATTAAAAGTGTCGGCATATATTTTGGAAAAAGTGTCGACGGAATCCCAAAAAAATTGTTTTTTTAAATTAAAAACATTTTAAAAATAAATAAATGACAACAACAATAAATGGAAGACACTTTTTAAAAAGTTATCATAATTAATATCTAAAAAAATATTAAAAAACTTTCTAAAAAGCCAAAAAAGTGGGTGCTTTGTTAATAAGTTCGTTGGTGGACTTAATTTTTTTTTTGCTTTTTTAACATTTAAAAAATATTAAAAAATCAAATGCAGTTGGCGAATTAAATTTTGTCGGTGGAAATATTAAAAAATCATTAGAAACGACGGATTTAAAAAAAAAATGATTTTAACATTTTTGAAAAGTTTATAAAAAAATAGGGATTTTTTTTTTTAAGCTCGAAGGCCGAGAGAGTAGTGTAGCGCATGTAAGCGCGTGTAGTACCCTGCGTTACTGCTACGTAGGTACCCTATGCAGAGTACTGTGCAGATACCCATTTTTTATTTTTTTTTGGTTTAAAATTTTTAAAATTGTTTTTATTTTCAAAAAATTTCAATGAATTTTATTATTTTTAGTTTAGTTTGTTTGTAATTTTTTTTAATGTTTGATTTTAAAAAGAAAATAATATATATTTTTAAATATGTTTTCTAAAACAATTTAAAAATAAAATATATATTTTTAAATATAGTTTTTGCAATTTTTGATAATTTTTTTTTTGAATTTTTGAAAGACTTTTAAAAAAAAAGAAATATATAATTTTTTTCTAAAAAACAAACAAAACAAAATATTTTACTTTAAAACAAAAAAAATATTTTTATTTTAAATAAAAAATATTATTTTCTAAACTGATTTGTTCATCCAAGTCAAATGGCTCCTTGGACAATTTTTTTGTCTCACCTAGCAACTTTGTCCAAAATCAATGTTTTGACAATCAATTTTTTGGTTTTCAGGCCTTCTGAGCATGATGGCAGGTTCAGATTTGACCCAAAATGCTCTGAAATGATGGTTCCTTGCTGGATCTGGCAACAAACCTCCCACTTCAAATTGTTGCAGATTTGACCTCCAGTGTCCATTTCAGGTGAAACAAAGGGCAGATCTAAATGTTTTAGTTTCTCTGGACTCAATGGTGAGTTCAGAAGACTTGTAATTGACAAGTCAATGTATGAAACCTCCTAGAAACTGATATTTTTTCACACTTTTCTGATTCTCCAGATCATCTAAGGATGCAAGAGAAGAGCATACTCAGTGTTAGGAAAAAAAACTCTACACTCTCAGATTTCGTAAAGGAATGCTAACCCACAACTTGAATTTGGCTTTGATACCATGTGATACCCAAAAATCTAATGACTGAAGGAAAAAAAAACCAGAAATATGAGGAGGAATAAACTGTATTCCTCTCAAGAATGCAAAGCTATATTCAACTTGAGAATTCAGATTACAAAGGAAATGCCTTGGTTATATAGGCCAAGTGGAGAGATAGATGCAACCAAATTATGACAAGTGTTGGCATCCTATGAGGTGTGAAAAATCATGTCATTAAAGGCTCAACCACCTTATCCCTATGTAATGTTAAGCTAGTGCGAAGAGGACTTTAGTGGAAAACTAGCTAAGAAATAAACTAGTTAGATAAAGTACCCCTTTCACACTAACACAAAGTTACATAAAAATTCATATTTTTTTCTAATTATTTTTAATATATATCTACACACAAATCCTCACAAATAACTAGTTCACATCATCTCCAAATTAATAATGGTTTAGTTGCTACAGGTTTCATAAAGTGAAAATTTCATGAAAAATGATGATTTCAATATCCTACTTTGGCCAAAATGTGGGACACAATATTATTTTTTCTTTTGTTCCATCTGTATATTCAAGGTTAAGTAGTGTACATGATGTTACTCATGCAATTTTTTGTCATTGTAGGTGTGTGTGTGTGTGTGTGAAATGTGGAAATTATTAGTAAATCAACTCAAACCTTAATGCAACGAATTATATCAAAGATTTGAAATATGTAAACTACTCTATTTTGCAACTAAACAAATCTTTTAAGAATGTCTCATTTTCCTCTATTCCCAAGGATTTATTAAACCATTTGGCCCTCAGATTTCTTTGTGCACTATGGTTGTTAAAATGACTACTTAGGAAATGAGATAATATTCAACATGCAAGCCAATTAAGTTCCTACATGAAATTATACGATGGAAAGGATAATAGATACTATGATGAATTGATGATGGTGTTAGATGATTCGAGGTAGATACTATGATATTTCACTAAGATGATACTCCATATGCTCAAATGCTAACTATGAATATGTTAATCTAAAATGCAACTATGATGCAAAGGATGACATAAAATGCAACTCTGAAGCAAAGTATTATTCTAAGATATGACTATGATGCAAAACATGATATGAAATGTAACTATAAGACTCCAAAATGCTCCAATGCTCAAACGATGTTCCTGCATGATAACTCTACTCAAATGTGGATCATGCAAAATACAATGCCAAAGGGTTGTATTTATAGCCTTTTCCAAGCATCTTGTGAGGTGGCAATGATCGACGGTCCAGATTTAAACAAAAAGGATGAATCGTGGAGATGAAGAGAATCAAGAATTTGTCCCCTTGACCAAAGACAACATGCCAAATGGATGGAGGAATCTCTTGACCAATAGGCAACATGCCAAATGGATGGAAGAATCAAGTGTGGGAAGAAAAGACCATGTGTTTGAAAATTGGTTGAAGACATGTGTGAGGAATAAGCCATGTGTTTGAAAATAATTCTAATTTAAAAATTAGAATTATTTAATTTCATGTGACCTTGGTGAGGTGGCACAAAAAATTGTAGACATGTGCTTGAATTCCTAATCGAGATTAGTGAAACTTAATTAAATAAAACAAGCTTATGAAAATTTGTTTATTTAATTAAATTAGAAGAATATGATTTTAGATTTGGAGAATTAGAAAAGGGTGAACAATATAAATAAATTGAGAATTTATTTATACATAGTCGAAATATTAATTAAATAACTAGTATTTAATTAATTATATGTCATGACCGATTTTAGGTGTATACATTTTGTCCCTCTTTGAAGTAATGTGTTTACACATTGCTTCAAAGAAAAATTTGATACCGATGTCGAGAAAAAAAAAATCGATGCCCTAAATGTTGATTTTCAGATATTGACGGATATATGCCCCCTCGGGAGATAAATCAGTGAATTTTGGAATTTTTAGGATTTTTGGAAATTTTTGAAATTTTTGATGATGATCTCAAAATTTTGTGTTTCAAAAATGATTTATCTCCCGAAAAATGATGTAGAAGCCAATAGGTGATAATCTGATTAATTAAGGCCCCTTTGAAAAATAAAAATAAAACAACCCCATAAAATGCCACTTAATTAACCTTTAAAACGTTAAAAAGTTGATTAGAAAGGTCATTTGTGCATTTTGAAATTTGAGAACTTTGTGAGTGAGAGTGATTGAGCATTTTGGAGAAAAATGGTGATCCTTTACCACACGCACCGGTTTGAGCGAGTTAGGCGGCATAACTGCCCAACAATGTACAGACCTCCGATGAGTACCTCGAAAACTGCCTCATATTTTGTGAATTGAATTTTTCCCTCCCTTTTTCATTTGAATTTGATTTTAAAACATTTTAGTGCATTAGGATGTCGAAATAGTGCATAAATAGACTGTTATAGCGCATAGGTTAGATTAGAGCTTAGGGTGTCCGAAGTAGCGTATAGGATAGAGATTTAGCACATAGGACAAAGTAGTGCATAGATGGCCCAAAGTGGTGCATTCATGAATTGTTTTAGTGCATAGATTAAATAGAATATCACATGGGTAGTTTGGCGCATTGAGACTCTGTTCTGGCGCATTGGTGAAATGTTCCGACGCATAGAGTAATTTGGCGCATTGAAGGTCTGTTTTGGTGCATTGATGAATTTCTCTAGTGCATTGGGTTTTTTAGCACATAGAAAGAACATTCTAGTGCATTGGTGAAATTTGATGATTTTCTTGACTGAACTCCTTGATGTCGATGATGTTTGATCACATCAATCATTGTGTTGATGATGATTGATGATTTTGATAGGTTAGATGTCCATTGATCTCATGATAGGTGAGACTCAATGATAGGATGATGATAATTGGCCTCATGATAGGTGAGGATCAATTATAGATTGATTGATTTGATAAACCTCATGATAGGTGAGGTTGAGTTGATGGATGAACCTCATGATAGATGAGGTGCATTGATTGATTTGATAAACCTCATGATAGGCGAGGTTGATTTGATTGATTTGATAAACCTCATGATAGGCAAGGTTGAGTTGATTGATTTGATACACCTCATGATAGGCGAGGTTGAGTTGATTGATTTGATACACCTCATGATAGGCAAGGTTGAGTTGATTGATTTGATACACCTCATGATAGGCGAGGTTGATTTGATTGATTTGATGCTCATGAGATTTGATCAAAGTCTCACTAGAGCTGATAGATTGATAGGTTGGTTGATTTATTGATGTCGGTTGATGTTGATTGATTGATGAACTAACTTGTGATTTTGTGTTGATAGGAGCCTTTGACTAGTTTACAGATCAGAGAGCGGTTCTCGAGGAATTGGGATCTGATTCACCATTTGACACAGCCTAAGACAACTATTATTACACAATGTGGGTTGTCCTCTCTCATCGATATGCCCTAGATCAGGATCAATGAGGGATTATTGATAGCCTTAGCTAAGAGATGGCATAGTGAGCATAACACTTTCCATTTTCCCACTGGTGAGATCATAGTGACTCCTGAGGATGTATATTGGATTCTGCAGATTCCTATGGTGGGAGAGCTGGTTATATATGATGCACATGAGTAGGGCGGGACTGATGCACTACGACAAATTTTCCAGGATGATACGATCAATGGTTATGAGATTCCATGGAGGGACATGGTCGATGCATATGCCACATTTCCTTATGTATTTGTTGGTTTCATTGGAGGGTTCCTTTGTCCTGACCGTAGGTCAAGGGGACTCTTGGTTGGATGGGGTAGGATCTTAGAGAGCATGATTTTTCATTGGATGAGACATGCATGGGGTTGTTGTATGTTAGCCCATCTTTATCATGATCTACACCAGGAGGTCTACTTTCAAGGGGCCAGTTTATCAGTGGGAGTCACATTGCTCTAGGTCTGGGTCTGGGAGCATATTGCAGTTAGTAGGCCCGTGGGAGATAGATAGAGGCCAACCATGAGGCCTTATGTTCATATCTATGCAGATCGACTTACTTAGCCTAGGCTAGGCAAGTTGGAGTACTGGAGGAGGGCATTGGATGATTTGGAGGCTGTTGTGTGGAGGCCCTACGTTGATTGTGAGTAGTGGCCCAAGGATGACACAAAGTTGTTGTATTTGTTTCAGTCTATATATCTGATTGGTCAGACTTGCTTTATCATTGAGAGGTTCATGTTACTAAGAGTTATGAGATAGTATGGCCGGGTTTAGCCCCTGCCCCAGGGGGTAGCCCATTATGTGTGACGACGATAGGATGCGATAGAGTGGGGGCCGTGTTTTTCCTATGATGTAGCTATCGAGCACTATCAGGCATTACCGACCATCATTTGGGAGGTGCATCCAGAGATCACCGATGCGTCGATATTAGCAGATTATGCCATGTACATGCTTACGCATCCATTCCAATAGATCACGATTCCATATGAGCCTGCACCATTGTTAGCGGAGGGGGAGGCAGGAGGTCATGGGAAGAGGCGACAGAGAGAGGAGGCAGAGGAGGAGTAGAATGAGGACGAGGAGCAGGGTGAGGAGGAGAAGGGAAGTAAGGAGGGGGATAGCAACAATGATGGTGATGATGAGGAGAGTGATGGGGGTGGTGGAGGTCTAGGGCCAGATGTTGCAGAGACGAGCATGCCTCGCAAGAGGCAACATGTGGAGGCTTGACTACCCTCACCACAACAACAAACATAGATTGCTGCACTCTAGGTACAGGTCGAGACCTTACATGGTCAGCTAGAGTAGGTACATGATCTTCTTGTACAGAAACAGGGGTAGGTGCAGACTCTGACGACTAAGAGAGATGCTGCTAGGAAGCAGGTGTAGCAGGTATAGGGATAGCTTGCACAGGTATAGGCTCAAGGACAGGTGTAGGGGAAAATTTCCATGTTGACTTCCGAGAGGGATGCCTTGAGATGGTGGGTAGAGTAGGCCAAGTTCATCACTGAGAGACTACAATAGGTTGTGGGAACTTTCAGTACCTCAGATTACTTCAGAGAGGTTCATTGTTTTGCACAAGAGGATGAGTTCTATAGAGGTCAGTATCATGATGCGGTTCCTCTAGAGCTGTGGGAGAGCTTTTCCCAGTCTCGGTTAGGGAGATCTTAGTCTCAGACTATTAGCATGGGTGTTAAGCAGCCATTTCCTAGAGATCAGAGAAATCCTAGTGTGAGTCCATCAGGTGGAGGGGGAGGTATTGGTCCTAGGATGCCAACACCATCTGGGGGGAGCACGACATAGCTCTAGTTTATGATTTTCTGATGCATTCTTGGACATGTATACACTCTTTATTCAGTTGAGACATCGATGATATTCTTGTTGTTGTTATACTTTATGATACACTGCCATTTTTGATATTGATGTATCTCTTCATACCTTTGGATATCCTTGTACATTTTGACATTATGATTTTGAGATTATATGATATGCAGTGATGATTATGATCTATGATGTATGTGATGATGGATGGTTTTGATGCATTTAATTTACATGTTATGATGATGGTCCTGACGAGATAATATGCTATGGATGCATTTAATTTCTATGTTTATGATGATGATATACTCTGGATGCATTTAATTTCTATGTTTATGATGATGATATGCTATGAATGCAAATTATGATGTAACTGATGTGTTATGATTCTATGATGATTTATGAATGATGCCTATATGATGTGTATGATGGATCCTATTATGCCAATGTGATGAAATGTATGTGATGTTTTTGTTCTTTTCTGATGCAAATAAATGATGTCATGAATGGATGAATGTTAGATGAAATGATTGTATGATGGTACTTAACTCTATCTGATTATGATGTCTATGTGATGATGATTTTGTTAATGATGATATGATATGATATTGTATGATGGATGATTATATGTTTTATGATTTTATGCAAATGATATTTTATGCTATGTGATGATTATGTGATGTATGCAAGAATGATATGATAATGTGTGATCATGTGATATGCTTTAAATGATATGTTATACTATGTGTGATGGATTTGATTATGCCAATGAGATGTGATGATATGTGATGTTCATATTGATTATGTATGGATGTAATGATAATGGGATGTAATTATTATATGTATAATGTATAATGTATGATGTTTTGTAATGATATAATTATGTGATGTAAATGATTATGTAATGCTTTGAAACTTATAGGGTCTTAAGCTTAAATGAGTGAATCTATCCAACTTCCAAGAGTCGTGGGAAGGTTGTCGTCAGTTGATTCTTTGTTAAGTTAAGCTTCACAAAACCTGACATATTTCCCAATTCTTTTGGAAATCTAAAGAGACTCACTCATTTAAGCTTAGTGAACCAGTATACAAAATGATTTTGATTATGTAAATGAGATGTAATGCACATCTTTTTGTGTTTTTTGATGCAAATATTATGATGTGATGCATGGATGGATGAATGATGTGATAATGTTTTCTAATGTATGAAAATGATGATGCAACTAATGTGCAACTAAATGAGAATGTTCTCTAATTGATGCAAATGATGATGCACCTGATGTGCAACTAAATGAGAATGATGTGTTTTTGGTTAATGTCAAGTGTACTCAATCCATTGATAATGGAGATAATATCTTTATGAAATTGTCACTGCTTTGGAAACTCTATAGATACAAATGAAAACTAACATGGATGCAATCTACTCATGCAAATCTCATATTCAAAAGTTGTTATTTGTAACAACTAATTTCTTGTGATTTTTATCATCATTGGGCCTTTAAAATGTTGAAAGTGAGTACAAGCATCGATGGAATTTTTAGACCATGATGACCTGAGGACTACTTTCATGATGTTTGATAGTGCAAGTTAACACAAGCATCTAGGTATAATTAAACCAAGATGACCTGAGTATTGCTTGCATAAACAGACAAGAGTTAATTGTTTTCCTATGCAAATTCCGAATGTCATTAGTGATACTTTGTAGGGCGCGTCCCATGATAATTTGCACAGTAATAATGATCAACACACAGGCAACAGACAAAGAAAAATCATACTCCTTCCTGGCTCCTCTAGTTCTCTACATCATCGAGGGGCTCCAAAGATATAATAGCAAAAAAATCAAAGTACAACAATTGGACATTTATGTTTGACGTGATAAAACCATGATTCAGAAGGGACATCATCCATTTGAAGCATGCTTTTGGTTTGATTCAACTGTTTTGATTTGGGTGTTTAATGCGTTTCTGATGGTGATTGATGTTCAATGTTGAGTTGCACTATGATCATTGTTTTGAGTTGTGTTTTCCCCACTACTGTTTGTTTGTTGGTTCAAGCTCGAAGTTTATTGCCCCAAGTGAGTTCAGGATTTTCCCCTAGTCTAGGGTGAGACACGACCGTGATGCCATGATATGTACATGGTGCTTTTCAACATGCTCAAATAGATGGAAAAGCTAACCTATCAAAAAGAGCACCTATTGCCAGGTTTTCACTACTTACTTTTATTGTACTTTTTTAGATTTTATGATTTTTTTTTTTTTAAATTTTCACTTTTTTTGTATTTTTGTATTTTTTTTTTTTAAATTTTTGATCGTTTTTAATTTTTTTGTTGTTACCAAGACACCTGTTTGCCAGGTTTTCATCAAGGCAACCATTTTTTCAAGACATTTTATGATGTTTTTGGAATTTTTCCAGGACTTTTTCCGATGCACTAAATGATTCGGGTGTAGAATTTCTTGAGATGCAAGTTGTTGAGGGGTTCATCAAACAAATCCCCTTTTGGTGTGGACAGTTGATATGCTCCGATCTGAAGACTGACACAATGACAAAGGGACCTAGCCAATTTGGTTCAAATTTCCCCTTCTCTCGATCTTGCTAATTACGAGGATTCTCTTTCAGGACTAAATCACCCACCTGAAATGATCTAGGCTTGAATCTATGATTGTAACTTCTAGATATCCTCTGCTGATAGGATTTCAGGTGATCCACTGCATGCTGATGATGTTCATCCAAGAGTTCCAATTCCTATAACCTAGACACTTTGTAATCCTCATCTAAAATGATCCCTTTTAGGGACACCTGAAGTGAATGTAACTCAACCTCAATAGGTAGAATGGCTTTGGATCCATAGACTAGAGTGTATGGCGTAGCTCCTGTCGGGGTTCAAATGCTTGTTCCATAAGCCCACAAAGTAGAGTTTAGTTGAACATGCCAGCCACATCCAACATCATTGAAAGTTTTCTTCAAGATCTTCAGGATATTTTTTTTTGAGGCCCCTGCTTGGCCATTTCCTTGAGGATAATATGGTGTAGAAAACCGATGTTGGATATTAAACCTCTCACAAAGTTCATCAACATCCTGATTTTTGAAAGGTTTGTTGTTGTAAGTGATAATGGATTGAGGGATGCCATACCAATAGATGATGTAGTTCAGGATGAAGGACAAGATTTGTTTTCCTATGATGGTTGTTAGAGGGACAACTTCGATCCACTTTGTGAAATACTTAGTGGCTATGATAATGAACTTGTGTCCATTTGATGAAGATGGATGAATCTTCCCCACGAGGTCAATCCCAACTGAAAAAAGGGCCATATTGATGCAAAGTTTGAAGTTCTTGTGCTAGTGTGTGGATGAGATTTCCATGAATCTGACACTTTTGTCATTTCTTGACAAACTGAAAAGAATCCATCTCCATAGTCGGCCAGTAATATCCCAAATGGAGGAGTTTCTTGGCTAAGGTTAAACCACTCGAATGAGTTCCAAAAACACCTTCATGAACTTCCTGTAAAGCTATTTCAAACTTGTCACATTCTAGACATCAGAGGAGAGTTCCGTCAAGACCTCATTGATAAAGGATATCCGTGATAAGCGTATGTCGGGCAACTTGACAAATGAAGTTTCATTTTTGATTCCGGGACAAGTTGGGAGGGAGAGTATTATCTTTCAGGTACATATAGATTTTCCCATAGAGGGAAATGTCAGCCTCAGTTAGATGGTAGATGACCTAGGATTCAGGGTTGTCATAGGATGGGTTGAATAGTTGTTCCACCATGAACTCACAACGAGCTTGTTTCTCTAGAATCTACAAGAGAGAAGCAATGGTCGCCATGGCATCAACGACTTTGTTGTCACTTTGAGGAATCTGTTCAAATTTTATTTCCATAAAGTACTTTTTGAAGTCATCAAACATTATTTTATAAGGCATCAACTTGTTGTCCTTTGTTTGATAATCATCATTTACCTGATTAATGACTAGCTATGAATCCCCATAGACATGTAACCCTGTGATCTTCCACTCAATTGCTACTTTGATTCCAATGATCAAGGCTTCGTATTTGGCTGTTGTTGGTGTAAGGAAACATCAGTTTGTAGGACTTGGGAATGGTATGTACTTGTGGCGAGATAAACAAGATTCCAACACCTGATCCATGTTGTGTATAATAGCCATCAAAGTACAAGACCCATTGTTGTGTTGATACCGTTAAGACATCAACATCTGGAAACTCAATGTTCATTGGATGATTATCTTGTAGTGGTGCTTCAGCTAACTAATCGACGATTGCTTGTCCTTTGATTGCCTTCCTATCAACATATTGGATGTTAAATTGACTCAACATCATGACCCACTTAGCTAGTCTTCTAATTATATTAGCTTTGCTAAGAAGGTATTTTAGTGGATCTATCTTGGCTATTAATTTGATGGTATGGGTGAGCATGTAGTGTCATAATTTTTGGGTAGCGAACACTATTTCTAGACAAGCCTTTTTAATGAAGGTGTAATTGATCTCATAGCCATTTAAGGTTCTGCTAATATAATAGATTTCCCTTTTTTTTCCTGTTGAATCCTCCTACGCTGACAAGGCTCCTGATGATATCTTAGTTGTTGCTATGTATAATAAAAGTGGCTTCCCTTCTATTGGTGTTATCAAGACAGGTGGACTCATTAGATATTGTTTTAATTGGTTGAAGGCTCCTTCACATTTCTCATCCCATTGGAAAGATACATTATTATGTAGCAAGTGAGTGAAAGGATGGGTCTTGTTTGCCAGTTGTGAGATAAATCTTTGAATTGATTCGAATCTCCCTTGCAAAGATTGTAGTTGAATGATGTTCTTGGGTGGTCGCATATCCATGATGGCTTTGACCTTTGTAGGATCTACCTCAATGTCATTAAATTATGAAACTATATATCCCAAGGGTTTGGCTGAAGTCACCCCAAACACACATTTCTTTGGGTTCAGTCGTACACTGAACTTTTCTAGTCTGGTGAAGATTTTATTCAAGATCTCTAGGTGTCCTCTAGTGTATGATTTGGCTAACAGATCGTCCACATAGTCTTCCATGAATGTGTGCATCATATCATGAAAGATTGTTGTCAAAGCACGCTGATACATTGCTCCTATGTTCTTCAACCCGAATGGCATGCCGTTCCAACAAAAGGTTCCCCACGGACATGTGAAGGTTGTCTTATCTTGATCTTCAGGTGCAATTTTGATTTGATTATAGCCAGAAAAACCACCCATGAGTGACAACATGCCATGTCCTACTTTTACCAATATGGCAATATGCAGATGCATTTTCCTTAACTTTTGCTTGAACGGTTTTACCCCTGCTGGTAGTGATAAATGATGCATGATGAGTTTTGGGTCAATCCCTGGCATGTCGACATATGACCAAGCAAAATTGACTTGTATTTTTGTGAAGAATTTGATGAAGTTTAGTTTTTCTTGATCTGTCAAGGATTCTGCTAGATTGACAGTCTTTACTATTTCTTCATTGCCGATATTGATAGGCTGAGTGGGTTCAACCAATACTTTAGATCATTCCTAAAAGTGCTCGAGGAGTGTGTCAAATATTCCATCCTTTAGCGCCTCAGAGAGGTTTTCACCATTGGATATGCTCTTTGTTTTTACTTTTTCCAGATCTGATACTGCCATTGAATGGTTTTCACCATTAGATCTATTTCCTGTATTATTCATTTTGCAATTGGAAGATTTGACACTCTCCTAGTTGGAAAATTTGTTATGATGTTCAATGGTGGAATCTGTTTCGGGATTAGTGGAACAGAGTAAATTGAAAATGGCCTCATCATTTGAAAATATGGGGATGTTCAACGACTCAGTTTGATCCCAATCTATGAGTTCGGGATGTATGAGGGGTAAGGAGTCGTTGGATTGGCTAAAGTCAGAGGCAGTAAGGGTTCCAATTTCAAGTGGTCTATAACCTGAACTTTGACCCTCCTCACGTATGGATGTATACTTTTGTACCACATAAATTTCCTTATCATGAAAAGACTCTTCAGATAGCGAATCCCACTCATATTCATTTGAATCAGTTTCATGATCATCACTAGCTTGTAGTTGTAGGATTCTTTCAATGTCTTGTTGTCATGCTTCTTCTTTTGATTCTTCTTTATACACCAATCTTGTTTTATCTTTGGATTGCATTGTGATAGGTTGTATTGGTTCTATGATGCCTTCTTTTCTTTTACCAATATGACCTTTTCCCTCGTATCCCATCTTTTCCATGATTGTCTTTCCTTTGCCATACTGCTCTGTTTGTACACTTGAGGTGGATGTTTGTGATGATTCTTCACCTTTGTATAACCAATTTAAAACCTTTTTGTCGTATGACTCATCCACTAATGTGCCTACTCTCACAAAGGTGCCATCAAAGAGTGTATTGGGTTGTGATGATTGCTGTCTAGATGTTGATGGTTGCCCATATGACTTTGGAGAAGATGAAAGTTGTGATTAACATAAGGATTGATCCAATGAGTATTCCCCCATGCCCTTGTCTTTCAATTGGATCTTGGAAACTTGTTTTGATAAAGATTTGAGTTGACTTTCCTAATTTTGTGGAGTAGGATTTGATGTACTTTCTTTACTTGAGAGATTGGCATTATTGATATCCTTATCCTTTGACTGGTCCCTTTTCTCCACCCACTTTGACAAGGCATTTAGTTTTTTCTAATCATTTGATGAACCCTGAGTGGGAGCTTCCTTTTTGTGTTGTACAAAAGCATCTTGGGTAGTCTTGAGGGTGTTACAATAGTGGGGGTTATTTGAATCAGCTGCAATAGTGATTTCTTGCCCATTGAACGAGAACTTCAAACATTGGTGATATGTGGATGGCACTGCTTGCATGTCATGAATCCAAGGCCTTCCCAAGAGTATGTTGTATGTTAACTCTTTGTCTAACACTTGGAATACTATATCTTTGACAATTGGCCCCACTTGAATAGGTAACATTATCAACCATTGTGAAGATCTCTCCTTGTCATCATATGCTTTTATTGTGATTTTCCTTCTAGGATCAATAGCATTTTCTGAGTAGCCCAATGCATGAACAAGTTTTGAAGTACAAATATTTAGGCCAACCCCTCCATCTATTAGGACACGCTTGACACAATGTTTATGGATTAAGACCTCAATATGGAGGGCAACGTTGTGGGGATGATTGACATATACATCATCGTGTTCAGAAAATGACAAGTAATGGGTGCAATCAAATGTCCCACCATAGTCTGGAATTAGAAAACCTCTAAATTGTTTGGTACCATGGTGGTGACTAGAGCTTGTTCCAAGATTTCCTTATGAGCGGGTGAAATCTTGAGAAGTTCTAATATGGATATTTGTGCGGGTGTCTTCTGCAACTGATCAACTATGTTATATTGTGTTGCAAGGATATCAGTAGTTGATTTAGACGTAGAAGGGGTAGCTCCTTTCAATGTTACCTTGGCTTGTCCTCGTGTGATTGCATTGATGGGTGTGTTGTCTTGTTGCTCTCTGATTTTGATAACATTGATTTGATGTGAGGTAGTGTTGACATCATGGTGATGATTTTCAATTGCAATGATGTTTTGTTCATGTTCAATAGTATTATCGTTTGTTGAGTTATCATTTGCAATAAGATCCGATTTGTCATGGGTTTTATCATCTACCACTTCGATGTGCAAAATGGTGGTGTCATAAACATAGTTTATGTTTTTTCCTTTGGTATTTGAAGAAGAAGATTCCCCTTTCTCGTAGTTGGGTAGAGGGTTCTTGAACGCTCCATGATCATTGTTGGTTTGGGGTCCTTCTACAAATATAATCTTGTTGTCGATTAGATCTTGTATCAAGTGCTTCAACTACATGCAGTCATTGGTTTTATGTCCCTTATTGTGATGAATGTCACAGTAATGGGCATCATTCCACCATGGAGGCCCTGCTTAACTTGTGGTTCCCAATTTCTTGCCTTTGGTAACGTTATGAATTTAGCTTTGAGAAGTTCCTTCAATGTTGATTTTGATGATTTTCCTAAAGGGGTGAACCTCATTCGATTTGAGGATGTTTGATATGATGGTGTTCTAGATCCAGGATTACCTTGATTGTTGCTTTGGTTGACATTTTGGTTGTTGTTTTGGTTGTTGCTTTGATTGTTGCTTTGGTTGTTGGGGGGATTTTTATTCTAATTAGTTTTGGCGACAACTGTAGTTAGGTTGAATACCGGTTTTGCATTTTGCATTTCAACTGCACCATCGTTGTTTCCAACGTTCTTGTTTCGTTGCCAAAACTTGGGTTTGTCTCCACTATTGTAATTGTTGGGGGAGTTTGATGAGTTTTTTTCGTTGTATATCTTGATGACTCCTCTCTTGACTAAAGCCTCTTCGATTTTAATCCCATTTTCAATCAACTTTTTGAAGGTTGGTGGACATTGCAACTCTAATCTATAACTCATTTTGTCATTGAGATTGTCAATAAAGATTTCTATATTTTCCTTTTCGAGTACATGATGAGAATATCATGCAAATAACCTTCTCCATTTTTGCAAGAATACAAGGAATGATTCACCCTTCTTTTGTTTCAAGTTACAAAGTGTTGGAGTGAAAATGACATTGAGAGGGGGGGTGAATCAGTGTCTTAACAGATTTAAACATTTTTCATAAAATAAAACATAGTTAAGATTTGATCTCAATATTTCAATGATTAATGCATTCATGAGTTGAATGTAATCATTCATAAACAGAATTGAGAAATGTAATAACCAAACAATGAACAAAGCAACAACAACTCAGTAAAGCAGTGAGACCATAAAATAATAAAGAGACTCAAGATTTTGCCGAGTGGAAAACCCTCCTAGGGTATAAAAACCACTCCTGAAATGCCTTGCAGGCTTAATCAATTTAATCCACTGTTCACAATGCCTTATAGGATAATTTTTGAGCACCCATTCAAGGAGCAGCAAACCCTCATTTAGAGATATCAATCTCAAGGAGCACCAACCCCTCAAATTATATTTTTGAACAATAATAATATCTTAGACAATCTCTCTGTTTTCAGTTAAGCTCATAAAACTCAGTTTTCTCGTCTACCTAATACCCTAAGAATCCAAATATTGAATCCTTCAAATATTACATAGAGAAGAATTACAACTTTTCTCTGCAACATTTTTTTCAATTTTTGTATAATAGAGCTTTTACAATACATTTCTTGATATAGCCAGTAACAATATCTCAGAATTACAACCAGAAGTCTCACCGTGTTTACAACACTGTATTTAAATATATTTACAAGTATGTCTGCCAAAGAATTCGAGGTCAAAAGGAATCTGAAACCCCATTCTATTTTTAGAAAATGAACCAATTGAATGATTATAAACTGTAGATGGCTAATAAATTTGTGCAACACTAGTATAGAAGGCCGTTTCAAACGTTGAAAAAATATTTCAAGTAATGTTCCCTTTTTCAAGCTGCATGTATTTGTCAAAAACCAGATTTGAAAGTGTAGACATATGAACAAGTAAAATATCATTTCCATTTTTCAGAAAAGACCAAAATAATCTATTTCCAAAGACCTTATGCAAAAAATCATCATTTTTGTAACAAATGAAATGAGTCCTGACGGATTTTTCAAAATGCACGACTACCCAGTAGCCAGAAGTCATAAACCCTCAATGCAAGAACAAATAGAAATGGTATACCATCTAGGCATCAATTATTTCCTCAATAACTGAAATATATTAACTTCTGACACAAAAAAATGTTTATGCCTTTTCAGATTTGAGCAAGAGAAATAGTGACAACCATTTGCTAAATATAGACACCAAATGATGAAAATGATACCTATTCGTGCAACAAGAATAATAAATAAATACCAGAGATTCAATGCCAACCACAATAGTTGTCCAAGATTGTGACTCCCATCTACTTCCCTTGAAGGAACACACTCGACACAATCCTTTTTATGCACAGAGAAAAACATATGCTGTCCGAGCTCTCATGATGAGCTAATTTCAAAAACTTAGCCTGTCGACAGAGAGAGAGCCTAAAAAAGAATTTGTAGATCACAATGTCTTCATGGCGGCAGCTAGGGTTCTGTACTCAGCCAAAAAGAAAATAAAAAAAGACGATTTTCCCTAATCTTTCCTTTTACAAAGTCATTTGATGACTTTTCAAAAGAGCATAATGAAGTTTGAAGTCCGCAGTCAAAAGACATACTAATCAACTCAAAAGATTGCTGAGTTCACTGTCAAAGTCCAAAAACTTTCGACCACATTATTAAAATAGACCAAAAAACTGAGTCAAAGGTTCTCATAATGCCGACTTAGAACAAATGATGGCTGTTATAGATGAGTGGCCATTTATATATCGAGCCAAATGAATGTTACCATATGTATTGTTAAAATCATATGCCTGAAAAAAACATGACTTTATTCAAAGTCATTTACCAAGCCAAGGTCACCATCATAAATTTTTTTTTGCCATAAATATGACTTTTACAAAGTCATATGTAATGTAAAAACATATCTCATGAAGAACCCAAATTACAAACTGAGACCAAGTGAAAGCCATGAATGGTGATACCTCCAACAAAGTTCATTGAAGTGAATATCTTATACTGAAAAATGAAAGCATTGATGTCTCATAATCAAGTTCCATTGAGTCAAATGAAGCAATAATCAAACTTTCTGAAATGAAGCAATATATTGAAGCATTGAACCAAATATGTGCCATGATCATCAACGATATACCAACTCAAACCAAAACTGAGTAAACAATGAATCATTATACCTGAACGTGTGAAGTACCAAGTTCAAAATTCTGAAACTGAAAAGAGCCTTGAATCTGAAAACCAATACCATAACCCAATTACATGTACAAATAGGATAACTTGTATCTACATGAAGCTCAAACTGATTAGTACCATAAAGAAATGACAAATATGAATGTAGACTAAATCTGAATGTAACCCAAATCCATAAAACTGTCCACTGATAGCCAGAACAGAGTCAATAAATATTCCAAGACCAAAAAACATATTATCAATTTTGTCATCAAATATGTACCATGATAAAGCATACAGATCTAATATGAGACTGTCAACAAAGAGAACCAACTGAAAGATATTTTGTCATCAAGGACAAACCATAAACACAACTGAAATCCAACAACAAAGATCTTTCATGGCGATGTCATGTTGAATGTTATAAGAATATTGGGTTATGAACCTATTGACCAATTCCTCAAAGGTGTTAATTGGTGGGGTGAGTTTGGAAAACCATTCAAGACATTGTCCACCTAGACTTTGTGGGAATAATCTCATTAAGTATGTTTCCTCATATGCAAATTCAAGACTCATGGTTCTAAATTCCCTCACATGGTCTATTGGATTGGTTTTACCATTGTATTTGTCGTATTTTGGGAGTTCGCAATGTTTTGGAAAGGGGATCATATGGATACTTTGATCAAACACATATGGAAAAATGTCTTGGATCAAATATCTATTTGAGGTTCCCCTTTGCATATCGAGAATTTGTTGTTGAAGGTTCTTCATTTGGTGAGTTAGGGAAACCACTTGTTCAGTTTTCTTTTTTGGGTTATTTTGGAGGTGCTTTCAATTGATTCACATCAAATTCTTCGCATAATTTGACACCTTGTTTAGCTAGCATAAGGAGGTAATTTTCCCCATTTCTTTCGAAAATATTTTCTAAGAATTTTTGGAAGTTAGGGTCTTGTTCAACATGTTGGATAGCTTCCTCGATTATTTCTTCCCCTTCAGTGTTGTTGAGTCCATGGAAAGGATTCTCTTTAGCCTCAACCATGGTGTTTTGCATTTCACTGTTTTGAGTTTCGGTGTTTTGAGTCTCAATGATTGGAATTTCAATGGTTGGAGAACTTTTCAATGTTTGGAGTTCCAAGGTTTGGCTCTTCAATGTTTTGATTTTCAAGTCCTTTTTCCTTGAGTTTTTGTTTTTGTAACCTTGTTTGAACAGGCATACAAGTGTTATGCTTTGACTAAAATTTGATATTTGTTTGGAATAGTGCCAAGGATCACAACTAAGTCCACTAGAATGACAAATTCTAGTGATGAGACTAAGTTGGATTTAATTATATAGCTTCGTTTTGTGATGAGAGGATGATAAATCCTGATGATGAAACTAGGCTTAACAATCAAAGATGTGATAGGTTTGATGATTTAGGAAATTTGAGATGTTTAGATATAGGTTTAATTTGGAGAATTCCACTTGTATAGGTTAGTTTTGACAAGTTTAGAATCTGTTGTACCTAAGGAACAATTCTGGATTGAAAAAGATTTTGCATTTTGGCCCAAACTGAGAAACGAGAGACAAATTTTCTTCCTATACGAGATACTCAAATCTTTGGAAAAGTCTTGGATTTTGACAATAGTAAAATGAGTACAAGTTGGGATTGTTCTTTGAATCTCTTTTGTAGAAATTGAAGACCGATTTCTCTCTAAATTCATAGAGTATTGAGGCATTTTTGATGAGATTTTGGACAAAGAACTTTGGACTTTGGTTTTTAGATTTTAATCTTTCATGAAATCATTTGATAAAGCGCATGTTTAGACTCTATTGTACCTCAGGAATGATTTTGGCTTGAAAAGGATTATGAATTATGGTTCAAACTGTGAAACATGAGATAAGTTTAACTCTTGAGGTTTGTATTTAATGGATGCGCTAAAACAGAGCCCGGATGCGCTAAAAGACTTGACAGATGCACTAAAACAGAGGAGAGATGTGCTATATTTTTGCACATATGAGCTAAAAAAGTAGTTGGATGCGCTAGAATAGAGGAAAAATGTGCCAGAGTTTTGAATAGATGCGCTATAACAGAGGATAAATGCGTTGGAAAAATGCACAGATGCGCTAAAATATTGACTGTATGCGCTGGAATAGAGGATATATGCACCAGAGTTTTGCACAGATGTACTATAACAGTAATTGAATGCGCTAGAAAAATACACAGATGTGCTAAAATATTGACTATATGTGCTAGAACAAAGGACAAATGCGCTAGAGTTTTGCACATATGCACTATAACAACAATTGAATGTGCTAAAAGATTGCACATATGCACTAGCAAACATAGTGAATGCACTGAATTGGAAAGATAATGCAGTTTGTTGGAAATTTGTTTGATTTTTTAGATTTTCTAGTTAGAGACTTGGTTGTTTCAATGAATGTTTTTTTGAATTAGGGTTTTCACTTTCAACATGTGATGTTTTTGTTTGAAATAGGTTCAAAACACATTGGTAAAGACACATCAAGCATGTACAACTTAGGCTGTGTAGGACTATATTTGTTGAATTCCCACTTGGATTTTACTCCAACTGCGCTTACTTATAGTATATGATTAGATGCTTGACCCCACTGGCTCCCCTCCACGACACTCACTTCTATGGGGCAGCCAAGCATCAATACCCATGAATCTCCCATGGCATATTTTTCATCTCTCCTAAAAGCTGCAAGACTATGGGACGACTTCAGAATGACCGTTCTTGCACCAACAAACAAATTAAGGATTTTGGCCTTGCTACAACAAAGGGTTTTAATATAGGAATTCTGTTTGTGGGGGATCATCCATGTGGAAAGAGACCATTGTCGCCCTTCTTGTCAGAACAATCCTCGTGATACTTGAACTTTCCCAAAGTACCCACATTTATATCCCAGTTGGAAGTCGCTTGGCTTTAGCGTGTTACCGATTGGTTCATTCCCTTGGGTGATTACTTTTTCCCACAAGGCATTCCCTCTATGGATAAAAAAAGCAAGCAAGTACATCCATAGTTCGATCAATCTTTGTTTGTGTGAACAAAGAGAGAACACACACAATATACTCAACTCACACTCGCAAATAAACGAGAATGGGTTTGGATTTTTGGTCACCCAGTTAAGGGGAGAGCATATGCCTACCATTCATTACGCACAAAAGACATGGTGTTCTTTATCCATTCTAATTAAGCTAGATGCCTATCTTAACCAAAAGAAAGTATTTAAATGACTCTAGCCCCTGCATAAATCATCAACAGTTTGATAAATTTGTCTTTGACCAGTGTATAAAAGTACCTGCAAGCAGAAAACATAAATTAGCTCTCAGATTTTTGAAAATTTTCAAATTTACATAGATGCGCTAGAATAGTCATTCAATGCGCTAAACCATCAATCCAATGCGCTAAAATAGATACCCTATGCGCTAAAAGAACTCATGTATGTGCTAAAATAACTTATGGATGCGCTAAAATAAGTAACAGATGCGCTAAAAGAAGTAACGTATGCGCTAAAAGAAGTGATGTATGCATTGAAAAACTCCCTGTATGCACCAAAACAATTGATGTATGCACCGAAAGATTGATTGTATGTGCCAGAACATACCCTGGATGTGTTGAAAGACCAATCGGATGCACCGAAAGAAACCACGGTTGCACTAAAACATCATGTCCAACCTGTTTAAATGAACTTTTCCAGCAAACTATTAGAAATGGGGTCCAGCCCCACGGTGGACACCATTTTTTGTGTGTGAAATGTGGAAATTATTAGTAAATCAACTCAAACCTTAATGAAATGAATTATATCAAAGATTTGAAATATGTAAACTACTCTATTTTGCAGCTAAACAAATATTTTAAGAACATCTCATTGTCCTCTATTCCCAAGGATTTATTAAACCATTTGTCCCTCATATTTCTTTGTGCACTATGGTTGTTAAAATGACTACTTAGGAAATGAGATAATATTCAACATGCAAGCCAGTTAAGTTCCTACATGAAACTATACGATGGAAAGGATAATGGATACTATGATGAATGGATGATGGTGTTAGATGATTCGAGGTAGATACTATGGTATTGCACTAAGATGATACTCCATATGCTCAAATGCTAACTATGAATATGCTAATCTAAAATGCAACTATGATGCAAAGGATGACATAAAATGCAACTATGAAGTAAATTATTATTCTAAGATATAACTATGATGAAAAACATGATATGAAATGTAACTATAAGACTCCAAAATGCTCTAATGCTCAAACGATGTTCCTGCATGATAACTCTACTCAAATGTGGATACAAAATACAATGCCAAAGGGTTGTATTTATATCCTTTTCCAAGCATCTTGTGAGGTGGCAATGATTGATGGTCTAGATTCAAACAAGAAGGATGAATGATGGAGATGAAGAGAATCAAGAAGTTGTCCCCTTGACCAAAGACAACATGCCAAATGGATGGAGGAATCTCTTGACCAATAGGCAACATGCCAAATGGATGGAAGAATCAAGTGTGGGAAGAAAAGACCATGTGTTTGAAAATTGGTTGAAGACATGTGTGAGGAATAAGCCATGTGTTTGAAAATAATTCTAATTTAAAAATTAGAATTATTTATTTTCATGTGACCTTGGTGAGGTGGCACAAAAAGTTGTAGACATGTGCTTGAATTCCTAATCGAGATTAGTGAAACTTAATTAAATAAAACAAGCTTATGGAAATTTGTTTATTTAATTAAATTAGAAGAATATGATTTTAGATTTGGAGAATTAGAAAAGGGTGAACAATATAAATAAATTGAGAATTTATTTATATGTAGTTGAAATATTAATTAAATAACTAGTATTTAATTAATTAGATGTCATGATCGATTTTAGGTGTATATAGTAGGTTCATTTATTCCAGCAGATACCATTGGTTCATCTTTAGTAGAGTTTACAATATTTTCTTTAGGAGTTATTCATCTTCATGTTCCTATCTTCATGGGACATCTTTGAGGAGTTATTAGCCTTCCATTTATCTCTTTTGGAGAAGAGTTTTGTTTTCACTAGGTTTTCTCTTTTTCTTCATTTATGAGAGATATTTACTTGTACACAATTATGTTATCAAGCCATGTTGTCGGGACTGGACTCTTTTTAGTGTTTAGATTTCTCCCTAAGTATCACTTAAGGGGGTTGTTAGTGTGTATAGAGCTATTACTAAACTAGTTAGCTTTTAGCCTATCTAGGAGAGTCTTATTCACACTACTATTAAGCTCACTTAGGAGAAAAATCACTTTTTATCTCATCTCATGTGAACTCACCAAGCATCCGAACACTTGTCCATAAAGCCCTACATGTATTTCACTCTTGGAAGGGTATTCATATTTTCACTCCTACCTTCTCACCTCCTCATCCTTGTCTTTATATGCAAGGCTCTTTTGTATATTTAACAAGTTGCTGTTGCATATGATATTTTTCTTCACTTTGTAAATTCTTATTTTTGGAAGCATTTTTTATATTGCAAGTGATCTTGATAGCTCCAATAATTTTGTCAAAATTCACATTGGAATGGTGATGAATCATAATATAACATTGATAATTATTTTTAATCCTAATATAAGAGTTAGCCACAAAGTATGCCCCTTCAATTTGTTGTGTCCGCCAAATACAAGGGAATGAAATGTATTACATAAACATAATAATAAGCAAGCATAAAAAATCATGTAAAATAATAAGTTTCATAAATACATCATGTGAAAAACAAGTAAGGAATATTAGATGATAGGTATGAAAATCGTATGGATTGGAGATAATCATCAAGGAACATAAAATTTCCTACTATGGATAATTAAAAAAATTAGATATCCCCAAAGGTGAGATAAGGATTATGTAAGGAAATATAACATGAGGAAAGGCATAACCCACAATGTCACTATAGGTATGTGATGCAATATGTGATCACACAATAATATAAGTAAGGCATGAGGTCCCTAATGATGAAACATATCTAAGAACATGATAAAATATGTGAGTAATAAATAGGATGGGGAAGGTGTTATACCCCTAATGTGGTAAGATAACTTTAGGAACAAAGTGATCCCATAGTATTGTGTCCCGCTTATTGGCCAAAATGGGATGCTCAAAATCAATATTTTTAGCATTTTTTAACCTTTTTATTTATTTATGAGAAACATGGTAAAGAAATTAAGGATGATGTAAAATAATGAATTATGATATTTTATATGTAGATTAAAAATTTAATTTTTCCAAAATGTTAAGGAATTACTTCTTTCATTTAGTTTTTAAATAAAAAGGGGTAAATTTTTATTTAATCAAAAGAAATCAATCATCATAGTCAAGGAAATAGAAATAATCTAGTAGGGGTCCATCAGGCCCACCCTGCAAATAAAATAAAAATAGAGGAAGATCCAAATCATCCAAATTCCCACAAACAACCCTCAAGACCCATGAATACCCTTTTGAATCAACATTCTCAACCTTTGGGAACATTCCAAGGGAAGTTTCCCCCAACCACCAACATTCAAATTACCCCTATGCTTTGAAGCTCATTTTACCAAGCAATCCGAAACATTGTTCCACTCCCTTAGGATATGGAAAAATGAAACCAAGTCCAAACAATTGCTAAGTCAATGAATCTACTAAACTATTAAATCCAACTACCAATCCACCCTATAAAAACTTTACTTATTCAAAATTTTTACTAGGACCTGAGAATCTGTCTCACAAATGACCTTGCATCACCCAAGAGCACACCCATTTTCCAACATAATAAGAATGGAAAGGTCCTCCATAATATTATTATTTTGGTATCCCTAAAATATGGAGAAGAAGAAAATGACAACCCCTGAACTATCCCTCCCAACACCTCTGACTCCAATAAATCCATGATTACCCCTAGAGGAGCCATTGGTGTTTATCTTTGGGACAACAATAGGAGGTGGTGACCATCTACCTTCACACTATATTTTCCTACTGGGAGGCCTCCTCCCTCTAGATCAATCCTTTTGTGGTCCATCTCCATCTAAGCCCAAGCTTTTCTTTAGAATCTTCTCACCAGACTTGAGAGGGGTATCCACTTCACACTTATCCCAAATAGTTTCCTAAATCATACCAAGGATCCTCTACCATACCTAATGAGCCACCAATATCCCTCCCTAAAATATCTTATGGATCCTCTCCAACTAGATCTGCTAGAGGATGCATGAGGGCTTGATATCCTAAGCCACTTAGAGAAAAAACTATCTTAGTAGGTGGTCTCCCTAAAGACCTCCAAAAATTAGTAAGGGATGAAGCATGCACACACATTTGTTTCCAAAATTCCCACAAAAGGTGTCAAATGGTTCTAGAAAAGATGTAATAGAATAATAAATGAGATGATGATTCCTCACTACTATACAAAACATAAATATATGGCCCCTAAAAATACCTCTTTTGAAATTTTATCCTAGGAGAGACACCTGTTTTGAGTGACTAACCAAAGGAAAAAGTTTAATTTAGGCTACACAAACTTATTCCACACATAATTCCACCAAGAAACTTCCTCCCCTCCATATTTCCACTTATCCAACTCTTGATATCCAACAACCATTGTGTATACCCCCTAGGATCAAGACTCCAAGTTAGGATATCATTCCTCAACAATGAGTTGTAGGCTCTATGAGTTAAAATTTGAGATAACTCTTCTCAATCCTCCTTTGAGAATTGAGGAGGCCACCTTGAGAATCCCCTTCCACTAAAATACCTCCACTTGCTCCAAATGTTTTACCTCTTTCAAGTATTCTACTCAATTCCAACCAACCTCCAAGAAGTTAAGACAGAGCTTCTCATGAGTTGAACTAGAAAAGTTTCTTAAAACCTCTATTACATATCTAGAATAAACCCTGCTTGATTAAGTTGAAACCCTTTTAAAGAGTGTCCCAAATAATTGAACCTTTACCTAATACGAAGATCTTAGGCAATCTTCCCTAGTTGTTCTGCTCAAATATTTAGAAGAAAGGATCTTAGCCTAAGCTTGATTCTAATTAGTGCACCACATCCAATAAATATTGGTAAAACATTCTTGACCAGTAAGAACTTCCTTTCATAGACCCAAGCCCCCCATCTATTTTTGTCTACATATAGACTCCCACTTAACCAAACTCCACTTTGAGGAGGCTAAAATACCGGTCCATAAGAATTATCAAGATAGAGCATCCAAATCCTTAATGAAATTGAAGGGAGCAACTTGCACCATACACCTATCAATAGGGAAAGCTTGAACTATATATTTTAATAACATAACTCTCCCTGAAAAAAACAACCATCTAAAGGTCCAATGGATAACATGCTCTTGGAATTTTTCCAACACATTTTCCCAAGTTCCCCTTGGAAGTGGACGTATAGAGAGGGGGATACCCAAATACATAAAAGGCAGAGCACCAATTTTAAATCCAAGAATTCATGCAATTCTAGATTGAATAAGGGGAGGGGTATTGGAAAAGAAAATGGAGGACTTAGCTTCATTGTTTTTCTGCCCTAAAGCAATAAGATAGATATCTATTAAAGCATGCTTGAAGTTACTTGCTTCTATGATTTTGGAAACTCCCAATAAAGCAGTGACATCCATGAACTATAAATGGGTTTTAGGAAGCAAGCCACCTCCTTAGTTTCAACCTTGAATGACTCCTTGTCTCAAATGAGCTTTCAAGATTCTTTCCAATCCCTCAGCCATAATAATAAAGAGATAAGGTGATAAAGGGCCACTCTGCTAGAGGTCCCTTGAGGTACCAAAAAGATCAAAAGATGAACTATTAATCAACACTGAGTAGGATGTAGACATAACTCAACTCATCACCCAATTGACCCACCTTCTCCAAACCAAAGGAAGTGAGAGCTTTATAGAGAAATACCCATTAAACTTGATCATAAGCTTTGTCCATGTCAAATTTGAATATGGCCTTCTCCTTGGAGAGCTCCATGGAATGAATGGAATTTAACCACTCCATCCAATGTTCTCCTACTTGCCACATAACCCCCCTACTCTTCTAAAATAATTTTTTTAAGCCACAAATTTAGTCTCTCTATAATTAATTTAGAGACGATCTTATAGACCACATTATAGAGGGCAATTAGCCTGAAAAGATCTATAGAGTTAGTGCCTTCTCTCTTAGGGATAATGACTAGGAAGGTAGAATTAATTTCCCTCAACATATACCTATTTCATTGTGATTCTAGCGCAACTTCCAACTAATCAAATTTGATGATGTCCTAGAATTCTTGAAATAATTCTATTAGGAAACCATCTGGGCCAAGGGATTTCCATTTCTTCATCTTGAACACAACCCCCTCAACCTCCTTGAGAAGGATGGGGATACTAAGCATCTTAGTAGGTACAACAAAGGGAATAGTCTCCAAAATAAGATTATCTTCCACCTCTACAATAGGTGAGTCCTTCAAGAAAAAAGAATAATAATAATGAATAAATTACCATGAGATATCCCTGTATGAAGTGATTTTATCTCCTTGACAAGACACTAGAGAAGATATCAAATTACCATGCCTTCTAGCCTTAATAGAGTTGAAGAAGAAAGTTGTATTCCTATCATCCTCTTGAATCCAACCAATCCTAGACTTTTGTTTCTAAAAAATATCTTCCTGTAGCTCCCATTCTACCAAAAGATTCATGGATTCCACTTCTTCTCTAAGGGAGTCCTTGGTAAGCCCTTGATCCCTATTCTTCTTGGTGATGGTATCCAAGTGATGTTGTGCCTGTTAGAGTAAATTTATGTACTCCCATAGCTCCATGAATCACCTGCAATGATAAATATATCACACTATGAAGAAATAAGCAAGATATGATTGCCCAACAACTCAGATATGATGAAAACACCAATTTTCATTATGTGAACAACTGCTGCATTGAATATCCTACCGTAGAGAATTAATTAACAATTACGATGAATCAATCCTTATGAAAAAGGATGAAATCTAACCCTAGATGAGGGTTAGATTAGAACATGACAAGTGTCCTCATAGGAATGAATGAGACAACATGTTATAATATAAGAGGCTTTAATCATGCAAAAAGCAACTAATTAATTAAAGAAAATAAAGAAATAAAAGCATTCCTAAGTTTAGATTAAGTGTAATAAAGCATAAAGTGACTCAATTAATTAATGATTAATTAATTAATTAGGTGATGAATTATTACTCTAACACCCCCCCTTAAGATGAACTATGGAGAAACTAAACTATGATAAAGAAATACTTGAAAGGATGCATAAATGGGTCCCGCCCTAATGGCTAATGAGGTATGCCTGTACATAAATGAAACTCTCATAACTGGAGAAAGGGAGAAAACCACATGGGAATAAAACTCCCCTCCAAAAGAGAGAAAAGAAAAGAATGTAATACACTAATAGAAGAAGGATAGAAGGTGGATTACATGATGCCCCCCAAAGAAAACCTCTATCACATAAGTACATATACAATAGTCTCCATAGGAGAGATAGAAAGAGACTAGAAGGCCCCCCCACAATGAAGAGACTCTTGTCGCAATGGTGGATGCCTAATGTAGAATCTAGAAAGAGATATTGAAGCGACAAATAACATTCCTCCCCCTGGGAAGAAATAGATCCAAAGGATGATGTCGAAGAAACCTTGTGAAGAGTGATGAACCAATATGTCTCAAGATGTGTGCCATGATAGGATGCTGAATAATCTCAGTGTTTGAACTGAAACAAATGATGCCAAATCCAAACTGATGTGAAGAATCCTGAAATACAACCTCTGAATGCACTCATAATGGTGGGCGTACAATGATAATTTGATCATCAAGATAGAGGAGATGTATGTCCTCAATATAATCCTCAATATCTGTAGTGTGAGACTCAATGAACAATGATGTGTCTGCAAGATAAGAATCCCATGATGTAGCAAAAAATGAATGACCAATATGGTCATGATGCTGAACTAAATCCATAGGGGTCAATGTGGTGATACTGATGTCATCAGGAAAAATGGATGATGCATGTGTAATCTCAGTTTGAAGAGTAGGAACTAGGAGACAAGCCTTTGATCCACTGAAACGTGCATGACCTGCTAGATACTCTAGGTCCTCTAATGTAGCATCATCAATGGGTATACAATCTGTAGTAGCCATGGGTAAGAGACAATTTGAAGCAGGATCCTATGGGTATGGAGAGAGATTTGGGTCTCCATGGATCTCCCAAAGATGAGTCCAAAGTGTGTGAGGACAATTAGTTTCTGATACATCACACAGTGTCAAAATTGAAACTAGAACATATAAGTCCTACTAAATGATCTCTAGTGATATCCCAAGCTATTTTTCTCCTTGGTGTGTTTGGTTCAAGTATGAGGTCATATAAATGAGGCAAAATATTAAGCCACCTACAATGTGTAAGTATGCCCTTTTCTGATGACTCATGATTATCTTGTTCTAGGATTACAACTGAAGGGTGAGTAGAAAAACCCATGATACTCACTTAAAAGAAAAAATCAAAGACTAAAAACCTCAGTATTTATAAAGCAGATCAAATAATGGACTATCTCATGCAAATAGATCCTTTCTAGGTGCTAAGATTTCCAAGTAATTAAGCAAAGTGTGAAAAAAAAAATACTAAATAAAATGTACCTGGGGAAGATTATGGAAAAAGTGCATGTATAGATCTGAAGAGCTTTGAAATACCTTTCCAATGCTGCTTGAATCCTGAAAATCAGCAGAAGTGCAAAATGAAGGTCTGACTTTGACTGAGAATAATAGGAACCACTAGAAAAATATTATGATGAGACCTATAGCACTGGAAATTTTGCAGAACCTGCTTTCCGACGATATCTTGTTTGCTTAATTTTGACACCGTATGCCCAAGTTATGCCAAAAAGAAAAAAAATTACTCCTTTATGACAAATCTAGGCTAGGAGGGGGGTAATAACGTCATGTTGACATAAGTGAGTCAGTGGCTTGAATTTGACGGCTTGATTCCTGTCACCACAAAAGAAACTCCTCCCCAAGAAAAAAAATTGATGGTCATCGAGATTCTCTTCTAGTCACTAGAATATGCTTGGGAATTAAAATATTCTGATTGATAGAATATTCGCTGGGGTGGATATTTTGCATGCGCAGATGCTTCTTGATAGCCTCGCCGAAATTGATTGACGCTGGGTTCTTTGGATGCTATCGGTTGCTTTGAGGTTGTCGTTAGTGGTTCCAATGGCCATCGTTGCTGAAGGATGGGTCATGCGGCCTATATGGCCTACGTAAACCCACGTAGGCCTGTACAAAGGCCTTTTTTAATTTTTTTGAAATTTGTTTTTTTGATTTTTCAAAACAAATATTGTTGATAATAATTTTTTTTGTGATTACAGGGTAAATTTTTTGTAAAAAACTAGGAATTTTTTTTATCAGTGGGAAAATTTGAAAAACCACAAATTTACACCTTGTCCTTGTGCATGAAAATCGAGACAGATAGGGCCCAGATTTGTATGAATTTGCATGCCCTTAATTTTTTTTTTCCTTTTCTACAATTGCTTGGATTTGAGCAAAACGATAGGTGATCTTAGGGTTTTTGGCCACTTTAGACGCGATGGCAGTGTCTGTTTCGATTGAAAGTGCCCAAATTTTTCACCCATCTCTAGATCTGGCAAAAAACTATCGTATCTTCAAACTCTCATAAATTTGACAAACGAAGGCCTTTTTCGATGAAACAAAAGGAAAACTTGATTGTTCCAACACTCTGGATTCAATGGAATGCTTAGAATTTGACCACATATCACAAATATTAATGCATGAGCTGATTTCTTCAAAAAAAGCGGACAAGGCAGCTATAGATCTGGTTCTCTGATAGCATGTTAGAGTAAATGTATGTACTCCCATAGCTCCATGAATCACCTGCAATGATAAACCTATCACACTATGAAGAAATAAGAAAGATATGATTTCCCAACAACTTAGATCTGATGAAAACATCAATTTGCATTATGTGAACAACTGTCGCATTGAATATGCTGCTGTAGACAGTTAATTAAAAATTACAATGAATCAATCCTTATGAAAAGGATGAAATCTAACCCTAGATTAGGGTTAGATTAGAACATGAAAAGTTTCCTCATAAGAATGAATGAGACAACATGTTCTAATATAAGAGGCTTTAATCATGCAAAAAGCAACTAATTAATTAAAGCAAATAAAGAAATAAAATCACTCCTAAGTTTAGCTTAAGTGTAATAAAGCATAAAGTGACCCAATTAATTAATGATTAATTAATTAATTAGGTGATGGCTTTATTAATCTAACATGGCCGTATATTTTTCTATAAAATATTCCCAAAACTTTTCTTATTCCACTTCTTAAGCTAATACTTCACAAAATGGATCCTCTTGAAAAAAAAAAACATAATTGTACCATGCTTAGGCATGCCTTTTATCCATCACTCTCTCATAAGATCTGTTATGCCTTGCATAACCACCCCATTTTATTCTGGAACAAAATGGGTCCCCCTTTTCTTTTGTCTTCATTGCCTTTGGTTATTTGCTTTGGTCTTAGGAGTTCTTCTGTTTTTCTCCTAACTCTATCTTTTGTTTTGCTGAATTTGGTTCTGCCTCAGATAGACTTGGGTTTCCTTTTTGTTAAAAACTGAATGAAATGATAAAAATGATATATTTTATATGCTTTTGAGAACTAATGGAGGCATTTTTTTTGCAGGATTCAATTATTCATCTGAAGATATCTCTCAAGGAAGTCAGTTAGGAAGCATGCCTCAATCCAGTTTAGCATAAAACTCCTCAAGAAGAAAGTTGCTGGGACCTTTCAGATGTCTTGCCGACTAGTAGTGTGTTATATTCATTTGGGATCCACCAGTCGCCCATACATTTTAGTTGCCATGAGGTTTTATATGTCTCTCCGCTTGGGAAGTCTCGTCGACCATTGTACACAAGACTAGCATCACCCACAGAAAGGGGGTTTGGTGTGATGTCTTCTCGACTAGTGGGAGTCTCATTAAAGAAGGATGTCATCGGGGAGAGCAGAATGCGCTCGGTGAAAGGTCTCGCCAACCTGAAGAAGTCTCACTGCATGGGATGTCATCGGGGAGATCTTGCTGAGAGATATTGCCTTTAGCATAAGGTTTGGCCGAAAAGGAAAAGTCTCACCAAAGGTTCATGGTTCGGCGTAACGTCTGGCTGAAGAGGAAAAGTCTTGCCAAAATGAAGTGGCTTCGGAGTAAGGTCCTGTCGACAAATGAAAGTCTCTCGGACAATGGTTCAAAAGGCCGCATCGGGGAGAAAGATTTATATTCGCCATGAGGTCTCGCCGAAAGGTGGGGGCTTCAGTATAAACTCTCACCGACAAGGTGAACTCTTGACAAAATGAAAGGGCGTCACCAAAAGACTTGAGTTCGGCATGAAGTCCCAGAGACTAAGTGGAGTCTCACCGAAAGGGATGGTGCCTTCGGTATAAGGTTGTGTTTCAGGGAGATGTCCTACTGACAGGGTAAAGTCTTCCCGACTGATATGAGCTCTCGCCGAAATAAGGTGGCTTCGATGAAAGGTCTTGCCGACCCGATAGGGTCTCACCGACATGGAATGGTGGTCCCAGATGGAGGTTTCAGTGAATGGTTATGCCTTCAGCATAAGGTCTGGCCGAAGAGGTGAGGTCTCAGCGAAAAGAGGTGTCATCAGGGAGATGTCTCGCTGATGGTTGTTAGTTACACCGAGGGATTCTCCCTTCGGCATAGTGTTTTGAGCTCAGTGAAAGGTCTCGCCGACCAAGCAGGGTCTTGCCGAAATGAAATGAACTCAGGGAGAATGGAAGAGCTCGGCATGATATCTCACTGACTGGTGGTATTCTCGCCGACATGTTTTGTGCCTTTGGTGTAACATGTTGAGCTCGATATGATGTCTTGCCAAGTGTGATTGTCTCAGCGATGAAAGGGAATGCCGCTATAACTTTGGCTGCCCGCCATGATGTCTGGCCGACCCGATGGTGTCTCGCCGAAGGATGAAGGGCTCGATATGAGGTCCTGCCGAGAGAATAGAGTCTTGCCGATAGATATGTGGCTGCAGTAGGACTCATCACTGAGAGTTTACATTTGATAAGAAGTTTTGCCGACAATGGGGAGTCTTGTTGATAGCGATGGATTTTCCAATGGAAAAGGGGATATCGGTGTGACCGATGGGAGCTCGCTATGACCTCTGACCAATAACAATTGTCTTGCCGATGGTTTTTGTGATATTGATATAACTTTTGCATTCACTATGAGGTCTCACCGACAGTTGTATGTTGTCCTGATTGCTGCTATGGAGTATAATCGTATCGGGGAGACACGACCAGTGTCTCACCGACATGTGATTATGTTTGAATGACCTTTTGACCGCCTGGGAATCTTACGTGGAGTGTGTTCACCCAATCAGAGAGAACTAAGGGCGAACCCTGGGCATATTGACTGATTGACTACCCCTGTGAGGAAGATCAACAGAATGCGATCGGTGTGGATCTGCTCTGTGAATGAATTGATGGATTAGCTCAAGAACAATGGTGTTTAGATCTAGACAAGAAGTCAGATGCTATCTCTCAAGGGGATCAACTTGCAGGAAGATCTGGAGTGAGAAGCATGCAAAAAGGAAGAGGAAACCGTGAGTCACAGTAACAGTTGGGATCGCTACTAGAAAAGGGGGATCGACATTAATGATAATGCTTTAGAGCATTCAAAGTGACCCTTCAAGGAAGTTCGAGGATGGACACGGAGGCCAAAAGTAAGTGCTATAGTTGTAAAAGATCTAGAAGGTCATCCCCAGAGCAATTTTTCACCGGCATGGACACGAGGGATGCAATTGAATGCAACATTAACTCCATTCCTAAAAGATTTGAGGCCCGACCCTCCTGCAACCAACTGATATTTTGTAAACCCTAAAAGAGGGGCTAGCACATTCTTTTTGTTACATTTTGTATATATGGAATCCTTTTTGAAAAAGGCAGAAAAAAGGGAGAAAAGTAAGAACAGTAGGAGTTTTTCTAAGAAGTAAGAGAAACTTAAGGATAGCAATAGAGTAGGAGTTAGATTCAACAAAAGGCAGTAATGTATCTTTCAAGTTTTCTTAGTGTAGATGGAGATAATCTGAAGACATAGGTTTTCTGTACACTGGTGATTGTGCCAGATTTGTAAATGTTGCTTATCTGTTTCACTAACAGTAGAAGCAACCAGATTTAAGTCTACTTCATATTGTGTTTCGAAATGGTATTTATCTTGGGTTAATCATTCAATTTGAGAAGCTTTCAAGGAATGAAATTTTATCTTATGTTTTGTTTAAATGGTAACTTGCAATTTGTTGTTGAAATCAACACTATGAATGAATGAAACTGTGTGTTAATCACAAGTTAATTTTGTTCTATAGTATTTAGTTAGAAATTCCTTGAAAGGGTAACAAGTCTGGTTAAGTCGGATGATATAGCATTCTCTTCAGTTCTAAAGCTTTGATCTATCTTTTTCTGTTACTTTAAAACCATGGTTAAAGTAGGTTCAAGTTTATGTTTGATCTTAGAACAATCCAGAAGCTCAACACCAGCAGGCCCCTTGAACATTACAGTTCACATCAACCATTGAGTGAAGTTAGCACAGTCGAGAACCGATTACCAAGACCTTGGGAGTTAGGTATCCATGTGTTATTCTTTCTCTTTCAAGAGAGTAGAATAGTGATATTTTGTTTAATTGTTGTTGTGCTATTTTGACCATCAACAGAGAAACTGGCGCTATAAGGAGGGCCTAGAAGAGCAAGCTGGATAATACTGGGTTTTTCTCACCAGAAAGGTCCCGTAGAGTTCTTCGATCAGCTGAGAATCCACCACATTTGATAGAACTCATGACCCCAACAAGATACAATATTCGCAAGACTGGGGCAACCATCATACCACCCTTGTCAGCTCCACTCACTCCACTCGACTTTTCACCAATACCCCAATGGATACCTATCAATCCACCATCGAATCCATCTCAAGTGCCATCACAACTAGTTTAACCCATCCAATAGCTGGCTCAACCACCACCATCGCTACCAATGGCATTTTTTCAGAATAATCCCTCTCCATTGGGGACTATTCCTAAAGGCTTTCACGATATGCCTAAGAGTCCTGAGAAATTCTGCCCCAAATACATTCATGGTGAATCATGGAGTGCTGAAGAGCACATACAAGCTCTTAAGGATGCTTGTACTAGAGCTTAGATAGCTCACCATGATGTAGTTTGTAGGTTGTTCCCTTATTCCTTAGGGGATATGGCATACAACTGGTACCTAAATCTTCCTCAGTGCTCTATTCTGAGCTGGATAGACCTGGAGAATGCTTTCATCAATCAGTTTAGGATTTACGTGGATCTAGCCATTTTGTTCCACCAATTTGCTACCATTAGGAAGGAGCCAGGTGAACCTTTTCCCTTGTTTAATACTAGGTTTCAACAAATGTATAGGAGACTGTAGGACCCCTATCTAGTCACTGAGAATAGTGCCATTCAAGCATACTTTAGAGTTATAGACCCTTTGCTTGGTTTGTTCCTACAAAGGACTTATCAGCCAACAGATATTGATTCCCTATCTAAGGTTTATCATCTAGCTATCAAGATGCAACAACAAATTAGCTCTCAACAAGGAAGTTTGGGAGGAGGTTTCCCATCAGTAGGGTATCAGATGCATAGCCCAACCCCTTTATTCAATATTGTCCCAGGAATGTCTTCTCCTTCCCATTATGGACCTATATCTGAGTTGCAGACTCAACCTCCTGTTCCATTCTTTGCTAATGAAACTCCTGACTTCTTTCAACAATCACAGGCTCATCATAGTCCACATGGTCATCATAACCAAACTGGAACACCAAATCATGGTGGTCAGCCACTTGTTGCTAAGAATGTTGAAAGTGAAAAGACAGTTCAACTCATAAACGAGGTGGAGACTCTAAATAAAACTCTGTCTCAAGACACGAATGACATGGCTTAGCTTAGATTGAACCCCTCTAAAAACCAAGGTAATTATCCTAATTAGAGTAATAACAATCAGGGTAATTATCAAAATAACAATAATCACAACCAAAGGGGTTATCAAGGCCAAAACTCCCCTAACCAAGGCTATCAAAACCAAAATAGAGGATATAACCAAAGGCCAAATAACAACCAATAATGGAATACAGGGCCAAATAACAGTGGAGTTTCTCACAATTATCAAGCTAATGAGGAAAGGTCACATATTGCAAATGTGGCTAACCTTAATTTTATGACTAACCGGTGCAGGCTACATGATACTGCAACCCATTCTGAGGTAAATTGCCCTGAAATGGAGAAAGTTGTCAAGATGGCATAGGCAGATGCCCAAACGTTCCAAGGGAATTCAAATAAAGAAGGTGGCTCAGTACATACAACAATGACTTATGACCTCTTTGAGGAAGAACCTTCATTCTCAATGCAAAGTGAGAATGAACCAGAGGAAGATTCGTATGATGTACAAGCCTTTCAGACAAAGGGATGACACTTCCTAAGAAATTAGAATAAGGGTCCGTTCACTACATTAGCACCGCCTAATCACATGGTGCCTCCGAATCAAAGTGCTGATAACAACCCTCCTCCACCAAAAGGTCCACCTGACTTCCATAACAAAGGTAATTCACCTGGAGTTGTTAGATGTAATGCAAGCTATAACATAGAATTTGATATTGTTGCTGAGATGCAGAGACATAAAACCTCTTTATCATATTTTGATATCCTAAAGTGGTGCCCTGCTCAATGAGAGATAGTGCTTAAAGCTTTGGAGCAAGCTGATAAATCAAAAGGGAAAAACAAGGTGGCACCTGCTACAGATATGAACACAGCTTTGTACAGAAGAAAGGTAGGTACCCCACCATTTCTTTTGAGTTTAAGAATATGTGGGAAGAATCTACATAATTGTTTGTTAGATTCAAGGGCTTCTAGCAATGTTATGCCATTTTCTGTATGCAAGAAATTGGGATTGAACCCTATCCAAACAAACAAGAAGGTCATCCAACTAGATAAAACGAAGGTTAATGTGGTTGGAGAATTGAGAAATATACATGTGCAAGTAGGGTCTGTCCCTAGGATTCAAACCAATATAGATGTTCAAGTAGCAGACATTCCCGAGACTTATGGTACGCTGTGGAGCAGAGATTTGATGAAAAGTATAGGGGGATATCTCTCCCTTGAATTTTCACATATGTGGGTACCATGGAGGGGAATTCCTATGCAGATTAGGATTGAAAGTGAGCCTCGCCTCAAGCATATCATCACTAAATATGATTGTCCTAATGAGGTATCCTATTTTGAAACTGAGATAGGGGTTTATAAAAGAGAGGAAATTCTAACCTTTTTGGTTCTTGATTCTAAAGACATGTCAATACAAAAATTCCCTGATTGTATGACTAATGAAAATAAATAGGCATTGATCAAGAAGCTACAACAGGATCAACTGGTCTTAGGGGAGGATATCGACTTGCAAAGTCTTGTACTCCCTAATTGGTGTAGGATACACTACCAAAATCATTCAGAATTGACTTGCCAACCCTGCATCAACATTTTAAATCATGTTTCCCAAGTTGAGGAAACTAGCCTAAGTCACTTTGAGACCGTTGCAGATCACTTCTCATTTGAAGCCAAAGATGAGGTAATACTAACCAGGGATAAGATACCTTCAAAGGAAGTTCCTTCTCAAATTAAACTTACCCTAGTCACATTTCGAAACCAACATATTCATGAGGAACAACCCCAAGGTTTGCTCAATACCCCTACACTCACAAGTATACCAAAACCCAAGGGATTAATCAAAGATGTAAGTGACTGTCAGAAGGATAGCCACAAATTATATGATATATTTGTGTAGGAATTGGAAATTACACCCGAGGAACCTATTAAACACCCGTTCCCTATATTTGATGCAAAAGATCAAGTAGCCCCACCTATGGCTCATCTTATCCAGACGCCCATAATAACCTCAAAATGACCAACCCCAGCTTGTGATCAGCTATGGACCCTCACGTTTGATGGATCGAAGCCCAAAACAGGCTGTGGTGTCGGGATTGAACTAACCAACCCAAAAGGAAAAACTTTCTTTGCCTCTTACAGGTTACAGTTTAGATGCACTAACAATGTGGTAGAATATGAAGCTTTATCTCGGGGGCTGATGTTAGCACATAAGAAGAAAGTTACTGCATTAATTGTTAAAGGAGATTCAGAAGTAGTTATCAAGCAAGTGTGCATCCAATACACATGTCATAATAAAAAGGCTGGCAACCTATAGAAATTGGGTATGGAACCTAATTGAAGACTTTGATGCTTTTGGGATTAGTTTAATCCCTAGAGAAGAGAATCAAATAGCTGATTCATTAGCTATTTCCGCAAGTAGAATTGATCCAAGCTTATAATGTCTCAGTAGGATGACCACATATCATTACTTTTCTAGCAAGCTCGGATGTTTTTGAAGGACAGATCATTAATGAGTCCAACAGGGATCAAGGAGACTGGAACCCCGAAGACTACGGCACAGGGGGGGTCCTCAATTTAAAAAGTAATAGCATTCCCAAGGGAATGGTTGCCTTAGAAAGAATTTTTGATTCAAACCCAAGGGCTCACAAGAAGATATTAGTTGCAGATAAAGGAGGTGAATATGAAATTGTTAACCTAGCTGATTCTGGCCCGGAAAGAAATGTCTACATAGGAAAAGCTTGCCTTGAAGCAATCAGAAAAGATATACTAAGGGCACTAAAGAAGGATATTGCTACGATAGCCTGGGGGTATGAAGATCTAAAAACATTTGATGCTTCTGTTATGACTCACACTATTCCTTTGAGGCCTAAAGCTAAACCATTTTGACAAAAGTAGCGGCCTATCAATGCCGTGATTGAACCATTGATCTTCAAGGAAGTTCAGAAATTACTTTCTGCAAGAATAATCTTCCCTGTACGACATTCAACATGGGTGGAAAACATGGTTCTAGTCTGTAAGAAAAATGGGGAGATTAGGCTGTGTAGATTTCTGGAATTTGAACAGAGCTTCAGAAAAAGACAACTACTCACTCCCTTCACTGGACGAAGTCTTGTAGACTGTCAATGGGTCTCAGATGATATCATTCCTGGATGGTTATTCTAGATACAATTAGGTGATGGTTAACAGTGAAGACAGAATGAAGACAACCTTCACTACTAAGTGGGGGACATTCGCTTACAAAAGGATGCCATTTGGTTTGATAAACGCTGGAGCAACCTTTTAGTGTGCCATGGACATAGCATTCAAAGATCTGATTGGAAAATGCGTCATCGTTTACATGGATGACTTGACAATATTCTCTAAAGATAGACTGAACCATGCTGCAGACTTAGCTAAAGTTCTTGAGAGATGTATCTAGTATGGCATCTCCCTGAATCCTAAAAAGTGTGTGTTCGGGGTTTTTGAAGGGAAGCTTTTGGGGCACATAATCTCTGAAAGAGGAATATCGATTGATCCAAACAAAGGTTAGTGAATTCTGAAGATAACCAGGCTAGGAAGCAAGAAGGAGATGAGATCTTTCTTTGGAAAGATCAACTTTGTGAGAAAGTTTATCGCAGGTTTTGCATAAATTGTAAAGCCATTAAATGAAATGATGAAGAAAGATGTTGTAATAGAATGGAGTGATGAAGCAAAGGCCGCATTTTCTCAAGTCAAACAATCCATTTCGGAAGCGCCAGTCCTCACCAGCTCTGACTACTTGAAGCCATTCTATATTTATTCTTTTGCTTCTAAACATTCCTGTGCAGCTGTCCTAACTCAACGAAGAGAAGAGGGAGAGGAGAGGCCAATCACCTTCATGAGCTCTCCGTTCAAGAATGCTGAAATCAAATACCCACCTCTTGAAAAACAAGCTTTTGCGCTAGTTAGAGTTGTCAAGAAGTTCAGGCACTACATTCTCCGGAGTCAAATTATTGCTGTAGTTCCTGATGCTACTGTGAAGTCTCTACTTATGCAGAGCGAGCTGGGAGAACAAAGAGGGAAATGGATGGCCATTTTGCAGGAGTTTGATCTGGAGATTCGCCCTATGAAACTTGTTCGAGTTACAGGCCTGTCTAAATCCATGGCGAATGCTGGTGAGAACATTATTTTCCAACAATACACAACTTAGTCCTTTTCCAACGACCCTTGGTATGCTAATATCATCTATTTCATGCTCAATAATTGGTGCCCAGAAGGAATGAATATGACTTAGAGGAGAGCGTTGAGAATGAAAAGCTCTCATTATATGCTCAAAGGAGGATTGCTATACAGGAATAATTTCGAGGGAGTGTACCTACGATGCCTTGATCAGCAAGAGGCTAAGCATGTAATTGCTGAATTTCATGGGAAACATGGCACAGGTCATGGTTCTACAGATTCGTTAGCACACCAGATCCTCAGATCTAGTTATTACTGGCCATGTGTGTTCAAATATGCCCATCAACATGTAAGAACATGTCACATATGTTAGATTTCTGCATCAAAAGAACGCCATTCTGCCATGCCATTGCAATCTGTTTACGAGGTAAGGCCATTTGCCCAATGGGCACTAGATTTTATTGGGGTAATTAACCCAAATTCTTCTGCAGGACACAAGTTTATTTTGACTGCCACTGATTACTGCACAAGATGGACAAAAGCTATACCTTGCAAGAATAGCACAACAAAGGTAGTGATCAAGTTCCTCACCGAATGCATCACAACTAGGTTTGGAGTACCCTTCGCATTGGTATGTGACAATGGCTCTTCCATTTCTTCTGCTGAGTTTATTTCATGGGCTTATGATCTCAAAATTGTTTTAAAGTATTGTTCAAACTATTACCCACAAGGAAATGGAGTTGCAGAATCAACTAATAAGAATCTCTTGGGGGTAATTAAAAAACTGTTAGAGAACAATCCTAGGGACTGGCACACCCAGCTAAGATTTGCGTTGTGGGCAGATAGGACTAGGATTAAGGCTGCTCTAAAAACTTCACCATTTAAACTAGTGTATGGCCAAGATCCTATGTTCCCCATTCACTTGCAAATACCTATCCTTAAGTTTATGTAGAACTTCTACTCTAGTGATGATAGGATAGAGGTAAGATTAGCTACCTTGTTGAAATTAGAAGAGTAGAGGGATGCCGCCTTGCATCAATTCTTTAAACATCAGGTTGTTGTCAAACGTTGGTTTGACAAAAGAGCCAAAATCAAGGCTTTCAAAATATCAAACCTTGTGTTGCTATGGGATAAAGCTAACAAAAAGAAGGGCAGTCACCAGAAATTTGACTTGGGTTTCTTTTTTGTTAAAAACTAAATGAAATGATAAAAATGATATATTTTATATGCTTTTGAGAACTAATGGAGGCATTTGTTTTGTAGGATTCAATTATTCATCTGAAGATATCTCTCAAGGAATTCAGTTAGGAAGCATGCCTCAATCCAGTTTAGCATAAAACTCCTCAAGAAGAAAGTCGCTGGGACCTTTTAGATGTCTTGCCAACTGGCAGTGTGTTATATTCATTTGGGATCCACCAGTTGCCCAGAAATCTCAGTCACCATGAGGTTTATATGTCTCTCTGCTTGGGAATTCTTGCCACCATTGTACACAAGACTAGCATCGCCCACAGAAAGGGGGTTTGGTGTGATGTCTTCCCGACCAGTGGGAGTCTCATCGAAGAAGGATGTCATCGGGGAGAGCGGAATGCGCTTGGCAAAAGGTCTCGCCTACCTGAAGAAGTCTCGCCGACATGGGATGTCATCGGGGATATCTCACCAAGAGATATTTCCTTTGGCATAAGGTCTGGCTGAAGAGGAAAAGTCTCACCGAAGGTTCATGGTTCAACGTAACTCTGGCCGAAGAGGAAAAGTATCGCCGAAGCGAAGTGGCTTCAGAGTAAGGTCCTGTCGACAAATGAAAGTCTCCCTGACAGTGGTTCACAAGGCCGCATTGGGGAGAAAGATTTATATTCACCATAAGGTCTCGCCGAAAGGTGGGGGCTTAAGTATAAAGTCTCACCGACAAGGTGGACTCTTGCCGAAATAAAATAGTGTCGCCGAAAGATTTGAGTTTGACATGAAGTCCCAATGATTAAGTGGATTCTCATCGAAAGGGATGGTGCCTTCGGTATAAGGTTGTGGTTTCAGGGAGATGTCCTATGGATAGGGTAAAGTTTTCCCAACTAATATGAGCTCTTGCCGAAACAAGGTGGCTTCGATGAAAGGTCTTGCCGACCCGATAGGGTCTTGCTGACATGGAATGGTGGTCCCAGATGGAGGTCTCGGTGAATGGTTATGCCTTCGGCATAAGGTCTGGCCGAAGAGGTGAGGTCTCGGCGAAAAGAGGTGTCATCGGGGAGATGTCTTGCCGATGGTTGTTAGTTACGCTGAGGGATTCTCCCTTCAGTGTAGTGTTTTGAGCTCGGTGAAAGGTCTCACCGACCAAGCAGGGTCTTGCCGAAATGAAATGAACTCGGGGAGAATGGAAGAGCTTGGCATGATATCTCGCCGACTGGTGGTATTCTCGCTGACATGTTTTGTGCCTTTGGTGTAACATGTTGAGCTCGATATGATGTCTTGCCGAGTGCGATTGTCTCGGCGATGAAAGGGAATATCGCTATAACTTTGGCTGCCTGCCGTGATGTCTGGCTGACCCAATGGTGTCTCACTGAAGGATGAAGGGCTCGATATGAGGTCTTTCCGAGAGAATAGAGTCTCGCCAATAGATATGTGGCTGCGGTAGGACTCATCGCCGAGAGTTTGCATTTGACAAGAAGTCTTGCCAACAATGGGGAGTCTTGTCGATAGCGATGGATTTGCCAATGGAAAAGGGGATATTGGTGTGACCGATGGGAGCTCACTATGACCTCTGACCAATAGCGATTTTCTTGCCGATGGTTTTTGTGATATCGATATAAATTTTGCATTTGATACGAGGTCTCACCGACAGTTGTATGTTGTCCCAATCACTGTTGTGGAGTATAATCACATTGGGGAGACACGGCCAATGTCTCACCGACATGCGATTCTGTTTGAATGACATTTTGACCACCCAGGAATCTTACGTGGAGTGTGTTCGCCCAATCAGAGAGAACTAAGGGCGAACCCTGGGCAGCTTGATTGATTGACTACCCCTATGAGGAAGATCAACAAAATGCGACTGGTGTGGATCTGCTCTGTGAATGAGCTGATGGATCAGCTCGGGAACAATGGTGTTCGGATCTAGACAGGAGGTCAGATGATGTATCTCAAGGGGATCAACTTGCAGGAAGATTTGGAGCGAGAAGCAGGCAGAAAGGAAGAAGAAACCATGAGTCACAGTGACAGCTGGGATCGCTACTGGCAAAGGGGGATCGACATTAATGATAATGCTTTAGAGCATTCAAAGCGGCCCTTCAAGGAAGTTCGAGGATGGACACAGAGGCCAGAAGTAAGTGCTATAGTTGCAAAAGATCTAGAAGGTCATCCCTGGAGCAATTTTTCACCGTCATGGACACGGGGGATGCAATTGAATGCAACATTAACTTCATTCCTAAAAGATATGAGGCCTGACCCTCATGCAACCAACCGATATTTTGTAAACCCTGAAATAGGGGCTAGCGCATTCTTTTTGGTACATTATATATATATGGCATTCTTGCCTTTTTCAAAAAGGTGGAAAAAAAAGGGAGAAAAGTAAGAACAGTAGGAGTTTTTCTAAGAAGTAAGAGAAACTTAAGGATGGCAATAGAGTAGGAGTTAGATTCGACAGAAGGCAGTAATGTATCTTTCAAGTTTTCTTAGTGTAGATGGAGATAATCTGGAGACATAGGTTTTCTGTACACTGGTGATTGTGCCAGATTTGTAAATGTTGCTTATCTGTTTCACTAACAGTAGAAGCAACTAGATTTAAGTCTACTTCATATTGTGTTCCAGAATGGTATTTATCGTGGGTTAATCATTCGATTTGAGAAGATTTCAAGGAATGAAATTTTATCTTATGTTTTGTTTAAATGGTAACTTGCAATCTGCTCTTGAAATCAACACTATGAATGAATGAAACTGTGTGTTAATCACAAGTTAATTTTGTTCAGCAGTATTTAGTTAGAAATTCCTTGAAAGGGTAACAAGTCTAGTTAAGTCAGATGATATAGCATTCTCTTCAGTTCTAAAGCTTTGATCTAACTTTTTCTGTTACTTTAAAACCATGGTCAAAGTAGGTTCAAGTTTATGTTTGATCTTAGAACGATCCAGAAGCTCAACAACAGCAGGCCCCTTGAACATTACAGTTCACTTCAACCATTGACTGAAGTCAGCACAGTCGAGAACTGATTACCAAGACCTTGGGAGTTAGGTATCCATGTGTTATTCTTTCTCTTTCAGGAGAGCAAAATAATGATATTTTGTTTAACTGTTGCTGTGCTATTCTGACCATCAACAAGATCCTTCAAAGATGGTTCACACAACCACATAAGCTTGAAATTTGAATGAAGGGTCCTTAGAGGCACCCCTCTCTCTTACAAATAATTTTATACACTAGTGATCCAATCTTCTCCACTCCAAAATCTTTGAACTAGTAATCCGGTTGTTGCCAATCCAAAAACTAGAGACTACAAAATTTTATAATCTCTATGAGATATATCCCTCTCCATATCTCATGTTACTCCATATAAATAAACCATTCCCTAGCTTTATATCTATCAAATTTAGTAAGGCAATATTATCTCTGAAGATTGAATAGGAAGGCTCAAGCCTATCCACTCTCCCCTCTTTTCCTCCAGAATAATAATATCATTAAAATATTCAACCAAAATCCATTAGAATAATGGAGCTAGTGACCACACATACCTAATATGAGCCTAGAGATGGATTTTACTAGGAAAATAAGTTAGAGCATAGACATTAGTAAACAACAAAACTTCATTGTATTTGAAAATCGAGGTAACCATGGATAAGGATTTTCTACCAGAAATCCATCATAGAGGAGAGATCTTGCATGGGTCACAAAGACAAACAATTCCTCCAACACTGTCCTATTCCCCAATGCATTGACATTGACCCCTCCACCATAACTTGGAAGCCACGTTTAACATACCTTCCATAGATAACTTAAGTTATTGAATGAACAAAACATTAGGAGAATGCACCTTAATCAATTCTCAAACATCCTTTTGCCTAGGGATGTTCAAAACCCTTGCATTCTAAAAAAGAGCAATCATTTATGAGAGTTAGAAAAATGGGAGTCAATAGTCTTGACTCAGCTTGACTCCACCAGATTTTCCCCCATTAATTTAATTTTATCCTTATATTTCTTCCTCCCCAACTTGGAATACTTCTTTGAGCCCCCCTTTTTGAAGGTCTTTTGATGCAACCCCAATGTAGGCACCTCTTTATTGCCTTTTCCAGGATCTTGAGCCACTACCTTCTACATCAGCTCAATTAAAGCCAATCTTGATCCTTCACCCAACTCATTCCTCCCCAGATGAGAGACAACTCTACAAGGATCTCTTGAATTTGGTTTATATCCATTTGTGACTTGACTCATTTAGCCATCAAAATATTATGTTTGTCATCCTCTTTGGAGGTCAATTGATCCACCCCCAAATTATCTAATCTAGAGACCAACCTGCTTGAATTTTTCTCAAGTTGAACAATATCCTCCAAATCCTTAAAATAGTTATAAGTCACAACACCTTTTATATCCTTGAGAGTTCTCTTTAGACCTCTACCTTTATTACGAGGTTTAACATGGATAAAACCTTCCTTATCAATTTCCCCCTCTGAAATAGGGGCTTTTCCTTTATCCTTTAGAGGTGGTGGATGTGAAGGAAACTAGGCTAAAGCTTTGATGGCAAGCACTTCTAATGAGATAAGTTTAGGATATTTCCTCTACTAATGCCCATAATCATGAGAGATCTAACAACAAAATGGGAGGGCTTCATAATCAATTTGTTGAATCCATGAAGTGGATCCAACTTGAATTTCCACTGAATATGGGAATGGGTTATTTAAATCAATTTCAAAAATCAAGCATATGATATTACCTTCTTATCCAATGTCTATTGAGACAGACCCACCGGGTTGCCTAGCAATAACACAGTCATGTGTAGAATATCATTCCTCTAGAAATCTAGTGGTAGCTAGAGGAGACTCGACCAAATCAAGATACTCGAAGGAAGCTCCTCTACTAGATTAAATCTTATATGTCAGGTTTTAATGAAAAACCCAACTTGATTGTAGAAATATGGAATCCCTTCGTAAGCCTTATTTCAATCCACCAAGCAAGAGAACACCACCATGAAATAGTTATTGGTTGCTTGCATAACCTCCACATCTCCCTTTGGTTTCCAAGTCTGTTGAGCCCATGACTCCAAGAAAGGGAGGGAAACACAAATCCCTATAAACTTACAAATTAGAGCATGGTTACATAAATACTTAACATCCTTTGCAACCAACCCCAGTTGAATAACTAAAATCAGGTGAGAAAGACTCCTCTCTAGACAACCATTTACCTTCAAGCCCAAGGTCCCCCAATTTGAGATGAGGCCCCCCCTCATTTAAATATTTTCTTAAAAAATTAACTACTTTTGTGTGGATTGACAGGGATGGGTCTACCCCTGTCAAAATCTTAGAAAAGGTCATTTTTTAAACCCTCCTAAACCTTCAAATGATATCAATAATAAAAAACCAAAGTAGATCAAGGGAAATTCACCTCTCTTTGTAACCCATAACTATTTCCCCATGCTAAAACCACCTCCCAAAATACCCCACATAGCGCCTCCCAAAATACCCCATGCAGTACCTTTGAACACCCCTACGCACAACACCTTGAAACACCCCTATGCACTACCTAAAAACCCCACAAATGCCCACGCCACACTACCACTATGAGAAAATAGAAAAAAAAACCAAAGAGGAGAGTGGCAAGCAAAGGGTCGACTTGCCCTAGCTCATGCCATTGAGCTCCTTCCTCTTGGCTCCCCTCCACCAATCTTTATTTTCTTTTTCATTTTTTTAATCATTTTTTATTTTTCTATTATTTGTATTGAGTGAGATTATTTCATAATGCATAACTTTCACTACAAATAATTTTTTAATATTTATTAGAATTAGATCATTAAATCCAAAGTCTAGTGCATGATTTTTTTGGTAATTTTTAATTGAGTATTTTATGTATTATTGATTTTTGAATTAGTACTAACAAAATTTTTAGACTAGAAGATGTTGCTAGGTGGGAAGAGGAGTGGGGATCTACATTTAAATTCTTCTGAAGGTTCGGGAGGTGATGGATCTGAATTTGATGAAGATTACAATGAGGTGGAGGGAGCAGATCCTGCGACCTTTTCTCTTGTTGTTGGACTTGTTTGTGGAGTGCCAAGAGCTATTTTTGGTGGGGGAAAAGATTTTCTCCCTTCATTCTTCTATAGCGCTCTTGGTGGTTTGTCTGCTATAGGTCACAGGGTCTTCCTCTATTGTGACTTGCTATGGGTGGTGGCTCTTGGATTTTTCTGTTCATTGGGGCTTCCTCTAGTGCCTTGTCGCTATGCCTTGGGAAAATATTTTTTGGTTCCTCAGTATTTTGTCTTCTGAGGAAGTTTATGTTGATGCAACTAAGGATGTTGATGCTATTGGTTGTTTTGGTCCTGCGAATATAATATCCCTTGTGCTATCATAGTTTCATGTTGATTGGGGTGATCTTGCTGCTTTGATTAGTGCGACTTCCCTTCTATGGGGTTTGCTTGATGCTTTTGGTGTTTGCGGGTTAGTCTCTTGGCCCTTTTTTGTTTGGAGGAGCTTGTGGGGGGAGTGTGTGGCCAGTATATCCATTCTCTTCTCTGTTCTGGAGCTGCTTTCTCTTGACTCTCCTGTTGTGGGTGTTGGCAAAACAAGGACAAAGAACTGAGAGGGGGGTGAATCAGTTGTCACAAAATATTAAACTTTTCAAACATAACTTAATCTCAGATATGATGAATGAAAAATAAACAAAAAACCATTAACACATCAAAAACATAGAGAACACCAAGATTTTTATGTGGAAACCTTGTTAGGGGAAAAGCCACAGTGGATGTTAGTCCACAATATTATACCCTGTTAAAAGTATAATGAGAATGATAATGGGAATGCACATGCATTTAGGCACACTGCCTGGAGCTCACTACTCAAATATAAGAGGGCTCATTGCCCAATGAATACAAAGCAATACATATTACATCCGCAGGGTATGAATTGAGAAAATAACTTCTACACAAGCCTGATTATAGTTCCAGTTAAGCACAAAAAACCTTCTTCACACTTAGCTCAAACTTCTTCTCACTCTGCTTTGCAATTGAATGAATAGATCAATATTCACACACTTTCTCTTCTCTGGCTTTTCTTCACTTAACACACTCTCTAACACACACTAACTTTGCTCAAACAACCACTCTTATATATCCACAACATGAAATTACATCAACCTTGTCAGAAAAAAAATATAAAACATATTTACAATGCCGACCCAAATTTACAAATAATTTTTCAATTCGAATCAAACACCGTCGGCTAATATTATGATGTGACCTAAAACAATATCTTCGAGTGCACCAAACATTCAAATTTTAATCTTTGAGCATCCACAACACGTTACAACCATCATGTCAGACAAGAACATGAAAACCCGAACACACATGAGAAAAATCTTTGACCACGAACACTCCGATCAATGCAGACATACAACAAGAATAGAGAATGATCTAGAAGCATCCAAAAACAACAAGAAATAATAGAGAAGCATCCATAGCAACAAAAATTACTAGAATCACACCAAATTCAAAACTAAAACCACAAAAACATTGTTAGAACATAGATCTTCATAACTCAAACAAATCTTCACGCGAACCTCTGAAACTTCTGGTAAATGAACTAGATACTCTCAACAATAAACCCTTTAGTCCACAACAATTGATCTTCAATGTATAGAAAAAAACACCTTCTTGACCTTCACTATTCCACTGGCAACCTACAACTCTTCCTTTAACAATTTTCTCAATATCCTCGACACATACAACCTTCAATACAATAATGCTAATAGTGTTGACATCAATGACAACCACATATCAACAACACAATCACAACATCCAACAATCTCCCCCTTTGGCATTGATGGAAACACATGATGTGAAAAATACCATCAACACAGCTACACTTACTCCCCCTTTGGTTCTGACTCTTCTCCTCAATTGCTCTTCTCCCCCTTTGACATCAATGGAAAATATAAGCATTACCTTCCCACATACAAGCTCTGAACCACATATCTGCACATCTGACTACTCCCCCTGAGTAGTAGCCATGGAAACATCAATCTGGTTAAGGAAATATCTATGAAGCACACAAATTTATGCAAATAAATGCATCTCTATTTCATATCAGGAGGGGTAATCACCCCTAGCATCCCTCTAAGATACTCAAAAGTATCCTTTGGAAATGGCTTGGTGAAAATGTCTGCAACCTACTCTTTGGTAAGCACATACTCTAGTTTGACTTCTTTCTCCTTCACCTTCTCCCTCAAGAGGTGAAACTTGATTGATATATGCTTGGTCTTAGAGTGTAGCACCATATTCTTTGATATGTTGATTGCACTTGAGTTATCATAGTATATGGAAATAGGTTCATCATATACTACTCTGATATCTTTCAGCATCTGTTTCATCCACATCACTTGAGTACAATTATTCTTAGCAGCAATATACTCTACCTCAATAGTAGATAGAGAAATGAAATTCATCTTTTTGCTCAACCAAGACACTGGCTTCTTCCTTAGGAAGAAGGCACCACCACTAGTACTCTTCCTATCATCAACATCTCCCTGCCCAATCCACATTAGTATATGCACTCAAAGTAAGTGTTGAGGGTCAAAACAACAAAACAACATTAAACATAATATTACTATTCTATTTCTCTTGAAAGAGAAAGATAACACATGGTGACCTAACTCCCAAGGTCTTGGTAATTGGTTCTCAATTACGCCGATATCACTCAGTGGTTGATATAACTGTAATGTTCAAGGGGCCTTTGCTGGTAACAAGGAAGAAGACTATATAACATCAATTAGTCTACGTTGGGGGGGTTTAAATAAAAGAAAAAGATGAATCAGAGATTCAAATCAAAGAAACATGAGTAAAATTCTTACATATCCAAACATGCATATCAATAATGACTGTTTATCCCACCTAACCACAACTATAGCAAGATGCAAACATAGAATAAACTATGCTACTGCATACATCCATAATGCTAATTCAAATACCATCAACATTCACTAAACTTGCTTCAAAAAAATCACTCACTGATCATCTAAAACACAGATCAAATGAATACGATAACAACTTCATCCATAGATAATCCAATGATATAATCTTGAATCCAGTTCCTTCTATTGAATTTCATCAAATAAGAAACAATTAAGCACAACAAAAATCACTGGTGTATTGATTGATCATGTACCATTAACCTTATTAAAATAGATCCAAACTTTAAAACCATAACATGAAAACGTATGAAAAACTGTAAAATAACCAAGTTTTACTAAAATTTTAGAGTATCTCCCCTAAAACATAGAAATCCTAGATCTAATCTCTATTTTCTATCATTGGGTGGCTGATCTTTCTTCAATTAGCCGACCTTTACAATGTAGATCCTAATAATACATATAGGGTGCCACATGCACAAGTTTCTCAACTATCAATCAAGATCCACAATTAATGGAACTAGAACTGAACACAGAAGTGGACTCACAAACTCTTGTTCCAAGGCTAATTACTCTGTTGTGCCAATAAGAAATCTGATATTCCAAGAAGAAAGTGAAACCGATAGATCAAACTCAGAGTTGAGCTTACGTCAAAACCCACAAAAGAGGAGAAAATAAAATATTGAGTATGGTGAAAAGAGTCAGTTCACTTTTTCACTGAATGCTCAAGGATGTACTCATCATAACTGGAGAATACTTGTGAAGAGTACCTGAATCCGTCCCATCTAACCAATCACCTTCAAATTTGATCCTTTCAAATTCTGTAGAAACCAACCTTTGCATCTCCTTTAACTTGATTAACTCCCTTCTAGGAGTTCTTATCTCTTCACTGATATCCATAAACTGATCTAATAATAAATTCCCCCCATCGTCTCCCTTTTGCATAATTTCCTCAAACCTACCCATCCATCTCTCCCTTAGTTTATCCAAAGACAAGCCTTCTTTGTTTGAGGAATCTAGGTTAATTAAAATGGCCACAATTGCCTCTAATTCAACCGTCTGTTGATTCAAATCTTTGCTCATTTCTCAGACTTCTTCTTGATGCCCATGAATAGCCCTAGACTTATACCTTATGATGCTCACAGTTTTTTCCACAAAATCTACATTACCATCCTCAAGAATTGAATATTCCAGCAATGTGGACTTGGGAACTTTGCTAATATCTTCAAGCATTTTAACACATTCCTTGTATTCATCGTCCTGCTTATCCATATCCTTGCCCTGTTGATCTAGATCCTTTGCCAATTCAAGAGCAGCCTTATGAATCTTAGAACCCTCAATAAGAACATCATCAACCTCCTGGTTGAGCTTATCCAACCATTTATCCATCATTCCTACCTTGCTTTTCATTTGAACCAAATCATTTGCTTCCTTCTTTGTTAACAAAAATGGGGATTCAGGAAGAGAAGCTTGTTGGGAAATGGGACTTGAAACATCTTTCAAAAACCTATGAAGCTAATCCAATTGAGCTTTAAGCTCATCCTTCCTTTGTTTTTCTTTGATCATCCAAGATTTAGTTGAAGAGGCCACAATATCAATCAAACTCATTTGATGGTTTCTTGTAGGCTTTCCCAAATTTACCGCCCCCAACTGATAATTAGTGATTTGCATATCATCATGACTCTTCTCCATTATGGGTATGACACATTCAACAACAATCTCTCCAGCATTAGTGATCCTAGAAGAGTGAAGAACCCGAGCCTTATTTTTAGGTTTGTCCTTCCCAATTTCTTTCATCATTTCCTCCCAATTCAAAGGCCGTGGTTGAACAACTTGTTTTCTTTCCAAGTCCAGTTTTAACCAAGTAGGAGCAATAGGAGTAGTGGCTACCTGGGCTGAATAATAAGCAATAGTAGTGGAAGACAAAGGTTGTAACAATGTAAGCCCCAATTGAGAATCAACTTCTTGCACATTTTGCTGATCACTTTGTTCCTTTTCCTATGCTAACCTTTCTACTTCCTCCTTATCCTTTTGCTCTTGCAACCTTTTAGCCTCCAACTCCTGATTTAAAAATTCCTCTTCCACTTTATTTTTCTCTAACATTTGATCCCGATGCTTCTTCAGCTCTTCAACATAGTCCCATGCCTCCTTGGACTTCTTTTCATATTCAACAATCTTAGCAACCTCTCTTTCCCTTTTCAAACATTCTTGCTCTTCCCTTTTCTTATAAGCCTCTTCTTGTGCCTTGAGCTTAACTTCAATAGCTTCTTTTTATCTTCTTTGTTGAGCCTTTTCTTCTTCAAGGTTATGAATCTTCTACTGCATTATCAACTTATCTCTCTATTCTTGTAGCTTGAGCTTCTGCTCCTTTTGTTGTTGCTGTTGAGCTGATTCATCAGCCTTGACCTTATCTTCCAACTCCTTTTGCTTGACCGCCAATTCAGATTGTGCCTTGGCCTCCTCCTCTTGTTTCTTAGCTGATTCCTCATCTTGTGCCTTGGCATCATCTTCTCTTTTTTCATCTTCAAAGAGTTTCCACTAATCTTCCTCAGTCAATATGTGTTCGGTCCCTACATCATCTGTCATATCAAAAGATGTTAATACATGATGCTCTTTATCAGATGGAGTCTTTTCAGAATCTGTTTCTACATTATGTATCTCAATTTCATCCTCCATTCACTTTAAGACCTCTGCTTCAACATGGAGGGCTCCCTTTGGCAATTCTTGACCTAATTCTTGTGCATCAGAGGGCTAAGTAGATACCTCCCCTGTAGCAGATGTAGAAGCCCCCACCTCCACAATTGTTTCATCTTTTTTGTACCTCTGGAAGGTCTTGAGGAACCACCTCCTCTTGTGTATTAGAAGGCATAAAATTTAAAGGTTCCTTAGGTGCCATACTTCTCTTTTCCCTTTTATATCCTTGGGTGGTACCTGCATCTTTCCTCTTCTTAGATGATTGAGCCTTGGCCTGATTAGTCCTCAAACTCACCCATTGAATACTCCTATCCAACACTAGTCTTGCAATCTACTTTATGTCAATTGTCTCCTCAGCATTCCAATCTATTGGATCAAGATCTTTAGTACCAATCTTGTCTGCATCATACCCATGATCCAAAACTATCCCATCATTAGACAACGTTTCTGGAATGTCTTCTTTTATCCCAAACTCAACCATAAGTGGGATAGGTATCCTTTCATAATTCTTTTTCCTAAGGTCATATTCATCCTCCAAGTCCTCCCAAAAATCCTCCAACAAATTAAAGTGCTTATAAAGACACTCGGAAGCAAATCCCTCAACTTGTGCTTGGGGTCATAGTACTTGTAGTGTACAATCCCAACTTTAAATAAACCAACTCATCACAAACGACCTTAGCTGCTCGAATGTGTGGACAGCTAAAGACTCCCAACTTCATTGGAAACTTATGGCAACCTGTCTTGTGTTTGTTGCCAAACTGGAAATTAACAGCCAAGGCTTGATAAATAAAATCCATTAGAATGATCCTATCACCACAACATCTAGGTAGCAAATGGGGGTGACCATCAAAGCATGCTAATCTGAAATAGGTGAATGTGGGGTACTAGATAAACCAATGCCCCCACTCATTCACAAAAGCCATTGCCTCCCTACTAAGCCTATATCCCGCATCACCATTAAGTTTTTTAATAATGACATAAAGAAAGGCATCGTTTACCCTTCTATAATGTTGCTCTGATGCATGAAAGGTGAGATGATTATAATATTCCCACACTCTCTTCTGTCCTTGGGCTTCCCCCAATATACCTACTGTTTGAAGTCCAGGAAAAATTCCCACTCGGGCAGCTGTATAAACTACATAGGAGGTCATAAAGAAACACTTGGTTTCTCTCACTTTTATAATTTTATTGTGAATTCTTTCTGATACTATCATTGACTAATCAAGTTGTTTCCTCCCATCCAAAATAGTTTGAATGAAAGGAAACATCCATTCCTTAAACAATGAAGCATCCCTTTTTCCAAACACCCTAGAAATGAACATGATTATATCTGCAATCTCTTTACTAAAGTCTTCCCTCTTAGGTTGGTTTGGAAGCTTGGTCAGATACTTCTTCTCCACCCTCATCCAAGTCTTATTCATGTGAAATCTATTTCTCTCCTTATTATCACTGTAAAGCTTCAAAGCCTCTGACTCATTCAATTGCCTAGGATTTTTGGGATTAGGTATATTAAACAGGAATTTGATCATTGGAGGCGTGAAGTCAATAATGACATTACCCTTTACATCCACACACTACCTAATAGCAGGGTTATATGCCCCAGCTATTACCAGAATCAACTCCAGACATTGGATAGATAGGGGGAAGAGTGCAACATGTGCTAGCCCGGATTGAACAATCCTTTATGTCCTTGTGACTTGCTCCTTGGTGAATGTTTCCTCATGCAATTCCTCATAGTTAAAAGGGCCCAAATTGGTGTCAGTAACATCAGCCCAGTCGGAATCAATTTTGCTAGCTGTGAGGGAAACCTCCCTATGCTTACATCTCAAGGTATACAAAAGCTGTTCCACCTTGATCTTCTTCAGTCTAACTCCTTTCCATGAAGTTTCACCTGGTTGGCTTCTCTAAGAGGCCTCATTTGATTCCCACGACATTTCTTGATTCCTGTAGCAACTTCCTGTATTAGTTGAACAAAACATCTAGGTTAGTCAATCATATAATCCCTTCTCCATCATCCTTAGATAATATTTACTTAGTTAAAACTTTCCTTTATCGGAGGCAGAACCATAAAAGCATTAGGCATAAAAGATATTTCTTATCATGTGGCGGGGCTGGGATCGGAATTGGATAAGAACCAAAATGGGGTCGGAAGTGGGACTAGAATGGGAACCAGACCATAACTAATTGTTAATTCCCAAATTCAACTTCCACTCTAGATCCGGTTCCGCTTAAGAACAAGGTATAAAGACACACCATAGAACAAGAGAAAAATAATTCTAGCAAACAAAGAGTATTTCAAACAAGGTACAATCACATGAACTTTAAATCCTGGGTCACATGGGCTTAAAAGGAAACTAGGAATAGCATAATTTAATCCTCCAACAACTCCTTCATACAAAAAGGTCATTTAAACCCTACAAAAGGTCATTTTGTGAATGTTGTGGAGCAAAACCCTAGTTCACTCAACACAGTATTTTTGAAAACTAGGGCATAACAAGAATCCCACATAAACATCATAAAATCAACGCGGGAAGACCAGGAACATGGTTTCAAGATGAACATCATCACCCAAGCAAGGAAACACCTAAAAAAAAATGAAATCCTAGTCAAAACCAGAGCACGACAAAACGAACCTGTGACGAAAGTGAGAGTAGAACAAACAACAAAAAAAAATGGCAAATGAAAGACAAACCCAAAATGGAACAAAACATAAAAGAAAGGACCAAACAAACAAAACAAGAAAAGAAAAACCAAACACCCTCGCGAATACGCCAAAACAACACACCCGAAAGAACAAACAGGAGATGGAAAAGAAAAGAAACCTACCTCAAAACGCTCCTTAGGACTGACCAAAATTTAGCCAAGATTCGCTCCGCAACTTGCTTCCACAATAAAATCAATCCTTTTGAGACTTCCCTGGCCGTGGTTTGCTCAAAAAATTCAAATAATAATGATAATGAGGTAGTTTAAACATGATTAAACCTTTAAACATTAATTCACGCGTGCAAACAGGCTGCATTTAATGCCATAAATGCGGTAGTTTGGGGATGGAGCCAACGATGTGAACATATAGTTAAGTCAAGTCCACAAAACATCAAAAGGTAAGGCAGATGCAGATCCGGGTCGGAGACAAGATAAAGAAACCCACACAAAGTTCCTTAATTTTCAACCCCGGATCCGACCCTGACAAAATTACAACGACCAAAACACGACACAAGAGGACGAGGGCGGAGACAAAACTGAAAATGGAACTTCACAAAGTTCAAAGTTCAATTTCGGGTCCGGGTCCGGTCCCGACCAAAAAGCAAAGAACAAAACACAAAAGCACAAGGGAAGTGGGACCAGAGTGAACACCGGACCTGACCCAAACAACAAAGAAAACAAGGAAGAAAACGAGTGGAGACGGAGTCAGACCAGGGACATAATATGGAAACTTGAAATTTCATACTTTTGTTCCAATCCTGATTCTGCTTCCGCGCGAGGAAACAAACAAAACACAAGGAAATGACCAACAAACAAGAGGACGAACCAACCCATGTGTTTGTTGAAAACAACCAACAAAACAAAGGAGAAACAAAAGAGGAGGAGTTAAAGTCGGAACTATATCCAAACTAGAAACCTTGAAAGAGTTCCATGTTTAGATTTGGTTCCAGACCCACCTCAGACAGAGCAAAAGACAAACTTAGGAGCAAAACAAACAACTCCTAAGACCCAACCAAACAACCAAAGGGGAACAAAACAAAAGAAAAGGGGGACCCATTTTGTTCCAAAATAAAATAAAATTGGGTGGTTATGCAAGGCATAATAGTGAGATCATCATCCTTAGGATACTAAAGTCCAAAATCAATTATTCCTTTTCAATATCTGAAGATTCTCTTTACAACAGTCACATGAGATTCATTTGGATCAACCTGAAATATAACAACCATACATACAACATTCATAATGTCTAGTCTGGTCTTAGTTAAATAGAGGAATCCACCAGTCATTAACCTGTATCTTGTTTGATTTGCCTTAGGAGAATCATCATTTTGAGTTAACTTGCATCTAGTTACCATGGGAGTACCAATAGGCTTTGAGTCTTCCATGCCAAACTTCTTTAGCAACTCTCTCACATATTTGGATTGAGATATGAAAATTCCTTTGTCTAACTGAGTAACTTGTAATCCCAGAAAGAAATTCATTTCTCCAATCATACTCATCTCAAATTCATTCTTCATTTCATCAACAAACTTCATACATAGATTGTCATCTCCTCCAAAAATAATGTCATCAACAAAGACCTCAATAATTAACTCTTTGTCATGATCCAATTTGAAATACACGTTGTTATCAACAATACCTTTATTGAATCCAAGCTTTAATAAGTATTTTTCCAGTCTAGCATACCAAGCTCTGGGGGCTTACTTGAGTCCATATAGAGCTTTCTTCAATCGACAAACCATGTCTTCCTTATCAGTCAGTTGAAATCCATCTGACTGTTCAATATATACTTCTTCTTCTAGCACACCATGCATAAAAGCTGACTTCACATCCATTTGATAGACTCTATAGTTCTTATATGCAACACAAGCAAGAAATAATCTAATAGCTTCAATTCTGGCAACAGGGGCAAAGTTTTCTTCAAAATCAATACCTTCCATTTGTGAATATCCTTTACATACCAGCTTGCTTTATTACAGACCACTTCACCTTGTTCATTTAGCTTATTCCGAAATATCCATTTAGTACCAATCACATTTTTGTCTTTAGGTCTGGGAACAAGTATCCATGTATCATTCTTTTCAATCTGCATTAGTTCTTCTTTCATAGATTCCATCTAGTGTTCATCATTGCAAGCTTCATTGACATCTTTAGGCTCAATCTTGGATATCAAGCAATACTCTTCTGCAATCTTTCTCCTAGTTTGCACACCTTTATTCTTGTCTCGTATAATTTTATTTTTAGAATGATTTAGCTTCACATACCTCATAGTTTTAGGATTCTCTTGAACTTCTAGTTCTTCTGTTCTTTCTTTTGCACTTGCACTTGTCTCTCCTTCCTGACTACCTTGATTTACCAGAACAAATTGAATTTGTTTTACCAGAACATATGGCACAATTTGAAGTTGATTCTATTTCTGAGCATTCTTCCCTTTGTTTGTCCTATCTTCGTGGTCATCTGAATCATATCCACAATATCTAGATGATCTAGCAGAGTCCTTATCAACTCTAACATTTGCACTCTCAACCACTTTTCTCAGTCTTTTCTTATAGCAATGGTAGGCCTTAGTTTTAGTAGAGTACCCTAGAAATATTCCTTCATCACTTCTTGCATCAAACTTGCCTATATCCTCATCTCTCTTGATATAACACTTGCTTCCAAAGATCTTGAAATATCTAACAGTAGGCTTATAACCAAACCATAGTTCAAAAGGAGTCTTACCAGAATTATTATTGACATTTACCCAGTTCAAAGTGTACATAGCAGTGCTTACAACTTCACTCCAATAGATGTGAGGCACATTTCCTTCTATCATCATTGTTCTAGCGGCATCCAAAATTGTTCTGTTCTTTCTCTCTGCAACTCCATTCTATTGAGGGGTTTGGGGAGTAGATAATTGTCTTTTGATTCCATGCTCTTCATAGAAAGAATTAAACTCCCTGAAGGTGAACTCACACCTCTATCTGACCTTAAGCATTTAATTTTTAGAAATTTCTCATTTTCTGCTATAGCTTTGAAACTTTTGAACTTCTCTAATGCTTCACATTTTTCTCTTAAGAAAGCAACCCATATCATTCTAGAGTAATCATCAATAAGCAACATAAAGTACCTTTCTCCATGAAGACTTCTGACTCTGGAGGGACCACATAGATCAATGCGTACTAGCTCTAGTAATCCATTTGAATGATGTTGTTTTCTCCAAAAAGAAACTCTAGTATGTTTTCCCATCTAACACTCCTTGCAAATTGTGTTAGCAGGATTCACTAGCTTAGGTAGATGTCTTACTGCTTGAGTGGAACTTACTTTGACAATGTTATCAAAATTTACATGACACAACCTCCTATTCCATAACTAGCTTTCATCTACTTGAGCAATTAAACAACTTTCACTAGCAGCATTCAGGTGAAAAATATTACCTTCTATCTTTTTACTTGAAGCAATTACTTTTCCCGATCTTCCAAGTATCCTACATCTTCTATCTTTGAACTGAAGATCATAACCCTTGTCCACCATCTGTCCAACACTCAACAAATTATGCTTCAATCCTTCAACATAAAGAACATCATCAGTGTTATGCTTACCACCAAGATAAATAGATCCTCTGCCACGAATCACACCAGCATTGTTATCTCTAAATCTTACAACCCCACCATCATACTTCTCAAGACTTACAAATTTTCTTTTGTCACCAGTCATATGATGTGAGCATCCGTTGTCAATAACCCACTCATCCTTTTCTTCAATTCAGGTTGCAAGAGATTTCTCAACTTTAGTAGATTCAGTAGCCACCAGACCATTTTCCTTGATAGCAAGGAACACCCATTCATCTTCATTTCCATTATCTTTATCAGACTCATCATCAATCACTACTTCTTCAGCATAGTAACATTTCTTTTGGAATCTAGATTTGTTAGGCTTGGATCTAGGAACTCTTTCAGGAAACCTTGATGCAAAATGACCTATTTTATTGCAAGAAAAACATTTAATAGGCAACACTCCTTTATACTTACCTTTTCCTCTGCCTTCTTTCTTCACAATCAGTGCTTCCAATTCTTCTACCTCTCTTTCTTCATCTTCAAGCTATTTCATTTCTTCCTCATACTTGAATGACTTTCTAGAACACTCTCCCAGATCATATCTTTGCTTGTTTCTTCCAGATACAGTAACCTTTAATGCAAATTTAGTCTTAGGAACAGATTCACCAAATTCACTCAAATCAAAGGCAACAAGTTTACCAATCAGTGTATCTCTTTTCATATTCTTCAATGATCTATTTTTTTCAATAGCATGAGCCTTTGCTTTCTAAGAGGGAGGAAATGATCTGAGCACTTTAGCTACAATTTCTTCCTCTTCTAGGGTACCATCGACACATCTAATACCCATCATAATTTCATTTACTCTTTGCAAAAAAGAAGAAATATTTTCATCTTCCCCCATCTTCAAATTTTCATACTTGCCTTTCAAAATTTGTAGCTTAGCCATCTTTACATGTACATCTCCTTCATACAAAGTTTCCAGCTTCGTCCAAATCTCATGAGTTGTCTTCAGACCTATCACATTTGTCATTTTTGAATATGTTAGAGCACTCAACAAAGCTTCCATAGCCTTGACATTATTCTTAGCCTCTTTAATCTCATCAGCAGTGGAAGGATCATTCTGAGGAATAACATATGGATTCTTTGTAATCTTCCAGAAGGGTTCTCCAATACACCTTAAATGACATTCCATCCTGGATTTCCACAATGAGTAGTTTGTTCCATCGAATCTAGGATTGTCCTTGTATGATGCCATCTCGGATCACCCCAAGCTTTTAAAATTCTTCAGAGGAACCTTCTCTAATACCAATTGTTGGAAAAACAAGGAAATACAATTGAGAGGGGGGTGAATCAGTTGTCACAAAATATTAAAATTTTTAGACTTAACTTAATCTCAAATCTGATGAATGAACAATAAACCACAAAAAATTAACACATCAAAAACATAGAGAACACCAATATTTTTATGTGGAAACCCTGTTAGGGGAGAAACCACGGTGGATGTTAGTCCACAATATTATACCCTATTAAAAGTATAATGAGAATGATAATGGGAATGCACATGCATTTAGGCACATTGCCTGGAGCTCACTACTCAAATATAAGAGGGCTCATTGCCCAATGAATACAAAGCAATACAGATTAGATCTGTAGGGTATGAATTGAGAAAATAGCTTCTACACAAGCCTGATTATAGTTCCAGTTAAGCACAAAAAACCTTCTTCACACTTCGCTCAAACTTCTTCTCACTCTTCTTTGCAATTGAATGAATAGATCAATATTCACACACTTTCTCTTCTCTGGCTTTTCTTCACTTAACACACTCTCTAACACACACTAACTTCGCTCAAACAACCACTCTTATATATCCGCAACATGAAATTACATCAACCTTGTCAGCCAAAAAATATAAAACATATTTACAATGTCGGCCCAAATTTACAAATAATTTTTCAATGCGAATCAAACACCGTCGGCTAATATTATGATGTGACCTAAAACAATATCTTCAAGTGTGCCAAACATTCAAATTTTAATCTTTGAGCATCCACAACACGTTACAACCATCATGTTAGCCAAGAACATGAAAACCATAACACACATGAGAAAAATATTCGACCACGAACACTCTAATCAACGTGGAAGTACAAAAAGAATAGAGAATGATCTAGAAGCATTCACAAACAATAAGAACTAACAAAGAAGCATCCAAAACAACAAAATTTACTAGAATCACATCGAATTCAAAACTAAAACCATATAAACACTGTTAGAACATAGATCTTCATAGCTCGAACAAATCTTCACGCGAACTTCTGAAACTTTCGGTAGATGAACTAGATACTCTCAACAATAAACTCTTTAGTCCACAAAAACTGATCTTCAACGTACAAAACAAAACACCTTCTTGACCTTCACTATTCCACTAGCAACCTACAACTCTTCTTTTAGCAATTTTCTCAATATCCTCGACATATATAGTCTTCAATACAATAATGCTAATAGTGTTGACATTAATGACAACCACATATCAACAACACAATCACAACATCCAATGGTCGGGGTCTGGTGTGGTGCGTGTTGCTTCCTTGGCATTGTTTGGAGTACTTTGGTGGTTTGTGGCTGTGGGGGTTCCTTTTCCTGTGAGGTTAGCTGGTTGGCGGACTAGCCTATTTTTGGTCCTATTCGATGTAATGGGATGGCTTGGGGGATTTCTATGTTGTCTTGTTTCCTAATTGGTTCCTTCTAGGTTTCCATTTTCCCATTTCTAATGTCCTTTTGGTAGTGCTGTGGTGGTATTTTCTGCCTTGGGTGTGTAGTGGGTGCTCCTGGTTTCCCTTTTGTGGATTAGTGGTGCTTCCATTAGGTTGGCTTTGTGGAGATTTGGCCTATCTTTAGCTCTAACCAGTGTGTTGGGGTAGCATGGGGGCTTTATGGTCTAGTTGTCTCTCAGTGTCCTTGTTGGGGCTCCCTTGTCCCTCCTAGACTTGGTTCTCTGCTCGTTTTGGTTATTTGGTGTGTAGATTGTGGTTTTTTTGCAATTGGTTGGGTTATGCTTTTGGTGTTATCTTTCGGCCCAGCTATGTGCTATGTTTGAAGAGCTCCCTGCTTCCTCCTACCTATACCTGATGCTTGGGTTGCCTTGGGATGTGGTGTCTTCCCTCCCTTCTGATTTCACTTTCTGTTGGGATCTACAGTGTGAGTCTTCTATTGAGCCTGGGGAGACTGATACTTTTGAGGTGGATCCTTCTTCTATTGAGGTGGAGTTGGTAGCTATAGTGTTGCTCGCTAGATCTTCTCCTTTATGCAAGCTCTTATTGATGTTTTGTTTTTGTGATGCAAGAGCATCTAGTGGTGTAAGGGCAATCTTGTATCACCCAAAAAGATTTTTTCCTTTATGTTTCCTTTTGTTAGCTTTTTATAGATGTTTTTGCATTTTTGGATATCCTTTTCGTCGAATAAGAGTTCCCATTTTTTAGAATTGCATTTCTACTTTTTTTGGCTCAATTTTTTATTTTTAACAGTTTTGAATTTGAAGGCATGAGGAGACAGAAAAATAAGCACTTTGGCAAAAGAATCAGGTCAAGAGCATTCCCAGTTTGAAAGTTATTCAAGTTTATGTTTTTGCTTTTTACCTTGAAAAAACTTCCGAGTCTAGTTTGAGGTACTAAACGGTCTTGTATGGGCCCAAAAACTATCAAAATTGGAAAATTAGGTTATTAGCACGTTCTTCACTTTGATACCTTTCCAACGGTTCAAACGGTTCAAAAAACGGAGTCCCGAATCAAAAGTTATGGCTTCCGGAAGTTGTTCAATTTTTGGAAAATTGCCAATTTTTGAATTATGACTCAATTTTTGAATTTCAAATTGTAATTTCTGGTGCCAAACCACCAAAACTCATAATTCAAATGTTGTTTAGCTCCAAAACTGAAAAGGAGCTATTTATGGGCGGGGTTTTCTGATTTTTGGTAGCTTTTTGGGGAAAAAGATCGTAGACTGCGAAAAGGGGAATTTCTGTAGTTTCTATAATTTGCATGTGTTGCAGAACTCGAGGATTTGAGATCCTCTGCATGTAATATTTCTATTTTTTGAATAATAATAATAATATCTGGTTGTGTGTGATTTTTTGTGTCTTGGGTTTGCACCCTCATTAGGTGGTATCAAATCAGGTTTTCTTGAGTGTGTGGACAGATCACCAATCATGAGGTAGTTCACACTAGGACTATGGTTGTGGGTTTGAGATATTCAAGATGCCTCTAAGAGTGATGCCTGGTAGGTGTGGTGGTGCCAGAGGTGGCAAAAATGCTGGTGGAAGAGATCCATTGGCAGCTGAGGGTTTTTGAGCCCTCCAGAGATAAATTGATGCATTGCAGGAACAAATGAGAAGAGGGTTAAACTCGAGTAGGAGAAGAGAAAGTGAGGATGAAGAAGAGGTGGAAGATTCAAATTTAGAAGAGGAAGAAGAAATGATTGATCAAGATCAAATGTGGCTGATAAGGGCCATTTCGAAGATCGAAAAAATACCTAGAGTAAAAGTTCCCAATTATTCTGAAAGTTTGAACCCAGAAGAGTTGATCGATTGGATCAACGAGCTAGAAGAGTATTTCGAGTATGAAGAAATAAAGGATCTAGATTGGGTTAAGTTTGCAAAAAAAAAGTTGAAGGGCCACACAAATATTTGGTGGAAAGAGGTCTAGCTAGAGAGAAATTGAAGAGGAAAAGGAAAGATCAACATTTGGGATCGAATGGTGGAGAAATTGAAGTAGTTCATACCAGTGGACTACAAGTTAGATCTGCTGAAGAAATTGCAAGGGTTGAAGCAAGGAAACAGATCTGTGAAAGAATACACAGAATTTCACAAGATGATCATCCAAAGGGGACATGCAGAGGCCAACAAGGAGAAGGTATCCCATTATCTTAATGGGTTATGATCAAGCATTCAAGAGGAGCTAAGCCTGGTCAGAATGACCACCATTGAGGATGCGTACCAGTTTTCTTTGAAAATTGAAGAGAAGCTGAACAAAAGATTTGATAGCAAACAAAAAGGACAAGGAGGTCAAAGTGGAAGGGGTAGTGGAAGATCTTCTAGAAGTCAAAATGAGGATGAGAAGAAAAATGAAGATGTGGGTACTAGTTGAGGCCAGAAGAATGATAACTTCTACAGCCCTCGTGATCAAAATAGTGGCGATCAAAGAGGTAGAGGACGAGGAAGATCTGGGAAAGGATCCAGAAGAGGTGTTTTCAAAGGAACTTGCTTCTAGTGTGGCGAAGAAGGGCATCAAGCCTATGAATGTCCACAAAACCAAGGAAGGACAGACAAAAGGCTGAAATGTCTTGCAAGGGTTGCGCATGCAGATGAGGAGGCTCAATTTGAGCATTCGGATGATGTTGAAAGGGGAGAAGCCCTAGTGGTTAGAAGAGACTTGGTGACTAAAGAAAAGGAGCCAGAACAAAGGAAGAATCTATTTCACACAAGGTGCAAATGTGAAGGAAAATGCTGTGATGTCATTATTGACACTGGGAGCACCAATAATTTGGTTTCAGAAGAGATGGTTACGAAGTTGAAGCTGAAGAGGGAAAGGCATCCACATCCATATTGGATTGTCTAGCTACAAAAATACCACAAAGTTCTCATCAATGAGTAGTGCCTGGTGAAGTTCAAGATTAGAAGCTATCGTGATGAGGTACTCATTGATATCATCCCCATGGATGCATGTCACATGTTGTTGGGGAGGCCGTGGCAATACGATAGATGAGCTATACATGATGGCCATGCAAACACTTATTGTCTGATGAAGGATGGAGTCCGCCACAAGTTGAAACCTCTGAAGGAGGCCGAAGAAAATGTATGCAATAGTGCTAGAGTTTGTTATGTTGATGGAAGGAAATTTTTAGAAGGCATGAAGCATGAGCGTATATTCTATGCATTGATTCCTAGAATGGATAAGAAAGATAGTGAGAAGGTGCCAGTAGAAGTTTCTGGATTATTGAATGAGTTTTAGGATATTGTTTCTGATAATGTACCTGAGGGTTTACCACCAGTGAGGAAGATCAGTCATCAGATTCACTTGATCCCTAGAGCCAGTTTGCCAAATAAGGCGGCTCACAGAATGACTCCTGTAGAAAATGAGGAGTTGAAGAAACAAGTTTAGGAGTTGTTGAGAAAGGGTTTGATTCGAGAGAGTCTGAGCCCATGTGCAGTACCTGCAGTACTAGCACCAAAGAAGGATGGGGAGTGGAGGATGTGTACAGACTCCTGGGCCATAAACAAGATAACAATCACTTGTACATATTTCCCCTGCCAAGGATGGATGACCTGATGGACTGTTTGAGTGGGGCTCAGTACTTCACAAAGATCGATCTAAAAAGTGGATATCACTAGATCTGGATTCGAGAGGGAGATGAATGGAAGACCACCTTCAAGACCAAAGAGGGTTTGTATGAGTGGTTAGTCATGCCCTTTGGGCTAACCAATGCACCAAGCACATTCATGCGGCTCATGAACGAGGGACTGAAAGAGTTTCTGGGGAGTTTTGTTATTGTATATTTAGATGATATTCTGATATTTAGTAAGTCACTAGATGAGCATTTAATGCATATTCGTAGAGCCTTTGAGAAGTTGAGAGAAGAGAAATTATTGATTAATCTAAAGAAGTGTAGTTTTATGAAGAAGGAGTTAGTGTACTTGAGGTTTGTTGTCTTGGTAGAAGGTCTCAAGATGGACCTAGAGAAGGTGAAGGCTATTCTGGAATGGCCTACCCCAAGAACGGCTACTGAGGTGAGATCTTTCCATGGTTTGGCCAGCTTTTATGGAAAGTTCATCATAAACTTTAGTAGTATTTGTGTACCCTTGACTGAAACAATGAGAGGGGATAGGAAGGAGTTCAAGTGGAGTACAGGGGCAGTGAAAAGTTTTGATCTATTGAAGTAGAAGGTGGAAAAACAACCTGTTATAGCCCTCCCAGATTTCAATAAGGTGTTTCAGGTGGATTGTGATGCCAGTGGTTGTGCCATTGGAGAAGTGTTAAGCCAAGAAGGTAAGCCCATTGCCTACTTTAGTGAAAAGTTAAATGATGCAAAGAGAAAGTACTTTGTATATGATCAGGGATTTTATGCAATAGTTCAAGCATTAGAGAAATGGATGCATTATCTGTTGCTGAAGGAATTTTTTCTATATACTGATCATCAAGCATTACAGTACTTGAATAGTCAGGGAAAATTAAATCAGAGGCATATGAAATGGGTAGAATTTTTGCAAAGTTATACTTTTTTTTTAAAGTGTAGGAGTGGGAGGTCGAATAGGGTTGTAAATGCCTTAAGTAAGAGTAAAACATTATTAATGGAGATGCAAATTAAAGTGGTTGGGTTCAATGAACTCAAGAAATTGTACCATGAAGATCCTGATTTTGCAAAGGCTTGGAAAGCTTGCAAGGAGCTTGTTATAGTTGACAGGATGAAGTTGTTGGATTTCATAATCCAAGATGGCATGTTGTTTAAGGGAAGTCAATTGTGTATTCCTAGGAGTTCCATGAGGGAGAACCTGATAAAGGAGAAGCATAGTGGAAGAATGGCAAGACATTTTGGTTGGGATAAGACCATTGCCATTATCAGTGAGCATTATTATTGGCCTCAGTTATCACAGGATGCGAAGAAGTTTGTGCAAAGTTGCAAGGTTTGTCAAATGGCTAAAGGAGTGAGCCAAAATACAGGGTTGTATCAGCCCTTACCTGTACCATAGAGGCCATGAGAGGATATAAGTATGGAATTTGTTCTTGGTTTGCCAAGGACATAGAGAGGGAACAATTCAGTGTTTGTGGTAGTTGATAGATTTTTGAAGATGGCATATTTCATTCCATGTCGGAAGACCCATGATGCAGTCCACATTGTTGACTTGTTCTTCAGAGAGGTGGTGAGCTGCCAAAGAGTATAGTCTTGGATTGTGACACCAAACTTGTTGGATACTTTTGGAGGACCTTGTGGAAGAAGTTGAAAATGGAGTTGAAGTTCAGTTCTGCACACCATCCACAGACTGATGGGAAAATTGAGGTTGTGAACAGAAGTCTAGGTAACCTACTAAGATGCTTGGTAGGAGATAAACCCAAGGGATGGGACTTGATCTTACCCTAGGAAAAATTTGCTTACAACAATTATGTCAATGAAAGCACTGGTAGATCACCCTTCTAGATTGTGTATGGAGGCAATCCCAGGACCGCTCCAAAATTGATAAAGATGGACCAGGAGAAGAAGATAAGTGCCGAAGCTAAAGAATTTGTAGAGCACATCAAGAATGTACATGAGAAGATAAGAGAACATATTAACAAGATGAATATGTAGTATAAGGCTAAGGAAAATTAGAAGAGGATGAATAAGGAATTTCAGATTGGTGATGAAGTGATGATCCACTTGAGGAAAGAAAGGTTTCTAGTGGGAACCTATAACAAATTGAAGATGAAGAAATTCAGTCCTTGTAAGATATTGAGGAGGCATGGTTCAGGGAATGCATATGAGGTAGAGTTGCCAGATGGAGTCAACATTTCCCATGTGTTCAACATTTCAAATTTGATAGAGTATCATGAAGGTGGCACAGAGGAAGTACCAACAATGAAATAGTGTGGCATTCCAACACCTACTTCAGAGAAATATGAGATTAAAGCAATCCTGGATAACCATGTGGGAAGGAGTACCAAAAATGGGCAGTATGAAGAATATTTGGTGAAGTGGAGAGGAAGGCCTGTGGAAGATTCATCCTAGCTGTCTAAGGTAGAGGTTGACCATTTGGGTTTTCCTCAACCATTTGAGACATGATGGGGTCACTTCTCAAATTACCTTGGGTGTCTGATGCAGGAGCATCTAGTGATGTAAGGGAAATCCTGCATCACCCAAAAATATGTTTTCCTTTATATTTTCTTTTGTTAGCTTTTTGTAGATGTTTTTGCATTTCTGGATACCCTTTTCATCGAATAAGAGTTCCCAACTTTTAGAATTGCATTTCTATTTTTTTTGCTCAATTTCTATTATTAGTAGTTTTGAATTTGAAGGTGTGAGGAGGAAAAAAAATTATGGGAAGCTTCAAGACAGAAAAATAAGCACTTTGGTGAAAGAATCAGGTCAAGATCATCCTCGGTTTGAAAGTTATTCAAGTTTTAGTTTTTGCTTTTTGCCCTAAAAAACCTTCTGAATCTAGTTTGAGGCACTAAATGGTCCTGTACAGGCCTAGAAATTGTCAAAAGTAGCAGAGCGAGTTCTTAGTGTGTTCTTCACTCCAAGACCTTTCCAATAGTTCAAACAGTTTGAAAAATAGAGTCCCGGATCAAAAGTTATGGCTTCCAGAAGTTGGTCAATTTTTGGAAAATTGCCAATTTTCAAATTAGGACTCAATTTTTGAATTTCAAATTGTAATTTCTGGTTCCAAACCGCCAAAAATCATAATTCGAATGTTGTTTGGCTCCAAAACTGAAAAGGAGCTATTTATGGGTGGGGTTTTCTGATTTTTACTAGCTTTTTGGGGGAAAGATCACATACTGTGAAAAGGGGAATTTCTGTAGTTTCTGTAATTTGCATGTGTTGCAGAACTCGAGGATTTGAGATCCTCTGCATGTAAGATTTCCATATTATGAATAATAATAATAATCTCTAGTTGTGTGTGATTTTTCGTGTCTTAGGTTTGCACCCTCGTCATTTTGTAAGGAGTATGGTGTTTTTGGAGGTTTTGGGTCTCATTTCATCCTCTCTTTTGAAGGTGAGCCTCCTCCTCTTGAGGTGGAGGTTGGGTTGGCACCCTAGGTGGGAAGGTGTTGTTGGGAGGATGCTATTAGCAGTTTGGTTGGGTACTGTTCCGAAAAAGATGATTGTGTGGGGATGTTATCTTCCTTGGCTCAACCTTGTTCCTCTCATATTGGGGTTGAGAATCTAGACATGGTGCCTGCTTTGATTGAGAACTTTGGTTACCCTTGGTTTTATGGTTTAGATGCGAGTTGGGGCTGCATCAGTGATGTATTTCCTAAGCCAATGGTTTGTTGTTGCCTGGCTGGTACAGGCGGGTTCAATGTTCACTTATGGTTTCTAGGTCCTAGTTAAAATCTGGGTGCTTAGGGATCTTGTCCCTTTCTTGTTATCTGATGCAGCTTGTGTAGTCATGTCTTCTTGTTAATTTCTACTACTATTTTTCTGCTATTTGTATGTTTTTTATCTTTTCTATAGCTTGCCTGCCTTGGACAAGGTTACAAAGCCCTTCAAAACCGGTTGTAATGGGTTTCGGGGCCCCATCAAAACATATTTACCTCTTATCAAAAACAATTTTTTTAGATCTATAACACATTTCTCTTAGCATACATATCAAAATTAAATTCTTCTTTTTCTTTGAAATAAGAATATCTATGTGAAGTACAATGTGTTTTTTAATTTTTTAACAATATTTGTTAATTTCTAGTGTCTTGAATAGAGGTCATTATTTGTTATTGTGATTTGTTATGCCCTGCATACACACCCCACCTTTTCGCTTGGAAAAGTTAGGGACCCCATTTTTTTTTTCCTCTGTTTCTTCATTTTCAGTCTTGTTTTCATTTTTTTGTTCTTTGTCTCATGTCTTTTCTTCTTGTTTCTTTTTCTCTTGGTTCTCTTTGTTGTTTTGGTTTTGGTCTTGGGGCTTGTTTTTTTCTTTTGTCTTGATCATTTGGTTTTATTTTTGGGATTGGGTTTCGGGTTGGAACATGAACTTTGGCTTCAAAAGGTTCAAGTTCTGGTTTCCACCGTGAACCTGATTTCCCCTTTCTCTTTTGTTTTTGGGATCGGGTTTTGGGTTGGAACATGAACTTCGGCTTCAAAAGGTTCAAGTTTTGGTTTCCACTTGAACCTGATTTCCCCTTTCTCTTTTGTTTTCGAGATCGGGTTTCAGGTTTCAGTTTGGAACATGAACTTTGGCTTGAAAAGGTTCAAGTTCTAGTTTCCACCCCGAATATGATTTCCCCTTTCTCTTTTGTTTTTGGGATTGGGTTTCAGGTTGGAATATGAACTTTTGCTTCAGAAGGTTCAAGTTCTGGTTTCTTCCCTAATCCCAATCCCCGTCTTTTCGTCATCGTCCTTTCACCTCACCATTCCTTTTTCATTTTTGTTATTTTTCTGTTTTTTTTTTTGTTCTTTGATTGGTTTTGTTTTTCTGTTGTTTTCATTTTCGCTTTCTTTCGAGTAAAAAAAATACAAAAAAATTAAAACATTTTAAAAATTAGAAAAAATTAAAAATTCTGAAAAATATTAAAAAAAAAATTCAAAATCCAAAATTAGAAAACATTAAAATAATAATAAAAAATAGAAATTAAAAAATAAATAAATTTAAAAGGAAAAATGAATAAAATAAATCTTTTGATTTATTTAAAAAATTAAAAATAAAATAATAATAAATAGATCTTTAAAATAAAATTTTAGAAGATTTCAAAGTTTCTTTTAAATCCAATAAATAAATATTTTAAATTTAAAAGATTTTAAAATCTTAAAAATCATAAAAATCATAAAAAAGAAGACAAATTAAAAAATTGAAAATTGAAAAAAAAAAATAAAAAAAAATGCAAGGGACTGGTCGGGGTTGGGTCCCATCTAAACATTAGAACTTTCTTTGCAAAATATTCATGTTCCAAATTAGATCTTGCCTTTGACCCTAGGCGAGCATTTGGAAGGGAAATAAATGAAATGTGTGTCGGGAGTTAAAGTTCCCAATGGACTACTAAAATGGTCCTGGGTCTGCTTAAAACTCCGACCCCATGTGTAGCTCATTTCCTCCCCGCTCCTACACATGAAAAATAATGAATGAAAGTTCCTTTTGGAACCTCGCGGTCGGGGAGAGCATTTACGCAAACAATTTAAAGGGTTATCCATTAATCAATGTCTTGTCGACGAACCAAATCTCGCCCTTGTTTAAAATCTCTATCCAAAAATGTGATTTCAATATCATGCGTGATTGTAGGATTTGCTCAAAATGGATTTGAAAAAGGCAGGTGAACCACTCATAGGAATGCCTAATCAAGGTGTTATCTCTTGGAATGCCTTGATTGCAGGGTATGCAACAAAACAATTTTTTTGAAACAAATTGTAGGAAAACACAAAGTATGGAAGCCGAAGCAAGACAAGTGAAATGTTTGACATAATGGAATATTGGATTTGTTAAAAGGCCTTTAAGACTTTTATGAAAATTCCATGGTGGCTTGCATCCAAATGGGGGTTTGAAGATCAAGGGAAAAAAACATTTGACTAGAGCACCTCGTAGATGTATCATCTAATGAAGTGCAAAAAAATGAGGCTTTAAACATTAAAAGAACTCTTGGATAGAATACTTCATGGGGATGTGGTTTGTGTGAAAGACTGGGATTGTAAGACTTCTACAAAGATGCATTTATGAAAAGATTTCAAGAAACTCTAAACTAGATACGATTGGCAGGAACAAACTCAAAATTCTACAAATCTTTTGCCAACATCCTCAATACTATAAAAGGCATCAAAAAACTTTTAAGTGAATGCATTGGCAAGGTGAAGTCAAAACTCTACCATTGTTATTGGAATTCTCCATGCCCATGCCAATAATATACTTGATTGATGTTGTAGTTGGAATTGCCCTGGTATACATGTTTGCAATAAGTGAAGGGTGCATTAACTATTTGATAGAGTGTCTCCAGGAAACACTATCTTATCTTATGCCAGATGTAAAATGGGAACTTTGAGCTAGCATGTGAATTGTTGACCATAACGCTTTGAAAGGATTTGGTCTCATTGAGAGAAAATAATTAGAATTGGCAATGAAATGGGTGAAGCATTAACAAGGCATATGAGCTATTTTAAAAAAGGCCTCAAAGAGACCATTTTATAGAATCGAAGGATCATGAAATATGCACAGAGAATGGATTTGGTAGATATGGATGCAAAATGTGGAAGCAGACCATGGCATGCGAATTGTTTTCCATAATGCCTCAAGGAGATGATTCTCATGGATGTGTTGATTACATGTTAAACACAAGGAGAAAAAACATACCTTGTAAACATGTTTGCAAAATGTAGCACGGAAAAGGGGCATGCACTATTTGATAAATTGCCTCATATAAATGTTATCACTTGAAATAAGATGTTTTCTGGAAACATATATAGAATGGAGTCATTCAAAAGGTGTGGTACACTTTCAAGAAAATACGATAGGGCAGATGTAAAGTTGATCCCCGACTTGTACATGCATCCTCCATGTATGTGCACAAAGAGAAGACTTTGAAACATGGCTAAACATCCATCTAAAGCATACATGATGTTAATGAACTTTCCAACAGAGTGCTCCAGAACGTGGTCTTGTAATATGCTATGATTTTAGGATATGCACAAAAATTAATTTGGTGAAAAGGGCATTTAAAACCTTCAAGCAAATGCAATTGGTAGGTGTTAGGCCAAAACCCCTAATCGTTGCCATCTCTTACCTTGCTTGCGCCAAAATGGAAGCTCTTGAATTATGTATGGACAAAACATAATTATAAGCGGATCTCTATCATGTGCTATAGTTGTAGCCACCCCACACATAGGCTATTTGGACAAAAGGTTTCAAAGGGATTTTATCGATGATTATGATGGTAGGAAATACATAAAATGTGTTTGTTGAAGGAAGCTATAGGGAACAATTAATTGAATGCAACAAGTCGAGAGATACATAAAATGGCTTTGATGGTCATTGTTAAAGTTTGGAAACATAGTTTGTAAACAAAGGCCGAATGGGATATCGAGAGTAAAGTCGCCTTCTCCAACTTTTTCTAGCATCTTCCATGTCGTACAAAGATAAGAGTCTGAAAGCTTATGTAGAATCCTTGACACATATGCATGTAAATTTGGTGCAAGGCACAGGAAATGACTATGCAAAAAATTGAAGATTTATGAAGTTTTAAAAGAAAATACAATTAGTAGCTGTAAAGTAGAAATTCCACAACCTTGGCACACATTCTTCACACTTGCAACTTGGAACGAGTTATGGGTCTCCATCAAAGTGAAATGGAATAGGGATTTTGTTAGATATGTGGGTGAGAAATACTCTTCAAATGTGGACGTATGATTGATACATTCAAATGAAAGGTCAAAGCAGATGTTGTGGGATCTGGCACAAAACACCAAAGTGAATGATCCTGTCAATATGGAATTGGCAGTCTCCACCATTGACATCTAGACAAATAAGCAAAACATTGACATAAAAGTTGAGCTGCCTAGCTTACTGAAGAAATGGACATTTTAAAGAAGCATTCACATTTTTGCATGTATCCTTCCAACATATTGATGAGTCCAATTTATGACTCAATTTTGATAGAAGTTTATTGTCTATTTGCTATTGTTGTATTAGAATTTGATACTTGGATGCTAACCTTTGTATAATATTTTCTCAAAACCATAGACATTGGGCCTTAGCTTAATTTTGTGATCTTTAATGACATTGACATGCTATATGAACTATCTGTGTTGATTTTACATGTGGATTAATGAATGATAATTTAAGATAGTTATGGATATGCAATTGTTGTGCATACTAATATTGTTATGTAGATATAATTAGCAACCTACAAAATTTAAGAAGATTCTACCAGCTGGTCCTTCGCCATAATAGTCAACAAGGTGATCAATCGAAGGTCAATGGAGGGAAGACTCTCGACAGAGGGAGATTTTTCATTCGAATAAAAATTGTAACCACCTTGTAAATGGTCTTAATTATCTGTTGAGCGAATATAGGCATTACTGTTGTGCGAAATTTATGTTAAGGAAAACATGCACGACTAGATTCCGCACATGCGTAACCGCCTCTCCACTTTCTATGCTTTCCCTAAAGTGGTGTCCTCCTAATCTATTGCAGTTGACCGCCTTGCTAGGTAATTAGTTAGTAGCTTTTCTTCCTATAAATAAGACTCAGATGCTCCTTCAAAAGAGGTTGCTTAATATGATGATGTACTCACATTCTTAGTTTTTCTATAATATAGTTATGTTGCTCTACTGTACTTGTGTTTTCCAATGAATAAAATAAAGTTATAAGTTCGTGCACCTGAGTTTAGATTTTTCCTTAAGCAATACTCATCCAAGGGGGCCCACTTGGTGAGTATTCCATCCTTTAGCTTAGTTTTTACTTTCTGTTCAATAAATTAACTAAGAATCTGGCACTGACTATTCTTGTAGCCACTAGAATTCCATTCTATGACTGTTCCTGCAACCAAAGCAAACATATTAGTTTCTTGTTTTTTTGCTCAGATTTTCATTTCTGTCATGCATTTCAACTTAGTATAGTTGTTGGTTGATGATCAACACTTATGTTATTTCTTTCCAGGCAATTTACTTTCAGTATTGTGTCTTTCTTAGCTATAGGATGAATGTGGCTACTTTGGATCCTTAGTGCACATACTATGCTGACCCATTTCAAGTTCACGTCACTGGGTTGAAAAGTTAAATACACCTTCATGATGATTGAGATATTTATTTAGGTTAGATGTCCAATCTTTGAATCACAGCTGTAAGGGCTTAGTTATTAGATAATTGTAGGATGCCAACATTTTTTTGGTGCCATTGCCGGGGATGGTATCAAACTAAGGATCTCTTTGAAGTCATTGATAGTTTTTCTTGTTGTAGTATTTCTAAATTTTGTTCATAGTATACCCCTCATTTAGGAAAGTAATGATCCACCATTCTTTTTCCAATTCTTTGTGTGAGATGGCTGACAGTGAGTTGATGCCGTATGCATAGAGGAAGGAGAGATGCTCATGGGATATTCCTTCCTAATAATCCTAATCCATTCTAGCTAGTTGAGTATTAGAACCTATTAAGAGAAGAAGAAGAAGACCCACACCCCTTTGCTGATGCATTTCCTGATCTGACCAGCTCTGAAGTTTCCTCTGAAAACCAAAATCTGATTGAGAACCCCTTTGCTTTGGAACTACATCAGGCAGGCATGGGTGATGCAAATAGAAACAAACCTAACCAACCAAATTTTCCTTTCCCCATTGCTCATCAAAATGAAGTTGACAACCTCAAAAATATCCTTGCTTTAGTCCTTCTTAAGTTCTATGTACTTGTCACAAAATATCTTGATACTTTCTTGTTCGAGTTTGATATACTCTGCAGGAGTTATGACTATACCACTGATGCCCATAGGCTTAAGCTATTTCCTACCACCCTAAAAGAAGCTGCATTAAGATGGTTCATGAGCCCAGGTAAAAATACTATGGAGACTTGGGAGGACATGAAGACAAAGTTCCTTGAGAAATACAAGGAAGTATTGTAGGGGTAGTGACATGAGAGGGGATGACATTTTTAGGATGCAACAAAAGGAAGATGAGAGCCTAGAGGATTACATTGCAAGGTTTTTATTTTGTCTGCAGAAATCTCCACACCTTACACTCAATGAAGAATCACAAAAGCTTCTTTTCCTAAGAGGAATTAATGATAGCTGCACTAATGCCTTGGAATTGATGGGAGGAGGAGATATCTCCCAAGTTCCTTGGGAGTATATCAAGAAGATATGCCAAAAATACTCTAGGGCAGTTTCAAAGAAAGGGAGAGCTTACTAATCTTCTATGGGAAAGTCATCTACTAGTGGAGTTTCAAGAATGGAGATTACTCACTTGCTAGAAGACTTAAAACAAGACATTATAAACAATCTGGCTACTCAGTTGGATACACTTCAGGCCAGAAAGAAACAAGAGGAGGCAAAGGAAATGTTGGAAAAATAGTGCCCTCATTGTAGACAAAAGGATTGCAGATGCAAGATGGTAGCTAATATTGAAAGTAAGAAAATTCCACCTGAGTTCAAGCCAATCCAGGTTGAGGAAGATCAAGTCTACTATGTTGCACAAAGGAGGCCATGGGCTCCAAGACAAGGTATGCCACCAGATCCACTCTGATCTTTTGTTGGGCCATATTTTAATTCTTATTCATCTGGTAACCAATGGCAACCACCATATCCATCCAATTATGGAGGATATCCACCACAACCTTGGAGTAACCCTCCAAATACCTATCCTATTCACCAAAACTCTCCACCCCAGTGGCAACAACCTCAGGAGAATTGGTAGCAGTTTCAAGGAAATTGGCAACCACCTCCAGGAAATTGGCAGCAAACAAATCAATGGAGGGGAGGAAAACAATGGACAAACTAGACAAATAGCTACATGCAACCAACTTCTTAGCCCCAACAACCTACTATAATGAATCCTCTTGCTATCTCAAGTTAAAATGCACCTAAACCTACTCAGCTACCAGCTTAGCCCACACCCAACCCAAATAACAAACTACAACAGTAGTCAATATACTCCGCTGATCCAAATCAATTCCCTGCATATGTTGTGAGTGTAAGTAACATCCACTTGCGTTTAGGAACTACTTTTCCAGCTCCTTCCACACCCATTATCATTGAGCTTCTTGTGGAAGAAGAGAAGCCTCTCAATACCCCCTTTCAACCAAGTGTACCTAAGAATCCTGAACTAGCCCCAGTCAAGCAGACTGAACAAGAACCACCATTTCCCTAGAGGTTGGAAACTATGAAACAAAGGGAGGAGGAGGAACCAACCTTTGACATTTTAGATCAACTGAAGCATATATGTGTCCAGATAACTGTATTTCAAGCTATAAAAGATGTTCCAATCGATGACAAGGCAATCAAGGAAGCATGCCTTAAGAAGACAGGCAGGAAAAAGAAAGACCCCACTACGGTTCATGTGGTGGGACAGCTAGTTGACATCATGCTTGAGAAAGCGACTTTTCTCAAATATAATAATCCAGGGAGCATTGTGGTAGGAGTTGTCATAAATGGGGTCCAAATAAGAAATGCTCTGATTGATTTGGGAAAAACAATAAATGTAATGGCCAAAGATATCCTACAACAACTAAATGTTGCAAGCATGAGACCTACTCCTACTATCCTGCAACTTGCTAATAGTTCTACTGTTAAACCTGATGGGATAGTAGAGAACCTTGTGGTAACTCTAGACTCATGGGAATACCTAGCAGATTTTATGATTCTTTCTCCTAAAGCCACACTAGGTGGGTACCCCATTATCCTTGGAAGGCCATGGTTAGCAACAAAAAATGCCTATATTGGATGTAGGACAAGAGACATGACCATTTCTGATGGAAAGAGAACCAAAAAGCTTGTTCTCTACCCTCCAACTCAGCCATCCCATGACATGGATAATTCTACATGGCCACATGTTGGTGAAGAGGTCGAGGAAGTTAATTTGGTGGCACAACTTATGATGTTAGGCAGAAGCTCTTTCATGCAAATTCAAGAGGAAGATGAAGTATTGTCTAACATAATTCAAAATCATTGTGAAATAGAGGAAGCATCATCATCTCATTCTGCTGATCTAGTAAAGATACTTCTACCTGCTCTTCCTGCAACAGAACATCCTGCAGCAACAGGTATGTCTCATACATTGCCACCACATGAACTCAAAGTACCAAGAATTAGTGAAGCAACTATGGTAGAGATAACTACACAAGTGCAAGTGTCAGAAGGAAAATATCTAAATATTTACAACAAATTGAGTAAAGAACAACAATTGTCATTGAAAAACTTACTGACAACCCACCGACATGCATTTGCATGGGACTATCATGATATGAAGGAATTGGATCCTAAGCTTTGCAATCATAGGATTTACATCAAAGATGATTGTACCCCAGTGAGACAACCACAAAGAAGAATTAACCTTGCACTAAGAGAAATTGTAAAAGGGGAACTACATAAATTGTTAGGTGCAGGATTTATCTACCCCATTTTAGATATCCAGTGGGTGTCTCCATTAGTGATTGTACCCAAAAAGGGAGGGAAGTGGCAAGTTTGTGTTGATTATAGGGAACTCAATGCTACCACCAAAAAAAACCATTTTCCCTTACCTTTCATAGATCAAGTTTTGGACTCACTTGCAAGAAAGTAATACTTTGCTTTTCTAGATGGATTCAGTGGGTATAACCAAATACAAATTGCACCTGAGGACCAATAGAAGACCACCTTTACTTGTTCGTGGGGGACCTATGCCTACTCAGTACTTCCATTTGGCTTATGCAATGCACATGCAACTTTTCAGAGGGCAGTCATTAACATATTTTTAGACATCTCTCATGATTGCATGGAAATTTATATGGATGATTTTACCACATATGGTGCTGATTTCAATGAAGCATTGGAGAATCTTAGGAAAGTCTTAAAGAGATGCGAAGAACATAATCTATCTCTAAACAATGAAAAGTGCTTCATGATGATGCAGGAAGGTGTAGTCCTTGGCCACTACATCTCTCACAAGGGAATTCAAGTAGATCCTGCAAAGATTGAGGTGATCACTAATCTACCTATACTTGCAAAACAAAAAGATGTTAGGAATTTACTGGGCCATGCAGACTACTACAGGAATTTCATAGAGGATTTCAGTAAAATAGCAACACCATTGTATGCTCTTCTCACTAAGGATGTTGAATTCCAGTGGACAGAAGACTGCGACAATTAATTTTTTGATTTGAAGGCAACCTTGACTCATGCTCCTGTAATCAAAGGTCCTAATTGAGAGCTTCCTTTACACATCCATACAGATGCATTATACTATGCTATAGGAGTAGTCCTGAGACAAAAAGAAGGAGCTATTGAAAATGCTATTTATTTTGTCAGCAAAAACTTGCAAGAAGCTGAATTCAACTATACAGTGACATAAAAGGAAATGTTGGCAATGATCTATGCCCTCAAAAAATTTAGGCACTACATAGCAAGCTATCAAATCTTTGTGCACACCGACCATGCAACCATTAGGTATCTCATGAATAAACCTATGATATCAGGTAGGTTAGCAAGATGGTTGTTGCTGATGCAGGAGTTTGACATAACCATTGTAGATAAATTAGGGAAGGCCAATGTTGTTGAAGAATTTCTTTCAAGGCTGAATACATCATAGGACAATCAGGTCATAGATGACTCTTTCTCTAATGAGCACTTATTTTCCATCAATGTGCAAAAACCCTAATATTCTAACATAGCTAACTATCTGGTCACAGGGAGAGTTCCTCCCCACTTCTCTCCAAAAGAGAGAAGGATGCTCATTGAAAAGTCATTTCCTTTTACATCGATTGCAGGATGTTTGCTTTACATTGGGCCAGACCATTTCATGAGAAGATGTGTGAGGGAAGATGAGACATATGATATTTTGCATGCATGCAACAATGAACCATGTAGACGACATTTTGCAGCGAAGAGGACAATGATGAAGGTTTTGAATACATGATATTACTGGCCAACACTCCACAAGGATGCATGGAGATATAGAAGAAAGTGTGATAGATGCCAGAGGATGGGCAGACCAACCAAATCTAATGAAATTCCCCTTTACCCTTAGGTAGTAATCACTCCATTTGACAAGTGGGGATTATATTTTGTAGGACCCATTGATCCTCTATCCAATGGTAAATCCTATATCTTAGTATGCACTAATTATGTAACAAAATGGGTAGAAGTTAAGGCCATGAATCATGAAAGAGATAATAAGGTTGTTGAATTTCTTTATGAGGAGATTTTCACATAGTATGGGGTTCCAAGAGAGATAGTGACCGATCAAGAGACTCAATTCACCTCACCTTGTTGCAACACTAGTCAATGAGTACAACATAAGGCACATGAATTCCACTCCTTATCACCCTTAGGCCAATGGCCAAGTTGAGGTGACTAACAGGGAAATTGAAGCAATTATGACCAAAGCAGTGGTTGTTCATAAGAAGGATTGGGAAAACAGGCTGCCAGAAGCTGTTTGGGCCTATAGGACAACCTGGAAAACAACAATAGGCTTCACCCCTTTTGAGTTGCTGTATGGAAAGATAGCTATGATGCCCATTGAATTTGAGTATAAGACTCTTAGAACCACAATAGACTTGGGGATGATATCTCTGAAACAAAAAGAGAAAGAATCATGCAACTCAATGCATTGGCTGAAATGAGGAAGGAAACCTTGCATCATACAAAGGTAGTGCAAAATCAGAGAATAAAATGGCATGACAAGTTCATCAAGGACAATAAATTCCAGCCAGGAGATTGGGCCTTGCTCTACGACTCAAGGTATCAAGATAATGCAGGAAAAATTTAGAAAAGGTGGCTAGGACCGTATGAGGTTGTTAAAGTCTTCCCCAATGGTGTTGTTCAACTCACCACCATTGACCTTGTTAGATTTAGGCTGCTTGTCAATGGTCATCGCTTCAGATTGTATCACACGCCAAATTCCAAGGAGGAATTCCTGTAGCAATTCACTCAGCATGCAACACCTGAACTTCCTGCAACCGAAGGAAGCAGACCTAGTGTCCCTCCTTCTGGCTAACTAAGGTATGTAACTTGTCATAATAAAGACTTCCGCTTTCGTGGGGGTCCACTTCTTCACCCATCCGCCCATCCATTTCCACCTTTCTCTCTCTTTCATCACACTTCCATGATTTCACTTCATTCCATTGTCACTCCACTCCATTCCACTCCACTCCATTCCACTCCACTTTCATTAATTGCTCAACTGACCTCTTAAAAGGTGATTGGTATTTTTTCCATAATCTTTGTAACAGATCTTCCAAGAATCCAGGTACGTGCACATCAAGTTGTTATCTCCTAATTATCTTTTAGTACATTCATTTAATTACTGTAAATTAATATGGACGTTCTCCATAGCATGTCATTATTCCCTGCCCTATCAAATTATCATAACTATCGCGCATGTGAGGACACAAGCTCAAATTTAGGTTGGGGGGGAAGTGTGAATACTATGTCCACGTGTCTGTCCATATTGGTAAATGTCAACAAAGTTTAAATTGAGCCGATTTGAGTTCTGAGTGAAATGATGGCTCGCATGTGTGAGGTGATATCAACTGCCACCATTTTTCTTGATCATAGCCCTCATTTATTACTCTACTTCCTTTATTTCTCCTATCATAATCCTAAGCCAAAAAAGGTAAAATTCAGACGACACTGGCGTTGGAAATTTTGTAGGGTTTTAGGAAGGAGAGGTGTAGCTTTCAAATGAAGATTGCAGGAAGAGAAACCTTGTAGAGTGATTGTTTATTTGTAGACAATTGAAAAATGGGAGGTGGGTTAATAAAATTTGAACCCACAGTTCATGACGCATTACTGCAGGATGCACCTAGCCTAGCCAAGTTTAGAAATTGTGGGTGGTTAGATTATTTCCTGAAGCTGAATGGTTTTAATGAAGATGTTGCGTTGGAATTTTCCTAGACATTGTTTGAAGGAAAGACTACGGTAAAAGGATTAGAAGTAATGGCTACTGAAGAAAGAACTGCAGAAGTTATAGGGTTGCTTGCCGACAGTGAAAATTACCCTACTTCCAAAGACGCCAGGTCAGCTAGGGCTGAATTCACAGAACCTGGTGACCCTCCATTGAGTGTGGACAAACAGGGTGCAAAAAGAACCTCTCTGCCTGAGCTGTGGAAGCAAGTAGCTATTCATGTTGTGAAGTACATTATCTATGAAGATCGTTAATCGAACCTACATTCTATTCACTTCAAACTTCTGAATCATATGAGGCATGGGAGAAGAATGAATGTGCCAAACGTGCTATACCACCTTCTCTCAATCATGGTAGCTGGGACCCAAAAAGGTAGGGATAATTTTATTTCCCATCATTGTGTGATCAAATTTTTAGTTAAAAAGTCTCTACATGATGTGTCTGACATGACTTGGGAAGAATTCTTAAATGTTGATCAAATTAGACCTAAGCATTTGTGACCTAGGGTTTTTCTTCAACCTCATAGGGCTAGCAGAAGATTGAGCATGGCTGAAGCCACTCCTGGTGCCTCAACTTCTAGCACAGGCCCTAGTGTAAACCCTCCTGCAGATGAACAAACCATAGAAATTAGCTCTTCTGAGGTAGAGCATCCAGACAAAGAAAGTTCCTCTTTAGATTCTGATGATGATGTTCCTCTTGGCATTTTGATTTGAAACTAGGGCACAAAATAAAGAGGCAAAAATAAGGAAGGGTAAAGCTAAAAAGAAAACTGTAGGAAAGAAAGTGCCAAGCTCTAAAAAACAGAAGGCTGAAACTATTCTTCCTGTAGCCAAAGAAGAACATGAGAGCCCTCCTAGAAAATCAAGACCAGTTGGGCCAGACTTTGGTGTTTCTCCACAGGAAAGCCCTAGGACTAGAGAAACATCAGAAGAGGACACAAAAGCCCCAATGGGGTAGGTGAATGTTGAGGAAAGGGACAAATTTGAGGAAGCAACAAATGTAATATTGGAAGACCTTACTACCATCATTGAACAAGTTGAGAGCCAAGAGTTTGAGGAGAATCAAGAACTCTTGCAACAAGAACAAAACTAAGAGTTCTTGTAGCAAGAGAAAGAACAAGAGGCCCTGCAGCCAAAGCTGAGAGAACAATCAACACCCCTACAACCAGAATTGGCTGAACAAACAAGATCCCTGCAACAAGAGCCACATGAAGAGTAAGTAGCAGTACCAGGAATTTTTTTGCTAGGAATACATAGGCCCTCTGATTTTTCAATACACATGGTAGCTATGAATTTATGGAAAGAGATACAGAGGAGGGAAGAATAATGGAAAGAGGAGAAATGTAGGTTGAAGAAAGAAATTTAAAAGAGAGATGAGGAAATTGAAGAAAAGGATGCAAAAATTGCTACTTTAAAGGGGAAAGAAGATAATATGGCAGCTCTAGTACCTCAGATATTAGAATGCATGACTCCTCCAAGAGTCTACGCCTTGTATTTGAAGGGGAAGCATCTTTCTTTTAAACATGCAAGGATTGTTTCAGGTTTGAATCCTTCCATTGAGACTCCTTTTGAATTTTTCAATGCTTATCGGATTGCTCCTCCTGAAATGAAGAATTTGTTGTGTGAATTCTATTTGCATAATTATGCTGTGACCCAAGACCATGATTGAAATCCACTATTGTATGTTGGGGATGTCCAATTAAGGGTAATCATGTCCTGGATATAGAATGAGATTAGTTGGGGACAATAGTTCAAGACATATAGGCAAATAGAATTCAACACTCCCCTGTCTATCAAGGTTGAATGTAGAAATCCAGGGGACATTTTCATGGATTGGCACAAAATTATTTATAGACCAAGCTATGTCAGTAGGATCTTTCTTGAGAGAGAAGCAATTTATAAAGAATATGAGGAGGTAGCAAAAACCAAAGGGGAATCTTTGATGGGATACCTGTCACAAAGGTGGAACAACCTAACTGATGAGTTTAAACAAGTTGAGCCTCACTCTATGGAGAACTATGCTACAACACTTAAGAGAGTTGATAGATATATGCAGATTGGAAGGGAAAAAGGACAATTTTGACTTCCATTAACTTTTCAACCACCTATCCTATTATGGCCTGTACCAAATTTTAGACATTACCAATATGATATAGCTACAGAGAGACAAAGATGGAGCAGATTAGATAGACATCAAGGGTTCTATTAGGATCCTAATTCACACACAACAAGAATTGATGTAGGTCAGCTGGCAGTTGCAAATTTCAAGGCATTAACTAAGCAAAAGAACAACCCTTCCTCTGCTGAAGGACCAACAAAGCCTTAGGTTGGGGGGAGTGATGCGTCTAGTTTATGACTCAATTTTGATAAAAGTTTATTGTCTATTTGCTATTGTTTTCATAGAATTTGATACTTGGATGTTGACCTTTTTATAATATTTCCTCAAAACCATAAACATTGGACCTTAGCTTATTTTTGTGATCTTTAATGACATTGGCATGCTATATGAACTATCTATGTTGATTTTACATGTGGATTAATGAATGCTACTTTAAGATGGTTATAGATATGCAATTGTTGTGCATACTAATAGTGTTATGTAGATATAATTAGTAGCCTACAAAATTTAAGAAGATTATACCAGCTGGTCCTTCGCCATAACGGTCAACAAGGTGATCACTCGAAGGTCAATGGAGGGAAGACTCTCGATGGCGGGAGATTCCTCATTCAAATCAAAATTGTAACCACCTTGTAAATGGTCTTAATTTTTTGCTGAGTGAATATAGGCATTACTGTTGTGCTAAATATGAGTTAAGGCAAACATGCATGACCAGATTATGCGCATGTGTAACCGCCTCTCCACTTTCTATGCTTTCCCTAAAGTGGTGTCCTCCTAATCTGTTGGAGTTGACTGCCTTGCTAGGTGATTAGTTAGTAGCTTTTCTTCCTATAAATAAGACTCAGATGCTTCTTCAAAAGGGGTTGCTTAATCTGATGATGTACTCACATTCTTAGTTTTTCTGTAATACAGTTATGCTACTCTATTGTACTTGTGTTTTCCAATGAATAAAATGAAGTTATAAGTTTGTGCACCTGAGTTTACATTTTCCTTAAGGAATAATCATCCAAGGGGGCCCACTTGGTAAACATTCCATCCTTTATAAGATTAGTTGTTACTTTCTGTTCAATAAATTAGCTAAGAATCTAGCACTGAATGTTCTGGCAGCCACTAGAATTCAATTCTGTGACTCTTCCTACAACCAAAGAAGATAGAGTAGTTTCTTGTTTGTTCCCTCAAATTTTCATTAATATCATGCATTTCAACTTAGTATAGTTATTGGTTGATGCTCAACACTTATGTTATTTCTTTTCAAGCAATTTACTTTCAGTATTGTGTCTTTCTTACCTATAGGATGAATGTGGCTACTTTGGATCCTTAGTACACATACTGTGTTGACCCATTTCAAGTTCACGTCCTTGGGTTGACAAGTTAAATGCACCTTCATGATGATTGAGATAGCTATTCAGGTTAGATGTCCAAACTCTGAATCACAGTTGTAAGGGCTTAGTTATTAGATCATTGTAGGAGGCCAACACATACCAAAAATGAGGGAATTATTCTAGATTAAATGTTATTTTATTTTAAAATAACATTAATTTAAAGAAAAGGGGGATTTTATTATTTCAATTATGAGATTAAAAATTCATTATGTTTTCATTTAATTGAAATAATTTGAAATTACTTGATTATTGAAATTAATTATTATTTTTTTGGAAAAAGGCAATATGCATGTATATGTTTATATATATTCATAAGAAATTTACAAAATTGCTTGATATATAATGACTCTTATCAGTTAGATTCATCCCTTAACACCACCTATTCTGAATAAAATATAATTGTATCTAAATTGAAGCCATTAACCCAAAAAATCTAGCATATTACAAAATGTTTCTCCCAAAATATTAACTATAAAACCCCATATTATCAACAAAAAAGAATTGAAGAACCTAAAATACTAGCTCTAAAAACCAATATTGTCAGCAAAATCAGACTTCAAGAAAACATTACTCTTCCATTTGGTCCACTGGTACCTCATTTTCTTTTAGTAGACGAACTGTCAATCAATAGTTTTCTTATCAGGTTGTCGCTGTAACAACTTCAAACGTCCCACCGATATGAAACTATCCTATTGATGTTCACATTACCATTCAACTAGTTCACAATGCATCGGTCTATCAGCAAGACCTACTTTCACCTCCTGGTGATGGAGTCATGTCCTGATGATCAACCTTACCATCGACACATCAGGGGGACTAGTTTTCAAGTCTTAGTGATAAAGCATAGTCACAACGATGAAGAACTAACCCACAGCCAAGCCAGCTCCAACTATCACTTTCCACCTATCAGCTCGGGTCCAACCATGGTCATCCTTCCATCAGGGAGAACAAGTTGAACATCTTGGAGAAGACCTCCAGTCCTGCCGATAGAACAAGTTGTTAACACCAATCCATCAGGTCGTCGCAGGGACAACCTTTGGAGTCTCACCGACCAAGCAATGTCATGACAATGAAGACTCATCAAATCATCGCTGGGGTAGAGAACAAGGTTCTGTTGATAGAGCACAGTCTTGCCAATCAAAAGAAGAAAAGAACGCAATGCAGTCGATGAGAAACCACAACCAAGCTAGCTCCAGCTACCACTTTCCACCTGTCAGCTCAGGTCCAACCATGGTCATCATTCCATTGGGGAGACCAAGTTGAACATCCTAGCGAAGACCTATAGTACCGCTAATGAAGGAACATTATCGTCCTATCATTGGGACATGACTCATAGTCCCACCGATAGAGTAAACTCCTGCTGATAGAACAAGTTGTTAACACCAAACTATCGGGTTGTTGTGGGGACAACCTTTGGAGTCCCGTCGATCAAGCAATGTCATGGAAATGAAGACTCATCAGATCATCATTAGGGCAGAGGAAAAGGTTCCACCAATAGAGCACAATCCTACCAATAAAAAGAAGAAAAGACCATAATGTTGCAAAAGAAAATGAAATCATTAGAAATTAGAACATGACAACCTGACTCTGCCTCTTGATTGCCATGTGCCACCACGAAAAGACTCCAACACTTCTTTAGCATGAACCACCGATTCTTCACATTTTTTGAATCCTTCATGCACATTATATTAAATAAATCCCAATGAACAGTGAGCCTATTATTGAAATTAATTATTAAATGATTAATTTTATAAGTTAATTAATATATTGTGATTTTTATAGGTGCTTTAAGAGATATGGGATTGCAATGGATGATTTGCAAATCAGATATGCAAAAGGGAGATTTTATAAAAAGATTATCAATTGGGAGTAAAATTGGCAAGTGAAGGTGCTACGTGACATAAAATCTAAAAAGTATGTTGTTGTACATCGTGCAAAAGGATAGACTCCAAATAAAGATGGAAGATGCAACTTTGAAACTGAATTCAACTAAAGTCAAACAAAAAGTTTCCTTTGTGAGAGAGATTGCGTGCATGTGAAAAGCTACTTTTGCTTATTTTCTTTTGGTGGAAATAATGCAATTATTGAGCTATTTAATGTAAAATCAAGCTCATTTGAATGGGTTAGAGAGTTAGAGGTTATCTATAGTTGCAAATTAGGAGATTAGAGTTGTGTAGCAGAGTAGATGGTAGATTTTTTTGTACATTCTTAGCGTAGTTGGGTTGATTTGAAGACATTGGTTTCCGTACACCAGTGAAATTTTTGGATTTGTAAATTTCATTTATCTGTTTTATCATAGTAGAAGTAGTTGGACTTAAACCTACTTTAACTTGTACTTTGGAGTGTATTTGTCTGTTAATCATTTGATTTGAAGTTCTTCGAGGAATGAATAACGGCGATCCCACAATACTGGTTTACAATTTCTAGGAGATCCTAATTTTTGTTGAAATCATATATTTTTAGAAAATATAATGATTTAAGCCTTGAAAAGTTCCATTTAAAGGATTCAAATTGAAGAGGTTTTGATCAAACCACCTTAGATCAAACCCCCTTGGATAGAACCCCGCTAGTTTTAAACCATACCTATAACGAAGTCTCCTTTACACCTATCAAAATGCTGATAAAAAACCACTTTTGATTTATCTTTTGGGGGATCAAATGAATTCATTTAAAATTTATTTTTTGTAAGTATGTAGTCCTTATTATAAGATTCCCAAAAAGTATAATTTTAAATAAATTTAACTTTATTATTATATTTATTTTTTATTTCTTGTGAATGTAGGGTTTTCACCGAAAATCAAGCTCTCTATTTTGCACATGTGGAGAAATAGTAGATTATCAAAAAAAATTTGAAAAATATTAGTGCACTAGATATTGAAGTCCTTGATCCAACAATTTTTTTTTTCGATACACATAAAAAAAGTTATGTTGTATACAGTCTGTCTATGTCTTAATTGTAACTGGTTTGACTTTGAAACTTGATTAAGGAAAAAATATTCAATAAAACACTATGAAACCAAATGAAAGCTCTAGATATCGTAGTTACAAATCTAAATTTGAAAAAAATAGAATTTTATCCTTCATGGAAAAATAATTATGTTGTATATAGTGAGCATCACTCCTTAAAAATGATGTTTATTGAAAAAAACTAGTTTTCAAAGGAGATGGAAAAAGAAGTGCAATTTGATTCCAAAAATTTTGAAAAAAATATATTTAGAATCTATAGACAAAATGTCATAAATCACTAGTTTGCATCATCTTCAAATTCCTCATGGTTTAGCCGCTATAGGTGCTCAAAAGTGAAGATTTAGTTAGAAAAATTAGTTCAGTGTCTAGTTTGGCCAAAAATTGTAAACTAGTATTATGGGATCACCCATAAAATTTTTTCTTTTCTTTAGTTTGAATTGTAATTAATGATTAATTTACTATATGTTGTTTATTTTTTCACTATGAATGAATGTAGCTATGTATTGGCTACAGGCGGATTTGTTCTACAATTTAAATAGGAATTCCTTAATGAATAACAAGTTTGGTTAATTAGATGAATCAACATTCCTCTCTTTCTTGCATCCTTGATCTATCTTTTTCTTTTATTTATGCTTCGATTAGAGTAGTTTTAGATAGAAGTTTGACCTCACAACAACCAAAAAATCTCAATAACTAGTAGGCCCCTTGAATATTACTAGCCAAGAATGGCTACCAAAACATAACTAAAATTGCCTGTAATCTTAAAAAAAAAGCTCCAAAAACTTCACTAAAAAAATCATGACCAATTTGAGAAGAAACCTCCAAAAATCCATCCCAAAAACATTTAATATTATAGAAAAGTCTTTCTCAAACCCACTCCCACCAAAATTTCCAAAATTGGAGTCCATTCCTAGATTTTAGGGTAGTTTTAAATGCATTTTCCAACTCATTTTCCCTCCAGAATAAAAAATATGATTTTTTCCCATTGAAAAATCCATGACCACATCCAATAAAGGGAAAATATGAGTTGTTTCCATAAAGGAAAAATCAATAAATGATTTTTCATGCAAGTTTGTAACTCCCCACAAACCCAATGCCCAAGTCTGATTTTTTAGATTTTTCTAAAATTGCAACTACACTCCCACTACTCCACTTACCAACATGGCTTAACAAAGGTGGGATTTATTTATTAAATTAAATTATGCCAAATTTATTCAAATTATCTTGAAAACATGAAATTAAAATGAAAATTGTAAAATTTGATTTTTTTTGGTGATGCAAGATTACTTTACACCCTAGATGCTCTTGCATCAAACACCTGGGGTAGGAATTCTTTTTTGTGAATATGGATTCAAAAAATGGAGTTGAGTGGTAGTACCACCCTTTGAGATTACAAGAAATCCTAAACAAACTCCATCACTTTATTAGGCAAAAGAATTTCTTCCTCTGCGTCTTCCAACACTTAGCTGGGACACTTGCCGTCCTCCTCCACCAAGTGTACACTTCCTTCTTCATTGCTCTTGTAGAATCATGTCCACCATGAACCATCCTCCTTTGCCACATCTCTTCTTCCCTCCTTTCCTTCTTCATTTTCATACACAACTATGAAAAAAAGCTTTCCTTTCTTTTTTGGCATTTTCAAGGCCTCACAAAGCCTCAAAAAAATCTTCAAATCCTCGAGTTCTTCACATGTAAGCCACCTAACGTTCGACGATCTGTTTACACAAAAATCACACACACACCACCACAGATCCTGGTGCAAACTACCTCCAATTAGCGCTTTTTCCTGCACACTCAGGAACACTAGCTCTAATACCACTGATGTAGAGGGAAACTTTCTTTCTCAAACCACAAATACAAATCTCTTAAATGATTTGACTTAAATCTGAAATAACTTAGAAAAGAAAAACAATGCAGAAATTTTGTAAACAAATTTCCAAATTCTTTATTCAAACTCTCCTACAAATATTAGAGTATCTTCTCCAAAATAAAAATACAAAGATTTCAGCCTATTGGACTAGTAAATACAAATTAAAAATTAGATTCAAATATGATATTAACAACAAATAACAATAAATACAAACTCTTGATTCAACTCTTTCAAATCACTTTCAATCTACAACCTTCACCCTGCAAACTCCAATCTGTAAATTGTACCCACCTTCAACAATGGATTCCATGATCCATTTTTCTGTCATAACACCTTCAAACCTGCAATAAAACACTCCCCACATCCTCTCCAAGAATATGCTACACCTGCAACAAAAACCTTCCAATTCTAGCCAAGAATGGCTACCAAAACATAGTTAAAATTGCCTATAATCTTCAAAACAAGCTCCAAAAAATTCACTAAAAAAATCACGAACAAGTTGGGAAGAAACCTCCAAAAATTCTTCCCAAAAATATTTAATAATATATAATTTTTTTTCTCAAACCCACTCCCACCAAAATTGCCAAAATTGGAGTCCATTCCTAGATTTTAAGGCAATTTTAAATGCATTTTCCAACTCATTTTCCCTCCAAGAATCAAAAATATAAAATTTTCCTTCCCATTGTAAAATCCATGATCACATCCTCATAATGAGTTGTTTCCACAAAGGAAAAATCAATAAATTATTTTTCATGCAAGTTTGTAACTCCCCACAAACCCAATGCTCAAGTCTGATTTTTCAGATTTTTCTAAAATTGCAACTACACTCCCACTACTCCACTTACCAACATGGCTTAACAAAGGTAAATTAAATTATGCCAAATTTATTCAAATTATCCTCACAACATGAAATTAAAATGAAAATTACAAAGTTTTATTTTTTTGGTGATGCATGATTGCCTTACACCCTGGATGCTCCTACATCATTTTTTGTAAATCTATTACTAAAGGCTACATACTAACAAAATGAAATTTCCAAATGAATTTATTTGATTTTCAAAAGAGTGAAGAAATTTTTCCTTTTTGTCAACATTTTGATGGGTATAGAAGAGACTCCATCAAGTATTTCATTTAAGCTTGGGGTGTTCTATTGAAGGGGGTTTGATCTAACTCCCTTAGATTGAATATCTCTATACTTAAATAATTACTTTCTAAAAAGCATGTGATTTTAGAAAAAAATGAGATGTCCAACAAGTGGGACACACTAATATGGGATCAATAAACATGATCAACATATTAGCACAAACTATAGTAAAGCTAAGGGAAGAACTTGAGCTCTTTGTGCGTGCTCCTTTTTTCAAATTTCTGAGCTACTGTGTTTTCTGATGAATCAGCCTGATGGTGGCCCTATCAGGGCTCCCTCACTTGTGAACTATGCTCCTTCCTAGAATGTTGCTTCCTTCCCTTCACCTTTTGGGGGGACTAAAATTATGCCTAGAGCTTCACATGTTCCTTGTCTTGGGGATTCAAATGGGCATGTTTCTTCTCTTGGGGGTAAGGACAAGTTGTTTTCCGGTGAGAAACTAGTTTCTTTTGTTGAAAAGATTGTTGGCGGAAAGGCTTTGACAAAGGCACTTCAAGAGTCTTTGTCTACTTTATGCACTGTAGAAGGGGATGAAGTGGATGTCCCAAATGTTATCTTGAATGATGCTTTGGATGGATTGAAGCTTTCCTTGGTTGGAAAGTTCTTTGTTGACCGTCCTAATATTGATCAGGTACGTAAGTGGGCCTCTAACACTTGGAATCTCAAGGGGAGTGTTTCCATAAGTGCTATGCCTAAAGGCCTTTTTTTATTCACCTTTTTTATTCCTGAGGATATAATAAGGGTTCTCACTAGAGGCCCTTGGGATTTTGATAGAAGCTTTAATAATATTTTGTCCCTGTGCAAGTGGAAACCAAGGTTTGATGCCTTCGCTAACCTAGGTAAAGTTTCCCCTACTTGGGTTAGGCTCCCTGGGTTGCCTTTGGAATTTTGGCATCCAAATTTCTATAAGGGTATTGTTGATTCATTTGGAATCCTAGTGATGATGGATAAGGTTACCCTTCTCAAGACTAGATTGGTTTATGCCAGAATGTGTGTGAATGCTGCTATTAACACAATTCTTCCTACCTTTGTGACCTTAAAATCAAGATTTGGTAGGTGGGTTCAACTGCTGGAATATGAGAAAGCGTTGGTCTTTTGCCAAGGGTGTAATAAATTTGGTCATTTACAGGATGTTTGTAACAAGGTCCCACTTCAACCTAAAAAATCCTCAATAGGGAGTCCTAGAGAGATCTCCCTTGAAAAATGTGATTCCAATGAATCTGATAAAGGAGCCTTTCACTCCAATTTCTAAAAATGTGATTGAAAATGAAGAAAAAACCCTGAATGAGGATGCTCCAATGGTTAATAATGATAAGGTTTTTTCTAAGGGGGCTGTTGTTGGGTTTAATACTCTTCCTTCCTTAGAAAAGCATCTTGAACCAAAAAATGGTAACAAAAATATGGATAACCTATTACAATCATCACATGAATTGGAGGGGGTTGTTTTTGAACACCAAGAACAACAAGATGAACCTTTGGAGGATGGAGAGTTTGTTAGTCAGATGGAAAAGCTAATGACCTCCCCTCCTAAGCACCTAATGACATAACTGGGTTTAAGGGATATTCATATGCCAAAAGATAAGATTGAGTTGGAAGGTAAAGATGGAAGAAAGAAAAGCTTGATGATTTCTGGCTCCCCTCAGAAGGAGGGGGTGGTTGATGAGAAATGGATAAAAAAAAAATTATAGAAAAAGAAGAAACTGGATGTAGGAGGGAATACAAAAGTAGGCAGACCACAATTAAAAGATTCAAGGATCAAAGAAACAACAAGAGATGTGGCGGCTGGTAAGCAGAGAACTCTTGACTCCTTGGCTGGGAGTAAAGCCAAAAAGAAGGAGGTTCCTCTCCCTCTTAGTGTAGTATCAAAGGGATACTGCTTTCCCTTTTTTTTCTTGATGCATCTACTGTCTTGGAATGTAAGGGGATTAAATGGCCCCTATAAACAACATTTGTTAAAATCATGTGTGGTTGATGTTAAACCTGATGTCATTTTAATTCAAGAAACCAAAATGAAAAGAGAAAATTTTGAGAAGTTGATAAAATGGTTTTGGCCTAGTGCTAGTTTTGAAGTTAATGTTGCTGAAGGAGCCTTTGGGGGAATTGCTACTTATTGTTTCCCCTCTAGACTAGATAGAAGGATATTTTTTTGCAATAAGAACTATCTTATTGTTTCTATGGAAGATATTTCAACCTCGGTGAAGTGGAATATGGTAAATATATATGGTTCTAATTCAAGACTAGATAGGCTTGATCTTTGGAATTTTCTAGAAGGTGTTATTACTAATAGGAAGGATGAGCTCTGGATGCTTGGTGCGGATTTTAATTCCCCTTTGTATGCTTCCGAAAAGAGTGGAGGTCTTACTGATTTCTTTGATAACATGATGGACTTATTAGGTTTTCTTAATGTGGTGGGGTTAATGGATGTTTCTTTGAATGGTTCTCTTTTTACTTAGACAAATAGGAGACTAGGTAGTCATCTAATTCAAGTGAATTTGGATAGGTTTCTTGTTTACTCCAATTAGAACATTTTGTAGAATCTCTCCCTTTCTGCTTCCCCAAGAACTGGTTCTAATCATAGTGATCTCCTTTTGGAATGGGATGACAAAATGGCTAAAGGTCCCTATTCTTTTAGATACGAAATAATGTGGTCCCTTCATTTGGATTTTAAATCCTTGGTGGAAGAGTGGTGGAAAACTCCTTGTGATGGTACCCCCATGTATAGATTAGCTCAGAAGCTAAAAATGGTTAAAGAGAAGGTCAAGGGGTGGAATAAATATTCATTTGGGAATATTTTTACCACAAAAAAGATTTAATCTTGAAACTTAAAGAGATCCAAGACCCAATGGAGCCGGGAATTAAGGATGAAGAGACTTGTAACCAAGAAAGGAACCTCAGATCTCAATGGTATAAAATAAATAAAAAGGAAGAAGTCTTCTGGAAACAAAAATTGAGAATTCAATAGTTGAGGAAAGGGGACAAAAATACTAATTTTTTCCATCAATCCACCTTAAAACATAGAGGAAGAAACATGATTAGAATCTTAGTTAATTTAAATGAGACTAGAATTGATAAAGAGGACATTGCTAAGGAGGCTATTTCCTTTTTTTCAAATTTTTTGGAATTTCCTAAGATCGATAATTCTAAATTGGAGGACTTTCTGTAGGTGATCCCTAATGTTATTCTGGAGTAGGATTTAAATGAAATGTCTAAAGCTGTTTCCATGAATGAAGTTAAGGAGGCTATTTTTTCATTTGGTGCCTTCAAAGCGCATAGGCCAGATGGCTTCCCTCCAAGTTTCTTCCAAATCTATTGGGATACTGTCTCCTCTAACCCATTCAATGTTGTCAGGGATTTCTTTAGGTCGGGAAATATTTTTAAGTCAAATGAACACCACCTTTATTGCGCTTATCCCTAAAACTAATGAAGTTGCCTCAATGAATGACTATAGACCTATTAGTTTGTGTAACACCACTTATAAGATCTGTTCTAAGATTATGGTTAATAGATTGAAGTTAGTCTTGAATAAAATGATTGTTGTTAACCAAAAAGGGTTTGTCTAGGGAAGATTTTTTTTAGATGTAGCTATTTATATTCATGAGGTGCTGCACTCTATGGATCATAGCAAGAAATGAGGTATGGCTTTAAAACTGGATATCTCTAAAGCTTATAACAAGGTCTCTTGGAATTTCCTATTTGCTGTTCTTGAAAAATTTGGTTTCAAACGTAAATTTTTCAACTTAATCAGATCATGTGTCACTTCTCCTAAGTATTCTACTTTGATTAATGGGGTTCCTTAGGGCTTCTTCTTTGCTGGTCGTGGTTTGAGACAGGGGGACCCATTGTCACCTTATTTTTTTTCCGTTGTGGCTGAAGCCTTGGGGTGCAATATCCAGAAACAACTTACTAGTAAGGCCTTGAAAGGTTTTTGTGCCGCTTCTTCTCTTTCTCCTGCTTCACATCAATAGTTTGTTGATGACACCATCCTCTTGGGGGATGCCTCTATTTTGGAAGAAAACAATGGAAAGTGATCCTTGACAAATATTCTAAGGTTTCTGGCCAATACATCAACTACCAGAAGAGTAAAATATTTTTTTTAATACTAGCCATATTGTTAAGGATAAAGTGATAAGTATTTTAGGTTGCCAGGAGGCTAATTTCCAATTACCTACCTGGGGTTACTGCTAATCTCAAGAAAACCCAATAGTAACTATTGGAATTATATTGTGAAAAAGATTCAAAAGAAGTTGGCTGGGTGGAAAGGAAAACTGTTAAGTTTTGTTGGGAAGATTAAGCTCTTAAAAACCTCTTTACAAAATATACCTATCTATTATCTCTCTTTTCAACATACTTGCCTATAATGCCGAGAAAATTGAAATGATTCAAAGGAGGTTCTTATGGTCAGGAGTGGAAGAAAGGAAAATAATTTCTCTTGTTACATGGGAAATTGTTTGTACTTTAAATAGGGAAGGAGGATTGGGGATATGAAGAATAAAAAGGTTCAATAAAGCTCTTGTGGCTAAAATGGGCTGGTTTCTTCTGAAAGGAGAAAAAGAATGGGTTCAAATTCTAAGGGCTAAATACTTGGGTAACAAGGAACTTCCCTATGGTTCTGTTTTCTGGAATAACCTGCTTAAGGTAAGAGGCACTCTTACTAAAGGAGCGAAGTTGAGAATTGGAAATGGGGTTAGAGCTGACTTTTGGGAGGATGCTTGGTCTTCTTGTGCTCCTTTGTCTACTAGTGACAACCTGCAATAGATTAGAATCAAACTAAAAATAAGTGTTGGAAAAAAGGTTTCAAATTATTTAAATTGGGATGATTCAAGACCAAAATGGACTGATTTTAGGAACTATTTGAATGTTGTTGTTCTTAGGGTTGGTAGGCAATTGAATTGGGATGCTTCTTTGGCCTCCCTTTTGAAGCAAATTGGGAATCCTAACCTTTTCTTAGGAGATAGGAATGATGAATGGATTTGGACTAAAAATTCCTTTGGGTGATTTTCAATTAAATTGGCTTATGAGACTATGGACTTGCAACCTTCTCAATTAGGGATCTTCAATTGGAATAATGTGTGGAGCAAGAACTTAATCTGCAAGATTCACTGCTTTTGGTGGACAATAATGCACATAAGGATTCTTACAATTGATAATCTTAAGAAAAGGGGATGGTACTTAATTAATAAATGTTATCTATGTAATGAAGAGGAAGAAACAATTATGCATCTACTCTTTCAATGTTCTTATGCTTAGGAAGTTTGGGCTTTTTTTCTTAAGAGTTTGATGGTTGATTGGGTTTTCCCTCCTTCGGTGAAAATGTTTGTTGATTTCTGGAGTATATGCTCCTACTCTCACAATATAATTTTTGACCTTTGGAGACAAGTCCCCCTGTTCCTCACTTGGAGTTTGTGGAAAGAGAGGAATTATGGGGTTTTCGGGGATGTTGCTAAGAGTAGTAAAGAGTTGTCCATGGCTATCAAGAAATAGATTCAAGAGAACATAGAAAGCTACAAGTATGCCCTTGAAAAAAAAGGTCCTTTATATCAAGAGATGAGAATCAAGCAACAATGGGGCCTCTCTTAGGATCTTAACAATGTTAATTGTGCTAAACAAGTTATTAGGAAAAGTACTATATGGATCCCCCCAGACCCTAGGTGGATCAAATGCAACTTTGATGGATTTTCAAAAGGGAATCCAAGCCTGGCAGGGGCTGGTGGGGTTGTAAGAAATGATCATGGTATCTATGTGGCTAGATAAAGCAAGGGCTTGGGAACAACAACAAATAATCTGGCGGAGGCCTATGCTGCATGTGTTGAAATGATGGAGTCACAGTGTCCCTAATGAAGCTGCAGTCTTCAATGGAGGACCTTTTCCAAGAAAATATTCATCCACACAGAAAGTGTTGCAACAATGACATTCAAATAGAGATTATATTATGAGATATGAGATATGTTACAAGTGTACATATGCCCTAATTAAATAGGCAAGAGAGAAATCTAGAATGCACTAAGATGTTGCCAAGTGTCTTAATCACCCAACATGTGAAAACATGAAAACCCTAACAACCTACCTAGGGAATGATGATGAGATAGAGATAAGTTATAGATTATTTATAGAAGGAATCTTATCTCCTAAAAACATGGAATGGGTAATGACCCCATTATTTATGATATTCTAATGATGCAACCTAGGAATTAATTAAATAAATAAAAGACCTAAGTTAACTTATGCTAGTGTAATAAATAATTAATTACACTAACACCCCCCATAAGTGCAACTTAGGGAGGAAATTACTATGCAATGGATGATGGGTCCTGACTACATGATGGCCATATTAGGAACCCATTTACAAATGATATGAAAATGCAACTAATCTCCCACAAATGGAGAAAAGGGGAAAACCCAGTGGGAAGAAAACCACTCTCCAAAAAGGAGATGAAAATGCATAAGAGTTATGGAAGAGTGATGATTGGAGGACTCAACATCATCCCCCCAAGGACTAAAAACATCACAAAAATACAAAAAGTGAACAAAATAGGAGACTAGATATCCCCCCCATAAAGGAGAGTGGTCCCCTCTAGAATATCTTCAAAGCCTGTGGAGAAATGAGAAGCCAAGTCAACAAGACCTGTTGTGAACCCATCTGGATGCCATAAGTATGAAGAGGTGTATGAACCCTGCTCTGCTGAAGAAAATCTCAATGGAGAGGTAGGTGATGAATAAGATGGTGCCAAAAGAAGAGCTGATTCAATCCAACCACCACAACCCTGGCGAGGAGGAGGAGAACTGCTTCCTACCCTAGAATCTGGAGAATTAGGAGCTAGTTGATCACGATCCCAAAACTTAGTGAAATTGTACACCCTGGAGTGATGATTAGCTTCACCATAGGCAATGAGTATCAAACTGATCCCTGATGATAGCTAACTTAGATGTAAACTCAATATTTAGACTCTCCTATGCCAGCTGATAAACATAAAGTAGATTGTGAGCCATTTGAGGAATATATGCAACATCATAAAAATGCCACCCTTCCAAAGTGACATCACAAAGAGAAGCTACATGAATAATGTTTGAATTGGTTGTGAACATCCTGTCAAAATCTGGAGGTCTCATGTTATCCCAAAGGATATGATTAGGAGAATAGGTGACATGTTGAGAAGCACCTAAGTCAATGACCCATCCCTCCCGTCTATCAACTAGGGTAGTGATCAAAGCATGTCCCTTGCCATGAATCTCAGCTATGATAATTCATGCAATTCCTAAAGAGGACTCCTCATGTGAAGAAGAATGGCGTGACTTGACAAAAGAAGAAGGAAGAGTGATGTTGTGATACTATACAATCTATCTCAACTCATGAATCTCCTTCTTAAAACATGTCTCCTCATGATGTCCAAGCCCATTACAAAAAATGCATTTGGGCCTCTCCTTCTTAGGCTTTTCTTCCATTTGATGTGATGATTCATTGGATCCTATCTTAGAATTTCCTTTATTCTTTCCCTTCCCTTTGGATGGTGCTGCAATGAAATCATGAGACTTTGAAGATGAATCAACATGGCTGAGTTTGGACTATTCCCTTGTCAACCGCTCACAAAAAGTCTCAAATGAAGGAATCACAAAACTATCTCCAAGGCCATCCATGGTAGAGTAAAAGGAAGTAGAAAAATAGGAAAATGAGCCTTTTAACTTGGACAAGATCATGAAAATGAATTCCTTGTCTATTTTGTCTTTGCCACACCCTGATAGTTGTGTCCTCAAAGACTTGAATTTCACCAAATAGTCTTCTATGGAGGGAAATGTATCAACTGAGAGTGAAGCTAGTTCTGACTCTAACTGTAGTGCACGAACATCACTAGCATAACCAAACAAGTCTTTGAGCTTATCCCATACCTCCTTTGGAGTGGAGCACCCCTCAATGTAGAAAAACAAGGAATTGGAGACATGAAGAGCAATCAGTCCCATGGCCTCCTCACACTTGATACGATACTGAAACTTCTCATACTCTCTAGTCAAATGTGGTTGATTCTCATTCAATGTTGACCATATAATCCTTTTGACCAAGGGAGACACTACATGCTGACTTTCCACGTGTGATAGTTGTGGGGTGTCAGGATTTCAAAACCTGTATTGACCATTAGAGAAAGAACCAATGTACAAGAAAAAAGATACCTGAAAGGAAATGCTGTGAATCTGATGATATGTCAAATTGCAACTAAAATGAAGCTCCTTGATGCAAAAAATCTTCCTCCAAAAACTAGGATATCCAAGTGATGACAAAAAATGCTCAAAGTGACAAAATACCAAAGCAAATCACCTAGTGTTGAATATGAAAGAAATGAAAGAACTGATGGAAAATACAGTGGAATACCTCCTTGATGCTACTAGAATGACATATTTTTGACAAACCAAAGAGGAGATATCACCTTCCAAGTCCAAACTAGGTTTTTCACTTCAACTGACTAGAACTTTTGATGATACTAGAATATTGAAAATCATAGGCACCAATAGAAAGTAGACTTTGAGACCTTTCCAATAGTATCTTGTTTGGTAGATTTCGAGATCGTACGCAAAAGATATGGGCCTCAGAAGAGCACTGTTGATATGAGTCTACTCAAGCTAACTAGAGGCAAAAAATTAGCCCCAGGGGCTAAAAAAACTCCGGCCCTTGGTTGCTGATGTGACCATGGGTGTAGTAGGCAAAAAAAAATGTGCCCCTAGATCGAGCAACATCAGAGCAGTGGGTGGGTGGAGCTCAGGTGGTGTGACTGGACAAACTAGTGGCACCACTTAGACTGTAGCGGAGCCCACAAATCTCCAAGTGACCACAACGGGGGCTGAGAAGAGTGTTTGGTGGGTGGTGAGCTTTCGGTGATGTTACTGGATAGGAATCAAGAAATGGTAGCCAGTGGGACCGGGAGCTGGTGGTGTTGAACTAGAGCCAAGAAAAGACATTGGTGGTTAGATGTGATAGCCACCGACTTGTTTGCAGACTGTGAGGTGACAAATGCCGATAGTCTCAAATTTTTTTGAATATTGCAAAATATTTGCAATTCATAATTTAATTTAAAATGCCGATATAAAATTAAATCTGTAGAAAAATATTAATTCCAACCTGATAGAGAATATAAAGCTGAAAACTTTAGCCCAAAAAATAAATATTAACCCTAGATGCTAACTGCCAAATATATTTGTAGGTCGATTGCACAATTTTTCTTAATTTTTCTACCAACTATAGAGAAAAATGCTCAGATTTGCAAATAAAAAAGGCTTGATGACTTAAAATTTTTTTTCCATGAAGGATGACTGAAAGGGGACATTTTTTTTGCAAATTTTTACGAATCTAGTACAAAAAATTTGCAAACCCTAGATAATACCTCAAATGGCTCTCGGTGAAAATATCTTCGATTTTGGAAATGGGTAGGCGATCTATAGGTTTTGAGGCCTTCTGAGCACAATGGAGAGGTCAGAGAGATCTTGATTTGCACCAGAAAATAGCTTGGTTCCCAGGTAGAACCAACTAGCCTACAAAGAAAAACGCTCAAGCATGCAAAGAATCTCACAAGCCAACTTCCTTGATCCTAAGATGAAGTTTCATTGGAAAAGCTCTGATACCATGTTGAAATGATGGAGTCATAGTGTCCCTAATGAAGCTGTAGTATTCAACGGAGGACCTTTTCCAAGAAAATATTCATCCACACAGAAAGTGTTCCAAATAGCATTTAAATAGAGATTCTATTATGAGATATGCTACAAGTGTACATATGCCCTGATTAAATAGGAAAGAGAGAAATCTAGAATGCACTAAGATGTTGCCAAGTGTCTTAATCACACATGTGACAACATGAAAACCCTAACAACCTACCTAGGGAATGATGATGAGATAGAGATAAGTTCTAGATGATTTCTAGAAGGAATCTTATCTCCTACAAACATGGAAAGGGTAATGACCCCATTATTTATGATATTCTAATGATGCAACCTAGGACTTAATTAAATAAATAAAAGACCTAAGTTAACTTATGCTAGTGTAATAAATAATTAATTACACTAACAACATGGATATGAATAGGTTATCTAAAAAATAATGGTTACATGAAGGTTATTATGGAGGGTGATTCCAAATTAATAATTGACTATTTAAATAATAAAGTGGAGGCCCCTTGGGAAATAAAATATCTATTAGATTATTGAAAAAATATGTTACAATATTTCCAATGTTGTAAGATATGCCACACCTTTAGGGAAGGTAATATGGTTGCTGATGCCTTAGCGAATTTTGGCTTTAGGTAGGAGGCTTTAAATTATTAGGATTTCTCCAATTTCTCAAACCAAATTGAGGAAATTATTGCTAAGGATAGAGTAGGGGTTTTGAATTATCATGGTCAGAATGGTAATAATTAAAAAGAGAGGCTCGATGTGTTGTCTAGTAATCAAGTTGGTTGCAATTGTTCTTGGGTGGCAATTGGATAGGCTGATAAGATGGATTAAGAAGTACAATCTTAAAGGAGGTGGTACGCCAGATATGAAAGATTTAAATAGAATGGGGTGGTGGAAAGGATATATTATTTTGGAAACCTTGCATGTTAAAAAGAAAGGTGTTAATGAGGATATAGGGATCATTATTCACATCTCAAAAAATCTTGAGTCTGATTTCGGAAAAGACATTTTGAAATTTGTTTTTGCCGATGTGAAGGAAGGCAATAAAAAAGAGTAATCATGGCTCATAAAGGTGGTAGAGTTGTTAGTATTCATTATGATAGGACCAAAAAATATGATATTTGGCTATGTATTTCAATTGATTATTTTAAACAAGCTACCATAAGGTTTGAGCCGTTATTCTTGCAAATGAAAAATCACCAAGTCTCAATCAAAATTGAAGTTTTTGAACTACTTGTTGCTACAATTGTGAATGAGGAAAGCCGATGGGATGAGTTTTTGCTTCTCCCTAAGAATTATTCTACCAAGGAGAAAACCATGGGTGGCCCTAGGAAGCAGACGAAGTTGAGTCAATTTGATTCCTTGCATAAGAATGTAGAGATTTGGGGTTTGTTTGAGTGGGTTGGATTTACCCCTTATTCTACTGCCATGGAAGGTTATAGCGAGCAGTTCAGCTACAAATTTGCAAATGCTTGGAAGGATGGGGAGGTTGAACTATGTGGTCTTCATTTCAGGGTTGATTCTAAGCTCATAGCTAACATGACAGGGCTGGCATATGAAGGGAAGAAGGTGGCTAAGGTAAGTACTGGCACTTATCAAACTTATATTGAATTTTTTTTTGAGGATAAAGAAAAAGCTAAGAGATTTCAAAATGGGTACTCTAGGGTTTTAATTCCTCCACCATACCATAATGTTTGCTTCTTTGTTATGAAATATTTTACGTTGGAAGACTGGTTCCAATCGGTCCATGGCTATCACTTTTCGATTCTGAACCATATCCATCATCTTGAGACTTCCTTTTTTCTTCTTTGAGCCAAAGCCTAACAAATGGAGCAAATCCCCGATTACACCAAGGCCCAACTCATGTGATATGCAAATATGTCTTGGCTACTTCACCGCAAAAAAAATGTCTTTGTTAAGCTACTTGAAAACCCTACTCCCAAGAGTTATGTTAAAATTGAGCTTATATAAAGTAGGCCCCATTCCCTAACTAATGACTGCTAAAATGCTCCCATTCTTGTGGACACCCCTTGGTCCAACCTTCTCAAAGTCACCCCAGAAAAATGTAAAGTGACCCCCATAGCTCCTGTTGTAAACAAAAAGTGAAAAATGCTAATTCGTGAGTTGGGGGCTGACCCCAACACTATAATGATACTTGATGATAATGAAAATAGCCCTGAGTACTCTACTCCGATGGGTCAAAGATTGACTTAGCTTGCCTTGGCCATGTTGAAGGGTTTTGAAAATAGTAAAAAATCTAAAAGTTTAGAAGAGAAAATTATGGAGTCTCTAGATAGTAAGGGGAAGAAGGTGGCTATGGATGATAAGACTTACTCACTTGAGGAAGTGTCAGATAGCCTTGGTGGTGTTTCTATTGAGGAGGAGGAAATAGAGTCAGAGGAAGTGGAAAATAGCTAGGAGGAGGAGAACGATGATTTGCAAGATGAGGATGGGCAGGATGATGAAGAAGACACGAAGGAGGCTATCAATAAAGGTGATGATACCAATGACCTGAAGGTTAGGGATATTTCTATCCCTAGGAATGAAGTTTCAAAAGATTCTGAAGGTAACATGTCAGGTTTAGACACTAGCAAAATTCAAAGGGTGGAGGAAGGGTGGAGTTGTTGGAGAAAATGATGCAAAAGGATGATAATTCCAATAGATTCTAGGCTCTTGAAAGTGTAGTTAAAAATATTTGTAGGGTTGTCGATGCTATCATGGCCACTATCTCTAGTCAAGGAAAGATTAAGAAACAACAAAGGAAGAAGGAAAATGAGGACGAGGCTGATTTGTCTGAAAAAATGGAGCTTAAAGAAAATTTTGAAGATTCTGTTGAAGACCTGCTGAAGGCTTGGAGCCAAATTGAGGATGCTTGATCCTTAGCGCTTGTCCCTTCTATTTTTTGTCTTTTTTTGTCATGATGTTTTATTGCTACTATATTAGATGTTTTGATGGTATAGGATGTAGGTGTCTAGATGGTTATTTCCTTAGTTTAATTACTGTGATGAACTCTAGTTTTTGGCTTGCTACTCTTTTAAGGTTATGCTGTTATAACATGCTTTTGGGTATGGTTATTATGATGAACTAGTTATATTTGTTAGGGATTATGGATAGGTTTATAAAGTTTGATGCTATGGGTATAGGCTAATGTGTTTTGGTTGATTGGGTTTGGGGGAAGGGGTTATCCTTTTGTTCTGCTTCCTTTGTAGTGCTATTTTTTTCCTATTGTTCTTTGGTTTTCTATTCTTTTGTATGGGCTAGGGTCCTTTCCTTGCTTAATCAATCAAAAATATATTAGAACAAAATGATGTGGAAGTTATAATGTTCCACTAGTACAGAAACAACAATATATGACTTAAAAAACTACTAAAAACTACTTATAAATGACTAAACTTGGTCATGTGACCATTTGTAGTTTATTGCCAATCATTTATAATGTGAGGAAATTCATGACTAAACCAATTTTAGTCATTTATTGGTTGTTTTGATTGATAGATTTGGTAGTATATTTATTCGTTAATTTAGTCATTGATTTAGTCATATTATTCACTAAGCTTGGTCACATGACCATTAGTAGTTTATTTCCAGTCATTTATTTAGTCATTTGATCAATTTGGTCATATATTTAGTCATTTTTAGTCATTGATTTCTGTATTCATTAATTTCTGTCAATTGGTAGTATATTTAGTCATATATTTTTAGTCATATTTATTCACTAAATTCTGTCAACTAGTAGTATATTTAGTCATATTTTTAGTCATATTTGAGGATTTAAACATAAAACACATAAATACACATCATGAATCATCAATTGCACACAATAAGACAACCATTGAGAAGGAAAAATCAATGAACTTTATTAATAAAAGAAAGGTGTTCTAGTTACAACTTAGAAATAGAGTGTGACAATTTTTATTTTTAGTCACAAGACTGAAAATATGAGTTACAATATTGCACAAAAATGACTGCAAGAAAGAAAATTCTCAAATTTTTTTTTGCAATGATGGAAACGTATGCTTGGAGCCCTTTAATGCTGTGGAATAGAAGAAAAAAGAATCATTTATCTACCACCATAGTGAATCCATTCTTTTGTCCTCCTCAATTCTGGGTGCATTCACATTGCCATCAACATGACTTAATCCTGGCTCCTTGACGTGGTTACCAATGTGGAAAAGGCCCCTAAATTATTTGACATGCATTTGTTATAAGCTTCTTGAGAGTCCAAAAATTTGGACTGTAGCATGGTGATTACTATCAAGAGGAAGACAGTCTTAAGACTTCCTTAAACCCTCTGCCTAACTGATAACTCTTCCACATAAGACAAGAAAATGCATCAAATAACTCATGCATTACATCCTTATTTCCAACATATTCATCATCCATCTCCAATTGCTTTAGCACTTGATGGGCTAACAAGAGACCAATACAGTATGCTGCAAAAGCAAATGAGAGACGCATAAATATCCACTATAACAAATAGAAAGAATACTAGAAGCACATGTAATAAAGGAAAATAAAGAATTACTAAAGGTTTAATTTCCCTATAACACATGATTTTTATTGGTTTTGACACAAATTTCAAAACACACTAATAGGAAAATGATCAGATGAAAATATAAGTGGGCATTTTATAGAGGCAAGAAGTAATAAATAATATATCCAATATTCAAAATGGTCAGATTTTAACACAACTCCAAGATAAAAACACAATTCATATTCAGTTTCATAACATGATATGTTTGAAAGCATTTTATTTAAATATCATCCATTTCAATAATTAAATAGTCATTAGCAATTTTACACCTCATTCACAACAAAAATGGTAAATATTTGTCCTACTTTTATTGCTCAAAATTGACCTATTGAAGTAATTGAAATAATTAAAATCACAAATGTACATGGAAATATTTTGAAATAACATTAAAAAAATGGAAGCTTCATATTTTGATACTTGGCTTGCAACTCTTTCAACTTGTGTTGCAGTTGATTTAACTCTTCACATTGCTTCACCCAATCTCGAGCACCATCTAAACTATTGATGATATCTTGAGATACACTTTTTCTCTGTGTGTTTTGTATGAAGCACCTTAGTTTATATTTGGCAGTGTAAATTTCTTTGACCCATTTATCCTCCACTTGAAAGCACAGTGCATTGGAAATTTTTGTACCCACTTCCTCTTTGCTCACTCTTTGTCTTTGCTCATTGTAACAAATTATAATGTGATTGCTTGCCCTTGTTCGTCTATCTTGCGTAAAGACTGTTTAAATTCCATCCTCATCCACTTGGAAGCAAACTTGTATGAATGAAACTTTAGCTTGGGCCTCTTGAATTCCATCCACTACACATTCACCTAGGAACTTATATGAGTATTCAATGCTCTTTCTCCTTCGTAGACTGTAATCAACATTACTTCAATATAGTCCAAACCTATGGTGAAGGATTTCATGATGCGAGTAGGAATTGGAGTATTTCATTTGGATTGATATTGTCCTTTCTTGCATCGCCATAGGGACTATCAAGTTTATTTGTGAGCTTGCAGGAGGCAGTCTGAGTGAGCACCTCATCCTCACAAGAAAACCCTAAATGTGGTGCCGGAGAGTAGTGGACTTAATTTTCTCCCTGCATTCTCATAGAGACCAGCCAAAGACCATGCAAATGAGCAAGAAGGGGGATTTTTGTTAGATATTTCCTCAAAGAGATGTCATCTCTTGGACTAAAATTATTGTTGGATATGCACAAAATGGATTTGTTGGAAAGGCTTTACAAACTTTCAAGCAAATACAATTGGCATGGGTGTAAAGCTAAATTCCACAACCTTTGTTAGCATCCTCCCTGCCTGTGCCAAAATGCGAGCTTTGGAATAGGGTATGGACATCCATCAAAACATAAAGGATAGAGGAATTTTGTCAGATGTAGTTGCAACTACCCTATTAGACATGTATGCAAAATGTGGAAGCATAAACAAGGCACATTAAATTTTTGAGAGAATGCCTCGAAGAAATGTGGTCTCATGGAGTGCAATGATTGTAGGATATGCACAAAATGGATTTGTTGAAAATGATTTACAAATTTTAAAGAAAATGCAATTGGTTGGTGTTATGCCAAATTCCACAACATTTGCCAGCATCCTCCCTGCCCGTGTCAAAATGAGAGCTTTGGAATAGGGTATAGATGTCCACCAAAGCATAAAAGATAGAATTTTTTTTTTAGATGTAGTTACAATTGCCCTGATAGAGCTATATGCAAAATATGGAAGCATAGATGAGGCATTTTTTTTTTTGATAGAATGCCTCAAAGTGATGTGGTCTGACTACAAGATTGTAAGATATGCACAAAGTAGATTTGTTTGAAAACACTTTAAAAACTTTCAAGCAAATGCAATTGTCAGCCAGTGTAAAGCTAGAATCCTCCCTACCTATGCCAAAATGGAAGTTGTATAACGGAAGAGGGGTTTTGTCAGATGTTATAGTTGCAACTTCCCTAGTAGAGATGTATGCAAAATATAGAATCATAGACAAGGCACGTGAATTGTATGACATAATTCCTTCAAGAGATGTTATCTCATGGAATGTAGTGATTACAGGATATGCACAAAATGGATTTATTTTAACCTCATAAGGCTTTAGAAACTCATCCTCCCTGCTTGTGCTAAAATAGGAGTTCGGAAGAGGGTATGGACATCCATCAAAACATAATGGAAGGGAATTTTAATAAGGTATTATAGTAAGGAATACTCCGGTAGACATGTATACAAAATGTGGAAGCATAGACAAGGCTTGATAGAATGCCTCAAAGAATTGTGGTCTCATAGAATGCCAAAATATTCTAGCTCATTAAACCTCATTTAAAGAGATGTTTTAAAGGAATTTAATGAACTATAATCTTCTTATTATTGTGGAGAAAATTAAAAAACAGAGCCCAAATCTCCAATTGCTCAAGTTGTAGCCTCCTCATCTAATTATCCTATTTTGGCCTGGATACAATACTGACTTGGAATGGTGATTCCAAAGTTTCCATACCCAAATAGACAATGATAATTAAATAGAGAAAAGCAATTTTGGGAAGCCATCTAATTATCCTATGTTGGTATGGACACATTTCTAACAGTTGCTAGGAGACTTGCAAAAACCTAATTCCCTATTTTATATAGGCACATTTTGGATTGAAATGATAATATTAAGCTGTCATAACTAGATTAATATTAAGTTTCCATAACATAAATTTTTTTCCTCAATAAAAAAACTAAATAGAAGTAATTTTGACAAATATAAATTAAAAAAAATGTAAATTTGGACATGTTAAAAGTCACAAGAAGTCTAAATCAATGCATTCAAAGTATGGAACTATTTGATTGAATGCCTCAAAGAGATGTGTCTTCATGGACTATAATGATTGTTGGATATGTACAAAACAGATTTGTTGAAAAGGCTTTACAAACTTTCCAACAAATGTAATTGGTAGGTGTAAAGTCAAATCCCACAAACTTTGCTAGCATCCTTCTTCTTTGCTCCAAAATGGGAGCTTTGGAATACAACAATGTTTCTATAAACATTTATATCAAACATTTATAATAGCATATCCATATATATATATATATACATACATATATGTATATATATATATTTATATATATATGTACATATATATATGTGTATATATATATATATACATATATATATGTACATATATATATATATATCAATATACTAATACCAAATGAAGGCCGATTTCTACATGAGTTGAAGTATAGTGAACCGAAGTATAATAAATGCATTTTAACGTGCAATTACCATTTATTACATTGAATACCCAAAGCAAACTGTGAATAGCAATTACTTGGCACAAAAGACACATGGAAACTCACACGGCTTGGAATATAAGGGTAAACCAACATACAACCAACTCTAAGGTTCACAGTAATTCCATCGATAGTGATGTAAGGAGGGGGAGAAGGCGTCGATTAACTCATAAATCAAGCACCCAAGCACTTATGTGAATGATTCACCAACCATGTAATTTGACACAACAAAACGCCCTTAACTTATCCACCATTATACTGTCGGCGGTGAATAGAATGTAACAGGGTATGCAAAGAGATTTTATTTCAAGGCTCATTAAAGCTTCAAGCAACGCGATTGGCAGGCTTAATGAAGGAAGGTGTTCAAAATGGTTAGAGGACGGGCTCTAGATACCTTTGAACAACAACATACAACAGAAGAGACCTCTCGAAACCATTTAAGATCTATCTTGCAAGGATAAAGTGACGTGCCAGTTTTAGGAATTAAGGATAAAGGAAATAAGATGTCGGTATTCATAGCTCGCGTATAGAACAAAATCGAATTAGCAACATCAATGAATGCATTAAGGCCCAAGCCTAAATAAGAATAGCAAAATAATATGATTATCGCATAATGACGAATTCCAAAATGAATCCAAAGTATTGGCCACTATGGTAAGCCATAGAATGTAGAGGAAAAATTTACAGAGGACAAAGAGGGAAAGCCAAACAAAAATGCACTCAACGAGTCAGAGCTAATGGGTTAAAGAAAAATCAAAGGAACAGGAATTAACACAATACACATTTACCTAAGAAGCGAGCTTCATGTGCTAGAATGCAAAGAGGCATTCAACCTAATAAAGCGGCTACTACCACAAGATACATTTTTTGAGAAGGCTTCCAAAACTATCAAGCAATACAAATCGATAGGAAAGAAGAACAATCCAAAATTTAACAAGCAATTATTTTATTTCAAACAACACAATTGTTCCATTTCCATTTTCTTTAGATTTAGAATAGAGATTGAGAAGGAACTTGGTTTTCCCACACTTGCCAGAGTATGGTTTGAAGTAGAGCTCACCACTCCCAACTTGTAGCTTCAACACACTTCCAAGATCTCAACGAACACTACAATCCCCAATTCCAAAGCTTTCCCAAACCCCCAACAAAAGATTTCAAGAACTAGAAAATATTCACGGCAGAGAAAAAAAAAATTAGTTTTTTGATAATCTCCAAAAGCCCCCTTTTCTTTTGCAAAATAACCAATTTATTTACTCCTCCTCAATGCCCGTTACTGCATGATCTTTTATTACTTAATTATTTTATTTATTTCCCACTACCGACAACTACCTCTTAACTATTATTATTTAATCATACTTCAATATTTGCACATAATAAATCAACCATTAAAATATTTAATTTATTAATTTTAACATTACCTCTTTAATTCTAATTACACCATCTTTTAATTAATATATTTATTTTTATATTTCTTTATTAAATCATACATTTTAATTTATTTAAATCAAACAAAACATTAGTAATATTTTGTTTATCGAAACCACAAATGTATTAAAACATTTATTTAAATTATCAAATACCTTTTATCCACAATAATCTTTTTATTTTAATATAATGATCAATCATGCACTAATCAAACAATTAACTCAAATGAACATAATAGCAAGCAATACCTGACCTCGAAGCAAAAAAAAAGGCAATACACAATGACACAGACAGACCAACTCGAATTGACCACACAAACAGGGTGAATCTTGGAAGGGAACTACAACCCCCCCCCTAAGATTCGACTTACTCCTGGAAGTCACAAGGCTAGAATAAAACATACACACATTTACAAGGTAAACGACTGAAAACTCACCCTCTCTAAGCATGATGGCTAGGGTAGGGGACCTTTTGTCATCTCCATTTCAAGAACATTTCCATTGGGTTTTAAGGCACACTCAGACCTGATAGTTCAGGTGAAGTCGATGCTTGGTACCTGCAATCTCCATCAAACAAATTGTTGAGTAACATATATATATGTAAAAAAATCAAACACACTGTGAGAGGAATTCATAGTGTTGCAGGGTGCTCATGAAAGAGTAATGCTACACTGTCCCTCCCACCAAGACACTTCAATCAATAATCCACATCAATAAATAACAACAATTACATCATAAGCAACATAGATCAATCACGAGTTAAATGCACAGTAAACATAGTCATATCACCACATGATACTCATAACTAAATTAATCCGAACACAAATAAATCCATATAACCATCATTTCATATGCATAAGTCAATAGTATCATGAACATCAAAGTATAATCAACTATCATCCAAAACCAATCCAAAATAGTAAAACTAGCATCAACAAGGTGTCATAGTGTACATTCTAACATAATGAGTATCAGTCTAATGAAGGAAATTTGAGAGGTACTACAATAGTCTCCTGTACTGTAGAATTCCCATGGGCTCCTTAGTCAGCTACCCATCCACTACTTGTAGTCACCACATCTGCACCCTAAGGCTCTGCCTGGCGGTTATCAACCATTGTAATCACTTTGTGGGACTTACATCATCCCTTTTTGGCTCTGTGGCTGCTGGCCTCTGACTGAATTCAGGTGTGCTCCTCTGAGGACACTATCTAGCTATGTGGCCCTGCTAGCCGCAAGAGAAACAACTTGTACCTCTACCATATCTTCTTCCTTCTGGGAGTGCGCTGGACTATTGGATTCTTCCTCTTCTAGCTGCAGTCTGTGTGCTCCGAGTTGATTGGCCAAGATGATAAAGTTGGGCTCACAACCAACTCCAGATTCTCCTTGACGAAAAATGACCACCCCAAAACCCGAAGCCTGTTGGGGCACTTTACCAATCTGAACACCAATCATCCAAGTCTCATCCTCCAAACCACCACTAGGACTATAGAAGGTAGGAGGATGTGCCCTAAAAAGGTCCATCACATGTCCCACTACAACTGAAACATTTCTTCTCCTAGGGGACCTTTATCTTTCCCTAACCATCTGTTGATTGCTCTCCTGTCTAGGGCCAAGCCGGGTAAGAATATTCTCAAGTAAGGAATGTAATTGAGGGCCCAGGTGTTCCTCATGATCATTCTCATGGGAAATTAGAGAAGGAGTGTTCTGACGACTAACCCAACGACCACCTCTCTAACCTCTACCATGACCCCTATCATGATCATGACCTCTAGGCATCACCCTACACAACACCATCGAAGGAAAATTCTTAGATATTAGGCAAGAACAACAAAAGGGGAGGAAATAAAAGCTCAAGAATCTAAGTACTATATTCATGGTTTCACATGCATTCTCTACCTATGCACACCAATTCACATCACTAGAAAACATATCACAAGACTACAAAAGGGTCCATAATTCATCCTTGGTAGGAGGATATCAGTGCATTGCACACTACACTGAGGGTCCTATCCTTTCCACTAGTTTTCTGCACCATTGGAAAAATACCACCTATGGACAAATCTCGGGTTCCTTAGCGAGGATGAACAAAAAGGGAAAGCATAAACTTGAGTGTACAACCAACTAGGTTAAAGTAATGGGCTCATATGTATCCAAAGTGCCCAATGTATGAACCTAGGCTCTGATACCAAGTGTAACACCCTACCACAAAACTTGAAAGGACAACACAACAACTAATAATTATGACAATTTTTTTTTTAAAAAAGTGAATCAACATATAGATCATACTAGTAATAACATAGAATGTAATCTACATGTACATTTGTACTGACTATGTCCTTTAGTGTATCATGACTACATTACGAACATAACAATTAACCAACCTAAACATACATTGTAAAATAACTAATAACAAGAGTTCATTTACATCTTTTGCATTAAAAGAATTAGATATACATATTTCCACAGATACAACACCAATCAAGAGCATATAATACAAACCAATGAATACATATACAACTTCCGATACATGGGGTAGATCATTACACTATTCACAAGTTTACATCAAAGCTTCCCTTATAACAATGGGAAGGATACATCAAATACATGATAAGATACAACTGAAATGGTTACATTACATAACATCAACGCTAACTCAAGTCTAGTACAAGATCTGGAATCTCTGCATTAGGTACCACATCCATGCTCTTAACATCAACTGGAAACCCAATGGAGTGCATGGCACATTCCACCCAACCATGTGGAACCCTAAAGTCCACCCCCCATGCTAAGAGATAATGATAATGTCCCACCACCAAAGCAGACACGAAGACAGTAGTACGACACAAAAGGGATAACATGACTCCAACATACAAATACCACAAATAGTTCTCACAACAATGACACCGCTTCCAGAGGTACACAACAACAAAGTGAACACAAGACATGAGAATTCTAGGTTGCTATAGGGAGGAGTGTCATCACATAGCTTGCTATGGGTTACCTTGGCGTAACCTTCCTAGGCTATTGGAACCCCATCCTGGGTTACCCTGGCCACCTCTACCATCCACCGGACCCCCATACAAACTCATTTGGGATCAACATACCTTCCAAGAGGACAAGGCAATTGATCTTTCCATTTCAAACCTTCCCACTCATCTCAAGCCTAAACAAGCACTTGATCCATGAGTGAGGTGTTATCTTGATTAATGTGAACTACCCAACCCCCTAAATTATTTTAGGTTATCACTGATTATAGAAACTCTCAATGAGTTACCCTAGCACCACTTTGTGCACCAGACCCCCATAGAGAGCTACTCCCCCTACTAACAACTAGAAGACCCAAAAAAAACCAATCGGGTAAAGCCATTTACACAAATTCATAAAACCTCATAAACATACACAAAAAGGTGAGGCATAAACCATCCTGCACACAAGTCCCAATCATAATCATAAGAAACCAGTGCAAGCCCAAAATCACCATGATCACATTTCAAGTATAAAATCAATTCACTTCCAATGAGCAACATCAAATTCTATCAATAGAATACTCCCCTAGGCCTCTGGAAGATTACCATAACAATTTCACATAAGGACTCCATAACACAAAACCCAAAATTGAATCAAAACCATAATCAACCTCAATAATCAAAAGATTCTCATTTTCACTAATTCAATACCTCATTCTAAACAAGCAAACGGATAAACATTACAACCAGGAAATCAACTTAAGATTACAAGTGACATCGGCTTTCAATATTCAATGCTAATAATCAAACAACAATACATCCCATTTTATAATAAGGAACATAATAAATCAATACAAACAACCAATCCCTTGTTCAACCACAAAATACATTTCTTTTACATTCATATCACTCTCCAACCATTAACCACATATTCCCCTTAAAGGGTCATATACCACAATAACAAATATGCTAAATAATTAATTACCTAAAGAGTTTACAATTTCCCTTATTAAATAAGTATAAAATCAATCATCATTCTATAATCTACATAGGATATTCTAGTTCAAATTCTCCAATTGCCTAACTATAAGCAAATCAATTTCCCTACTAATTACCCATCTCACTTATTTTACATGATCAACTAATTATAAGAGACATCCTTACCCATATTTAACAAGGAGAGTTAAATCTAACTTTTCATTTATCAAACTACCAATTATTTTAAAATATAAAAAACATATGTTCTTTCTTATTTACTCTCCAATTCACTCTTTCTACATAAACAATTATTTACAAAGTAGCAAAATATTTTAGCAAGAGAACATAACACATACACGTGAATACATATACACACTCACACACACACAAATATATATATTTATATATTTATTTAATAAATAACAAAATGCTGTTATTAGAATAATAATTTGAAATACAACAATGTTTCTATAAACATTTATATCAAACATTTATAACAACATATCCATATATATATATACATATATACATATATATATATTTATATATACATATATATATGTATATATATATATATATGTATATATATGTGTATATATGATATATACATATATACATATATACACATATATATATGTATATATGTATGTATCTCTTGTATGGCCTATGCTCCATATACATATATATATATGTATATATGTGTCACACTCTATATATGCATGTATATATACTGTACCATATACATGCTGTATACATATATGTGTATATATAAATATGTATATATGTATATGTATACATATGCATATATACATATGCATATATATATATATATACATAGATACATACACATACACACATATAAATATCGATATACAATTACCAAATGAAGGCCGATTTCTACATGAGTTGAAGTACAATGAACTAAAGTATAATGCATGCATTTTAACATGCAATTACCATTTATTACATCGAATACCCAAAGCAAACTGTGAATAGCAATTACTTGTGCAAAAGAAACATGGAAACTCACAAAGCTTGGAATATAAGGGTAAACTGACATACAACCAACTTTGAGGTTCATAGTAATTCCATTGATAGCGATGAAAGGAGGGGGAGAAGGCGTCAATTGACTCGTAAATCAAACACCCAAGCACTTATGTGAATGATTCGCCAACCATGTAATTTGACACAACAAAACACCCTTAACTTATCCACCATTATATTGGCGGCGACGAATTGAATGTAACAGGGTATGCAAAGAGATTTTATTTCAAGGCTCATTCAAGCTTCAAGCAACACGATTGGAAGGTTTAATGAAGGAAGGCGTTCAAAATGTTTAGAGGATGGGCTCTAGATACCTTTGAACAATGACATACAATAGAAGAGACGTCTCGAAACCATGTAAGATCTATCTTGCAAGGATAAAGTGACGCGTCGGTTTCAGGAATCAAGGACAAAGGAAATAAGACATTGGTATTCATAGCTCGTGTATAGAACAAAATCGAATTAGCAACAACAATGAATGCATTGAGGCCCAAACCTAAATAAGAATAGCGAAATAATATGATTATCGGGTAATGACGAATTCCAAAATGAATCCAAAGGATTGGCCACTATGGTAAGCCATAGAATGCAGAGGAAAAATTTATAGAGGACAAACAGGGCAAGCTAAACAACAAGTAAGGCACTCGACGAGTCAGAGCTAATGGGTTAAAGAAAAATCAAAGGCGTGGGAATAAACACAATACACATTTACAAAAGAAGCGAGCTTCATGTGCCAGAATGCAAAGAGGCATTCAACCTAATAAAGCGGCTACTACCACAAGATAAAATTTCTGAGAAGGCTTCCAAAACTATCAAGCAATACAAATCGATAAGAAAGAAGAAAAATCCAGAATTTAACAAGAAATTATTTTATTTCAAACAATACAATTGTTCCATTTCCATTTTCTTTAGATTTAGAATAGAGATTAATAAGGAACCTAGTTTTCCCACGCTTTCCAGAGTATGGTTTGAAGCAGAGCTCACCACTCCTAGCTTGCAACTTCAGCACACTTCCAAGATCTCAACAAACATTGCAATCCCCAATTCTAAAGCTTTCCCAAACCCCCAAGAGAAGATTTCAAGAACCAGAAAATATTCACGGCAGAGAAAACAAAATTTAGTTTTTTGATAATCTCCAAAATCCCCCTTTTCTTTTGCAAAATAACCAAATTTATTTACTTCTCCTCAATGCTCATTACTACATGCTCTTTTATTACTTAATTCTCTTAGTTATTTCCCATTACCGACAACTACCTCTTAACTATTATTGTTTAATCATACTTCAATATTTGCACATAATAAGTCAACCATTAAAATATTTAATTTATTAATTTTAACATTTCCTTTTTAATTCTAATTGCATCGTGTTTTAATTAATATATAATTTATTTTTATATTTCTTTATTAAATCATACATTTTAATTTATTTAAATCAAATAAAACATTAGTAATATTTTGTTTATCCAAACCGCAAATGTATTAAAACATTTATTTAAATTATCAAATACCTTTTATCCAAAATAATCTTTTATTTTAATATAATGATCAATCAAGCACTAATCAAATAATTAACTCAAATTAACATAATAGCAAGTAGTACCTGACCTCGAAGCAAAATGGAACGCAATGCACAACGACACAGACAAACCAACTTGAACTGACCACACAGACAAGGTTAATCACGAAGGGGCACTACAACCTTGCTGCTATTATCTACTATTGTCCTGCATCTCATGGCATCTTTATCACTATCAATATGTCTAGACAGTCATGATGATATGACTATCTTTAAATATTACTCATCCTTGAGGATAGTCATGACTTGTCCTTCCTATGATTGCCTTTAATAGTCCAAGGCTATCCTAAACTCTGCATTCATGATATGACTATCCTAAACTCTGTATTCATGGTCATTGTACTAAACATTATCATGACTGTCCGTACATTATATTTTCATCGTAATTTTATGGTGAGTGTTAAACTTATTGTTATGGTTGTCCCTAGTTTTAAGAAGTGGTTTTCTCTTTCATTTGACATTGTACTTGTCACTTTTCACTACCTTCAATTATCTTTGCACAGTCCACTTGACATGTATTTTAAATGACTATCCCTTGAGATGAAGTCACTGCCCCTTGACATTGTTAATGAGCATTTGAAATTCATGACTATCCAATGATTTCTAATGGAATATGCTCTATCTTTTAACATTGATTCCTTATCTTGATTGTCACCAAATTGTGCTTAAGATCTCTACACACCTGTCTCTTAGCCTTGCCTTAGTAGCAGATGCTCGATCACTTCCCTTTCATATATTCCTACATAGTTCACTATCCTTGGTCTTCCAATCATTTAATGTATTCTTTCCATGTCACAAAACAAGAATCTTCTATCATGAACAAGGTTGTAGTATGCAGGCCTATAGCATACTCTGGGATCTACTCATTTCCTATCAAATTTCCCCATAATAACCCTTGTTATTTTCATGATGGACATAAGACAATGCATTACTCTTCAATTGTGACAAAACCTTTATGGAGTTACCCTCTCAAATGACACATGAATTATGCATAACTTTGAGAGGACTAAAGCAATACCTATGGAAATATAAGGAAAAACTCTCGAAACCTACAACATTGACATTAGAAAGGTGGGTGTAGAGCTCAATGATTTGATGATCTCATAATCACATAGAAAAAAACATTATTTCTTTAGGAAAACTCAAGGTGACTTGGAATAAAGAAGATTTAGTGGGATGATTGCATAACTTTTCTATATTGGTGACTATCTTCTATATTGGTGACACCCAATAAGTCTATATTGGAGAAATTGGCTTGGAAAATGAAGGCAACAAGGTATTTCTAGATTCAAGAATTTTACTTAATGTTGTGGAATAGAAGAAAAAAGAATCATTTATCTGCACCATAGTGAAAAGTTAGCAATTACATTTGGTTTGTTAAACATGGCCCTTGGTACAACTATTAGAGTTGTTAAGAACCTTTGAGTATGTTTTGATTTTCACACTGCATCTAAATTCATCTCCAAGATTGTTGCAAGAGAAATTGTTCTAAGAGATGCACAAACGATTTCCATCATTTTAAACAGGGAAAATGTTCTTGTGGAGAATATTGGTGATGCTAAATGAAATAATATGAAAAATAGGCTTGCAATGTGATCCTACTCTCCTGTAAGCATTGCAAGTCATGCCTGTGGTGATGCGAGAAAAATTTATTCTTCTTTCTCCCCTTACATGCTGTGCAACCAAAGAGATACACATTCTTTCCATAAAGCACTCCATCTTCTTAAATATTTTTTGGGCATTACAATAATAAATTTTAATAAATTCTCACTCACCATTAAAAGTAGCATGTAATACAAAACATACTCATTAGAATTTTCTTAAATAAGCACTATTATATGCAAAGTAGGATTCATATTTCATATTCTGAAGTAGAAATTACATCAAAATCTTTATCTACTTATCAATTAAGTATTTGCAAAACAAATAATGACATACATGCAGAGCTACAACAGGAAAATAAAATAACATTGACTTGTGAGGCAATGTCATACCTCCAAATTTTAGAAATCCCAATTAATTTTATAAACAAAATCAAGCTTATCCCACTGCATGAACAAAAAGTAACAAAATGAGGCTTGCATCACCATACGCACCGGTGCAACAAAAGAATGATTAATTCTCAACACACTGGTGGAACTTTCTAATTGGCTTAAAATAACAAGTTATAAATAAATATATATTTAAAAAATATTTAAACATTTATAAAATTGAATTAAAGGGTAGTTTTTAGAAAAAATATCCTAGAAAGATTTCATTTGAATTCAACTTTAAACAATGGGAACAGTTACAATATAGATTTAGTAGACCAAGTAAGCTCACTTTTAGTATTAAGTCCAATTCAATTTTCCAATATAGAGATTAATTAAGACTTGTATCTTTGAACAATTTGAAGATATAATCATTTTCATACGAATGACATAACTTCTATAAACCTCTGTGCCTACTGGAAATGTAGTTTTCCATAAATCTTCCTACAAGAAAAATCATCACCTACCATTTTAGCAAACTTTCAACATGATAAGACATTTTTTTGTCAAATATAAGAAGTACCATTACATCTAAGCAACTAAAAAAAAGGTAATTCCATTTCTTTTATGATATTGATAACATATATACGATCACTCATCACTAACAATGGCTTTTGAACATTCTATATCAAAACTATTATATCATCCCAAAGTTATAAGAAGAATTATTTCAATTGAAGAGGTGAGCATGGCAGTGAGTATGATGGCTCATTCTTCAAAACGCAATTGTCATGGAACTTGGAAGTAATGAATTTGAAAATGAATTGATGTAATGCAGAAATGATGTGATTTTTCTTTAGGAAAGAAACCCGCAGGCTCCAAGTGGGTATTTTAGACAAAGCATAAGGAAAATGGCACAACTCATAATTTATTATGCATCTTCACAAGGCTTTTTTGAAGGGGTTTTCTACAGATGAAATTGAACCTTTGAATATTTTATCCTGGCTCTAATGTTGACTATACTTTTCCAATAAATCAGATACCTAGATTTGCTACGAGTCCTTATTATGTAGTATAAAAACTTCTAATATCCTGATTATGTAGTATAATTTTTTTTGATATCCTTATTATGTAGTATAAAAATTTCTGATATCCTTATTTGTAGTATAATTTTTTTTGATAAACATCAACAAAATAGCTAGAGAAAACTTTGAGATGTCAATAAGGATAACCAACATAACCAAATGTTGTGAACATCCGAAGTGAGTGAAACACATAAAAGCTAACTTCATAGAAAGATGAGATATGTGAAATTTGAAATAATCCTCTACTATTAGCAATCAAAAACATTAAGAATTTAAGAAGATTTGGAAGATTGTATCCCATGGACTACAACATCATTGGGACCTCCATGATGCCAAATGCAAGCATAACAAATGTTTTCTACAACACCGATTCAATTGATAGGCAAAGATATGGGTTGATTTATATTACATGACCAAAAGACGACACAAAATTGACAAATCTGTAAAATACTATAAATTGCCAAATCATTTTTTTTATCATTGGTTTACAAAATTATGCACTGTAGGGCAAGGGAAAATTGAATCCCAAACAAAAGGGCCTCTCCAACATTATTCGCCAAATTAAGTGGGACAACACTGAGGCGTATGATTTTCTAAATTATAAATGTTTTGAACCCTAGATAGATTGGCTATAATAGGATTTAGGGCAAGCATGAGCTCTATGGGTGATTGAAATGCGGTCATTGTAGGAAACTCAAGTCCATAATTGTGTTGAAATAAAACATAACAAAAATGATCCAACAACGTAAAGATTCCAAAAAATAAAATTCACTAAAACCATGCGACTCACCTCAATCTTCTGCACAAATTGTGTCATGTTGTTGAAGATGTCGATGATAGAAAATAGGAAATAAAAGTACAAAACCCTACCACAACAAAAATTTATATAAATGATGTAAACCAAAACCAATCTTCCTACAACTATTGCTTCAATCTATTCATAGTAAATAAAATCTGAAATGATAGAAATTAGACAATAAAAGTATGAAACCCTACCATAGAAGAAATTTATATAAATGACATGAACCAAAACCAATCTTCCTACAGTTGTTGCTTCAATCTATTCACAGTAAACGAAATCTAAAAATCTAGAGAGCACTTAGATTCTTGAACTCGAGACAAGGTATTGGGCGGGAGTTGGCTGCGAGACTTTTTTGCAAGCCTTAGGCGAAATGAAAAATGAATCCCGAATGCAATACACTCCCGCCCTATGTTTCCCAAATTTTTAATTTTTTTTTTTCTTATTTGTATTTGTGTGACTAACTATTTGGTTATTTTTTTGTGTGACTAAATCATTTTTTACCCAATGACCAACTATTTGGTCATTTTTATTTGTGTGACTAAATAATTTCTTACCCATGACCAAATTAGTCATTTATTTACTCATTTATAGCCGTGTTGCAAAAAATGAGTAGAATTTAGTCATTTTTAGTTGTTGTGACTAAAAGTTTTAGTCACCTAGTCATTTATTTGCCAAATTCTACTAGTGTTCCCAATATAAAAGGATAGCTCTAGACGTATAATAAAGAAATGAAAGAACAATGGATAGATCCACAATAGTGTGTCCCAATTGTGGGACATTAGAAATTTGCATGGATGTTCAAAAAATAATTGGTCAAAAAATAATTAGGAAACACCTTTGTTTGAAGATGACTTAAAAATCACCTTCAAATTTAATAGTTTAATATATTTTTTTAATTCAGTACAATGACTTTTGTTTAAAGGTACCTTCAAATGAACTTTAAATGAAAGTCCTAGGATGGGTCTTTTCACCTTGGTCCTTATACTTTTCTCAAATTTTTATGTTTCAAACCTTAGGTTGGATTAGCAAATGGAATCAACATGATAGAGTAATTTGCAAGATCGTAGACCTTGAAGTAATCTTTCCAAAAAGTATAATTTTGAATATATTTAATTTAATTATTATATTTATTTACTATTTTATAGTGAACATAGGTTTTTCCCCAAACACCAACGTCTCCATTCCACATATGTGGAAAATTTAAAAATAAAGAAAAATAAAATAAAAATGTTTGCACTACATGTTGATGTCTTGGTTTTCTTTAAAAAAAAAAGATACTTATAGAAAAAATTATTAGTTATGGAATAAAAATATGTCTAGATTATAATTAATATCACATAAAAAATAATAATAAATAAAATGTACAACAAAAAATTACAAAATATTGTTCACAATAGATACTAGTGTTACCAATCTATGTTTAAGAATTTATGGCTTTCATACCATTTTTGTAGTTGTTTTTATTGTTTGGAAGGCACGACTAGTTTGTGTAGTTTGTATATTAGCTATAGGTTGTATAAATAAATGTTCTTTGTGTTTTGGAGGATATGCTTTTTTTTTTCAAAATTATTCCAATTCATCTAAGTGTATCTTGTATAAGTCATGGATTATGACATCTCTCTTATAGGGTATGCCTTTTGGTGTTTTCACAAATGTATCTAATATAAAGTGACTAGCATCAAATAGTGGCTTGTAATGGTCTCTTTCAACTTTGAATATTTTTCTATTGTGTATAAATTTTATACATTGATGCAAAGTGGAAGGAGTAGCTTTACATTGTTTAATCCATGGTAACCCAAGTTATACATTAAATCTATCAAATGATAGTATTACATTACATGGGACTAGTAGTTCTTTTGGACCCGCTTTCAATTGTAATAAATGCATCCCAATAAAATCCATCATGCATTCTAATATAAAAAAATAATTGAAAATTTTGTGATACCAAATACAAAGGAATAATTCTTGTAAAACATAAATAAGGTAAGTTTCTATATTAACCCTATGAGAGAATAAATAAAAATAAATTTAGTTCTAGGAAAATATCATAAGAGAAAAAAGTTTTAGGAAAACCTATCCTCCAAACCATATCTAATGTATTATTTATCAATAAAATAGTTGCAATACACTCATAGAGTATTAATGCTCTATTAGAGGAAAGAGGAGTTCAATATTGGCTTCAAGAGTCCATTGACAACATATCCTCCATCTCTAGCACATCTTTTGTAGCATGTGAACAATCCAACAACATCTTAGCCATACATCCATAGCTATACTCTATCTCACAAGCACAAGCAATAAAAGATCAATTGTGGAGGAAATTTGACAACATAACACTACAATTACAAATGCATCACATCCACCTCAAAACCACCAACTTGAGCATCCAATGTATAAAAAATAACTAAATAGTTAACCATGTGTAAAAAATATGACTCTAAATATGGCATGTAACCTCGTGGAATTATTTCTAATGCTCCCCTCCTCCATGATGGGTCAATTGGTTAATAGTGGCATATTCCCTTACATGTCATAACACCCACCAAGCTTGGGCATACCAATTTGGTCATATTCCACATTTTCCAAGATGATCTATTATACATCATTCCTACACATCATTAGTATCTCAATTGCATGGTCCACTTTGTAGCTCCCTTCTTGCTTACTCTTACATGAGATATAAAATCTTGTGCATCTTACAATTTCATAGATGTCACACATCTTACATGGTATATCATACATTTCATATTATACATTACACGTGACCAAAAATATCACATCAAGTGGATGCCATTTTCCATAAAAGGCACATTATAATATACTAGATAAATAAATTATTCAAACATTAGGAATTACAAGGTGTATGACACCTAATTCCAACATTCTCCCATTTATATGATATCTTAAAAGAGAAAAAAGGAAAACCAATATGTAGTGAATAAACTACAAAGGGCCATAACCATGTTACAACAACTAAAATCTTTTATGCTAATAGGCTCCATCAAATAATCTATTAAAATGACCAAAGTGATCACCATCTTGACCAAAATCCTCTCATCCTCCATTATCCAAATACATGAAAGACAAGATCCTTGACCATATTGATGATACAAAAATTGTCAAGTTAAAACATCACTATATCCTACTTCAACCTAATATATAAATACAATCCCTAAACCTAAACCTTCTCTTAAAAAAATGAGTTACTACCATGTACACTATATCCATAGCTAGAACAATGATCACAAACATTTTCTCTCACATCCAACTAACTAAACCAAAAAAATGGGTAAGTACATGTATACCCATTAGCTATTGATATTAAGGTGTCATCTACCTTTCAATCCTATGTATATTTCATGTATCTCCAACACTTTTGAAAGGTGTACTTGGATTCCTAGAGTGTAATAGGAGAAAAAAGTTCTATTAATATTTTCATAAAATCTTGGCATTAGTTTTCATATACATTCATGATGAAGGTGGAGAATTATGATGGTGGTTGCAATTGAATTTGAATTCATTCAAGGTATTTTTCCCATTCCTTGGTGCTATAGGAAGAAGTGGATAATCTTGCCATAATAGATAGGACCCACATGACTTAAAGTGGACCCCAAAATAGAGTGTTATACTTGAGGATGTGTGTTATCAAATATTTATTGGTCAAAGATGTGTTTGTGGTTATTTTTACTATTTGGGGACTTGTTTCTTGAGTCCATGTGAAATAATTGATGTATTTATTATTCCTAAAAGATGGTCTCCAAGTTGGGCATATGGATTTTGCATGATATCATAGTTTGGTAAAAATATTTGTGGTTTTGGTCTCTCTCCATACCTATATATTGTAGGTATAAGATAGTGTTTCATGCCATTGTTTTTAGGTACATTGATGTTGTTGTAATTCTACTAGAGTTCAAATTCTTAGTGTTTTGATATTATAAATTGTACATTTAATATTAATATATACTTGTTCTCTTTCTTTGATGAATTTTTTTATTGAAAGGGTTTCTCCATCTATTACATGTATTTTTTTATTGTTATTACTTATTTGTGCATCTACATAAAATCTTATCTGATAATCCCATATCAGTAATTATTATTTTAGATTTAAATATACTTTAAATAATATTTTATTATATTAGTTTCACCTTTCTTAATATTTGGTATCAAAGCTAACAGTTCTATACAAAGGGTAATGCCTTTCTATTAAGTGTTTAAGGTTTTTTGGTTATAGAGGGGGCTTTTTTATTTGTATGCTTTTGAACATTTTTGAGGGATTAAAAATAATGGTGTGTACCTCTCACATAGATATTGAAAAAAATAATTGCATTTGATTTGATATGTAGAAGCTAAATGTGGAAGATCTTCTTGAGGAAAAAGATCAATGGGTGCCAGTTATAATTAAAAAAATCCATCTAGAGTGTCTAATGAATATTGATTAAAATTGAACAAGAATGCATAAGGAACCATTTAGTTGTTTCTTGCATATTCCTTCCTCTTTAATGTCTCTAAGGAGACTACTACATTCAAGCTATAGAAGAGGATAGGTGATATTTACCAAACTAAAAATTATAACTAATAAAGTGTATCTCAAAAAATGGTTATATTTAAAAAAAATGAAAGATAGTGATTTGGCTATAGATCATTCAAATAATTTTAATTAAACTTTGAGTTACCTTGTTTCAATAGATGTTAAGTTAGAAGAAGAAGAAAAAATCATCTTATTACTTTTTTCTTTACATAGATCTTGAGAAAATTTAATTATTACCATTAGTGGTGGTGGTGTAGAGTAAAAATAAATAATCTCATTACTAATTTAATTTTAGAGGAGATGAAAGTAAAATCCATAAATGATGGTTCAAAGGATTTCTCACATGTTTGAGGAAGGGTCAAGGAAAAATGAGGATAGAAGGGGAATAAAAATAAAGGTAGATCGAAATAAAAAGGATGGTCAAAAACCCCAAAGAAGACCAAAATAAAGTGTTGGAACCGTGGGAAGAGAGAGCATGGTAACAATAAAGTAGAAAAAAATCTTCAGATTCCTTCATAGAAAAATGTTCTGATGATGATGATTTTTTTATGCCAACACTATTAATAATGATACTTGGCTCATTAATGCAATTTTCTCCTACGATATGACTCCCCAAAAGAAGTGAATTTTAACTTAAATGGCTTATGATGGAGGACAGGTTTTTCCTAGTGACAAAAATACTAAATGAATTGTTGGTAAGGGAAAGGTATAGTTTTGTTTTAATGATAGGAGGGTTAAAAACCTTGATAATACTTTACATATTCCAAGGCTTGCGAGAAACTTACTTTATATATCTAAGTTGAATAATTTTCATGTGTAGTGTCATAAATAATTTTCACTCACAATTTCACTAGGTTTGACACCCTCTTTAGTGCATGTGCATAATTATGTTTTTGATGTACTTGTTTTACTCTTTTTAGGAAACTTAATTAAATATTTATTTATCGATCTTTTACAAAGAAAACTTTGCTTGGACCCAAGCACCTAGTGCCCCTATCCTAGATATTTGTGCTTGAAATTTAGAATTTGAATGTTAGTCTCAATGTGATTTAGCGAATAAATTTATTTGTTGACCTCAATAAATGGTTATTTCGAAATATATATATATATATATACATACATATATATATATGTATATATATATACATACATATATATATACATACATATATATACATATATATATATATATGCATATATATGCATATATATATATATATATGCATATATATGCATATATATATGTGTGTGTGTGTGTGTGTGTGTGTGTGTGTGTGTGTGTGTGTGTGTGTGTGTGTGTGTGTGTGTATGTGTGTGTGTGTATAAGTTCTTCCCTCTATTTTATCAATCTAGAAATTTAGCAACCTAAGACAATTAATACACTCTAAAAAGAAAAATCAGAAGCAAGAAAAGAAAAGGATCAAAATTCAATTATAGTCTACAAATTATCAGCAAATTCATGTTCAATTATTGTATAATATTTCTTACTTATTGTTATTATTATATATGTTCTAATACTTGCAGGATCTCAAGGATACCTCTTCATCAACCTTGTGTGATATTGACATAGATGCATCAATCCAACAAGGGTTTTAGATATGAGTGGCAAGACATCATTGTGATTTTATGGTTATCAGTTATTATTTTGCTTCTACTCCCCTAGAGCACACACTCTTTATCATTAATCATCATTGTCATTGTGTAGGTGGGAATATCAACATGGTGTTTGACCAAAGCAAGCCCCTATATGATACAAACCTTTTCCCTTTGTCCATATTGCAAGTTTAAAAGGTACTATTTTGTTTAAAGTGGATTTGGCATATCATCTCTTTTGAAGGCTCCTAAACCCTAATTAATGTCTTCATGAGCTTGTCATCATCAAACTAAGACATTTTGATTATATGAGCAAAATCAAAATTTGGATCCTAATTTTCATTGCTAGAGGTGCGTAGTAGACATTGCTAAATTTGTACAGGTTTTGAAACCCTAAATTCTACATTCTCAGACGCAGGTGCTCAACACTAGTGTCTTGCCATTTATTCCCTTTCTTTTAGTAACATGTTCTTTTCTATATCTCCTACCCAGATATTCTCTTTGTTTTTAATATTCAATTCTACAATTTTTAAATCCTATTATATTTAGTCTATTTTATCAAAATTTACCTAGTTTATTACATCTTATCATCAACCTTTACACACTCCAACAACAAAAAGAGACCAAAAACCTAACTATCCTATTTGGCTCTCCCTTGAGGAAATCAAACAAATAAAATCTCTTGGTTTATTTTGTGTCCCTAATGTTTAAGGTGAAAATGATTGATTTAGGTTAGGGTATTTAGCCTAGATCCCCTTTTTACCAACCTACCAATGTGCATGTTATATTTAACAAGTCTTATTATAGGCTGGTGAGAGGGAACTTGGTTGTAGCTAAAGGATATTAGATTGGGACTTTATTTAGGCTAGAAACCTCCACATTTTTTACCTTAGAAAATATGACTAGAAAAACTAAAAAATGCATGTATGTTGTGTCACCAACATTTAGATCGCATAAGTGAAGAACGTCTTAGGACCATTACTAATAATTTGTTTTATTATTCTATTGTTAAAAATATTTTTTTGTGACCATTGTGTGTTTAGTAAATATAATGTATCCTAATTTCTTGTTGGGAGTTATGGGCAAATAGATTATTGAAAATTATTCATTTAAATGTATTTGATCTAGTGATGTCAGTTCTAGGAGAAAATATCATTATTATGTCTCATTCATTGATGATGCTTCTAGATATACTTGGATTTATTTTATGTGTTAAATATAAATTTTTCATGAAGGAATTTAAGACCTTAGTTGAAAAATAAATAGATTATAAAATAAATGGTGTTGAGATTTGAAATTGGTGGAAAATATTTCTCCAAGGAATTTGATAAATTTTATAAGAATGTAGGAATTATTTGGTATAAGACTACACTTTATACACCCAAAAAAAATGTGGTTGTGGAAAGAATGAACCAAACCTTAATGAAAAGAGAGACAAGTATGTTGAGTGGTATATAGTTGGATTGAAGATTTAGGCTAGAGGTTGTGCATACTACTTATTATTTGATTAATATATCTCCTTCCTTAGATATTGTTGATAAAATACATGATGAAGTGGCCATGTAAGAAAAAAATTACTTCACATTAATCTAAATTTGATCCAAAAACTCACAAATACATCTTCATAGGTTACGATGAGAATGTTGAATGTTATAAGGTTTGTAATTCTTTAACCTAGAAAATGATTAATTTAAGATTTATGATTTTCAAGGAGTTTAGAGCTTTTCAAGTTTAGATCAATCAAAGAAAAAGTAGGGGACATAAAAAGTGCATTTTGAGACTATAAAGCTTTAATTTTAGTCCTTTTTGAGCGTTCATTTTAAACCTAATTGAAATTTAGTGAGGTCCTAGAGAAAAAAGTAGAAAGCATAAAAGTTGGGTTATAATTTCCCCAAAAATGTCAAACGTGATAGGCTGGTGTCAGGTCCTAACACTTTACTTAATAAACACATTCATATATCGACTAGGTAGTGTCCAAAGGTTGTATGCAATAGAAGACATCTCAACTATCTCTCTCTCTCAGGTTTCCTAAATACTAAATAGATGAATAAAACTCTAAACTAGAGGATTTCTAAACTTTGAAAGTAGTAAAACATCTATCTAGAAAGCTGGAAATGATTTAAACTAAAAAGAAAAAAAATATGAATTTGAAAAACATCACCACTAAGCTACAAATCATAGAAATAATTAATCTAAAGAATGTGTAAATTGTTGAAGAAGTAAAACTTGTAAATAAATTAGGAAACATTTGTCTAGTGCAAAAGATAACAATCCAATAACTAACATAAATTGATTTAACAAAAACAACTGAAGGAAGGTGTCCTGGAACTTCAGATACTAAATTCAGAAACTACAGACTTAGCTACAACTTGCCGGATTGACACTGACAATATGACACACACATGAAAATAAATTTCAATTTGATTTTTATCTACTAAAGAAAAGTATAGAATGAAAAGTAAAATACTTAT